>JACWFT010000037.1:0-600000 GCA_019775415.1 Penicillium sp. VS I D KN | reverse complement strand
GGGACTTGAATTGGCCCCAAACCCGCATGCTTTCTGCTGCACCGCTAAACCATTTTTGATAGTAGAATCCCTGTTAGCTCCTCCGAGTCACTCTACCCCTGTTCAACCCATGACGTGTCAAACAAAGGCAACGAATCAGAGGGGATCAAGAAACGGGCTGGTTCTGAACTTCCTGCGCCTTGATCACGGCCCAATCCTCTTCTGGTTGGTATATGCGGCTGAGCGTCAGTCCCTCCACACAGATCCTAGCGCGTCAAAGCGAGATGGCGTTAGCTCCCTGGGAGAGCTGCACCTGGTTTGACCCTGAAAATAATTTCCAAGGGCCAGCACCTCTCCCAAAGTGCTTCCCGCTTAATCCCCCTGGCCAAGAAATTGTCCAATATGATTCCATCGCATGGTGACTTCACCGTCGGCTGGGTCACTGCGATCAGAAAAGAGTACACCGCAGCCCGACAAATTTTGGACGAGGAGTTTGAGACCACAAACTTTGTCCTTCCCAGGAGCGATCGCAATACCTACACCTATGGGCGCGTCAGAAGCCATTATGTCTTGATCACCTGTCTCGAAAATGCGCAGTATGGCATTAATTCTGCCTCCGATGCAGCCGATGACATGAGAAGCAGTTTTCCCATGATCCGGCTTCTGCTTATCGTGGGAATCGCAGGAGGAATACCGACCCTCGCCAACGACATACGATTGGGTGATATCATAATTGGCACTGAAATTGTTCGCTATGTGGGGGCCGCGACCGATGAATTCGAGCATTCCAGCCATGTCGAGCCAGCGGGCCGCGCTCTCTTCACAGGCACACAAGGACTTGCAGTCCAACTAGATGAAGGCTTAGACCTGTACGATTTGCTGGAGAAGACATTTACCAAAACACAGAAAATCAAAGACGACTATCAAAAACCGCAAGATTCTATCGATCGTCTTTGGAAGGCTGATTACGAACACGACTCTTCCTGTGAATGTCTTTCATCGCTCAACGAAACAAAGCTCGTATCTCGACCAAGACGTCCTGACTACGACCGCATAAAAGTACATTCCGGGAAGATCGGTTCGACGGACAAGACCGCGGGTCATGCTGGTATCAGAGATAATGTTGGGAAGAAGCTTGGCGTCCTATGCTCAAAGGAAGAGCCGGCTAGTGCGACAAACAAGTTTCCTTGTCTGCATATTCGAGGGATCTGCGATTATGCTGACTCGCACAATAACGATATGTGGAAAGGTTATGCTGCTGCATCTGCTTCAATCTATGCCAAGCAGCTTCTACAAACGATTGCCCCTGAAGAAGTCTGGCGAATGAATATCTCGATAGATATAAACAACCTTCAACAGTTTGTGGAGTATCTGGTCTACGAAGTCAGCCAGGCCACAAACATTTCAGCTCGACTTGCCGAGCAGAAAACAAAATTGATGACCACGAGCCGTGCGCTTCGTGGAGTCAAAACAGGAGTAGAGCTTTTGGTTCAACTGTCACAAGAAGCAGTTACTGATAGCCAGCGACAGCCGATTGATGCTCAAATCATGAGAGATCGTTGGGAAGCCCTTGCAGCTAGTCAAGGAGACCTTAGGAGGGCGCTTAGCACCCTTGGCGTGCATGTTAAGAACCTGCAAAAGTCGGCCTCCACAAAGGATTCAAAATTAGAATGCGATCGACTACATCTACGCGTTCAGACGAGCGCTGCAGCTCTTCAGGATCTGAGCAATATGATCAAGCCATATTTCAACAACGTAACAAATCTTCACGATCAGGAAGACTTGACACCAAGCGATGTGACAAGTATTGCTGCTTCGGAGAGCACTCGGAAATCCAGCAACCTCACTCAGCTGGGTGGAAGGTTCAGTGATCTCAGTAGTAGGGCTTTTACAAAACCAGAACGACACAGCTCAAAACTATCTATCAGCGAATCATCCGAATCGAAAGACACAGACGAGGCTGTTTTGTCTCCCGATCCATCAGTGCACAGAAAAGGACACAGATGGTCGAATGTGTTCCGGAAAGAAGACCATAAACAAGACGGATCCCGTATCGAGTCGGAGGGAGAGAAGTTAAAAGGTCTTGGAATGGGCTGGCGATATTCATTTCAGACAATGAAAGACAATATATCACGGTCTGACATCTCTATCTTCCAAGAGAAACGATCCATGGAAAGACAAACAGAGAAGTCTTTCACGCCCAATAATACCGACAAGAATACGTCCAACCATACTCCAAAAGAGCCCATCCGATCAGATAGCCCCCAAGAGTTACCGGTAAGATCATTCTGCGCAATCCAAAACAAGAATCCTGCGCTAACTTTGCTGTTTCCTTCACCAGGGCAGAGCTAGCTTCGAAGGCTATTCCCCTCCGATGCCCTCGAGATCTCCACCTGTTCCGCCTCGACCTCCGTTGTTTAGTCCAAGCTCTAGTGGAAACTTCAGCTTTGGCTCGGTAGAAAACCTTCGAGATCTTGGGAATGATTGTGACGTATCAGAATTGGACTTCAATCCCCGCAAAGAAGTTTTTAAGAATTTTGATGACCGAGGAAGTTATCGATCCACGTCTCCCAGGCCTATGGTTAAGTAGTCTAAGGAGACTGTATTGTGAAAAACGCAGGTTTAGCTGAATACCACATTAATGGTCCTAGGTAAGGTGCACTATTCGAGTCTATATTATCGAGTATATACCCATGTCCTGAGACTTCGACTCGCATTGTTGAATTCGTAGAATACATATCTTATAATGTCATATCCACCTATTTCCTGCTTGAATATGTGTTTTGAACCCACAAACAACGCAGGGTCACGCGACGGACATCAGTCCACCAGAAATAAGCACTCTTGAACCGGGCATCCATGCAGAGATGCGGGGCATTCTATACCTTACAGTCACATGATGAGGCTGAGGCTGACTGGGCTCGAGTATTTATTGACGCTTTGCCCGCCTAGGTTTCTGAAATCAGATCTACCCCACTGCCCTATACCTTACAAAAGTACCGAAGATATTCCGTGACCTTATCACAGGTCTGCACTCTGGAGACCATCTCTGGTCCCACTGCGTCCATATCCACCCCAAATAGGTCGGAACGCAAGTCTTCGAGATGTCTTCTTTAGATCTTGAGTCGGCGCCGTTACCTTTTTCCACCGTGCCTTTTCCGCGCGATCCGGATTTCGTTGATATTGGAGGCCTCGTCGGTCAAGTCCACTTCAGATGCTCTTCCCAAACAGAGCGTCCAGTGATATTTGTTGGCGCAGGTGGGACAGGGTTCGTCGAGAACTACCGAGGGTATTACTAAAACGCTAATACTGAGAAGAAAGTCCCATCTAGCTATCGAGTACTCATACCGAGTGCGAGAGAAGTCACCCGATACATGGGTCCTGTGGATCAACTCACGCACTCCAGCTCGCTTCCAGCAAAGTTGTGCAAACGTTGCTAAACGTATCCAGGCTCCCGGCTATAAGAATCCTGAAGCCAACAAATTCGGTATTCTATGTGATTGGTTACAAAATGAGCGACCAGGAAGATGGATGCTTGTTTTGGACCATGTCGATAATGCCCGGTTTTTTCACGAAGTAGGGCTTAGGGGCCCTGGTTCCCTTTTTGATCTTCTTCGTCATTGCCCAAATGGAACGATTATTTTGACGACCCGAAGCTTCGAAATCGTGGAACAATTTGATAGACGTGGGGATCTCGTCCTGATCCATCCAATGAGATCGATCTATGCTGAGACCTTGCTGGACACAAAGCTAAAACATCGGGAAACAAATACCGAGACAGTCGGCATGGCTCTTGAAGAACTTATGTTTCTACAACTAGGGATTGTCATCGCAGCAGCTTATATCAACTACCGAGGGGCTACTTATTCCGTGGGGCGATATGTTGATGATCTGTGCAACAGCGAGTTCAGCGCACTTAGTCTTACCGATGTTGATCAACATCATGTGAACATGAGAGAGTGCCTAGTCATACCCTGTCAATTGGCAATAGAGTACATTCTCGAAATCAGGCCATCTGCAGCAGCTCTTCTGTTTCTGGCAAGCTTCTTTGACGAACAAGGCATCCCCGAATACATCTTGCGGAATCAACCCGAAAATGAAGAGTTTGGAGATAGAGATGATACTGAGGACACTTCGGATGCTTCATCATTTACCATTGTGGATGGATTTGAGGATGATGTCGAGGTATTGAAGGATTTCTGTTTAATCGCCCCTGACACCACGGGAAGGACCTTTAAAATGCACAACCTTGTCCAATGGTCCACCCAAAAATGGCTCAAAGCACACGGAGAGTTCGATCAATGGCAGCAGACTTTCCTTACCAGAATCAGCAAGGAATTTCCAATCCCTACCACAGAAACCTGGGAGACATGCCAACTACTTTTTCCCCACGTCCAGACAACAATAGCAGACCAACCCAAGGAATGGTCGAACGAGTCATTCACGGAATGGATAACGCTCATTCACAACGCTGCGTCATTTGCCTTCCAACGAGGTGATATCCCAGTTGCACAAGAGATGATGCACCTGGCCCTGGAAGAACAAAACAGGCAAGTAAGCGCAACCGACCCGTCAATTCTCGCAACCAAAGACTTCTTGAGTCAAATATACTACTCATCCGGTCACTGGCAAAGGGCAGAAGCCCTCACTACAGAAGTTCTAGCCGAAAGCAGAGGAATATTTGGACAGGAGCACCCCGACACGCTACGCCGACAAGCAAATTTGATCATGCTTTATATGAAACAAGGCCGATATGAAGATGCTGAAGCAGGCTACACCGAGCTTGCAGCAAGCTCGAAAAGAATCTTGGGATCCCAGAACCCAGATACACTCGAGTGCCTCAGCAATCTCGCAACGGCACTCGCGATGCAGGAAAAGTGGATTGCAGCTGAAATTGCGCTCCGTGAAGCAATCAATGGAAGTATCAACATCCTCGGCGAGGGAAACCCGACGACCCTCGAGCGGATGAAGAGTCTTGTAAAGGTTTTTCTGGCGTTCGGGCGCGCTCGAGCTCGGGAGGCGGAGGCACTACAGATCCAGGTCGTAGATATTTCCAGGGCGGTGTTTGGACCCGAGCATGTTAATACGGTGGATAGTATGAATGACCTGATAGATATGCATTTGCGCTCGAACAGATGGGAGGCGGCTGAGGCGCTGCAGTTACATGTGCTTGAGGTTCAGAGAAAGCTGCTCGGGGAAGATCATCCGACCATTTTGGCTAGTATGGACAATCTTGTTTTCCTTTGTCTCAAGCAGGAGAGGCTGCACGATGCTCAGTTCGTGCAGAAAAGCATCATAGAGATCTCGATGAGCAAGCTGGGTGCGGAGCATTATCTGACGCTGCGGGCTATGAGCAAACTAGATGATATACGCAAGGACATCACTGAATCCGAGCAACGAGACGCTCCGGATATGCCCGAAAGATGGATATGATACAGAAGGGACAGGAGAAACACTCCAAGAATGATGACTGCTATGAGTGGATTAGTTTGAGCGTTCTCTAATATTTGTGCGACTTTGCCAGCGAGTCCGGAATGAGATTCAATATGATTCTTGATAACAATGAGCAAATGAGGTATATCTCTGCAAGTCTAACAAGACGCTCTTCTATAATGTATATGCGATAATTAGCGATTCAATCGTTGCCCGAAGGACTTTCCCGCTTGTTGAAAAGAGGCGCAACATGAGAACATAAGAGGGACAATATTAGTAAATTATTTGGCCTTCCAGAACAACCAACCGAAGGCTGCAACAAGCTTCAATCCTGCCGCCATCCACAGCGCAGACTCCATACCACCGCTGCTGCGACTCAACCAGCCACCAATGATGGCACCAATAAGCAAGAACACCACACCTCCGATACGGCGATTGCGCTTGACATTCTCGGTCGGCTTCTGGAGAATCTTCACGTCAGATGCGATATCGAAGTAGACACTTGTCAGAACCACTGTCGGGATCTCATTGTATCCCAAGGCGCGACTGCAGGTCATTCCGCCAGCGGACTGGAAAGCCAGCAGTCCGATGGGGATGAGCTCCAGGAACAGTGGTCCACCGTCCAAGGATGAATCATTCGAGGAGTGTGGGATAAGGTCGGCTTGGATAAGAGCGACGGCAATAATTATAAGGGCGGTTTGTACGAGGAAGGACACGAAAAGGGTACCGCGGCGGAGGGAGCCGACCGTGCGCATGGAGATGGAGAAGATCATTGCGCCGGTGAAGAAGGCGGTGATGGAGACGAGGGACTTGAGCCAACCCCATGGCTTGCTGGTTGGCTGGTTGGATGCGCCGAGGCCAAGGAAAATGGTGTTACCTGTTCATAAGAATTAAAATCAATATGTGTTCCTGAAGTTCGTGTGCTCCGGTGAATCATACCCGTCTGCATTCCCAGGAAGCAGGACCACGCATTGTACGCGCTACTGTCGCACAGGCCAGTCAAGAAACAGAGGAGCAAGCAAACGAGGTCGGCATGGCTGGGATTCAGCTCTTGCTTCCATCGTCGTGTGATTGTTGACGTTTTGCGCATTTCTGGAGAGGGGCTAGCCTCCAGGTCCGGTGCCGGAGCCTCGGTTTGTTTCTCCATTTCTGTCCGTGTGGGTGCGCGAGACAAGGTCTTTTGGAGGAGACTACCGGAGAGGTTGAGACGACAGCAGAGGAATATGAGGGAATAAGAGAGAACGAAAAACAAGGGAGAAAGTCGCGGTAAAATGGGAAAATTGAGTTGCCGCGGCGAACTAGACGAATTTCCCGCTCAATCACGACATTGGCTAGAAAATTCTTCTCCACTTATCCATAGGGCTGAACAGTGCGGAGTTTTGTCAGTTTTTCAATATTTTTCTCTTTTATAGAGACTGAGATCTCCGTCGATCCTGCCTTGAGATGTGTCTCGCAAACCCCGGGAGAGACATCGGGCTTTATATAGAAAGCCACCTCCTAGCTTCCCACATTTCCCCCTCGTTCCTGAACTCGTGCAACGAACGCAAGTGAACGTGAAACGGCCACAATCTAAAGTGCCAAGAAGTGTCGAGACGATCGCCCCGAGCCGGGCTCACCGGAGGGATAAGCCTGCATGTTGCACGCGATAACACATCCGTTCGAGCGAAAGATAAAAGGATGAAGGGAATCACAAAAGCACCATGTGCCAAGAATGGCTACTTCGAAGACTGCATCTACAATCACACCGGTAAGCCTAGGCTGGATCTACTATATGCCGGAGACGTTGGCCGCCAAAGTATGGGGGCTATGTTGCTACAGAATGCATCTAAGCTGCTTCCGATACTACTGTAGCAGTCTTGACCGACCTCAATACACATCAAGAATTTATTCGGTGTTCAAGGGGTTCTTTTAGTGCCAGAAGATAACACTGAAAACTGCAATCCTATGATTGTCGCTGGGAGAAATATAGAAGCTCTAGAGCACCTGTTGAATCCCATGGAGACGCAGGCAACAGGTTACCAAACTTCTCAAGCGGCAGGCAATTGGACCAGGCACAGGATCGGCACATATCTAGTATAATTCCAAGATTCTTGTACTAATGTGGGCCGTTCTTGCTTGAGGCCCAGTTTTCCCTACGGTTGAGCCAGTCATGTTGCTCGATAAGGTCAATAGCCCTCGTCATGAGTTGGAATCCAGTTTATGGTAGCTTGGCTTGGGAAATTATCAGAGTATTCTTAACCGGAAGCTTCCAGTATTATCTTAAGACTTTCTTTGCTTCAAAACTTCGATACTTCCTCTGTCGCACTTCCCTTGAATCCATTAAGCTAATCTCTATGGTGGAGAGCTGTTCCGTTAACGGGTCCGCTGTTCTATGGACCCTGGCTCCTCTACTGCTCTGAGCTGGCACATTGCAATCCGCGCCGATCATCTGAAGGAAGTTTTCTTCTCTTGACTGCTCTTTCTTTGATTCCCATGATTTAGCTCTCTTGGCATCAAATCTCATACTAATCTGGGCCCGACGCCCGCCGATGATCTATGATGTCTACGCCCACATTCCAAACCACGAAGCCTTTTACGCGACTGTTCAACGCGACCAAATTCAAGTTGTTAGCCGTGTTTCTAGCACTAGCCACAATCCTTCTTTTCGCATCATACGGCTATAAAAAAAGTCTCGATCATGAGCTACCCTCATTGCCCGCGGAAAAGAAAGAACCAGAACCGGACTACTGGAATTGGCAGACGATCACCCATTTTCAAAAGTATAAATCCAAGGGTCCGTTCACAGCGGACGATATCTGCGCCGACTTTCCTGCGAATATTCTTGAGCGCGTCCAGGTAGTGCTGAAAACTGGCGCGACGGAAAGCGCAGACCGCATCGATGCCTCCATGGACTCAGTGACGCACTGCATCTCCAACCTCCTTGTCGTCTCGGATCGTGCGACCGAGCTCCATGGACATCGCGTGCACGACGTTCTCGCTGATCTGGCACCCCTTGCTGATAAATTGAACCTCACCGACTTCAAAACGTATGAAGCTTTGCAAAACGGTGACAAGAACATCGGTGGGCAGGATGGATGGCGGCTAGATCGCTACAAGTTCTTACCGATGATCGAACGTGCAAAGGAAGCGAATCCCACAGCTGAATGGTTCGTCTTCATCGAGACAGATACGTATCTCTTCTGGGATAATCTGTTCAGATTACTGGATCAGTACGATCCGACTGTACCCTTGTACTTCGGTTCGCCTTCGCCTGGCTTTTGGCTGGAAAACGAGCAGAGAGTATGGTTTGCATATGGCGGCTCTGGATTCGTTCTTTCTCGCGCGGCTGTCGAGAACCTAACAGAGCGCCAAACCGGAGAATACGGTGAATACCTCGAGCCCTCTGTCAGCGAACGCTATATGGAAGTGGTGGATCGCGACTGCTGTGGAGACTCGGTACTTGGGTTTGCACTCTATCAAAAAGGAATCAACATATCCGGACTGTGGCCCATGTTCAATGCGCACTCTTTACATGGGATTCCTTTCGATGCCAAGCACTGGTGTCAGCCCGTTATCAGCTTGCACAAGTCCTTGTTATCCGATATGACGGAATTGGCTAAGTGGGAGAGCAAGCAGGATAAAACGGTATGGTTGCCCGTTGATTATGACATCAAAATTACGAATGCTGATCTTTTACATAGTACCCTATACTGTATTCCGACTTAGCCGACTATCTTCAACTGGGAACATTGCCAGACAAAGTCGATTGGGATAACGGTGACTTTGGTGGGCATGTTGAGCCACCGGAGTCTGCAGCGCATGGCTCATTGGGCGCGTGTCGGCAAGCATGCGAGGATAGCGATTCGTGTCTCTCATTTACCTGGAATTCATCCGGGCAATGCGTGTTTGTTCGCTCAATACGTCTTGGGGCCGGGAAGAAGGTCCCGCCCAATGAACTTACAGCTGGGTGGGATAACTCTGGGATCCAAAGATGGCGCGAGAGCAATACGTGTGAGGCGCCGATGTGGATGAAGCCCAGCATCAAAAGAATTTTTTAAAAAGCGGTCATATATTGTATAGTACTTAATACCCAATAGACAGAGATGGTTCCATGGATTAATATGATATAAATGAAAGCCAGGTTTGGAAAATTGATCATGAAATTGATTGTACAGATGAAATGGATTTAAATACGGACAAAAATGCAATTCTATATGAGAAACCAAGGGGTATAAAGGACGCCGGCGCCCACGGAGACTTAGATCGGGAGATGGCCATTCTCATTACTCTCCTCATCATCTTTGGGCGTGACCAGCTGGTAAAGTCCGCCCGTATCCGGTCTGCGGCGCCTTAAACGACGGAACACAGCGCAGTATAATCCACACAAAAGACATCCCAAAGAAAAGATCATAATGATTGTAACGCCCCACGGATGACCAGAGGAGAAGCTTGCCTGAGGCGTCGAGCCTCGTGAGGCAACCTCCGTCCTGCCGATGACCTCACCCTTTGCATTAACAGCGGCAACACGGAAGTAGGAGGTGACGGCAGGCGTAAATGGAACCTCGGTCTCGAATCCAGAACGTGGAACCTCGTCAACAACGGAGAATGTCATGTTTGTAAGGTTGTCCCCATCCCAGGCTTCGAGAGCCCATGAAGCGACTTCAGTCGCTCCGTTCCAACTGACAAACACGCTATCCCCTACCATCGCGGCATCGGGGAGAGTGTCTGGCATACCGACCCAGTTGTCCTTGAAGACTCGGTATGACATTGTACGGCCAAAAGTGAAGTAGGCCGAGGCGCCAAAGTGCGTGTTACAGACCACTTCACCATCGGCCGAGAACTCGGTAAACGCGGCACTGTGGCCCCATCCAATCAACACATTCCCGGTATCGAGCACCTGGACGTTACCCTGTGTAACGGCCATCATGTGTTGTGGGTGGTCGTATTTTGTCACCACCTTGGCTTCGCGCGCAGGGATATCCAATTCGATAAGGAGACCTTGGCTAACCGCAGACAGGTCTCCGTTGTCGTTAGCCGCGTTATTCAACAGCGTTATCCGGTTAGGTCCGCGCCAACGGGCGTCGTGCTGCCACTTGAAGCTGGTCGCGACACCATCGTCGTTGAATTCGTTGTATTTCCCACCCAGGGTCCAGAGTACCTGGCCGCTCGAGTCGATGCAGGTAACCGTGTGTGTATGTCGCGCAGACACAAGGTAGTGGCCCTCGTCATTCTTGTCCACGCTGTTCATGTGGAAATAATCATAACCGAGGGTACGTTCGTGACCCTTGTCGCCCAGCGGTTCGTAACTGGTTTCCGGGGGGTAGGTATGCGACGATCGCCATTCGAATAGTAGTTCGCCAGTCGCGATGTCAATTTCTTGCACGACACCTTCGTAAAGCCATCCGAGTTCGGGACCTCCGACGGATGTCAAATCGGCTGGGATGGGTTCGTAGATGGTGAGGATCGCGGTGTCGTTGACTGTAATTTGGATATCATGTAGATCGCCCTGAAGAATGCCAACAGGGGATATAATGTATTTAGGGGTATAGGTCGAATCCAGCTGTGGTGCCAAGTCCAAAGATTAGCCCCTGCAGCCAATAAAACAATCAGGAAACGTCTTCCAAATCCCTACCATATACCATGATCCGCGACCATGCCCGTCTTCTTCATCTCCCTGCCAGTATGTGACGTAATCTTCGCCTTTGTAGTGTTGGACTTTGAAATCCTGAGTGGTCCCCCAATTGTACTTTTTGTAGACAAGCTCGCCCTGAGCGTCGAGGATCATTGGCCCAGGGTGTCTGACGGAATCGCCCCGTGGGGCGAGGAAGGTATATCGTTGGTCGCATTTTGCGCCGGCCGGAGAAATCTCAACAATTGGGGATTCTTCGTCGAAAGAGTGGTATGTTCGTGAAGGGCCAAATCCATAAAATCCCAAATCATACCTGCTCATGCCAAACCGGAATCTGAACCTAAGAATCTGCGGCAGGACAAAGAGGTAGAGTAAAATTAAACCTCCGAGGGCCAGCAGAAGCGCTGTAAATGAACGACGAGATCCGAATTTATGTAGCCGATCGCTGCGGCCAAGCCAAGAGCTTAAGCGCATAATGGCGGAGGAAGCCCGCATGAACATTGGATCATTGCAAGTCCTCAACAACGGCTTCCAGGGGGGTGGTGTGGAATACCGAAAAGTGTCAAAAGGAGCGGAGCGGACACTGGACGGGACCACTACAGCAGATATATTCGCGACGCCACCCCTTCCATAACCTTGCCTCGCCGACTATCCGGGACAAACCCTCCCCTTGCTGGGCCTCCCCGCAAGCAGAGATTCTCTAGCCCAAAACGTGGCGCACATCCTTCGGTGCGCACCCTGATTCGGCGTTCCATAGAAGGTTTTCCATCTGCCAAGGTTATGGTGGAGTTTGTTTGGCGGGATTGCGTACTTGTACCAGCTACTCTTTACCCGGACGGGTTTATTTGATTATCTGTGGATGTCCTCGACTGAACCACTAATCAAGTTGACCAGTCAGAGGGGGCTGTGGGTCTCATTTCGCAGAGAGTCCCGTCACGACCCCAGGGACCGTAGCGCCATCGCCCACGCGTCCTCCATTGCAACCGGCAAGATGTGGCGCTTTGAAGTGTCGGATGTGGATTAGATTTGGCAATCTATGGCCAATCACTTTGGTACTTGGCAACGCCTGGCCGTCATAGATATCCGTGGGTTCGAGTCGTTAAAGCAAAAAGAGAAAGAAAAAAGTAGATTATGTATGGACAAATTTATGAATGAGATGACTACAGCAATATTGCTTGAAAATCCGTTCATTTTTTCCAAGGTTTAATGTGGGAATAGGGGAGACTATTGTCCCCACCCCGAATTCCGTCTTTATCTCCCAAAGCGGAGAGCGGAACGGAGTACGAGCGGAGCGAAAATAAACGCAGTTCATTATCTTCCAATCTGCATTCTAATGACCTCTTATGCCTGGCGTATAATGCGCCATAATTTAGACCAGTCAGATTGGATCTTTAGATCAGCCAATTCGGGCGGGGAAGCCAGATTGGGATAAGCCCCAATGGACCTCGTCTCTGTTGAACTCGGCCATAGCGCTCCGATCCGTCTACTGATCCCACAAGGCAATAGTGGACTCCCAACTGGGGACATAACGGTGAAATTGATTGTGTCTTAGTCTTTTCTACCGAGATGACGGTCCCGCAGGGTCACGAATCAACTTACCCCATTCGGTACAATGGTCTAGCGCCACATGGCTCAGCCACTTCTCTGTCTCGGCACGTAGTCCCTGTACATACGTATTCGTGTGTGCGTCTCAAGTAGCGAGAACCGCTATGTCTCTAGATTTTCTCGAAGCGGGGCCAACATTTGCATTGGGTGCTGCTGATTCGCCAATCAAAAATATGTCTCTTCTTTGTTCCACATTTGTTTATTTTTGTCTATATTGCCGGGTTGTGGAGCTAGTGAGGGTTTATGGAAATTATGCTCCGTAGAGATCCGTCGCGCTCAAACCTGACCCCTCAGGCATACACATCATCAAGCTAGCTAATTGGCTATTCAATAACAATGCAATCTGTCTTAAACTGTGCCGTTGATCTGATAGAAATTTGTGCGGCTTGACCCTTGTCTACCCCTTTATTATCAATTACGTTGTAAAAGTATTGGAAATGGATTCAGTCAATTGCAGTACTTGCTGGCCTCGAGCTTCTCTTGATCTGGGTATATTGAGAGAAGAAAGACCAAAACGCTTCGATCATGCCGGAGCAATAATCTCCACAGATTGCCAAAATTTGAATTTCTGCTTCTCTCCCGCAACTTCTAAAGAAAGCCTCCATTCCAGTGAGTGAGTGCGCTGGATATTATACGTTGTGAAAGATGGCCCAATGAGGGTTCCACTCAAGCTTTCCAAAAGCAACATCCGCTTTCCAGCTTTGACACCAAGTTCATGCAGAGTTAGCTGAAACATTTTGCCAATGTTCAACGGTGTGTTTCCTTTCCCGGTGGTAATGACCAGCGGCTCTTTGAGAGTTGCGAAGATGCGCTGCAGGCCCAACCCTAGCTTCGCATCGTATTGATTATCGTGTACCGTGTCCGTAAAGTTTCCAGGTGCCAGAGAATGAGTCTTGACGTGCATAATTGCTTCAATATCCAGAATGCGGATAGTTTGCGCAACGTCTTTAATGCTATCGCTGGTTTTCTCAAGATCAGGCATGATCTCCAATTGCAGAGGCATTGGGGTTGGGTCATCCAGTTGAATGGACGTCGGGACGGTGAAAAGGAGGTCGAAGTAGAAAGTGGGCACCTTTGATGAGTAGAAGAACTTTTGTGCATGCTGCTTGAATGACAGATCTGCAGCTTCCATTCCTGAAAGCAGTCGGTGGGTGCAAACGAGTCTCGGCTGCTTAAGCATTTTTGGTATACCACTAGTCTTTGCGACTGGGTGCCGGAGAGTGATAGGACAGACAGCTTCATACAATTTGTCATATCCTCCAGAGTGATATTCCATTCGAGCCTGTAGATAGTATTCCACGCACTCATATGAGCTAGTGCTACTCCATCCTGAACTTTCGGAGTAGAAGGACCCCGGCAAAATGTGGTGAGCAGGGTGGTCTGTGTTGAGTGGGATGAAGCTGCACTTCTGGCTATGATTTTGTCTGCAAAATTCCGTGGGCTCATATGGAATATCCATAGAGATTGGCCAGCTCAGTGACTCATCACTCCCTTCGGCAAGATGCAAGGGTCCTTTGTAGATGACAGTCTCGTAGACGTCCACGAGCTGCCAGGTGTCACGATTAATCGAATCGCTGTCTTGTTCCCGTAGCATGGTTATCTTGACCTTCATGCGGCCGACAAAGGATAGACTTATGGAGGCATTGGGGGTAACGATTGGTAGCTTTCGGACCAAGCTGCCGATGATGGTGTCGCCTGGCGCATACGCCCATCCAGCTGGTGCGGCAAGGTCGAATTTAAAGGCTGAACTTCCAGTAGCACAGCGCGGTGGCATTTTGATTCTACTTCCTCGGAGACTTGCTGATCAAACGTTGGAAACTGATTGTGCTTTTTGCATCTAACTTGATTCTTATCACCCATTGATGAAGGGTCTAGGGCCGCTTCCAATTTGCACCTCTTTTGACTAGGCTGAGGGCCGGCGCCCACAAGCTTTGCTCAGCCTCACGCTAGCTATTCCATTAGTACCATAAGCCACATCAGGGGGCCTAACATCAAAGGTCGGTGACATGATGTTTGGGAGCGTGGATGCAATTACTTATTTTGATTTCGTGACGGACACTTAAGCTTAACATTCTTGTAGTACTTGAAGAACAAGAATCTCTCAAGATTAAAATGAAACGTGAAAGGCTTCGTTGAGCTCCCAATTGTCAAGAGAAAAACAAAATTGGTGTGAGAGTCGCCTGCGCAGAAGAAGATCATATTATTCATACATTTTCAGAGGTTACTGAATCTTAGCACTGATGTTGATTATGCTGTATCCCTGGATGTTAATTGGCCCCGACCACGACCGGCATTGCTGTGCTGCTCAGCCTGTACACATGTTGTGGAGCAACTTGTAACCCTAATCAAGCTTAGCGATGGCCCTTTAGTGGGCAATTGATTGTATAGTCCCCAGGTGAGGTGTCAGGAGTTCTCTATAAAGGAAAACGTAATTATGTGCCCTGGTGCTCAGGCTCTCCCTGGATGTCGGCGTGTGGGCGGGAGAGGGTTGAATGACCTGGGAAACACGTCATTCAAGATACATATGCGGACCGACTGTGAATTGCTATTTCGTACGGTCGCATGTTATCAACTAGGATCAATTCAAGACCTTGAAGTAATGTAATCAGAGCACAAGGAAGAGGCATTAATTTCCAAGGTTAATAATCAAGAAACATTGGACGAACTATTAGACTTGACCGAGAAACCCGCTCAGAAGTGGAGTTGTCTCAACCCATTTTTGGGCCAGTCCGCGTCTCAGGTCAGAACTTTGACGGACCACATTGCGCGCCTGGCGCATGCTGTATACCAACAGATCGCGCTTTTCTTCCTCAGGCATTTCAAGATTTTCGCAAGTGATTATCTACTAATGTGTATCTCTGAGGTTACGAAGTGTGTTGCTCAGCCTGCGTTCATTCCCAGAGTTGGGTCGGCGGCGCCACCCGAAATCCCATGGTTGTTCTCGGTGGATCAAAGTCCATACAATGGTCTATCGAGCTTCGAGTTTAGTTGGCCGAGACCTGGCCAAGCCCGCCACAGCACAGACACGGCACACGCACAGTGCCGTTGTCACCCCCTAGACCGGGATAGACGGAAGGTGTGGCCTTGCCAGCACCACGCAATGGTCCTGGCGAAAGCATTTCATGCATGAATGCTCCGAGAATGCGCATGCAAGAGGGGAAAGACTCCAGTTAAAAGCCCGCTCATCAAAACGACATGGCGAAGGGACCAATAATGGGAATTCGACCAATGCGTCATAGCGCACTAGCGATCAACTAGGCAAAAATCATACGCTGATCAATTGTTTTAAACTCCACCCGGAGAGACGCCGCCCACTCTGTGCTCACTGCTGATTGGCTGTCATCCGGTTTCTGCATGACCCCCTGTTCTCTTCTGATCTCCAGTTTTTTTTGGTGAAGTTTCGACTCTGAGTTTCTGCTTCTCAACTTCTCACGCAAATATGTCGCGCGATAAGGAGGTTAGAGCCCACGAGGCTGCTCTTGAATCTACGGATCAGGATGACTGGGATATGCAGCGCCTCGGCAAGGTCCAGCAGTTGAAGGTGCGTTGGAACTGTAGTGTGGGGAGGCGCGTGGAGCGCGTGGACTGACTAGTCCGCTATAGAGAAATTTCCGATTTTACTCGATCTTGGGATTCACGACGACGTTGATGGCTACTTGGGAGTCGATCTTGCTGTGAGTAGGATCGCGATGCTTCGGATCGCATTGAGTGTATGCTGACTGCCCGTAGGACCGCTACCTATGGCCTGACTGACGGCGGTCGCGCCGGCATGATCTATGTCTACATTGGCTCCTTTGTTGGATTCTTTGCTGCGGTCATCTCGATGGCAGAGATATCTTCAGTGTATGTCATCCTGATGGATTGGGTCACTTTTACAATAGATTCTGATTATTCTCCAGGTCGCCGACATCTGCTGGTCAATACCACTGGGTCAGCGAATTTGGCCCTCCAAGAGCGCAACGGTTCTTGAGCTACCTCACTGGATGGCTGTCAGTGCTGGGCTGGCAAGCTGCTTTTGCTAGTATCTGCTTCCTGTGTGGTACCTTGATCCAGGGACTGCTCGTCTTCAACTACTCCGGCGACACCGGCTACGTATACGACTACCACCGCTGGCACGGGACTCTTTTGACGATCGCCATCGCGGCAGTTGGAACCCTCATCAACACCTACGGTGCGAAATTCCTGCCCTCCCTCGAGGGTGTCATTTTGTTCCTTCATCTGGGTGGATTTGTCGCAGTTTTGGCTACAATGTGGGCAATGTCATCAGGCACAGCCCCCAACGAGGTTGTCTGGAAAGAGTTTTCAAACTCGGGTGGATGGTCCAGTATGGGACTGGCTTGTCTAGTGGGCCAGTTGACCCCGATCTTCTCGTGGACCGGACCCGACGCTGCGACTCACATGGCCGAGGAAGTTCAAAATGCTTCCTTTGTCATTCCTTGGTGTATGGTCTCCACTGCCTTGGTCAATGGTGGCCTGGGATTCATCATTTTGGTGACTCTCCTGTACACCATGGGACCCATTGCCGACGTTCTTTCTCCAGCGAGCGGCTTCTCGTTCATCCCCGCTGTTCAGCATGCCACTGGATCCATTGCAGCCACCAATGGCGTGGCGGCGATCATTCTTGTGATGGAAGTTTGCAGCGCCATTAGTATTCTCGCCACAGCCTCTCGACAGACCTTCGCTTTCGCCCGTGACAATGCGCTGCCGTTCTCCAAGTCCCTTTCGCACGTCAACAGCCGAACCCAGGTTCCTGTCACTTCCGTCCTGGTCTCCACTATCATTACGGTCTTGCTCAGCTTGATCAACATCGGATCCACCGCCGCCTTCAACGCCGTCGCATCAGTGATGATTGCCGCACTGTTCACCACCTACATTCTCTCCATCTTGGCCTTCATTCGAGCTCGACGCCTCCCAGGCGGCATTCCACCGTCTCGTTTCTCACTCGGTCGGTTTGGAATGCCCATCAACGTGTTCGCAGTTGCCTGGCTTTGCTTTTCGATCATTTTCACCTTCTTCCCTACTGCCAACAACCCGACCCCTGTTGATATGAACTGGTCGATCCTAGTATTCGGCGTTGTCATCATCTTTGCCATTGTGCAATACTTCGTCCACGGCTCTCGCATATACGAAGCGCCCGTCACACAAGTGCGCAAGAACAACTAATAGGCACAAATGGCTGGCCTTTCGAACGATGCACTCATACCATTCTTTGCTACCTTTTCCTTTTCCCTTTTCCCTTATCACTCCGAAGGAGCACTATTTGTGATTCGGCTGGCCCGTCATTTTAAACTTCATACACAGCATTTAATTAGTACCTTTGGATATATCTGGCCACAGACCCAGTACATAGCACAATATTCCCCGGACATTTCCCACATCATTCAATAGATGCAATTTCAATTAAGATAGTTCGTTGCCAAATTCAGAATATCCTCCAATCCTTCAGCGTAATCAACTCCAAGCGGCGCCATCATATCGATTCCAGTCAGCACACCTGGCTCAATGCTTGTGATCTCAGACCAGTGTCTATGGTTTGTTGCTCTTGCAGTAGATGGGATCTGCAAGATTGACTTCGATCGGCCTGGTAAACTTGCGCGATCATGTTGGTAAAATGCCCGAATAATGTCTGCGATATCAAGCCCATTTTCATGCGACGGAGACCCTGGGAGAATTGAAGGCTCTCGCAATTCAGGAACGAGATATCTCCCGCGGTTGCGTAGCTGCTCGGCCTCGAGCATTGACCTCAATAGTGACACACCACGCTGGGCAATCATGTCTGATTCGCAATGCGATAGGATTTCAATGCCGTCTTCGATCAGCTGTCGGTGTTCAGATGATTGACGATCTGCTACCGATTGATGAAACATATCCAAACATAAAATTATCTACAGAAGGTTAGTAAATCAACGGATGTGGGTTTATGTTGAGCTCATTACTTACACTCGCTGTGACACTGAATGCCTGATGTATCCACAACACAGGCCCACCGCCTCGAGTCGCTTCCTTCTGCTCTTTAATTATAGTCCTTGACGCAGCCACGCAAGTCTTTCGTGTGAATTCGAACATGGGGTTGGAAAAGCTCAAACTCAAGAATTTCCTGTGAATCATGATAACCTTGTGCGCGGAGCTAATAGCGAGGCCTTTCCGTGCCCAGGGAACATAGCATGGCCAGCTAGGATCAATCGGAACATTCTGCAGATAGCGAGGAAGATGCTGGGTCGCTAACGTGCGCAGACGACGATCATATTTTAATACCTCCTCATACCGGGTATAAAGAGTGTTACAGCAAACAAGATCATCCTGTAGGCCTGGCATTAAGGCCGCAATGTCATATTTGAGACGCGAGAAGCTTATCACAGATGGGTGATCATCTGACAAAAGGTTCATTTCGTCATCGCGATTTTGGGGCTTTATTGTGCTAAATCCCAGCTTGTGAATTAAGTAGCTTTCGGTGAATGGAATAGAAAACCAGTCTTGGATGCAGAGCTGACACCAGACCCGTCGGCCGATCTCCCGATCAAGGAGGCCAGATGGTGAGGCATCACTCGATTCATCCAGCTGATGTAAACCAAGTCCCTGTGCGATTCGAACCGCCGAGGCTAATAACACTGAGAATCCGTTCGAGTGGCCAAGCATATGGGCAGACATGGTGAGTGTCGCAATTGCCTCGACAGAGTAGATAGAATGATACGCCATATAGTCTGCTTCGTGTAGACATGCTATTGTAGCCTTGAGCCAGCGTTTCGACAAGGTGTCCTTCTCTCGGTCGCGAAAGCCCCATGATTGAGTAATCGGTCTAGGCGCACAGGCCATTGACCCTGTGAGAATGGCGAAGAGGAGTGCTATCCACTGTAGACGAATTCCACCTCCAATGACCTGACCTTCATCTTTCTCGTAAAATAGATCTAGCTCTGCCAGAAATGTTTTCGCATGGAACGATCCGTGGTACCAAAGAACGCAGTCACAGTGGTACCGAACAAGATCATAAACCTTCTTTTTATTTGGAAGTAAGGCCTGACAGAGTGCTGCTGCTGATAGCCCTGACATACCGGCATCTTCTAATACATCTTCACCGGGTACATCGCCAGGCGAATGGTCGATGTTGTTTTGTCTGGCGATCTCATCTTGATACGTAGGGTCCTTTCGACGGCCCCATGCAAGGAACTCGAGTATTGTCGCAGCATCTTCTACCTCCCTAGGTGTGTTCTCGACATCGACATGATTCGAATTGCGAACAGAGAAGGGGGATTGCACAGACTCTGCCGGCGAAAATGAACTGCTGTTGACCGAGGGATCGGGTCTAACAACCCGGGGTCGTGAAGAGGCTTCAATGGACTCATTCAGCGCGGCCTCTAGCTCATTGACTCTGGACTGGAGCCTTTCGATGGTCTCTGAAGCATCTGCTTCGGAATCGGTCGTCGGCCGGGCTAGGATAGGGCGCTCGGATTGAGTAGCGTGGCTCGGAGAACTCCGTTCGCGCGGCCGAGTACATGATGTTCCCTTCTTGGTGCAGTTGCGACATGGAAGAATCTTGTCGCACTTCACTTTGCGTCGTGTGCATTCCACACATGCCAAACGCTTTCGGTGGATGCCGGTGATCATGTTTGTAGAAGTAAATGTACAAGTGGGCGTGGGCTTATCTATGATAGATGGGGCCTAGAGCCAATTAATCCTCGGTATTACGCAGCAGCGGGTCCTCTTATCTGGGGTTTAAACTCGGGGTACGGAGACAGTAAAGTCCAATTGACACACCTCACAAGGTTAGGTTGACTGAAGTGTGAAGAGTGCTGGTTTCAGGATGCTATCATCATCGGACTCAGCCGTCAAGGTTTGTGCTAGTATTCCCAACGTTGGAATCTGTCTTCGTGTATTTAGTATGACACCCGCGGATCCTGGGATGCTCGGCCGACCGCCTCGGCCGAGGTGACTGATAGGTCAAAACGAGACCATGATTAAACAAAGCGACCAGCTCTATGTACTCTATCCTTCTATTTATATGTGACTAGGATTCCTAACCTTCTAAGTGCATCAAAATATCTCCAAGTACCTGTGTCACGTCAATAACTTCAGAATGGCTCAAACCAGATATGTCGACCGTCCGATCCCTCAAATCTCCCTCAAGGACTTCGATAATCGCATCAATGAGATCACCACGGAATTGATCAGCGCCGCTGAAAATGTTGGGTTTTTCACACTGATCGACCACGGTCTTTCCAAAGAAGACATCGAGTCCATTTTTATGACATCTAAGAGCTTCTTTGAGCTCCCGGACGAGACAAAGAAGACAGTACCCTGGAATACCAACAATGTGGGATGGGAGAAGAACTCACAAGTTCGACCATCTACCGGAAAGCCCGACAGCAAGGAATCCTATCAGTTGCAGTATGGGGATAACATGAAGGGGTTATGGGTTGCAGACGAGCATCTCGCAGGGTTCCAAACTACTGCCCTGGAGTTCATGCACCGGGTGCAGGGAATCTCAGAAAAATTAATGCGATGTTTCGCTCGAGGCCTGGGTTTCCCTGAAGAATTCTTCATCAAATGCCACGATGTGGCACGACCAGACTCCCAAACCACCATGCGACTACTTCATTACTTTGCACTGCCGGAGGAAGCGGACGGCAAAGTGTATCATCGCGCTGGGGCACATGCCGATTGGGACTTTCTGACTTTACTCTTTCAAAAAGAGGGGCAGAGTGGGCTGGAGATATGTCCGGGGCGCGAGTCGGTCACGGAGTTCGGAATTGGGGACGAGTGGACTAAGGTGGAGGCGAAGACGGGGGAGATCGTATGCAATATTGGGGACTTACTCATGTCTTGGTCGGATGATCGGTTCAAGTCCACCTTTCATCGGGTCAAGGCGCCGTGTGAGTCGGGAGATTATTTTGGGGATAGGTATAGCATTGCATACTTCAATCAGCCCTGCAAGGATGCGTTGATCCAAGGGCCTCTGAAGAAGTATCCAATGGTGACCGGGGCTCAGTTTACCGATAGTGCGATGAAGAGGAATTTCGCGGCGCTGCAGGAGAAGTTGAAGGCGGTCGCTGCGGCATGATTGGGAGGCGCTTCCATTTTCTTTTGGGCTGTTCGCGTTGGGGTCATCCGGGCACTAATCAGGGAGTGTTGCTTCATTGCGAAGCTGTGATCACCCTTGGGAGAGGTAATTTGTGAACCTGAAACTCTCGTCAAGTAGGAATAGAGATGAAATGTATATGATACTCGTTATAAGTTTCCAAAATCCCACCAGGTGGAAAAACCGTCAATATTACCCAGCGTTGATTCTGACTCCGGATAACCAAGAGTCTCCATATCAACAAATTGTGAGGGGTCAGCCCATAGCCAAGGAGTATTAGCCATGAGACTGTCAGCAGGGGCCACGAGCTTGTCGGCAAGTGGAGCAGTCGGGGATGTTGGCGCCGATGTAGCGATGCGGGGCATCTTAGGTGGTATGTGAGCGGCCGAGCCGCCATCGGTAGTATTAACTGTGATGTCAGGAGACATGGCGACAATAACTTCAAGGGTGGAAGATGGATTTTCCTTGTCTTCTTCAGGAAGAATAGGCATTAGAGAAGGATGGAGCAGTCCGGCTGTGGGTGTCTCGTCAAATGTTGGAAAACATTTTATTTGTAGCACGTCCCACATGAGAGGAATGCTAAGATGAATCTTCGAGGGCTCCCAATCAAAGTCGACTTTGTCAGAACCAGAGGCAATGCGTGTCATTTTATCTAATGTTCGGTCCTTGATATACTGGGTTAGTTGGGAGACTTCTGATCAGGATGAGATATGCATACCAGGGTTTGGCAGGCAGGCGAAAATGAAACAAAGCTTTTCAAGAACCTCCTGCATTTTGAAAAGTCGGTTTTTGATTTGTACTTCAATCTTGGATCGGCAGCACAGCAGAAATAAAGATGCACGGTGGCAGCTATCGCGGCGGCATGCCCGAAGAACGGATCGATTAATCGCATTTTCTTGTCAGTGACCATATCAATCATGCGGACGATCCAGGTGGCATGGAGCATAACAACTTCTGAGGACCGTCGCCAAAATGTGTTTGGAATCGTCAACTTATGATTGTATTGAGAGGCCACAATATAAAGAAAAGGGTGGTTCAACACTGTCAAAATTGTATGGTAGGTAAACTGCAACTTGAGCCAGGAGGCCCAATAATCTCGGTTTACCCGTAGTTCATCTGGTCGACGCTCGTAAAATTTGACCGAATCATATCTATGACAAAGTGACAGTTTGTTCTCGAGCTCAGTGAGATCAGAGATGACCATCGCGTACATCGAGTCATGTCGCCAGGGTTCTGTCAACTTGCTTTGTGCACAGTCAAAAACGTAGCTTCTGACGCGATTCCATACCCATCCAAAATGCAGGGCTAAATTCCAAATTCCAATGTCGGATGGACTTGTGCAACCCATTGTATCATTAGGTAGTGGCGGGGGGTGGTGAGCCGGCTTCTCGAGAACCTGGTCGCTGCCAGTGGAAAGATAGAAAGAACGTAGAACCTCGGCTTGGACACTCAATAAGCCACCCATTTGGCCGTAAGTCTGTTCGAGGGATTGGAGGCTCCAGAAGAGTCTTTTTTTGCGCTCAGCAGATGGACATTCGATCCCGTACGTAGAGTTCAAATCCAGCATTGCAGAGCGGCAAAGCTGGAGCGCGAGACCCAGATGAAATCGTCCAAGTGGTCCGTTCCCATCTACAAATCGTCAGCCTCCATTGCGTTTCCCTTCAAACATAGATCATACCTAGAAAAGAAGAGTAGGAAAGAAGACACAAGCTTTCAATCGTTTCAAGCTCGATGGTTCCATTTGCGATACGAAGCATGACCAACGTCCGTGCAGTATCCCCATATTGCTGTACCTCGTCACGATCTTGAGAGAAACGCGAGGTTAATGTTATAATGCTGCAAACGAGCTCCTCAGAGAGATAGCTTGGATCCTTCACTTCTTCCCGTTCAAAGCACCAGATCGGCTGTCGATGGCAGTATTGAAAATAGAGTTCGATTGCCCGGGAAACTCGAGAGGGGGTATGGCCTTTCGTGTCTTCAAAGCCAAGCCCGAGGAAGGGCTCATTAATATTGCCGCTGAACTCGTTCGATGATGGACCCGATGGGATTGAGTAGCTTGTTTCCTGATTGTCCTGTGGCTTGACTTTGTTCTGATCGGGAGGACTAGATCTTCATGACTTTAGTAAATAATGACACATATTAATTGGGTCCTCCTCTTACCCTTTGCCACTCAGAATAAGATTGACCTTTTCTTCCAGATATGCCAGCCGGTCGGCCTTGGAAGCGGTTAGTTTGTGGAATACAGAGGGGAGTGGGAATGAGATCATACGGATGGGCCGCCGCGCGAGCCTTTAGAGGTGGTGGTGTAGAGACATGGCTGATTAAGGCGAACGCAGCTTGAGCAAGATGGTTTTTCGGCCGGACACCTTGTCTTCTTCCTCCTACACGTCAATCAGCTAGAATCAAGCGAAAACACAAACAGTCTTCTAGACGCGACTCACCTGCAATTGAGACAAGCTTCATGAGACCGCAATCTACCACGATTGCCGTCCCGTGGCATTATATGACCTGATGAAGTCAAAGATAAGGCTGTTCAAAGGGTTTTATGTTGAAAATAATGTATTGGTTAGATTTGGCAGCGACAAATATTCGGTGCTAGCAATAAGAAGGATAACGTCAGAGGAGGTAGGAGGGATTATGACGATCGGTGCGGGGAAAGAAGGGCAATAGCGCTGGAAAGTCTCCCGGAAAACGAACTTGTATTCTAGATCGCGCCGAAGGACTATTTGGGGCTAGTTTAGGTTTTGACTTGCTGTCCCCGCAGAGCCAAGTGCTTAGATTGGAAACGGTCTGTGTACAGGATTTGGGATTACAATGTAACTTAACCCACTCAAAGGGGCAAATCTATCCCGCAACTAACTCGAAATTACCACGATACAGAATCCTGGTCGCAGATCAATATTAAGAGACCGATTTGTACCAATAGGCATCCCCCGCATATGTGAATAAGGTATCCATAGTTGCCAGCTAAATTAGGGGCTTTATCTCCGTAACGCTATCTGACGCTGGTTCCTAATTAAGAAGGTTGATTGAAGTTTTAGTGACGTTGTTAAGATAAGGACCCCGCAGATGCATGATTACACTCTTGATAGCAGATCCTTACTACAAGAACGTGACATATTCAAGTAAACCTTAGATATCAATTCAGTCATAACTGGCCTTAAATGCTTGACTCAAAAATAAGAAGTATAAGTCGTTGATAAGCTAAACAAAAACATGGCACATTATTCGTGAACTTCTAGCGGGTAGAAGCCAATGAACGCTAACATTAAAATCACGCCAAAATGCGACCGCGGAAAAAAAAATCATCAGTAAGCAAGGGTTTGGCTACCGGCTGTCTGACATCCACCCCCACAGCACCCAGTAGCCTGTGTAGAGCAATCCGCCCCCTGTTTTTGGGTGGTCAGATTGGTGCAGAAGTCCATATCCTCCTGGCTTGTGGTAGCAGCGGCAGGAAGGGCCTGGCGGGATGGCCAAATCTGCTGTCCCGTCCCCTCTTCACGTTTGTGAAATTCGGTAACAAGGTCTCGCACCATGCCCTGGAAGTAAAGCGGTCCCTTCTCCAGCTTCGGGTGGAGTTCACCATTGACAAAGACTCCGTTATTCAAGTTCTCTTGGGATTTAGTGCAGAGTTCTTTGTCCTCAGCCATGATCCGCTTGAACATCTGGTTGACATGCTCGAAGTCCTCGTCACTCGAGCCCTTATGGCGGTAGACCTCATAGCGCATAACGCAGCTGGTTGGTGACGTAGGAACAAAGCGCTGCATAAAGAAGAAGTGTGGTCTTTTCTGGTCGTTAGCAAATGCATTGCTGTATGATGAATGACAATTACCGGGGCGAAACTTACGAGACGGTCATCGAGGCATTGGGGAAGTAGTAGGTGCTGCAAATATTCATGCCCTTGGCGATCTGCTCCTCCGTAGCACCGGGATGGTGAATAATACTGGCATTCTTCGTATCCACATCGTAGGCTTCGAGGGTGGCCACTGATGGAACGTCAGGGTGGGCAGTTTGACAGTGGTAACACTCGTTATAGTTGTCGGCAAGGATCTTCCAGTTGTAGTCGCCGGTCATCTCCCACGTGTGGTCGAACTGGTATTCACTGAAGTCAAAGTCCTGGAATCGCGACTGCAAGTCGATACCCTTGAAGTCGTCCTCCCAGGAGATCTCAGGTTTCTCAGCGCTGTCCAGATTGACCCAAATGAATCCGTTTCCATCAACATGGACATGGATAGTAAACAGGCCATTCTTTGATTTATCAAATCCCTCCAGCTCTTGATAGCCCGGTGCCTTGGCGAGTTTTCCGTTCAAACCATAAGACCAGCCATGGTACTTGCAGGCAAAGATTCGCGCGGTTCCACTGTCTGCATCATCTGCGACAACAGGAAATGCGCGATGACGACAGACATTGTGGAATGCATTGATATTGCCATCACGATCGCGGACAATGATAAACGGGAACCCCGCGATATCGTACTTCAAATAGTCTCCAGTCTTTGCAAGGCGCGACTTGTGAGTGGTCAAGAGCCACTTTCTTGAGAAAATTGCTCGGCGTTCAAGCTCGTACATCTCCTGGGAGGTGTACCAGTTGGCCGGAAGAGCCCTTGCCAGGGAAGCCTCCTGGGGAACCTTGTCCCCCGCGGGGTCACTGTACCCCAGATAGCTCTTTAGCATTGATGTCATGTCGTACAAAGTTTGCTTGAAAGTTCTTGACCTTGAATTATGATCTCTGGTTTGGTGATGAGAAGGGGCATCATATATACTTAGCACGGGCTTGGCATTTCTGATTGGTGTTCTTGGGCCCACGGCTAGAAGCCGGTGCCGGTCCTGTGATCGGCTCCTGTATCTGGCTCCGGATGCCAATGACATGCACCACCGAATCAATTTCGCGTGGCTTGAATGTCACGAAAAAAGATACCACGGCGAGCGGCCTTTCAGCCGAACTTTGCAAGACGCCACTCGCTCTTTCGGTCCGTATACCGTGTTTTCTTTGATAAGGACAAGGAAATTCGTCCTGTTGCGACATGAAAGCAACGTTCGATGATGCTAATTTATACTGATTTTGGCAAAGATGTTCACAAGTTCCAGCCTGTGAAACTCCTATCCATAGATTTGGAGCTGAAGGATATGAAAGCTTCCCGGGCTTCTTCGCTCGACGTTGCCCATTACTCTTTTCTTCTTTGACACTCCACTGCGGACCTACCCACGCCTTTTCGAACCTAAGTTCAGATTGAACGAAGCGTTTTTCTGAAGAGCACATAGATATAATGTAGAAGCCGCAAGCGTCTGCATATAAAAATATAACAACAAGTAGTGCATTGAAATGCTTATCTTGCCCCACGATTACAAGATTTAAGGTTTGATTTTTATGATACTAATTACGGCATCTAGTCCACAGGCACTTTGAAGCGTAAACTGCGTAGAGCTTCTACCAATTGGATTTTCTATCTCATCAAATATAAGTCTGAGAAATGCTAAAGCTTACACAAAATCGTTAATATGGAATAGTGTCTCTTGGCAGGGGTCTGAAAAGAGCCTCGCGCTTGCGGAACTTATAAGCGGCCCCAGTTATGTAGAGCCCAGGATCAGCCCCTTTTGGAGCCGGGAGTTATCTTTTGCTATTATTAGACAGGTAATGTAGTTAAAATCATCAATTCTTAAACCACTTCGGTATCAAAACAATCCATGAATCATTCGAAGTAAGACTGTATGAAAGATAACTAACATGTTCGTTAAATGGAGAGCAACATAGCGATATATATCTTTCTATTCTGGTCTACGAAGAGCCCTTACAATAATTTGTCACTAAAAGACATTGGGACATCACCAGATCTAGCAAATTTATCTTAATAAACCTCGAAGTCATAGCTGCTCTCCATATAGTACGTTCAAATACGAGCGTATTGATTCTGTTCCAAGGTTTTACACAATTGTCTCAGAAATGAAAGCCGGAGACTTCTGTGGCGCAACACATGACACCCCGCACGACGCACTATTCCCCGATCACATGAGCCGTTGATACTTCTCGATCGTATTTGGAACTTAGAGCTAGAGCAACTAAGTGGCGAAAGTCTTCACTTTATGCGATCGCGCGTTATCTAACGAACACCACAAGGTTCAATCGCACATGGACAATTGTTTACCGAACCAACATCACATTGAGACCACCTCAATCGTCGGAAACCAATACACTGCTTATCAGCGAATAACAAGCCTCAATTTTGATCTGGCTATCTTTGTCATTGTCTGCTCATTATGACACCGAAACCCGCCACTCGCGTGCTTCGTCCCTCCAAGATTAAGGAGTACTACAATTCCAGTGGCTGGCAAGTGCTCACGGGATGAACACGTATCACACCTTGCAGGGGTTTGCGGTCCACCGCACCGGGCGCCGGCGGAAGCGGAGAGGGATCACCGATGGGGAAGGAGTTGGGGGTGCAAGGTGGGGTGAAAGCCAGATCAGGCATGACCGTCCACTGGACCCGCCCGAATCCTTTAAGCGCACACGCAGATACAATGCTTGACATTATTGGCTACAATATCGTTATCAGAAAAGTAGTAGCAGATCAGTTCCGAGAAACATATCAATATGAACAAATACATGCTTGTTTGTCCTACAAGGCATCTCATCTTCCTAAGAATTATCTATCTACATTTCAATTATCGACTGGATGGATGCACCCCGCATCTGCTTCTCGCACCCTTCTCCCTTGCAACCACGTACCTAAGTTCATGACCTGTCAGGTGGTACTGCCGTTAGTTTTTATCATACCTTAGCTGCAGCTCTTTCGGCATTTGGCTCTAACATCATTACACAGAAAGTTTAGCAAAATGCAAGGATCGATTGAATACTAAAATAATATCACAAAGTTTCTGTTTCATGCTCACGGGACATAGTTGAACCTTGGAAGTGGGATAAGGCACAAAGTAGGAGTAAACATCTTTCCTGCAGCTGAATCATCTACGGCATCATTCGCTGGCTGGCCTAGAAGGATATGACATTCTAGTTGCCGAACCCCAGTGGACTCCTTGCAACATGGAAATATTATTTTTTATTTCTCAGTCATTGGCCTCCGGAGTCGGAAAGTATATGTATGATAGGTCGAATTCATCAAATCTTGCTCTGACGCGCAGAGGCACGGAGAGCAACATCGAAAGTGCTTCGTTCGTTGTCTGTTAATTCTCTTCTCTCTGGCCCACCACGACTCCCATCTCCTGCAAAGGCATCGCCCTGAAACGCGCCCTTGAACTGCGTTGGGAACTTCCATTTCTTGAGCAAGTCTTGAGGAAGAATCTGTTGAAAGCTTCCGACACTATATTTTCCAATTACTGGGAGAAACTTGAACGCACTAAGATAAGACATATGTCAATAGCTGAAGCGAAATATAATGACTGGGGCCACTTACTGTCCACTGCCACCAGTTGCGATAAAAAGGTTCTTGTGTTCGGGATGGAAGTCGAAGATGAAATCGCCAGTGGGAGTATCGTTGTACCAGCAAATTCCAACACGCTCAAAGCCCCTTGAGACGAGATTAGGGAATATGTCTTTCATACCAGCCAGAAGTCTCTTCATTCCATCCTCAGGAACGAAGTTGGCCCGCGAGGCAACTGCAGATGCACCGGGCGCAGACACGCCAGCCTTTGCCGACTGCTGGGTGTAGCCAAAGCCATGAATTGCAACCTTCAAATAGCCAGTCCCGTCGTGGGGAGGGAAGCAGAAGAAGCCAGTGGAGAAATTGAAGTAGATTGGGATATCCTTCAACTCGGCAACTTCCTCGGGTGTGAGCTTGAGGTATCCGACAACTTGTCCAGCTGCAAGCATCGAATTCCAGGCAGGAACTAAACTTGAGGTCCAAGCACCAGTGGCCACAATAAATTGGTCACCTTCGACTCTGTTGCCATTGGCAGTGCGGACAGCTTTGATGGTGCCATCGTTGTTCTTCTCAAATTCTTCGACCTGACCACTTGGGCCAGTGATGAATGATACACCGGCGGCAATACACCGAGATGCAATGCGACCGATGGCTTTTCCAGCATCAGCCCAGCCAGCAGATGTGTTGTAAAATCCATCAAAGCCAGGAGTTGCCAGCTTCCCAGTGAGTTTGGGCCACAGGACTTTGGCCTCCTCCACGCTCTTGACAGCATGCCATGGCTGGCCCATTTCGGTCAGAACACGTTTTGTCTTTGCGCTGTATTCCTGAGCCCGTGGTTGCACTGGCTGTTCGGGCGTACCATCTTGACACACCCAGAGACATGGTGTTTGGTAGAATGCATCTGAGAACTCTGGGGTTTTCCAGAGGTCAAACGCTTCCTTCGCGATTCTGGCGTATACGGCATCACCATAGTCAAAGCGAATGATGCGTGAAATATCGTTGCTTGAACCATCTGGAACTGGGGGCATTGAGCGATCGAGCACAGTGACAGAAGTATAGCCTTCTTCCTTGAGTCGGAGAGCGGTGCCAAGACCAAAAGCACCCGCTCCGACGATAACAATGCGCGCTGACTTGTCCATAGGGAGGATATTGTTAATGAGCTATGAAATTTATCAACAATGCTCGGGGCATTCAAATTCTTATACCTTCCAATAATTCCAACTATGCTCAATTGATGACAAGGTACCCCTACCCGACGGTCCGTATTGCATCCCGTCCCCACATGGCCGTGAAGAGTGGAGCATGCTATTGGCGGCCCGTCCAACGAGTTTCGCCCGGTCCGTATCACGGTCCGTGTTGACCTACAGAGCAGAGTATCAAAGAACTTGAGAAAATTGAAGTAATGTATGCAGTTTGATTATCCTGACAGAGTAACGTTGACGACCACTGCCTGAAAGAACGACTTTGGTATATCAAATACAAATCCTTGTCTCCCCAATACAAGTAGCTCCAACATAAGCAAGAAAATAAACATAAACATGACGGACAGTATCAACAAGTTCTTTTTTTTGTATTCCACCAAGTCCCAATCCTTTCTTCCAACGCCAATTGTTGGCTCATCTCCTTGTTGTGTGTGTGTGTGTGTGTGTGTGTGTGTGTGTGTGTGTGTGTGTGTGTGTGTGTGTGTGTTTGTGTGTGTGTGTGGGTGGTTTTGTATTGATTTTTGTTTTGCATCGAATTCTGTTGTTGTTTTTTGTATGTTCCATCAGTTGTTGACTCATTCAGTTTTCGTGTTTTCTTGTCATGTTTTGGTTTTGTTTTGATGGTGTTGTTGATTTTGGATTGTTTCATGAAGTGAGACGTGGTCATCCTGGCCAAAGCCCAAACCGAATTTGTCCTGACACATAAACTGGGTAGATACGTGACGCCTGTTCAGAAAGAGCTTGAGCAACAAGATGTTTTTGGCCGGTGCTTCTTCACCGCATGCCTGATGTTGTAAACCTGTGGCTTGTGCCTCCACACCACAATGAGACTGAAACTTGTTGTGACGAGCTGAAGACCAAGACCCTAACTGAAGTTGGCCTGACACTCAACTTGGTGATATGTGGTTTGTGTTTCGAGTAGCTGATTGACGTCTGTTCAGAGAAGCCGTGTGACGAGCTTGAGGATTGTGTGCCGAGATGTAGAGGAAGCTCCAGGGGGGAGGGGCAAACACGATTGGTGTCGAAGCAGATTTGAGGGAGGTCATCTGAGAGGGCTTGCAAAATCTGGAAAGTCAGCGAGGAGGCATAGGGAATGACAATTGTGAACATACTTTGGAAATCACCAAGGCAAGTTGGAGGGGATGTTGATCAATGTGATCAGTTTGATGACAATGGTGTCAAGGAAGGAAATAGAAATCGATTGACATGATGATTTCAAAGATGATTGGAATGATGGATGCATGGTGGATGCATGTTGAAGTTATAAGGCATGAAGAAGAGACGATGGAAGCATGAAAGAGTGAAGCATGGATAGAAGGTTAAACTTGATCTTGAAAGAGATGGAAGTTGAAAGTCCAAGTTTGGAGTTGAGTGATGAAGGAAGGAGGAAAGAATAAGGATAAAAGCAGTGAAGGAGGGGGTATTTATACCTTTGGGGGGAGGGTGAAGGTGTCCCAAGATCACTCCTCTCGCGTAAAGCAACCAATCACGCGTAGAGTCATAACAAGATCACTGTTCCCATTTAGGATGTTTCGCATAAGATCACACTTTATATCCCAGGATCACTCTTTTGGTGTAGATCAACGTGTCATGCGGAGTCCGTATCGCCTCAAGATCACCAACGCTTAGGATTGCCCCGCCACCCGTTCAATCTAGATCATCCACGACCAATCAACGATCAGTGAAACTTCTCAAACGTGTATGATATAATACCATAGTAATCATTACAGACGAGGGTGCGTACAGTAAGGATCTAAAGTTGCTTGATAGATATTTGATTCGACTGTATTAACTAATTACTAAGAAGGAAGTGCTGATTGTTGGAGCCCATCAGTCTGTTTGACATCATATGGCAAGATCAAGTTCAGAAACACGCCAACAACAGCGGCAATGATGAATGGTGTTTCAACTATAAGGCTGATACCTTCCTCGAACCCTTCCAAATTGACATTTGATCCACTATAATCCAGAACCTTGTCAAACCAACTCGGGGAAACAATATCCATGAAGCCAATTCCCAGCGCAGCCGTAAGGATGAAACGATTGCGCCTGGTGAATGGCACCAGGCTGAGTACTCTGATACCAGCAACGGTAATAGTGCTGTAGAGGAACACCTGCATGCCACCTAGCACAGATGGGGGCATGGAGCCGAACACTGCACCGAACTTGCCAAATATACCCATAAGGATTAGAAAAGCGGAAGCGCACCAACCTGCTCTGCGGCTCTGTGTAAATGGAACATTAGCAAAATAGGATACTAAGGTTAGCTTGGAAGACATACTGCGCATCCGGTAAGAGAGATGACACCATTGTTTCCTGCCTGGCTGACCATTGGCAGCCCAGTACCCAAGGCACTGACCAAGCTGCCAATTCCATCACACAGTATTCCACCTTGGATTCTACTATTAAATTCAATCCCATCGATGTCGACACCGGAGATTTCAGCAGTAGCAAGAATATCTGGCATGCAGCTCACAGCCTCGCAGATGAACATGATCAGGAGCGGAAGAACCAGTGCGCCATCTACCGATAGCTTGAATGTATGGACCCAGAGAAAGGTTGCCACTGGTGCTGCATCAATATTGTCACGGGACCAGTATCCTGTGGCGCCGGAGATTGCGCATCCCATCGCGAGACCAAAAACGACGGATGCAGAGCGCATCAAAGGTGATCCGAAAAGCTCCACAACGATAATGGTGACGAAGACACTGAAGCCAAGCCCAATGAGCTTCGGGTCTCCCCTATCGTAATATTAATATCTTTGTCAGTTTGGAAGATTTAGGGATCCTTACCATGGTAGGGGTTTCGGAGCGGCAGTATCAGGACAAAGACTGTAATAGCCTGTTCCACCATCGCAATTCGAGCTTCCACCCCAGTTTTCCATACCACTCGAAATCAGGTATACTCCCACAAGCAAAAGGAGTGTTCCAGTGACAATCTTCGGAAAGATACGATTCAGGGTTTTCGGGGGGACAAATGATAACAGGATCTGGATCCAGACTGTGCAGAGCATAGTTCCCAGCATTGCACCCCAGGCGTCTGGGCATGGCAGGTATGATCCATCTGATGAAGTTGGACATGTACCATTCGCATAGCGCATGTCCGCATAGCTAAATGCAATTGCAAGAATATCAAATGTAGGACCAACCACAGACAATAAGCCGGTTCCAATGTAAAAGGGAGTTTTGGCCAAATGAACTCGGGTGACTTGTAGAGCGGTTGCAATGCCGGTTGTTATGAAGGCTGCTGAGACGAGGTATTGGCTTTGCTCTGAATTTAGATAAAAGGCACCACTGGCAATGGCAAGAGGGGGCGACACAATGGATCCGATCATTGTTAAGGCATGTTGCAGGCCCAGAATGATCGTGAGGACGATCGGCACTTCATCGTTCAAACCGTAGAATGGTGCTTCATAATCCTTGTAACGCTTGTTCAGGGGCCAAATATTCGGGGTAATAAGATAGACATAATCCTTTGCAAGTTGAAGTCAGTGATTTGAACCAATTAGTGATGCGGACTAAGGTGCAGGTACATAGTTGCCAACCCAACCCTCCCATGTGGTAAAGTATCGGCGAAGATATTGCCATCGGGTTTCGGCGACCGGCGTAATTTCGATGATGTGTGACCGTCTGTCGCCTTCAAAGGACCCTGTCACTGGTGTATTCGTGTCTTCCTTCTCCGGTGATCTCCGGCTGGTATCCATGATCATTGTCCTGGACAGATTCAATTAGGTGGAGCGTAGCCACATAGGTAAACCATCTCAAAGACGGACCCTGACAGTAGCTCATATATATCATCTTGCTTGGAACCAACGAAGATAATCAGCGATAGCCCTATTTGTTGAACATGTATCATATCTCAAGTCGCGGGTTGTATCTCGTATACTACGCCTATCGGCGCACTGTTGTTGATAAGGGCACGATTGCTTAGCGTCGGCCGAGGTTTTGGGGTCCCCGAATCCCCGGATTTGAAGTGGGACGAAACAAAAATGGAGCGTTGCGCATACTTGTCAATTCTTTTTTCGAGCTTGTTTTCGAAAAGAATAAGTTTATGATGGCTGTCACCGAAGTTGTCTCTGCAGCAGACTGCAAATTATTTCATAGTGCCACCATAATTACCGTCAATCAAAAGCGCCAGATAATATGCAACGGTTATATTCGAGTTGATCGCGACCGAATCACAGCGATTGGGAAATGCCCATATCCTGATGTACTTCCCAGTGGAGCGCGTGAGGTTGACTGTCGAGGCAAAATAATCATTCCTGGGCTCATCAACACACATGCTCACCTCGTTCAGTCTCTCCTTCGGGGCTTGGCGGAAGACTTGCCGCTGCATAACTGGCTATGCGATGCGATATGGCCGCTGGAGGCTGTTTTTGAGGGCGAGGATGGCATCAATGCTGCAAGGCTGACGATAATGGAAATGTTAAAGACGGGAACGACCTGCTTCCTTGATCCGATGTTGACATATCGCGCTGGGTTTGATCAGATTTGCAACACCGTGGGAGAAATGGGCATTCGGGGCTGCCTGGTATGTCAAAATGGTATCTGTGCCTGTTTGTCAATTCTTTATTGCTAAGCTTTCCTACAGGGCAAATTAGTGAAGTTCACGGAAACCAACCGCCAATTGTCGATCTCGGATCCGAGAGACCGTGACCTGCTTGCTATGTCAATCCCTGAGCTTGTTAAAGCGCATCAGACATACCACGGTAGTCACGATGGCAGAACTCATGTCTGGGCTGCAGCAGGTACACCTCGTGGAGCACCAATGTCTCAGTATCTTGAACTGGGAAAAACCTGCGCTGCATACGGTATATCGGCAACTATGCATTGTGCTGAAGCTCCAAAGGACCGCGAAATTTATCATGATTCCTATAGTTGCAGTGCTATGGAGTTTATCCGGGATGCAAAGCTTTGTGCGGAACATAAAGAGTCTAAAGAGAAAGGGACGCATAATCTCGTCCTCGCACACATGGTGAACCTTGACGAGAAGATTGATATTCCTTTACTCGCCAGCACGGGGACTTCTGTGGCTCATAATCCGACATCGAATCTGAAGCTAGCCTCCGGGGTAGCGCCGGTTCCAGCCATGCTTGCACATGATCCCCCTGTCAACGTTTCTTTGGGAACAGACGGGGCTCCCTGTTCGAATCATTATGACATGTTCCAGGAGATGCACTTGGCCGGCATACTCCACAAAGGGGTGTATCATGATGCAAGTTTGATTCCGGCAGAGACTGCACTTGAGATGGCGACAATCAACGGAGCCAAAGCTCTAGGACTGGACACGGAGATTGGTAGCCTGGAAGAACAAAAGAAGGCAGATTTTGTGGTGCTCGACCCATGTGGCCGGGGAGGTGTTGGAGCTGCACCTTGGACTGGCGAGTTCCAAAGTCACGCGGTCAATGTTGTTACAAGTGTTGTCCATGGTTGTACCGGTCGCGATGTAGACATGACCGTGGTGAATGGTGCGATTCTGGTTGAAGACGGTAAAATGGTGAATGGAGAAAGAGAGAAAGAGATGGACATCATTGGCAAAGCACAACAGGCCATACAGGGGATTTTGCTTCGGTGCAACGAGGGGCGTGAGCCAGATTCTAAGATCGGGGGCAAACTTGCAAAGGGTTGGTCATACGTATGAGTAACTAGGCAATGTTAAAATGTCAATCTCGAATTTAATCATTCATTAAGAGCTCAAAGATTACAAGAAAAACAATGGAAACAAAAAAGAAATCATTTGATAGATGGGCCCGAACCGGGATTTGAACCCGGGACCTCGCACAATAGACTATTCCATAATCTGGGACTTTCCCGAAGCGCGAATCATACCACTAGACCATCCGGGCGGTGATATATGACAAAATTCCAATTATTCAAAACTTCAAGTAACTCAAATAAGCCCTGTCCAGATTTAAACCTCGGGATACTCCACGTGACGGTGCTTAGGCCTTCCTCTTTCGTTTGAGCGCATGCACTTCCCACTTGGGCATCATCACCGTCATGTCGGAAAACAAACAGAGCGCCCGGCGGCTGACAAGATGCCGAACAGGATGTATGCGCTGTCGCGTTCGTCGAAGGAAATGTAGGTGGTGACCCAAAACATTGTAGTTCAGATAAGATGTATATCCATACTCATGCAGGATACAGGCGACGAGGGTAAACCCCGGTGTCGGAATTGCATCGATCGAAACTTCCAATGCCAGTATGGACCCAATTTGACATTCCTGACAAAGAACGCGCAAACTATTCGGTCATCAGAAGTGGCAACTCCATCTACTCGATATGAGGCCATTCGGGTAGGTCGGGGGCACGAACGTTAAATGACACTGCTGAACAGCGCTAGTTTGTCAATGAAAAACCCGAGAAGGAAGACGATGAGCCTAATATATCCGAGGAAACATCATTACCGGCAGGCAATGAATCAGACCAAATTCTTCCCAAACCTGCAAATTTGAGTTCATCTCCAGAGGCACAGACTGCTCCTGGCACCGAGCTGTCGACATGGCCGTTTGATGGACCTTCGCAATCCACGACCGGCCTGTTCAGTGATAAAGATGAATCTGCAGTGGCTGGACTGCTGGCATTAGGATCGAGTAGGACTGATGTTATGGAGCCCCATTGGAGTCTCTCAGACTTTACAATTTCACCAATTGCGAGAGAATCTCAGCTGAACAACGCGACCACTCCTTCAACGCTGCCCGACCTTGGCACAGTGTTTTCTCCGGGTACAATAGCTCATCTTCAACACTCAGGACCGAATACGTCTCCAACGGAAACGTTAGAACTACTTCGTCATTACAGATATGATGTGGCACCATGGGTAAGTTCTCATCGGACAGAATGGCAAATCAGAAGCTTATTTTATTAGTTGGATATATGTGACCTTGGGCAATCATTCGGCATCCAAGGCTTACAATTAGCAATGGTCTCACCCCGGGTGTGGAACTCATTGCTGTCCGTCTCCAGGGCATCGTTGAATATACACCGATCAACAAACATAAACGGCAGGGACCCACAAGCCTTAGATCCACAGATGGATATCACTAGCATCGCATTCTTGCGCGCACTGGATGCGACAAGAAATTTCATCCTGAACACCCCTATTGCTTGGTCCTTGCAAAGGGGCATTGGTAGAGAGCTCCTCGAAGCCCTCAGTCCACATACTGTTGGCAGAGACATCAACTCTGCAATGTACTGGCTGTTCGTGAGATTCAGTACGTAAAACAGCACATTACACTGTAAAAAGGAGGATAGCACTGACAACTCATTGGTTGCAGATCTTGGAGCGGCTTTGGCCACCGACACCAATATTCAAATTCCCCTTGCTCCTTCATCTCCTTCATCTCCACACCTCGAAGACGCAGATTTCGGAACAGATCCGTTTGCCTTTACCTTCTGCTACGCGAACAGTCCTCTGTGGCTCTGTGCACGGGCCGTAGAATTCATGCATAACGAAGATCCATCACCGCAGAACCCGCCGATTCAGACATGGGTGCAACTGGCGGAAGAGCTTGACAAATGGTACCATGGACGGCCGCAAGGGTTCCAGCCCATGCTTGAACTTGAGATGGATAAAGAAAACGAGTCGGTTAAAGGTTTCCCGGTGATCCTTTTTGCTAACGGGGCGGGGTTATTTAGCAATCAGCTTTACCATACTGCCATGCTGCTATTGTTACATAGCCGGCCTCGCACTGCGCGTATTACAGACTTCCGTTCCACGACAATGTCTCCACTGTGGCATGCCCAGAGGATATGCAGCATTGCTTTGAACAACGAGAGCCGTGAATGCTGGGATCCATGTCTGCTAGCATCGTTCCTGACAGCAGCTCGGCGCATGACACACGAGACTCAGCAGCAAGAAATCGTTCGCGGGTTGTCTAGCATTCGAAAGATCACTGGATGGGATGTCGGAGACATGTTACATGATCTAGAGGAGGATTGGGGGTTTCTGGAGCCATAAAAAGGCCCAAAAGGCCACTGATCCAGACCTTCATCCCTCTTTTCGGATGGATGTCCGATGTCGACGGGGTATTTGGTATCCCCAAGCTAGCTCGAGGTCGCGAATGCGCCAACAGGCACCCCAACCCGTCTCTGCCTCTATTCTACGGATGACATCAATTATTATCGTATGCTCTGAGACATGACTGAACAAACGACCAGCAATCCATAGCGGCTGAATGGCGTTGTTCAAACATCCTTGGTGAGGGTTTGCGAGGGATATCCCGCAGATACGACGGGCATGCCATAGCGCAGAGACAGCTGGCGCTGGTCGCAGCTTGATGCTCTTGACCATTGTGTTCAAGAGAAGAATGCATGCAGTATGGTAAAGCTGGTTGGACGAAATGGCCGCCCAGTGCAGAAAAAGGATGTGAGGGAACGGCTTGGTGGGGGTGGTGTGCACCGGTAGCAGCTCTGGAGGTCGATTTTCAATCCATTGCTGCAGGTCCTCCCAGATGCTAAGCCAGCGGCGATGAAAAATGTCACCACTACAATCATTCTGAACACCTAATTCTACAAACTGGGTCCGGTCAGATACTAGCTCGCAGGTTTTCGCGCAAAGATACACGGCATAGTTGGCGTGCATATCTGGAGATCGAGCAGCTTGGAATAAACAAGCAGCATCCTCCTCATTGCAATCTGGCGCAAGCCACTTGCTGGGGCGGAGGAGCGTACTTTCCGTACCATCAGAGATTAGGGCACCGCATACATCTATATCTGTTAGAAATAGTACCAACTATATCACTCATTATATTGCTCACCCATTCGAACATAGCACCAGAATATTGCCTGCAATATTCCACTGTTGAAACCATGTATTTCAAAGGCCTCGAACAGTGCGGTGCAGCCTTCCAAGTGTTTGCGCCAATCCTGCGCGCGAGCAGACATCATCTCAAGGCAGCACAGCAGCACACATGCTGCCACAACCTTGGGATCCCGCATTTCCAGCAGCGGACTGAGTAGACGAATAGCCTCCTGATACAGCTCGAGGCTATCGAATGAGTCCTGGGTTCCTTTCTTCCTTTCCATTTGCCGAGCGGATATGGCAAGAATGGCATTTAGAAGTGCGGGAAATGTGCGAGCGAGGGCCGGAATCTGCACGCGAAATGTGCACTGAGAGTCAAACATGTCGAGCTGCATTGTAAAGCCATCAGCCATCTTTTTCACGGTCGCATCCAGATCACAGCCTGCGATGTACACTGACCCATGGCGCAACCTGTCCCACATAGTTCTTCAAGTACTGGACTCGACGGGCATTCGAAATCACCGGTCGCATATGCAGATCCCCGCCCTGCGGCCCCTCGGTGTCCTGCTCGTGCTCATCCGGACTCGGTGCCCGTGTTGGCGCGGCGGACTGGGCGATCGTGAAAAGCATACATCGCAGTTCTTCCTGCGATGCAAGGAACCCCGGATCATGCGAAAACCCGTCATGGCCCCAACTGGTATTGCCAAGTGGTGAGGCGAAGGCGGGGCCGTCGGTGGTATCGGAGGGTGTATATGCAGGAGCATGGCCTTGCTGTGGTTTGGATGACCAGTCGGTATTCATGGTATGTGCATATTGTGGAGACGACAGGCCGGAAGGGCCTTCATGCAGTGCAGTTGGAAATTGAACGTCATTGGCGAGGCGGCGTCGTTTGGAATGAGGGTGCATGGTTGTTGAAGGGGAGGAAGTGAGAAACTGTGGGGAAGGCCCGGCGATCGGCATCCTAAGCACCAGTAAACAAGCCAAGGGTATTTCAAGGGTCAAAGTTCGTCATACATTCCGATCTCTCGTGCCTATGAAGGAGTCTCCCCCTGTTCTTGGTTGAAAGCAAGGGAGATATTTTAAAATGGAATTTCTGCCACGGATGTCTGCATCTCCTCTACGTATTCTCAAGCAATCCAAGCTCTGTTGACATTCGAGCCGACGCTTCCAAAATGTACGGACTTAAGCAACTGGTTCTGTTGAGCTTCATGCTCTTGTCGGTCTCTGCGACCAAGGATACATCACGCACAATGGTTTGTACCCATAATGCGCCTGCAATGCATAATTCGGAGTGCTAACATAGCTCATAGGTTGGCATTGAAACCGTGGATAGCAGCAAAGGTATCGATGTGCCATTGGAGGATTGCCACGAAGTCGAGCAAGAGTAAGTTGTGCTTACTGAATACGAGGTTCACCGTTCTAACTATCGCAGTGAGGTTCTCACAGTCTCCGTCAAGAAGTATTGCCGCGTTTTCACGTAAGTAGTCCATGCCCACGCCCTTTCACGGACACATGTTGACCCAATCTTCACAGTGGCCCAGCCTGCACGGGTCGAAACGCATTGCTTCCTCCTGGTGACCATTCGCACACCGATCCGGTGCCTGTTGAATCCATTTACTGCCATGCGAAGCGTCCCTTCTAGTGCTGCATCCGTACCGAAACCACCAACTTCCTTCGACGATGATGGCCTGCCATCTTTGAAAATAGATAGAATTTATAATGAATGCTCATGTGTTATCTCTACAATTTGATACCAGCCTGTTATGATGGCACTGTTTCCAAGGTTATACGAGTGTAGAAGCGGTGTTGTTCAAGTTGGTTGCTAAAATCGCTCCCGATCCGGTAAGTCTAAGCGCTCGTTCATCTGATTGATCTGGCCTTGTAGTACTGGTCAGCCCTCCAGGGCTGCTGTAGCAGTCAATCGTAGGCCCCGGGGCAATATTCAATCCATGTACAAGGATAATTTTGGTACGGCTTACTGAGGTGGTTCTTAATCCTCTAAGTCAAATCTCAGAGGTCCATGGGTGATATATATTCATACTGAAGCCCCGGAGGTGAACCTGACAACAACCTTCCCCGAGGTCGCTGGAAATATTCGTAGATATCTAGATATCGACTATACCAATCTAACAAATTCCTTCTCAATAAAGCAAATTCGAATCTTAATTTATTTAGCAAAGAGGCGCCTGGCAGTTCTTACCTTGTAAGGCCCTCTTTTTCATACGGGAGAATGAGGAGAAGAATTGAGAATTGAAAGAACGAGGGCTTGGAATTCGAAAAACGTGGGGGTATGTAGTCGACTTCCTGAACGAAAGGGTATGAATCGCGCCTTCCTCAAGAGGTTAGATTCGTTGATTGTTGTTGCGGCCCCACTCGAACAATATCAAGACCATTCATTGTTATTCACTCGACCCGAATCATTCTTTGAACGATCGAATATTTCCTACTTGAAGCATCTGTCAGTCAAAGCATTCAGAAGTCTCCTTCCAAGGTCTTGAATATTTTGTTTCCATCTTTCTTCCGCGACAGTGATCCATGGAGCGAGTGGTAATTGTAGGAGCAGGTTGGTGGCCCCAATCGGAAGATGAGACCCAGGACTAATCTTCTAGGCCTTTACGGCCTTGTTGCTGCAAAGACCTACTTACAAGTCAAGGGTGTTTATGCTGGGGAAGCCAAATCTGACTCCGCTACCGAGCTGGAGACCATTCCATCGTGCTTTGCGCACGAGGGTCATGAGGTGAAGCATGCGGATGGATGTCACTTACTCGTGCTCGACGCGTCCTCAGATATTGGAGGTACCTGGGCAGAGGAGCGTCTCTATCCAAACCTGCTAAGTCAGAACTCGTACGGTTTGTATGAGTTCAGCGATTTGTCACTCGCCGATACTGTCCCTAGTGAGCAAAGCGAAGGGGACCCGCAGTTTATTCCTGGGTGGAAGATCAACCGTTACTTACATGCATGGGTCGCGAAATGGGATCTCCAAAAATACATCAAGTTGAAATCTAAGGTTGGTTTCACTTCATCATGTTAATATTCCCTAAGCTAACTGGTATCAGGTCAACAGCATTAGTCGCCTGAAAACCATGGAATGGTGCCTCAATGTTGCTACTGCGGACCTGGACCAAGCTGGTCATGGAAAGACCATCAACATAATATGCGACAAGTTAATTTTGGCAACCGGTCTAACCTCGGTCCCGAACTTACCAGAGATGAATGGATTCCAGAGCCCCAGGAAGGATTCCACGCATATCGTACACGCTAAGGATATTGGGGGCTGGTCTCGTATGAACCTTGGATACCATCCTCTTCCTGGGGCCGTTGTGGCTGTGAAAAACACACAGACGAAGAAACCTGCTGCAACCAAGATACGGTCTGTTGTTGTTTACGGGGGAGCGAAATCCTCTTTTGACTTAGTTCATTTCTTTGCCACACTCCATCAAAAAGACCCTTCATTGCATCTCAAATTCACACCAGAACATCATGTTGAGGTACATTGGATTATTCGAGAGAACAGCCCGGGCCCGGCCTGGATGGTTCCTCCAACATCTTCTCTTCCGAATGGGGAGGTTGTAGCCAGTGACAAAGCAGTCAGTACGAGGTTCATTCACTATCTAAGCCCATGCTCTTACGAGGCACCCAAGCGCCTCTTCATACAGAACTGGAGCGTAAACGGTGATGGCTCATGGTTGGCTCGTCTTCTCCATGGAAATTCCTTTGGAAGATGGTGGATGCGTTGGCTGTGGAAGTCAATAGATCGAAGCATGGAGGAGTTCGCACGATATAATACAGATTCAAAAATGCGGCTCCTTCGACCAAACAAAAGGTAAGAGATACTTCAGATTGAGAATTTTTGATTGTTAATGCTTTATAGTATTATTTCCTGTGGTGCTAGTGTTGGTATTGCCAACCAGCGTGACCTGTGGGACACAATCAGGTCGTCAAATGTGAAGGTTTACCGGTCGACAATTCAGTCAATCTCAAAACCATCTCCAAAACATGATGGATCGGCCCAGCAGGGAGTTAAAATATCAATGACGAATGAGAATTACATTGATGACGTTGATCTTGTTCTACATGCCACTGGGTATAAGCCAATCGTCCCAATCAAAACCACGCCACCAAGCTTTCGACTCATTCTTGGTTTGTCCGGGATCGTTGGCTCCGGGCTCCAGATAAATTGTGGGGATGAGAGCGACCATCATGATGTGACTGAGGTTCCTCTCAATCAAACTACAGAAGAACAGTGTCAATACTGGAAAGCAGTTGACTCAGCGCTAGAGCCAGTGATAAAGCAAAGACTGCTAGCTAGTGGATGCGTCCTGCTGGAAAAATCTGATATACTTGGGAGCGGAGCAAATCAATCTATTCCATATCGCCTGTTTCGTCGCATGATTGCTCCCGAGTTAGTTGCCAAGGGAGATCGTTCTTTTGCAACACTTGGAGTTGTTCTCGGTTCCACGATTGCCGTCATCGCGGAGGTGCAGGCATTGTGGGTTGCTGCATTTATGACTGGAGGATTTGACAAGTCCGTCACTTGTAATGCATCCTGCCATCCTAAATCGCTTTATCTGCCGAATCTATCCAAAGAGATGATGGACCAGGAAGTTTCTGAAGACTGTGTTCTTGGATCACTAACTGGAAGTGGGTTGGAGGTTGATGCCATCGATGTAAGCCATTGCTTTTTTCTTCTTCTGGTACGAGACTAATAAACTGTGGTAACAGTACAATGATATGCTCATGCGAGACCTGGGACTGAACCCATACCGGTTGGGTGGAGGCCAATTGAAAGAGCTTACTGGCGTGTATGAGCCGCGCGTGTACGCTGGGATAGTTGAAGAGTGGTGTATTCGTCGAGAGTTTTTCGATTTGTCTTCCTTGGCATGAATGTACCGCGCTTTCTTGAGATAGATAGCTTATTGCAATCCCATAATTCACGTCTTCAGGAGCTGAAGTATCTCATATAATTCCAAGGTTGGCCGTAATCCAATAGACCATGGCATTCTTGACATGGATCGGTCCAGTTTTGATCATTCAGGCAGCAGCTTTGTGTGAGCAACTTGCCCACATCAGTGAAATTAAGGTAACAGGCTCTTGCAGCGGTCAAGGCACTGTCGTTCTAGCTTTTGGAAATGACTAGTGTAAAATGAAGACGTTCATGCCTGCGAAGAGCTACACGCATTCCGGATCAAACAGGAAATTTGCGAACATTCCAAGGTTATGGGCTAAAACACCCACACTAAGTAACACTAGGTAGGAAGAAGTTTTTTTTGAAACTGGGTTGAGATCTTTAAGGATCAGATTTTCTGAGCCTCCCATTTAACCTGCCCCCGGGGCGGATGGCAAGCCGAAACAAAGTAGATCGATGGAGACAGCTATGCTCGAAAAGAAAACAGCAAGACATTGCCAACTGCACCAAGCTTTAAAAGGTAAAGTGTAGTGGCTTTGGTATGTGGGTCTGAATTCATTGGACCCCAATATCGGAATCCACGCAACTTTCTACAGTTTTTTATCTGACATCAATTGGTCTTGGTCGGGCTCTGGGGGCGAACAGTGAGTTCGAAACACCTAGAGTAGCTGGTAGCTATCAGGAAGCAATTAATTCAGTCAATTAGTAAAAAGAATCCCAATGTGCCTAGAATCAAACTCTTCGCATATGATGACAAACCACATCACTAAACGGGTTGTGTTTTGAGGTGACGACCAATATAAGATCTATAATCGAGTGGACCAACATTGTAACTCCGGAACGGGCTTCATACCTAAGTAAGCCTGGTGCCACGCCACTTATAGAAACCCCCGATAGGCCTGGTATATTATTGGTCACGTCGGTTTAATTCTAACGGTCCAAAGTAGTCTAACATGGGGCGGGTCTTGCCTATCCCTCGCATCCACTAGCTACCTTTGTGGGTAGGTAATTGATTGAGCTAACTAGAGAAGGAAAACCCCGTAGATCGATAGTATATATACCTAGAAGCTGATATACCATTCTTTAGCATGATCAACTGTCTAGAATTCAACGCTCCCCGGCCACAGATATGGCTCAACGACTAGCCTTACGGCATCCACCACCACGGCATCAGCCACATCCACGTCAACATGTATCAACATGAAGGCCGGTAAGAATGGATATTTGCCCCCTGACGCGTGCGATGTGATTCTTTACTATGTCCCGTCTTTGGCTGCTGCTCTTCTTTTCTGCGTCCTTTTTGGGTTAAGCACTTCGGTCCATATGGCCCAAGCGATCATTCATAAGAGAGTAAGAGGTATTTATAACGTCACAAATCGACTATATCCGACATTTTGATAGAAATATGCTGTGGTTATCATCCTAGGTGGTCTGTGGGAGCTCACTGCATTCACCTTCCGCTCGATTCAAACTCATAATCAATCTTCTAATCGCATCAACACTTTATACACAATGTTCTTCCTGTTAGCCCCAATTTTTACGCCATCTACTTTGCACTGACAATGATCACGGTGAGTTATCAGCATAGTAATATGCATTTGCAATGAAGCTAACAACTCAAAAGATTCGTATTATCTTCCGCCTAGTTCAATATGCCCAGGGCTATTCATCCACTAATCCAATTCTGCTTCACGAGGTATATGAATACGTCTTTGATGCTTCACCAATGCTCCTGGCCCTCTTGGCTATCAACCTCCTTCACCCCGGTCGTTTACTCCAAGGCGAGGGTTCGAAGTTCAAGAAAATCAGTCGTGCGGAGAAGAAACAACATAAGATTCTGAAAAAAATGCAGAAGGATCAGGCCCTCCAGAAAGAGGAGGCTATGAGAAGCGTTGAAGAATTTGAGATGGGACCCGTTCGTGCCTATGTTTGATGATCATGACGCGGCCTCACTATGTTCGATAGCGGGTTTTTATTTTCCGTCTTGGCATTTGTTCTTCTTCTGTTAAATTTGCTTTCTCGGCAGCTTTTCTTCTCGATAAGCCAAAGTGGGATGATTTGGATTGAGGTTATTGACCTCAGGATTATGAGACCCGAGAGGTCAGTGTTTAAATGAGCGCGTCCTTAGAATTGTCCTTCTACAATAGATGGAATTATGGGAAATGGGTTATGCTCCGCGCTCTTTTATGGGCTCACTTGTCTCAATACTCAGTTGCGTATTTTAAAGTCCAAAGTAATTGATGCTTTCGATATTTAATCTACCCAGATTGGCGACTTGATCACAATTAAAGACCATTTACATATAGCATAAAGGCATCTTCGCTCTGAGCGAAGGCATTACTTTTACGTAGTCTTCCGAGGTTTTAATTTCTGAAAAGGAGACCGACTTCATGGCTTACAGCACCCCTTGGGTCTTATCTAGCCGTCTATTTTGAAGTGTTAGAAAGTTTATGGTGGGATTGATCCATAAATGGGGTTTTGAGTGGCATTGATCAACATTCCATTGCCTTCAATTAGTTACTAGGCATGCGCCCAGCGCCTACTCCTTGGTTCCACAAACTCTGATTCCTTCCTGTAACAGGTAATACGATTGCAGAACAGGACAATGCTCTTGTGGGCTGCTTGACTCGAAAGGAAAAGCCATAATGTTGCTTTCCTCTGCCTTTCGAAGCTGACCCAGTGTCTCTGATTAGTGTAAGAGCCCGCAAAAATTGCCGAGTTTCAAGTGAGCTAATGTGGACTAGTACATATGCCTTATTCTCAAGAAGCCAATTGGAGAATTTTGTGGAATATTGTGAAACCAAGTATGCAGCGCTACAGAGATAGAACGCAAAATATGTGGTTCCACCCGGGCACCATAATGTCCAAGCGGCAACTCCCAAGCATGTCCCCCAAGTTCTCTAAGGCCCTGGTGGAAGAACACGCCTTGGGTGGACTCATCATTGACTAAGCCGATTCTAGCCCATTTAATTCTCCCTTGTGCCGTAAGTTTCTATATAGAGAATCGCCGGACTCACAAAAACACGTAACCTGCACCAATCCAGCATGTCTTTATCACATTCCGAGGATAATGAGTCTTCATTATGTTCAGGTAATTCTGGCAGCGATCAGACCAGGAAACCCAATGACAGTCACAAGGCGCACCTACCTGGTGCTCTATGCAATAAATCCGGGTTCAAAGGTGGTCTTAATGAAGAATATTTGCCTCAGGTCGACGGAGGTGTTCATGCATGGCTTTTCCTTTTGGCCGCTACCATGCTGGAAGCATTAGTATGGGGTAAGTTGTTCAACCACGAATGAAGAGTCCAGGAATGAGTGGAACGAATTTAATCAAAATCCAATCCAGGATACGCCTTTTCATTTGGTGTTTTCCAGGACTATTATAGCGTCCACGAGCCATTTAAAGGATCTAGAAATATAGCCGTTATTGGAACATGTGCTATGGTATTTCTTCACATCCTCTGAAAAGTGTTCTTTCATTTAATTGACAATTGAAATAGGGAATCGCTTATTTACTTGCCCCTCTCACGATTATGATGATGATTATGATTCCTCGGCTTGCCCGTTGGGTTTCAACAGTGGGCATTGTGATTGTGTGTGTATCCCTGGCACTGAGCTCCTTCGCTTCCAACACCACACAACTCATTTTGGCCCAAGGGGTTGCTTATGGGATTGGTGCATGTTTCTCATACACACCATCCATTTTGTACATGTCAGAGTGGTTCGTGAAACGAAAAGGGTTGGCCTTCGGGATTTCATTGGTATGGAATCTAAATCCAGTTTGGAACTCGCTTCTCATCATCTATAGGCTGTCGCTAATATGGTACACAGGCTGGATCAGGGGTCTCTGGAGTCATATTTCCTCCTCTTATACAATGGCTTCTGGGTGAATACGGAGTTAAAACAACGCTACGAGTTTCTGCAGTGATTTTACTAATTCTGGCTGTACCATTTCTTTACTGGCATAAGCCTCGACTGCCACCTCCAATGGCCCCCAGCTATGATAGACTGAACTTGAGATTTCTATACAGCAGAGTGTACAACATATACCAGCTTGGAAATACCGTCGAAGCACTGGGTTTCTTCCTACCGACCATATATCTTCCCACATATGCCCGCAGCATAGGTGCAAGCGAGGTTGTATCTTCCCTCACTGTCACACTCATCAATCTGTCCTGGGTCTTCAGTTCCGTGATTATGGGATTTCTCTCTGATCGCTACCATTGCACCACATGTATCCTTATATCAACCGTTGGTACGGTTCTAGCAGTGGTTTTCCTCTGGGGTTTTGCTATAAACATTCCGGTTCTCTACGTTTTCTGTGTTGCATATGGGCTCCTAGCGGGCGGATACACAGCGACATGGGCTGGAGTGGCAGAGGAAATTGGGCGGGCCAATCCGGCAGCCGACGTGAGCGTTATCTATCCATTCATGGAGCTGGGAAGAGGAATAGGTAATCTGGTTAGTGGTCCGCTTAGTGAAGCGTTGCTCAAGGCCGATAACTGGCAAGGCTCTGCATATGGTGTGTACGGGAGTGGGTATGGCACACTTGTTGTTTGTACAGGAGCTACAGCGCTGATAGGCGGCATCTCGATCGCAGCACGGCAATTCAACTGGGTATAAGCGGTTGAATGCCAAACAAAAGGATGGACCTACGACTGGAATCAGGAATAAGGTATCATCTTGATACTGATGGTAAATACATTATGCATTTCAACTCTATAAATAAATGACCGCGTTACATAATAACAATGCATGCTCACAACATGAAACCGCTCCACTGTTTTATTTACTTGGTGACCCAACCCCACACACGCCAGTACCACGGCTGAGGCAGCTCTGTCTCCTTCTGGAACTCGACTCGGCCAGTATCAAGATCGGCCTCGGCGGGGGAGATGAAGTGTGAGCGTGTCCACAATTTATGTCCCACATAAAGCAAAACGAAAATGATCACACAGATATAGGCGATGAAGAAGTCGGAAACATTGAAGGTTGGGATGAATGACGTGAATCCCTGAGTGATGGCAATCAGGATATTGAAGAACAGACCATACCAAGCCAACCACGGCTGGCCGATAGCCTTGTAAGGAAGGTCATCGCGTGAAATTCCCCGGGCCTTAAGCGCACGCATGAAGGCAATGTGGCATGCGTTGATGCAGGACCAGGTGATGAAACCAGCAACACTGGAGAGGTTGACCAGCCAGTTGAAAACGGTTCCTGCGTTGTTGGACACATTCATGAAAGCAAGGAGACCAAACGCAGCAGTGAATGCCACACTGTAGTAGGGGACACCCTTCTTAGTGACGCGGGCAAAGAATCTGGGAGCAAAGCCCTCGAGAGCCAAACCGGTCAAGACACGGCTACCGCTGTACACGTTGGAGTTGGCAGCCGACAAAACCACAGTCAACAGAACGGCATTGATCAAACTTGGCAGCACGGCAATACCGGCAAGATCAGCTGCGATGACCATGGGCGAGGAAGAGCCGTTGCTTGTGCCTGTGGTGAGCCGGTCATTGGTGTAGGGCACAACCAAGCCGATAAAGAAGATAGTCAAGACGAAGAAAAGACCAATGCGGACGAAGGTCTTGCGAATGGCCGAGGGCACGGTCTTCTGAGGGTTCTCAGTCTCTCCAGCGGCGATACCGACCAGTTCAGTTCCCTGGTACGAGAAACCAGCTTGAATAAGCACAGCCCAGAAACCGACGAACTTGCCCACCGATGGCGGGTTCTCAACAAGGTGAGTCGCAAAAGCACCGGGCTCTTTCCAGTAGTGGAAGCCAAGGTAGCCTTGTTTTCCGACACCACAATCAACGCAAATCGCAAAGATCATGAAGCCGATGACCGTCACAACCTTGACTGTAGAGAACCAAAACTCGACTTCGCCATAGAATCCGACTGGCATGAAGTTCAAAGCCGTGATCAAGACCCAGAAGACTCCAATGAAGATCGCAATGTTCAGATCTTCTCGCCAATATTGTATAATCGTTCCGGTGGCTGTAAGTTCGACTGCGAAGGTGGAGGCCCAGTTGAACCAATAGATCCAACCCATGGAGAAGCCGAGACTGGGGTCGATCAATCGCGCGGCGTAGGACGTGAAGGCACCAGTAATAGGAATGAAAGTCGCGACCTCACCGAGGGAGACCATGACAGAGAAGACGACGGTACCAATGAAGATATATGCGATCAGCGCACCGGCGGGACCGGACTCCGCGAGGGCAGTACCACTCGAGATGAAGAGACCTAATAAACTTAGTATACCATTGTTGATTGAATTTGCTCAACTGTTGCTTACCAGTTCCGATAGTTCCACCTACAAGTCATTGTTAGTCGCGGGATACTTCACAGATTCAATAGTAGATAGACATACCAATAGCGATCATTTGCAAGTGTCGGCTCTTAAGGCGGCGCTTCAGCTGCCCTGGCTCTGATGCCTCGCCGTCATTTTGCTCGGCATCGGCTACCTTAATGTCCTGAGACACCTTCTGCTCCGTGCCGAAATCAATGCCAGAGACGTAAGAAGTCGACGAGTTTCTGGCTGGCGCCACTGAAGTGACATTCCTAGGAGGCATCTTGGACCACAGCGACCTGGGTATATGTGGTCAGGCAAGCCAAAAGGAGCTGAAATTGATGTCCAAAAGCGATCAGGATATATCACGGAAGGAAGCTCGCGAAATTTTTTTTTCCTACAGCATCTGGAGAATTTCCGCTTTCGCCTGAATAGAGTGGGTCAACTGCCAGGCGACCCACATATTCAACACGCGGAGACGAATTTTATTAGGTAAACTGGACCGGAAAGGCAAGACAACACGATCCACGTCGAAAATCCTGAATTACTACTTGCCAGAGCTCTTGAATTAAGGTTGAAAATGCGATTGAACTTCCAAACCGGACACCACGAATGCTTGATCTCCAATAATCCAGAACGATGAGGGTGAGAACAACCGCATGCCGAGTCACGTGAGCTCGGAACGTTGCCTCCGAGGCCGTGTCATCGCGAGAAAAAAGTTAGATTTTACTTTTCTTGACACTAAGGCTGACTTAGAACTTAGTGGAGACTTCCATGTGTTTTCCACCCCACCACGGTTAGGAAAGACTAACGCGCTTAAACAAAGATAGCTACCTTACGCGCCAATTCAGGTGGCCACTTTGTCACACATGTAACCGCCCATGGATCTTTCGAGATTTGCCTTATCACCAACACGGAAATTTAATGCCCTTGAGGGTGGCAAATAAGCGCCACCACTCATTTTGGGAAATATGATTAGAAAAAAACAAGCCATAAGAACAGCAATACATATTCGAGCTACGATAATGAGATCTTACCATAGATACTTTTGAAGAAGTTTGAGGTCCTGCAGCACGACTTGCAAATAGCGTGTAACCATCAAAGCTTATATCAATTGGCATATACATGTTCAATTACTTTACAGTTTACTTAGTCGGAACCATCGAGTCATTTGTGGTTTTTTGTGGCGGTATACATTGACGACTTTTTGCTTCTATAGCAAGTAGCGAGGAACCGCCATAATTTTGCGTACAGTGGTAAACCTTCGAATCCAGAGCATAGAGCATTTGGAAGAAAGAAGTGACCTATCACATGTTCAGTCCTTCCTTCAAATCATGCTCTGATACCTTTCATTCACAGCATGCTATAGCACGGCCACCATGCGTACTGTCCTTTCAAGTCTAGCCTGAGTTTTCGTCGAAACAAACATATTGTACTTCAGGGCTGACTCTTTTGATATATCCAAGGTCAGCCGTTTCCAAGGTTCCCCTTTTCATGACCTGAAAGTTCCATCTAGTCATAATGGGAGAGAAAACCTGGAAACATTATGCTACCATCGTTCTGGGCGCGCTTCAAAGTATTGAGGCTTCCGCTAAATCCCACGAATGAGTTCGCTGGAGTGTTGAGAGGGATGGGAGGCGACTCATTTTGGCAAGCATATCCGAATATAAAATTTCAACGGCACTAATGGAATGGGCCCGCAATGCACTTGCCCCCTTTTTCACGTTCTTGTTTTGCCGAGGACGACTTATTCGCTCGACCTAGCTAGCGTAGAATCTACGCTGTGTTGTCACCACGCAATATATTCCGTTCTCATGATATTTGAACTTCGATTATTTCTCTCTGCGAAGAACCGTTTGATGACATACCTTAGTAAGGCCTTGATAACTGGGTAGGCATTATCGAAAAAAAAAATTCCATAGAGCCCATTTATGAAACAATAGTAGATACCAATATTTATTGACATTAAAACAGCGGCAGCAACACGTGCTAAAATTGATAGGCGTTGAATATATAAACGCAGCGGCAGAGCACAGTCAGGCTCAAGCGAATTCTAGTCAGCCAAGAAATCCACGTATCGAGGGTACGCGTAACTCTTTTGAATTTGCAACTTACTTTCCAGGGCTGTCGTGATCTTTTGAAATATAAAGTATCGGCACCTGGCTAGACATCAACCCGAAGTGGGCCCGTCACACATCTGTACCATACACGTCTGCCAACGCCGAGGCAAACGGCAGTCACCCTGCGCAGAGATCCGATCGATCGGCTTGCCGATACCACAACCGATTGTTATTATGGGCTCGGAGATACGGCATACCCACTCCACCTAGTGGGGCGCTATAACCTGATTCAGCAAATGAAGATGCATATTTGTTTACCCATGCAGTTCAGCTGATACAGTTTGTGAAATTTGTAAAATATTGGTCAGGCAATGGGCTGATTTGCGCCTGATCGTCGGATCATGGACCTGATTTTAAAAGAACGAATCTCCCCACCAGACTGCACTCTGGTAAGTGCTACAACAGTTCAACAATCGATCGCATTTCAACATGTCTTCAGCGGAGAAAGGCTCTCCCGAAGCGCCAAGACCACAACATATCCCCTATTGGCGCATCCTGACCGACCAGGGCGTTTGCACACCCGAAGTAATCGACTATCCCTACGCTGGCGCAGGGACCGAAGAGTCGCCCTATGTTGTCGAATGGATCCCCAATGATCCTCGCAATCCCATGGAATTTTCCTCCGGCTTAAAATGGACTTATACAATTTTGGTCGCATTTGCTACACTTGCAGTCTCACTATCATCCTCGGCATATGCTGGTGGAATTAATGAAGTGCTTACAGATTTGCTTGTTGGCGAAGAAGTCGCAACTCTGGGAGTGAGCTTGTTTGTCTTGGGATTTGCTGTCGGCCCCCTGCTCTGGGCTCCCATGAGTGAGCTTGTTGGACGTCAGATCGTCTTTCTGATCACCTTCTTCGCACTCTCTGCATTCTGCGCTGGCGCAGCAGGCGCTCAGAATGCATACTCCCTCATTATCCTACGTTTCTTTGCCGGTTCCTTTGGTTCATCCCCTTTCACTAACGCGGGTGGTGTGATTGCTGATATCTTCCCTGCCGAGAAGCGTGGATTGGCCACGAGTCTCTTTGCGGGAGCACCATTCCTTGGGCCTACCCTCGGACCTGTCATTGGAGGTTTCCTGAGTGAAAATGCCGGTTGGCGATGGGTGCAGGGATTCTTGGCCGTTTTCACAGGTCTGATCTGGTTGTTGGGAAGTCTTATCGTTCCAGAGACTTACGCCCCCGTTTTGCTCCGTAGGAGAGCGGAGCGCTTGTCTAAATTGACTGGAAAGGTCTATCGCAGTAGGATGGATATTGATCGCGGAAAGATTTCTGCCCGGAATGCCTTTGGCACTGCTCTTAAACGACCATGGATTCTCCTATTCGCCGAGCCTATTGTGTTTTTGCTGTCTCTTTACATGGCGATCGTGTACGGTACACTCTATATGCTCTTCGATGCCTTCCCCATTGTCTTCCAGGAGATCAGAGGGTGGAGTGAGGGAGTCGGCAGCTTGCCCTTCCTCTCTGTGATGATCGGAATGATGATTGCCGTCGGTCTGAACATGTACGACAACAAACGCTACGTCCGCATCCACAAAAAACATAACGGATTCGCGCCTCCTGAAGCACGTCTACCGCCAACAATGCTCGGTGGTATAGCTATTCCCATCGGCCTATTTTGGTTTGCATGGACGAACTACCCGTCTATTCCATGGATTGTCTGTGTGATCGCCACGGCGCCCTTCGGCTTCGGCATGGTATTCGTCTTCTTGGGAGTCATGAACTATCTCATCGATGCGTACACGATCTACGCAGCATCTGTTCTTGCCGCCAATTCGATCATCCGATCATGCTTCGGTGCCGGGTTCCCTCTCTTCACGACATACATGTACAACAATCTGGGAATCCACTGGGCATCGTGCGTGCCCGCCTTCCTTTCACTAGCCTGTGTCCCGTTCCCATTCATTTTCTACCGCTATGGACCTGCCATCCGGCGCAAGTGCAAGTACGCCGCTGAGGCAGATGACTTCATGCGTGCATTGAACCGGAAAGCTCATGAGGAGACCGAAGGCGTCGCGGCTGCAGGCTTGCAAGAAAAACAGGCTGTGGAGCCAGCGACGGTGTCTGTGGACAATGAGTCGATGTCCTCGCGTTCGTCACTGGAGCGCGTCGAGACATATGAAGCGAATCCCTTCGATATTGATCGCGTGAACACGCGCAACTCTGCTATTACACAGCAGTCGAAGTCAACCCAAAGCCGCGCATCGAGATTCTTTGGCTTCGGCCGCAAGTGAGACTTGCACTCTCAAGTCAGATTCAGTATCGAATCAATCAAAAGTTTAATCCTGGACGCCCGATCTTTGTTCTCCTTAATGTTTGATTTTGAGATACCATGCTGAACACCCCCTATTTTGATAGAAGTTAATGTATAAATATTTTGCATAATGATACTTTGACGCCAGTATGGCCATGTTTTCAAAAGTCTGCTGCCTCGGGAAGCCACTCCGGTGTATCATCCCGGTATTCACCTGTAATCAAATGCTTGAAGGAAGGCGACCATTCTACCCGAGGTGTGAGGACATCCAAGTCCCAAAGCTCAGAAAGTGTTTTCAGAATGGAAGTGTGGGTAAAGTCGCTATCTCCATCCGGCTTATTTTGGATAAGACCCTTTCCAACCCAAGGAGATATGAGAACTGTAGGAACACGAACACCCAGACGATCGAAGTGGAATGTATAGTCGCCACCGTCAGCAGCTCTTTCGGTGTATGTCAGGCTGTCACCGGCGGGCACTCGCATGGGAGGGGATACATGATCTGCAAATCCACCATGTTCGTCCCACGTCAGAATGAACAGTGTCTCGTTCCATTGAGGCGAATTCCGTAGTGCTTCGTAGATGCCCTTAATGTAGTTCTCTCCCATATTGATGGGGGACGGTGGGTGCATTGAAGTGTAGTGGCAGCACTCGGGGTTGATCCAGGTGAACTGCGACAATTCACCATTGGCGGCATCTTCATAGAAGCTTTCAATAGGTTTGACGCTTGTCTTGCTTGTGATGGATTTTGCGGTCCATTCGTAAAACATTGCGTCAGGCAAAAATGGAGGATTGGACCTTGTTGATTCCTCGTAATTGGTCCAGCTCATTCCCTTCTCCGATAATTGTTGAAAAATCGATCTTTGTGGCATTTCTGATCGAAGGAATGCTTCATCGTTCCTCCCATGCCCGAAGGAGGTACCTGATGTGAGGTATGCTCTGTTGGGGTTGGTAGGCCCGGGTACGGCAGCGAACCACCGGTCAAAGAGAACATAGTTTTCTGCGATCGCATTGAATACAGGGATATGCTCAGGTGTGAAATAATCGATGACTTCAGCTGCACGTTCACGCTCGAGTAAGTCGATCATTTCTGGTGACATTCCTCGTGTTTCATCATGTTGTATTTTTGCAGGTCTCCCGGGTCTGTCCAATTCCAGCTGTTTCTCCAGGCGTTCTAGTCGGTAGGAAACTCGTTGCTCGGTGATAAAACCATTCATGGAAGATTCAGCGAGCGCAGGAGGGTGATATGATCCAAACAATTGCATGTTGATGCCGGAAACGCTGTGGTTGGGATCATCCGCGGCGATATTCTGTGCGGTGTTGGCTGCGCAAACTTGGCGGGAGGTGTCGGGTATGGATACATTTGCTGGGTTGCAGTATTTTCGGTTCACTAAGCCATCGATGCTGCTATTATATGTCAGACCACCGGCAAAGTGGTCAAACGAGAGGTTTTCTTGTACAAGCACGACGACATTTTTTATCGCACTCCGAAGCTTACTGAGCTGTTCGGCTTCGTCGAACGACAACGGTTGCTGATAAGCGGCCGCGCCAAGGGCGAGCGCAAGCAAGGCCAACACTCGAGCCATGGTGGGTTGTGTGAAGAGAGTTGTCGAGAAGAACAGTCCATTCTCTCAAAAGAGAGAAGAGACAAAAAAGATCTCATGTGCAGGCCAAAACCTGCGTTCCGATCGCAACACTCTTAGGGCGTATCATGTGTGCGGATCCCTTGATTTCCCCTCATTTTCCAGGGTTGATCCACTCGATCCACTCGATCATGCCAGCATGGCCGCCCATTGTCCGATCATTGGCTACAGCAAGGCGATCAAGGATGTTCGATTCATAGCGAATAATAATAGCCTCACTATAAACCAGAAACCAGTACGATGTACATTTGGTACATCCTGCTTATAAAGTTGGAGGCTAGGACATGAGGAGTGGGATAACAATGTAAAGCGATCTATTCTGCAGCATGTGTGCGGTATATACTGACAAGATATTGGAAGATCTGAACGAAGATCAGATATGTAAATCGTAGGAGCACATATGGTGTAGCTTGGGGATAAATGGAGTTTCTGCCTTGTTGCCCTGTTGCCTTTCTGCCTGAGATCTTGGGCCGCACTTCACGCCCCATGATGACTCAGCACAAACTGCCGACTCCCGCTCCGTTGATTCCGTCAATCATCATCCAGGAAGCGGCCCCACCACGACGAATCCTTGGGTGTTGCCCCTTTCAAAGTCTCCTCACCTGCGTTGATTTCTCCGATTTCCGGCAGATAGACATCACGAGCAAACTGCTCACGTTCGATGGGGTTTTATATCGGGCGAACAAAGGCCGATCCTAATGGACTTAGACTATCGGAACTTGCTGGCCCCGAATGGGCTACCTTTGATTCCCCAAGGCGACTTTCGGTCCCCCAATCTTCCCCGCCCGACCCCGGGCGTTAATTTCATGCAGAGAAGCCCGGAATCAGGCGAGATGGAGAAGACCCCGCCTGTCACGGGCAAGCGCCGAGGTGGAAGCCGAAAGGCCTGTAATGAGTGTAAACAACAGAAGGTGAGCCACATGTCCATTCTCCGAATCCCCCGTTCCACTCGCCTGAGAAGACGTGCCCACATCGTCCCCTGTTCCCAACACCGCGCTGGTGCCAAACTGACCCCGTTGCGACCATAAACAGCTACGATGTGACATTGTGCAAACTCCTGCCGCGGCATGCTCACGCTGTCGCAGGCTCGGGATTGATTGCAAAGTTGAACAATCCTTTAAACGCATTTCCAAGAGAAGGTAAATGGTGGTTCTGGCCTCCTCAACAAGGTATTTTACTGAACAATACCTAGACGCAATGCGGAAATGGAGAAAGAAATCGCAGATCTTCGTCGCCAGCTTAAGCCTAATGCTGAACATGAGCAGCCTGGTGAACACCATACTGGCGATGAAATGTCACAAGCTTCAGAAGAAGGTTTCCGCCGGCGTGAGTCTTCTGCTATGGATCGGTCGCGCCCGGTATCCGTTCCAATAGAGACTCATCCTTCGATGTCAACGCCTCTCACGATGCAGAGATCTGGCTCCATCCTTTCACAAGACGAAAATTCACCATGGAGACTCGAAGATGTTACCCTATCAAGAGCTCGCGTTGCGCGATTGTTTGAACAGTACGTACTCTATGGAAGTGCTGCGATATCAAGCTAATCTTCCTGCCAAGATACTTCAAATATTATCAACCATTTCTTCCGCTTCTTAATTTGCCAAAGCCGCCCGAAGTCTATCTTGGTCGTTGTCCTTTGCTAGCATGGACGATTGTCTGTGTGGCCAGTCGACGGTCGCCATCTGACCCAGGTCTATTGAGTGCATTGTCAGGTCCATTCAGCCGTCTATTATGGTCAACCATCACCAATGTTCCTCAGGATTATCGAGTAGTTAAAGCACTGTGTCTATTATGCACATGGCCTCTCCCCACAACAAGTCAGCGGACCGATGCTACATTCATGCTAAGTGGTTTGATGATGCAGATTGCCATGCAGTTGGGCTTGCACCGCCCAGTTCAGGCGGAAGAGTTCACCACATTCCAGATGGCCGGTCAAGGTGAAGCACTCAAGGATCGCTTACATACGTGGATCATTTGCAATATGGTCGCTCAAAAGTATGTACTTCGCCAAATCAGCACAAACAGGATCTTTTTTTGCTAATTATATGAAAGCGTTGCAACTGGGTACGGTCAACCTCCTAGCACAATGTACGACTGGGCTCTTGAGCCCGGCTCCTTGAAGGACGCTGATTACCATCTGCCCCCCGAACTTGCCATTCGGCTGCGCATTGAAAAGTTCTGTGATCGTGTGACCAAGTCTCTATATAGTAGTAAGCCCGACCCTGGTGAATTTACCAGTAGGGAGAAGCTTGTAATCGTCCAGATACTTGAGAGCGAACTGAGAGACATGGAGGTTGAGTTTGGACAGGATATTTCTGGTATGCTTCGGTGACTCGAATGTCTTCCATGCCCCGGCTAACGATTTCAAAGCGATCAACATGATTCATCTACGTGCCGCCGAGCTACATTTCCGGTATTTTGTTTTCCTGGGCTCCAGCGCACAGAGCGACAACCTCGCCAAGCTTTTCATCGCAACAACTTCGTTTTTGGGCCGCGTGTTCGACCTTGAGACTGACCCAAGCGAACCCATTGGTCACTCGACAAACTACATCCTTCAAATGATTGTTTCCGCTGCCTTTGCCTTGATGAAGCTGTTGAAAAGCAGCTTTAACCGACACATTGACTTTAACCATGGAAAGTTGCTGTTCAACGGCGCTATCTCGGCCATCCGCCGAATCAGCGTCATGGACCACGATCGACCCATTCGCCTCGCTGATATACTTGCTCAAATGTGGAACGCAACGGGGCCAGAGCCAGCTGGTGAAGACGGTCTTCAACTAAAGGTTCGCTGTCGAATGAGCATGAGCCATGTATATGATACTGTATGGCGCTGGCGACAGCGGTTTCGGCCAGTGAAGAGTATGGAAGAAATGCAAGGTTAGTTGCTAATTCAGGCTTCAGTATTTAAACAACCTATGTTGACACTTCCGTCGTTACAGCAGCGGCAGCAGCAGCAAATATGGATATCACTATGGCACCTGGGCTCCAGACCCGGCAACAGGACATATCTCTCGAGGACCCATCATTGATGTTACCAGCTCAGTTCGATGAAAGTGGGGCATTCTTCAACGAAGCTGGTTTCTCTGAAGTTTTCGACTCTCTCAACTGGGTTTTTGAGGGCATCCCAGACTCATTAGTCGCTCCACCCGTCTTATAACATTCGGCCTAGTTGCAGTTTTCTTTTTTAGTATGTTCTTCTACTCCAGATTTTCATTGCTGTCTTGTATCGACCATAGACGGTTATTTTCAGCGATTTTTTTACCAGAGATACCATGCAAATAAAAGTGTGTTTTGCTTCGAATATGCCGTGATATCACTTTGAGCTAAAGTTGGTTGCCTGGAGCATCATATTTTAGCCTTCCATTTGTCCTCATTGTCAAGCTGCTTTTTCTTTGGTCCCACAAATCCGAATATGTAGGCAGCAATTTTACGCATCTGGATCTCTTCTGTGCCCTCGGTGATCCGGTACCGTCGGAAATGTTCGATATATGTGCTCAAAGGGGTAATGACGCGAATATTCATCTTCACCGTGAATCTATTGAGTCAGCTTTCCCCGCAGAAATTGCGATTGTATTCAATACTGACTTGAATCGCTCTATCGGCAGCCTGACAACATAATAGATTCGCCCAGAAGTCACACATCGACACCTGGTCACTCAGCTTGCGCTCGATATAAACCCATGGTGGCAATTTGCTGCCTGATACCCGGCTTGCAGCAACAACACGATCCATTTCCCAACTTGTCTTGAGTATGAACAATCGCATCATTTCCACTTGAGTCATAAGCTCCACGACCGGGAAATGAATTGCTTGATTATTTGCCAGCATTTTTCCCTCTCCCCATATCTTGCGTTCGCGAGCACGTATGATGCTTTTTTCCAGACAATGTCTCGCAGCATTCCAGGCACTAGCGGCTTCTCGGACACAATCCTCATGTACAAACATTTGAGCGATGGCCAAAATATTGTCCACGGATTCTAATATGGCAGTTTCTGGCACCCATACATGATCCAGCTCAACCGTTGCATGATCCGTCGACATTAAATATTGTCCATTCATAACTTAGAATACGAACACCAGATGCATCCCGTGGAACCAGAAAGGCAGTGATTCCCTTGGCAGATCCAGATGAGCCAGACGTGCGTGCAAAGATAATGAGATGGGTACAGTGGTGCGCACCGGTTTGCCACTTCTACATCCCAGTACTATCGAAGCCGCCACGATCGCGATGAGCTATAGTAGACGTAAAGGTATTTAAACGTTCGTATGGGGGTGCTCCTCGCCCCCATATTGTTTGGGGAGTGCGAAGCGATATAGACCTGCCTCGTCGCTCAACTTGCGAGCCTGACTTAGAAGTGCTTCCTGCTCCGGACGCTGGTTACCATCGCTGTCCCAGTCGGTTCGAGAATGATCTCGTCTGTGATCAAAGAACCGTTTGTTGTCTTCGGACTGCTGGAGGGGAAGGGTTGTGTAATTGATGAAAATATCTATAGATTGAAGATGGGCTTTTGCAAATCAAAGTTCATACTGTTGTCCACAAGATAGGCGTTTCCTATTGTCATGCTATGATGTTTCTTCATGCTATACGGAGGGACAAGTAGGTGTCTATGAACTAAGTACTGTAGTTTCGACTTTCCCGCATTCTACCTGAGCGGACCTCGCCTTACTCACACCCCTCACGACTGGGCATCTGCGAGTGCATCAAGTTGTGGGTGAAAGACTTCGTAATGATACTTGCTCGAATTTTCTTTGCTTTTTCCCCTAAACCTCATTCAATACATTGGCCTTAAAGTGAACTAGTGCGCCAAAAAGCTCGCCCCCTTGATTGATTTCCATTTGGGCCACAGGGACGTGTTATTATGCACAACATTTGGAATTTCTTTTCAATCTAATAATAAACTTACTTTATTCTTAGCCATGACAGCTGGCAAGGATCCACTCTAACGCGAACCTTTCTTTATCAGTGCCTGTCATCCAGGTCAAGAAAGTCGTGTTAAGACTCATTATTGAGGATTGCACATAACCACTGCATATCCATCACGACTATATATGATTAGACCTTTAACATGATCATGTTTTCATTTTATTTGTAGTGTATTTGCCGCATTTCGCCTTCCTGCAGCAGATGGCTGACCATGAACACGGGCGCATCTGCCGGGTGAACAGGGAAATTTGACAGCAAAGAGGGAAATTCGATAGCAAATGATTCTGGACATGTTTCAGCCTTCGATCTACGACATTCTTGGCAAATATTGTCAAGCCTAAATCGGCGAGAGGCTGTCATACAACCTTCACCTGGGCAGACAGGAACGATCATGTAAAGAGGCAAATCTCGGCATTACGAGTTGTACCGACCAAGTACGTACCAAGAGATATTATTCACGAACCTGACCATTGCACAGGCCCACGTTTGTGCCATGGCTACCTCGTGTCACACGCAGGTAGGCAGTATAATGTTAGAAAAGGCCCAATCAATGAGTGTCATAGCACAGTTGGTGCAACAACCGTTTCAGGAGAGGCAGGGTGGTTGATCTTATACCCTGTTTCACGCGCACAGGTTATATGACCCCATCAGGGACTATACAATCAAAAGACTTGAATGTACTCGCGCGAGGAGTTATCTGGACCCCGACCTATTGTTGTCCTCAATGGATCCATTTTGCCGTTTCGACTAAAGCTACAGGCGCCGTGCGACCCAGGCGTTGCAGTTGGTTCGGAAGGAAAACCACGGTGTAGGGGTATTGGGCTATAGTAGACGGGCTCTCGAGAAAGGCTGCCAATCCAAAACAGACTTTCCAGCAATATCCCTGGTTGGTTTCATTTTTAATTTTCCGACTGCCTGGGATAAATGTACGACTTCAGCGGCTATTCCCAAACCAAACACTTGGGCTCTCGATAATGTGCTATCAAAGCTTTTATTGTCATACAGGAGCTCACATGGTATCCCTGATAACATGGACCTGTCATGCAGGGCCAGATTGGTTTTCTCCATAACATTAGCTTTGCTTTTGCTTCCTGCCGAAATGAGCAAGTCACTTGTTTTGTGTACTAAGCCCCAGGGCTTCTGAACCTACGTTGATTTGTGCAATACTCTCAACGAGAAGTTCTCACGAACATTTGTCATCTATGTTTTGGGAAGGCTGAATGCTTCACTACATTCATACATGTTGCAAGATCAAAAACATTTACCACGTATCCATATTTGACATTTTGCTTAGCTTGTTCTGTCCTTCAGGTAATAGCTCATTATATATTGTCTCTTCACGTTATAATCAACTGATTTAACGTTGAGTACAATGAGATGGGTCTTTGAGCAAGCGGAGATTTTGCCGTGGCTCCACTATGGACACATGTTCAGAGACCCAGTGCCATGGCCATGTATTTCAAACACAGCTATACATTTGCTAGGCCTGTCTCTTAGTCTGATCTGCAAGTAGATCATATTCAAATTGGTCATATATGAAGTATTTGGCAGGAAATGGTACTTCTTATGACTGGCCATGAAGGTACATTTTCCGCCACATCTAGTTACCTACATATATCTGAAGCCTTTGCAGGAATATCAGCAATTACTCGTTGACTCAATTCTATTGTTGATCAAGATGCACCCGGCTCTTAATTATCGACAATCTAGAAGGTCAGCCTGTGATCGATGTCGCGGATTCAAATTACGCTGTGAACGTGATCATCTGAATGGCAGGTCATGCGAAAGATGTCTCAAAGCTCAGGTCGTGTGTACGACAAGTGTCAACCATCCTTCTTCAAATTACCTTTCGTCAAAGAACGGCCATTGCTCCTACCCCGGGGACTCTAACACGAGGTTCATGAGCTCCGAGCGACATTCTGTGCCTATTTTGCATAGATCCTTCAACTCAAAAGTGAAGAAGACTACATCATCTGCAAGCTTCCATAAACCTGACCACCAAAGATATAACAGCTGGACATACTCAGAGAACTTCTCACCTTGGAATATTGAGAATCAACCACTTTTTTCAGGGGATATGGGGTTTCAGGCCTCTATCTACCCCGAGGCATCACTTCCATTTGATCACTGGAATGAGCAGGAGCTATCGTGGGCTACTGGCGCCTATCCTGTGGTTAGTATCTGCCGTCACCTCCATTAGCGATAAACGCTAATTGAGCTCTAGGAGCCCACATTTGGCAGTTTCATTTTCGAGCCTGACTGTCGCCTGGACCACCAACCTACGACCTCGCATGCACTCGTCACGGACCCCTCTTTCAATCTCCAGGATGAATCACACACCAGTGCTACATCCTCCCTACCCTCACAGCCACCATTACCCTTGAGCTCATGCCCACCATCTCTCGTCGACAGTCATTGGGATACGTCCTGGGATGCAGTCATATCGGCAACTGAGAACGAGAAACAAGGAGCAAATGGCACGGTTGATTGGAATCCCAACAACTACGACTTGCGGAAAAGGCTTCTTAAGCTCAACTTAGAGATGATTGATGATCTGGAGCTTTTGGAGAGAGGCTCTGATATCTTGCAACCTTCGACCTTTCTTGGCGATGATACAAGTTCCTCAGCGGCAAAATTGGGGATCCCCGTTTTTCGCATGCTCAACCACTCAACACAATTCCTAGAGATACTTCAATCTGGGATTGGTGCATCGGAAGACCCTTTACATCTTGTTCCGAGTATTGAATCTTCAAACGGAGAAACAAATATATTCGAATATTTGAAACCTTTCTCACAAGGTGTGGAACAGATCAGTGAATCTACTGCAACATCCTATGATTCCGACCACCACACAAGCAATCCAGCATTGTCAGATCAAACCGGGGATATATTACCGTCAGCGTGTGATGTGTCTACTTCAATGGGTATGCTTACGGCATATTGCCACCTTATTCGCGTCTATCGTGCCATTTTCAACCAACTTTATCAACTGTTTCTTCTTGTTCCACCTGCCGATGCTGCTGCATTCCTACTGCTGCCAAGCTCTCAGCACGGCCAGTTCCATATGGAGGGAAACTTAACAGTTCGAGTTCAGGTCTTTATTGACTTGAGTACTAACATGTTGGCGAAAATCGAACGGGCCTTAGGGATGTCTTGTAGCGAGACGGATGGAGGAATGGGTCCCGTTGCGTCTGTTTTAGCCAGTGGCCCCTTGACGTCCGTACGAGACCACATCATTACCCAGGAACAAATCGAGTGTGGTATTCCATTGAAAGAGACAATAAGCTGTTTGCGAAAGCTTGTGAGCGATCCAGTCTGCGTGTGATACCTATTCTTCCGGGCTGTCTTCATATGGGTTGTGGTTGTGTGATTATAAGTGATCTGCCGTTTGATCTTCGTCCAGCATAGGCGCCGAACGCACGAATATTTAATAAGTGGTGGAAAGAAACAGGCTATATGCCTGACTGGATCTCGATTACTCGGTGTGCCTTTTGATAGAATTTACTGCTAAATGCTCAAATCTACGGATATCCAACCTTGCAAGTCGGAGGAATTTGGGGAAGAAATAGCAATATATTTGCAGACCTTTGCCAAATAACAAAAGAGACTTGTGTTTCAGTGAGCTACTTCCGTGCTCTAAAAGATGGGTCTAATAATTTTGAGCTTTGACCCTTATTCCCTTAGTGGTTGTTTTCCAGGTTCAGACATGATGTTTTCCAGGTTCAGACATGATACAGCAGGAAATCCATGCTAACATATATAGAAATGGCCCTCGCAAATTGATATCACAACTAAAATTAAGTAAATCGACCGCCGAGTCCTACGTACTGAATAATCAAACATTCAGCTTCAGCCTCGCGAATTCCGAACCCGATACCGAATCCGAGATTTGGTCTTACATATGCCTCGCGTACTGGAAGTTTGGATACTCATATTTGAACCGGACTTTCCTCCCAAGAATAACCAGAACCCACTGAGCCACAATCAAGCGATTTGGGAGATTATGGCTGCTCCGATCTCCAAAGATATCACCAATTTGGCTGGAACATGGAGCTTGGTGAGCCTCCTTCACTTGCTAGGACTTGGATATTCTACTAACTCTTTCCCCAGAACAGGAAGCTCTCCGATGATCCCGATGGAGTATTTGCTTTGGTATATTGATATTTCCCCAAAAGAATCCAACACGTAGATGACTAAACAGGAATAGCAAGGTGTACCGTGGATTACCCGGAAGGTCCTGCGTTTCGCCAGCCTCACTTTGCATATCACCCAGTCGGTTTCACTGTCGGATACCAGCAGCCAAGGCACCACCGACTCCTCATCTGACATCGGCCCAGTCACGACCATGCATGTGAAACAGGTTGTACACCCTGGTGGGTTCAATAGCGAAACATCCTGCCCTCTGAACGGGGTTGGGCAAGACATGTCACTTCCAATTTTTGGCGATATCAACATGCAGTTGCGGTACATCAATACCGCAGATATCAAGGACGAGGTGCTTCGTCAGGGATTTGAAGAAGGATGTTCCTCAAGTTTAGTCATTGATGAGGCTGCCTACAATACTAAGATGGATTGGACTGCGCATGTGCTTTGGGGCTTCGAGATGATCAATGGCAAACGATACCTCACCCGCAACGCCCTTACTTCGAAGAACTCCCAGAAAGATGAGCCGGTTACTGCTAGAATGGTCTATGATTACCACGCCTAATTTGAGGATCGCAGCCATCTCATGTGTCTTTTTGCAGTCGTGTTTGAATTCAACGGATTCGAGAATTACCTGATTTGGACGCAGCGGATGGGGAACTGTATGTCGGTGATCTCGGCACAACGGCTACAATAGGATTTATAATTCGACTCAAAATGGTCTCTACATCCTTTCCTTGCTCCAACTTATATTCTTCCAAGGTACCTTGTTCCAAGCCAATAACCTTTTTTCCAAAATGACCCATAAAGTGCTAGACAAGTTGACCGAGGTGGACGTAAACCTTTGGGGGGAAAGATTTGCGGTCGGAAGTGATGTAGTACGATCTCAATAACTGACCAATACTGTATTATTCATGCATTGATTCGTAAATCAACAAGCTACTCAAAGCTTCACAGTTTAGATGGAGACAACAAGCTTCTTTCCAGATACCCTGCCCTTCTTAAGAATGTCCAACCCATTGAGTATGCCATCAAACCGCCCCGGAATAATGTCCAGAGGGACAGGGCTGAGCTTCCCTGCCATGATCAGTTCCTGGACACACTGATACCAGGAACGAGCCCATTCTCCTATTTCTGGTCGAGGCGGAATACCATAAGGCTCTGGAAGTTCAACACCCTTCCCGGATATAGCCCCTCCCATCACTAGCTCGTGCTTTATGGTTTTTCGCGTACAGAGACTCTCTTGGTATTGCTCCAGGGCGCAGTACCGACCACCGGTCCGACCCATAGCTTCGTAGCATAAGCGCAACGTTTTCGCTTCCGAGAATGGATCAAGCACATATCGAAGTATATTCTTGGTCGCAGCTCGAATGTCTTTCGCGCAAGTCGAAGAGTTATAATCAAATACAAGGTCCGCTCCGTAGTGTTTGACCAGGTCAAAATTATGAGGGGAGCACGTTGTGACGACCCGATGGCCACAACTGCAACACGTTAGTTTAGGAAGGTGGATTTAGGAGACATAGATGACTTACAGTTTCACCATTTGAATCGCGATAAGTCCGATGGTACTGCTTCCGCCATATACGAGGACGTCCTCAGCCTTGCTGGCTGGGTCATCCAGCTTGCCTGGAAGCTGCAGTGACCAAAACAGCGCAACCCCAAGGGTCGCGATGCCTGTTCCTGAGAGGGCGGTGGCAGTGGTGAAGGACATTTCCTTGGGCATATGGAATGTGAAATCTGGCTCTGCACGAATGTATTCACAATAGGCCCCAGATTGAGGATCCGATTGTTTTGAGCCTTGAACCGCTCCAAAGACACGGTCTCCCAGGTGAAATCGACCATCAGCAGCGACATGGCTTCCTAGTGCCACAACGATACCCGCAAAGTCACAACCATCCCAGAGTCCCCGTGTGGGGAATCTGAGAGGCATCTTGAAATCACAGGGATTCAAAGCGACTGCCTTGGTAGATACAAGCATATGATGTGGACTGATCTCTGGGATTGGGATGCCAGGAGTGACTTTCAGGATCCCAGCTTCATGCTGAAGTATGACCGTTTGATAATCCGGGATCTTGAAGGTTTCCTCCATTGTTGGCGACAGGATCGAGAACACGAAAGATGTTGCCAAAGGTTCGAACGGCTTGGTAGAAGGGGATTTTTCAAGTTCTTAAGCATCTTGTTTTGAAGTGCCCAACTGCCGGGCATCTGTTTACTTGGTCAATTTTCAACGGGTGCCAGATAGGAGTAGTAAATATTTTGTGTTCCACGGCGCTAAAATGAAACTTGGCCTGGTTGCAAATTCCCTGTGGATAGATAGAATCGGTGTTGTATATGAAGCTGCACTTGCAGGATTGCAGAAGCCAGTGGTGGCCATGGCCCAATGGTCTGAAAAAACAAAGACAAATGACAAATTATGGATGATACTATGCTACGGATCTGTCGCGCGTTGACCTGATGACCTCGGGACTAGATTCTTCGTACTTTTCTAAAAGCCACTCGGGCAAAACTTAAAAGGGGCAAGCAACATATATATCGCGGGGCCGGGCACTCCCGTCGATCAATTCCCAGGAACATGTTGAACATCTTATTATCTAGCTAGTTATTTAGCGTAAAGTTACAATAGGGATCCAGATTGAATGACATTTAGTGGTTAAATAATCATGGTGTTGTTCACGAATGGGGCGGGATTGATTTGAGTAGATCGTGAGGCCAAAACGCCGGCAGCCCCGCATTCTCCGCTTTTCCATCTCGTCATTTAACACATGGATTTCACCACCACAAGTCTACGTCAGCCGATGGGCCGTTATTTACCGATGGCCCGGCACATATCCAGCACAATGCCTCCCTGTCAACATATTGGTTGTTTCGGAAACCTCGCAAAGCGAATACAATATTGCTGACAGGCATGAGATCCAAAAACGCTCCAAGGCCATCACGCTCACGATTTGGTGAGTATGAAGAGTATACAAACAGTGGATCTCAATTATACTAACACTGATAGGCTGTCGTACCTGTCGTGCACGCAAAGTAAGACCTTTTCAGTTGATCCAGTGGTCCTAGCATTGTCTAACCTTTTCGCTTTTATTTTGAAAACAGGTCAAATGTGACGAAAAGCCAGGTGAATGTGGAAACTGTGCACGCCTGCGGCTGGTTTGCTCGGGCTATGGAGCTTCTCCAAATTCACAGGCGCATGAGATTGCAAATCACAGAGCAGAGAGTTCCAAACGAAAGAGAACTTATAGGTCGTGCACGGCCTGCCGTGCAAGCAAGACTAAGTGCTCGGGGGAGCGACCGACGTGCCGAAGGTGTCAAGAGAAAGGTCATAGCTGTGTATATTCAGAGTCCTCGCAGCCTGGATGGATTCAGCGCGTTGAGAATGTTTTGACGGACAGCAAGAAGCCTCTTTCAACGCCTTCCCTCATCCCTGATCGGTCTCCGAGCAGTCAGCTAGAGCATGAGACTATGCGGCTAGACCAGATTTCCCCACATTCTCGAAGTCTATCGTTTGAGCAATCTGTCTTGAAAGAGACCATCGAGCCTGCCGCTTTCCCTCTAAATTGGTACTATTGAACCCAATAGTCCATTGTGCGTATCTAATTCACTAATGTGTTGCTATCAGGCTGACTGCATCACATTTGCCCGACCGAGGCAAAATTGGGCTTTTGGTCGAGGAGTTCTTCAACAACATCCACCCTCTACGGTGCTTCGCCTTTATTCACAGACCCTCATTCCTCCAGAGACTTGACAGAGATGGCCCAACAAGATATCAGAGTCATGCACTTCTGCACATAATTTGTGCCCTGGGCGGCCAGTAAGCCAGGCCTTGCTGGATTTGTTCGATGATCGAAAAAAATTAACGGAATGTAGATTTCATGCACTATCCTACAGTGAAACAATATCTCCTCTTCCCACCAAATATATCCTTATGGCTGGAGCCGAATGGGCTAAAGTCGCCCAAAGGCTGATCCTTGAGGCGCTTGATATAGTTACTGTTGAGAAGTTGATGGTAAGTGAAAGTCCGATGGTGTTCATTTGGAAAGATAAGTCTAATAGTCGAACAACTATAGGCCTCGGTCTTGCTTCATGATCATGCCGTCCGCATGGGGAACTTTGCAAATGCCTTCATGCTTAGTGGACTTATTACCCGAATGACTCAAGCACTCCAGATAAATCTGGAATATAATACCGATGTGCTTTGCCAAAACACCGAGGTAGGACCTTCTGTCACCGCCAGAGAATCGCGGCGAAGATTAATGTGGAGCTGTTATATCATGGATGCCCTTGTTGGTAGTGGGGTGGATCAACTCACGCTGGTCGATGAGAAAGATATGAAGATTCAATTACCTTGCAACGAAAGAAATTTTATTCAGCAAATTCCTTGTCTCACAGAAACCCTGGAGCCTGGGAACTGGCTGAAGTTCATACCTGGTGAGCTCGACAGCGATGCACTCATGCCGAATATGGGAATGATGGCATATTTTATCCGTCATATCTCAATTCGCAAAAGGGTTCTGAGGTTAGTCCTGGCCTTGACATCTGGTATATTTTGCCTCATATAGCTGAAATCCACTCACACTGAACTCAGGTACATCAAGCATCTCGATGAAGCGATGGTTCCCTGGGCAGCAGACTCTGAATTTGCGATTCTGGACCGAGATTGTCGCATTTGGTATGAGTCCCTGCCGGCAAGTTTGCAATTCACGCCAAATGCAATTTATATCAGAAAAGATTCGTCTCAGCTTGGCGCCCTATGCGTATTGCATTGCGCGCATTATCAAACAATATGCGATTTGTACCGATTGGGCGCACCGGCTCTTTACAAACTTCGTGCTGCCTTCGACTTCCCACCAGAGCAACATGCCTTCCTAGGGCATTTGCAGGAAGTCTTGTTTGATGCTGCGAGGGCGTTGGCAACTATTATCGGCCAGACAGCTCAACATGGGACAAGGTCGTTGGCAGATTCATGGCTTCCAACAATTACATATGATAGCTGCCGGATCATGGTATACCATTTGACACAAATTCTTGACCCTCGCGCCGAGGAAACGAAGATGATCACGGCGGAAACTTTGCCCCTTTTGAAAAGTAATATTGACGCTTTGAAATTGATGGGGTCTTTGAGTGTCATCGCAAACTCACTAGTAAGTCGTCAACTACTGCCGGATGTACGCGTTCATGTTAGTAACTAATCTTCCACCCACAGTGTTCCGCAGCAGAGACTATGTTCGACCGATCCGGCATCGGCTCCGAGGTAGTCGCCCATAACAGCATTCCTGATGACCCATATCATACAGGCGACGAAGATCCAAGGTAGATATGGTCTAGCGCAGTTTACTCGATCAATGAAATACTAACGTTGCCTACAGTGAAAGTCTTCCTGGGACTCCGGTCCAAAGCGCCCCAGATTATGTCCTCAATCCTTTGTCTATTTTCCGCATGGCGCGCAAGTCAATCCCGGAACGACATGCCCCAGAAAAAGCAACCACTTCATCTGCGCCTAACAGCGCGATTCCTGAATCTAATCCTGATCTCGATCACTCAACTACTGGTCCGCTCACTGAGAGCCAAGCAACGGGTGCCTCAAATGAAGTCGAGTTCGGCCAAGCAAGCCTTGAGGAGCTCCAGACACTTTTCATGTCAGATCTGGGGTGGACATGGCAACCGGCAGATACTGCGGTTGGCTCGGGCATTGAGGGAGCTGGACTGATGCCATGGGCTGGGGGATATTCTGCTACGCAGGCGGAGCCTTGGCTTCCTGTATTTCCATTTCCACCGCAAAATTGATATGAAGTACCCTCAGCTGAGAACTTGAATATGCTCAAAGCATTATAGTAAGGTCGACCACTCAGGAAGGGAGGATTGTAAGTAAGACTCAATTGCGTCGAAGGTACTTGGCATTTGGAAGACAGCAATGAACTACTCGACTCTGAGAACTTGATGATTTATCATAGAGGTCTCTGATAGGTAATCGTCCATTTGAAACATAATTGGATACACAGATAGCAGGAATATCATGCACGAGTGGTACCTCGAGCTGCATATCAGGCTCAGAAACCACAGACTCACGCCGAATCACACAATTTAAACAGCGAATATCCGACTCCAAATAGCCATGTATAGGCAAAGTGTGCTACCAAGCCCCAATGCCCGGCTTTTCTAATTTATTTTAATGCTACTGACGCTAGCATCTTCCCTCACAGGCTGCCGCGACGAGGGAAGGTAACCCCGTCAATGGCAGCGTGATCGGTGAACCAGCTCACCTTGTCACCGCCGCCTTGGTTAACCAAGGCTGATGGAAGGCTGCGACCCTCCTCGCTATCGAAGATAGCCTTCATAATATCCTTCTTACCAGCTCCAGTAGCGACGAAAGCGATTTGAATAGCAGAGGTGACAACGGGGAGAGTAAGAGTAATGCGCTTGGGAGGAGGCTTCGGCGAGTTGTTCTCAGCCGCGACCCAGGCATCTTTCTCACGCAAGAGATCGTGTCCAGGGAACAGACTGCAGGTGTGGCCGTCGGGGCCGCAACCTAGAAGAATCAGGTCGAAAATAGGCAGCTTGACACTGTTCTTGGCAGCAAATACCCGCATCAAGTCTTCTTGGTAGAGATCGGCCAGCTCCTGGGTATCTTCTTTCTTAATAGCTTCGGCATCGATGGGGTGGACGGTCGGAGCTCCGAGCTCCGCGGGGATCTTGCTCAGAAGCTCCTCATGAAGCAGGCGGTAGTTGCTGTCATCGTGGTCGAGGGGCACGGCACGCTCATCGGCAAAAAAGATGTGCCACTTGGAGAACTGAGGTGTATCTTCGGGGCTTCCGTTGCCGGGAGTTAACAAGGCGCGCGCGAGCACGGTGGGCAGGGAGCCACCAGAGACGGCGATGCGGAAGGTATCGTGGCGGCTTAGAGCGGCATTCTGGCTGGCGAGAACGTATGGGCGCAATTGCTCTGCCAGCGTGTTTGTGCTGGGAAAGCTAAGGAGGTTGGGCTGTGTGGAGGCCATGGCTACTGTCTGTGGTTTGAAAGAGGTGAGTCTTACAGGGTTGCAGAATCTCTCTCGTCAATCGGTGACTGACTCGGCGGGGTTGGCGGGGCGAGGGGCCACTCTCGTGGAATTTCCCACCACAGGTGCGCCATCCATTGTGGACATGGTTAACAGGGCCGGAACGGGAGATGACGTCGTCCTTAGGCAAGAGGGTGCATCTTATCTCGTCCAATGGTTCCCAAGTTCCAATGACGTTCCTTGTCTCGATCGCAGAGAGATTAGTCATTTTACGCGCCTAAGGCCACGAAGTCCCTTTCATCATTCTGATTGGTCGGTTGATCATAAGGAGCTCTATCGAGGTCAAGTCTTATCTTTTCATCTTTACGATGTTTCACATGCTTAGATCATACATTGAACGAAGGTTGAAGTCTGTACTGGATGCAGCATATTTGGATCTCCAGATCGAAATCCCAAAATACCAACGGCCCTTTCTTGCCCTTTGACTGGAAAATGGACCGAATATATAGACAAGCTGTCTAAACGTACCGTAGACTTCGAATATAGCTTAGTGACAAGGCAAGGCTAGAGTTGTATAGGTTGCTGCAGCAAGTCAGGTCTTCAGTGCGGGTTATTCTCGCTACAAATTTGAGAGTTAGCACTTCTTGTTGACTTACGATGGATACCGGGAAACTAAGGCAAACATACAACCCCAACAACGCTTCTCGAGCACACCCAAACCTGCTTCAGCATTCGGGGCCACAACTGCAGCTAGGGTAAGGGCGAAACCTTCGCTGTGTATTGCCTAGAGGATTTTGGTGAATATATGAAGACATGACATGGTCGTCTTGTTTCTGTAGACAACTCAACAGTATATGAATGATTTAAAATTGTATATGCGTTCCGTTCTTGAAATAAGCCAGAATCATCTCGCCTAGGGACTTTTTGCGCCCCTTCTTTCTGGCCTTTTTCCAGGTATAGTGAATCCTTTGACCCACCAGTGTCCCGGTATTTGTCCCGAAGAGAAGACCCTCAATTCTGGCTGTGACTTGCCTATAATTCTATGATAATTTATTATTTCAATAGAACTTTAGCCCACTGCCAAGGTGATCATGTATTACGATATGGAGGTGGCCCTGTGTTTCGACAGGAACGCTGAATATGGGTGATTAAAATGTTCAATTGCGATCTTCATTTTGCTAATTTTCTCCGGCTATGATCAATCAGAAAAGTACCCAATCCTCCGTACAGCGCGGTAGTCCATTACTCGGTACCAGGTCATGGAAGATAGGTGGAGAGAATACATCGTTCTCGAATGAGAATCAGTCTTATCGGTCTCACTGCAGGAGACCTTGAGAAACGGAAGGCCTGAAATGTCGGCGTATAATCCCGCACCTGTAAAGTTCGGAGCATTTTTTCCCCCTTTGAATTCAATTACAGCAGAATTTAGTCGCTATTGATGCAAAAAAAAAGCAATCGGCGAGCTCTGCCCTATGGTATTCTGAATTATCAACGCGACTTGAAGACATAACCCCAGAGAGATACAACATTACTATTCATAAAACCTTCCAACATGAAGAAGACCCTTCTCCTCTCTTGATGCACTGATGAGTGTCGTCAAATATGTTGCTGTGCCTCTGACTCATGCTGAGTGCGAGGTTCCCGCAGTTGCCTCAATGTCTCTCTCTTTGAAGGAAGCCTCTGCAGTATCAACCTGTATCTGATCTTGGCTCTTTTTCAAACCAGGAATCGAGACTGTATTCAGATCCAAAAGATACATGTACCAATAGTACGTTCCTATCGACATTGTTAGTGATGCTTAAATCGAGGCGAGACACATGTTTCACCTACCACAAAACAGACCGCCACCGATGATATTTCCAATCAGCGCGGGAATGATACCCTTCCAAATATACAAGCCAACTGTTATTCCCGGCGTGTCTAACCAAATACCAAGGGGAATGAATGTCATGTTGGCCACAACGTGGTCAAATCCGAGAGAAACGAAAGCAAAAATGGGCCACCAGATGCCCATTATCTTAGATGCGAGGTCATGTCCCTGCAAGCCGAAAAAGCATGCCAAACAAACTAGCCAGTTACACCCAATGCCACGCAAAAATATCATATGAAAGTCAGGAGTAACCTGCTTTTTTGTCGCATATGTAATGACAGTCGATTTGAAGGGATCGGCTTCAAAGACGCCACCATCTAATGATCGGGGATTAGGTGGGGTCCACATTGCTAAACCATCGTTGTTGGAGATATCACTTACAGCCAAAGATGATGGCTACCATAAACAAAGCCCCAGCCAAGTTTCCGAGAAAGGTGACCACCCAGTGGACCAACATTCTCCACCAGGGTAATTTTCGTTGCAAGGCCGCAACGGTCGTATACTAGCTAAAGGTTAGTAATGTAACCGAAACAGGGTGTAGATGAATATCCTTTACCATGAATGACCCCGTGCAGAGATCAGCACCACTCAGGATAATCATGCACAATCCGTAAGGAAATACCAAGGCACTGATCGTTCGAATCAACCCAGCGGCATTTTCTGCGTACCACGGGGAGGCATTTGTGCTTAAAGAAGTGCCACAAGCAAAGGAAAGCAAGCATCCAGCGGAGACAGAGCTTAGAAATACTTTGTCTAGCCGCATGTTACCTTTATGTACTCCAGACTTTACCACGGACTCAATGACCTCTCGGGGCGAGAGCGCGTCGAACGACATCATGATAGCGTGATGAGTTGCGATTCTTTGCCTGAAGGAAATCAGACTCAATGAGAAAGCCGTCGAACCCCGCACATATGAGTGAGATTAAGGCGTCCGGCGTGTTGGTGGAAAAATACCCCTTGTATACATTTATAACGTATGCACTAGAATTTACTACGTATGCTCAAGGTAGGTGCAATTGGCCCCTTTTTAGCCTATTGAAAGTCCCGTTGTGGGCCTCGGCCCCATGCCACGTCAATAATTGGATAATGATAAGCCGTGGATGTAACTAGTGGTATTTATGCCTGCATAGCTCTAAAAGGCTGGGGAAGGATGAGGAGTAAACTCATGTTTGTGCAGGGCGCTGCAATGCGGGGGATATTGGCCAAGGCGACCAGTAAAATTGGCATTCTTTATCAACCTTGGCGGCCTTGGCAGAGACGCCGCATTTCCAGCTGGAAATCTCCGCTGGTGCAGGACAGAAGCTTGAGCCTATGTGGTTCACTTCATCAAGCTTTCCGTGTCAAGAACTTGGTCAGCCATGATGCGGCGACTGCAAAGTTGGCTAAAGCGCAAGTCAACGTCATGACGTCAAAAGCAACCAGTGTTGCCACAACTTTCATGACTACAAGAGGGGTCTGCAACTGCCATTTACCCAGCAATTGTCTTTCACCAGGTCATCAACATCTAGACCAATTACGAACAAACATAATCTGCTTAAAAGCAAAATAGGAGTCACCATGGTGAAGGACAGAGACACCGTTATCAGGTAGGACTAGCTCCTTTTCACTAACATTTCGGCCTTGTCACTCTTGAAATAGGAACTGACCAGAGGCTATTTGACAGGGAGTTCAATGATCTCGTCAATATGAGCCCGAACGAACTGCGTGATTGGCTGAAAGAGGAACAGTCAGTTTCCTCGGGATGGAGTAACGATTCAGGGGAGACTATTGGTCATGAAAGGTAATTTTGACTTTTGTGCTACTAGGCACTAGTTTTTCAGAATTGACTAGTTCAACAGTGGTCGGAAGATTGTGGAGATCCTTGAGCACAACCCCGATGAGGATCCATCCGGTTACTCAGATGAAGAGATCGACCACATGCGACGTGTGGTTTCCTACTGCAAACGCCACTTAGCTCAGGAGGAGAGTGTGAAGCGCAATCCCGAAAGCAAAAGTTATAGATCCCTCAAGAACTGGGGACATGATGCGCTGAAGGAGTAAATTTAAGCATGACGAGATCTGGACTATGTACTGAAAAGTGGATGGACACGTCCACGAGGTGTTCACATCCTGTGCGCGTGAATATCACGTGATTCGAGGAGTCCACTTAAGGGGCGCGTCTTGGGTATGTGACCAATGGTTGAGTACATTGTTTGATTGCTCAAGCGAATCTCCTACCTCAACCAGTTCAAGATTAATCTTGGATCTCAATACTTTCAATGTCAGAATCACTTATCTTTTGACATGCGCATGTATTTGTTTAGCATATTTGGCAATTTGACTATCATGTGGGCCTTTGAATTTGTAATCCACGGACCTGCATCCCTAAACAACATCCTACTTGGTCATGAGGACAAAAGAGGTTACATAAAAGCGCCAATTTTAGATGTGACACGAAGCGTTCGCATCACAATTGTGCTTGCACGATATTGTGTCATGCGATGATGTTGACCGACATCGCTACGCGACCCTACTCAATGCTGCCTGATCATTTATTTCCCCGATGATACTAACTTACCCCTGTGTCACACAGATTGCTTCTATTTTCCTAGAGTTCCTTGCAGTAGTGAAGTCACAGTTTGCCTTTCGTTCCGAATCAAGCTGATTCACGCGTGGCATTCCAAATTTGGCGGCCATGTGTGCTTATGCCATCGCCCTTATTCTATTCAGCATCATCGCCTGTTACGACGGCTAGCACAATATGGCAGCGACCAGGCCATTCACCCAGCCCAAAAACTGGTGAATCGATGACGATGAAGCTTTTGATTGAGTTATCAACATCCGTTCGCATATATACCGAGCCTCGAGGGGCATATATAAATACAATAGAAAATATGAGAAAAACAAATATTCACCAAAACGTGCATTAGCATGATATCCTGGTCATTACACCCTCGACAGGGCCACATACTCGGAGTCGGAGTCGGTTTCGGTTCTCGTCTTGATCAAAATTGATCACTATTGATTGGGAGTGTTGCACACGACCTGCCAGGGCGGCTTGATGCATAATGCAAGCGCGAAGGATCCAGTAGACGCAGGTTCAGCCCAGATCGGATGACGGATCCGCTTTATATGGCATAATTGAAACCCGATTCGTTTGGATTGATGCCACATGTATGAAAAGTTCAAGCGCCATGTCGGTTCGGATTAGGCTGAGATGAATAGCTTACTACTACTAAGCTGATAATCCGAATGTAGACCCAAATCAGTTTTAGATCACCATTCAGAGCCTAGAAATATTCATATGTGTTGCCCATCGCAGGTTGGGCCAAGATGAAGGCCACGCGAGAGTGATACTTTACCTACTCTTGTCACCTTCCACATCTCAATTGCTGAAGGAAAACACATGACATACTGGAAAGCTTGATCTGCGAAACTGCGAAAATCAAGCCTTAACATGTCCAAGAACGCTCACATGGGAGGGGAGCCCATTGCGATTGTGGGAAGTGCTTGTCGGTTCCCCGGTGATGCTACTTCCCCATCCAAGCTTTGGGAATTACTCAAAGAACCCCGAGACGTCTTAACTGAAATACCAAGAAGTCGATTCAATCCCGATGCCTTCTATCATCCAGATAGCTCTCATCATGGGACAAGCAATGTCCGCCACTCCTATGTCCTATCCGATGATCACCGGTTGTTCGACGCCCAGTTCTTTGGGACCAAACCCGTGGAAGCAAACGCGATTGATCCTCAGCAACGTCTGCTGTTAGAGACAGTATACGAGAGCCTTGAATCAGCCGGACTGCCCATGGAGAAATTGCAAGGTTCCGATACTGGTGTGTACGTGGGATTGATGACGAATGACTATGCAGATCTTCTGGGTAGAGATATTCAAAACATTCCTGCATACTTTGCGTCTGGAACGGCAAGAAGTATTCTATCCAACCGCATCTCCTATTTCTTTAACTGGCATGGTCCATCGATGACCATCGACACCGCTTGCTCTTCGAGTCTGGTTGCGATGCACCAGGCAGTGCAAAGTTTACGTGCAGGTGAGACAAGAATAGCGGTCGCAGCTGGAACGAATCTTCTTCTGGGTCCTGAACAGTATGTTGCGGAGAGTAAATTGAAAATGCTCTCTCCCACGGGACGATCGCGCATGTGGGACAAGGATGCCGACGGATACGCTCGAGGTGATGGCATTGCGGTTGTCGTCCTTAAACCACTCAGCGCCGCACTTGCTGACGGTGACAATATTGAGTGTGTTGTCCGCGAGACTGGAACAAATCAAGATGGGCGAACGAAGGGGATTACGATGCCCAACCCGCATGCCCAGGCGGACTTGATCAGATCTACCTATTCAAGAGCGGGACTGAACATAACAAGAGCTCTTGATCGGCCTCAATACTTCGAGGCTCATGGAACAGGTAGGTTTGCCCACTAGGATTGCCCACTAGGATTGTCGACCTGAAATCAGAGCTAATAAGTTTCTCAAGGTACCCCTGCAGGAGATCCAGTAGAGGCGGAGGCCATCAGCACAGCATTCTTTGGACCCCTGGCAGGTTACTTCCGAAAGTCCGAAGAAGAGCCGCCACTTTTCGTGGGATCGATCAAAACAGTAATTGGACACACGGAAGGCACGGCAGGCCTGGCGGCAGTACTCAAAGCTTCATTGGCGTTGCAGCATGGTGTCGTTCCTCCCAACCTGCTTTTGAACGAGTTGAGCCCCGCAGTGAAGCCCTTCTACAATGATCTTCAAATCATAAGGAAGGCCCAGGACTGGCCCAGACTCCCAGATAATGAAGTTCGCCGTGCCAGTGTGAACAGCTTTGGGTTTGGTGGGGCAAATGCTCACGCAATTTTGGAATCGTTTGAAGATACAAAAGGCAGTGCGAGAGCAGACTCCACTTCTCCTCCATTCACGCCGTTTAACTTCTCCGCTTCCTCGGAAAGATCCCTTTCTGCAACGCTGGGTCGATACTCAGATTACCTGAAGGGTCAAGCTCATGTGAATTTGTGTGACTTGTCATGGACTCTCAACTGTCGTCGGTCTACTCTTCCTGTGCGAGTGACGATCTCAGCGTCCAATGCAACCGATCTCATCACAAAACTGGACAGAGCCGCACAATCACCTGCTGACTTTACACCGGCTTCCAAAACACAAAGCATCAAACGACCCAAGCTGCTCGGTATATTCACTGGTCAGGGTGCCCAATGGGCTCGAATGGGAGCAGAGTTGCTTGCATCAACACTAGGCGCCGAATGTATTGCCGGCCTTGATTCCGCTCTTCAGAATCTTCCACCAGATCATCGCCCTTCTTGGTTGCTCAAAGATGAAATATTGAAAGATGCCGCCTCTTCCCGCATTCGTCAGGCTCTGTTCTCGCAATCCCTCTGCACAGCAATTCAAATCATGCTGGTCGATTTGCTTCATGTGGCGGGCATTGTATTCACTGCTGTTGTTGGACATTCATCGGGAGAGATCTCGGCTGCTTATGCTGCCGGATACCTGACTGCAGAGGACGCAATTAAAATTGCGTACTATCGTGGCTGGGCTTTACAGTATTCAGCAGACATCAAGGGGGCCAAGGGAGCAATGATGGCGGCAGGGACGTCCATCGAAGATGCCCGGGAGCTTTGCAATATGCCGACTCTAGAGGGGCGGATCTGTATCGCTGCGAGCAACTCCTCTGCCAGTGTCACTCTTTCTGGAGATTTGGATGCTATTGAAGAGGCAAAAGAGGTGTTCGAGGATGAAAAGAAATTTGCACGGCTGCTCAAAGTTGATAAAGCATATCACTCTCATCACATGCAACCGTGCGCTGCTCCTTATATCGAAGCCCTTCAGAACTGCAGAATCCGAATCCGAGGCCGCTCGGATGTTGGTACAACTTGGATCTCTAGCGTCTACGGTAAGGACATTGAAACTGTCAACGATAGTCTGGGGGACACATACTGGAGCAACAATATGGTCAATCCAGTTCTCTTCTCACAGGCTGTGAGCTATGCGACAGCTGCACTTGGACCTTTCGACATGGCGCTCGAAGTTGGCCCTCACCCAGCACTCAAAGGTCCTGCCTTACAAACAATCCAGGAGGTTTCTGGCAACGAGCTTCCTTATACGGGAACATGTAACCGTGGAAAGGATAGCAGAGAAGCATTCGCGTCTGCGCTTGGAGCAATATGGATTTCTCTTGGCGAGAATGCAGTGAATTTTGCGCAATTCGACAACCATGTCTTTTCGAATGGGCCAAGGCGGCTTGTAAAGGGCCTACCAACTTATTCATGGGATCATGATAGAGTCTATTGGCATGAATCTCGCACCTCGACAGCATTTCGAGATGGTAACGAGAAGTTTCATTCTCTGCTCGGAGCCCAATGTCCAGACGGCACACAGAAGGAGATTCGCTGGCGAAACTACCTCAATACGCGGGAAATTCCGTGGCTTGCCCACCATCAAGTGCAAGGACAGATTATATTTCCAGCAGCAGGCTACATATCCGCAGCTGTGGAGCTTTTGGTTGAACGGTACGGAATTTCATCGATCAAGTTGATTGAGTTGCAGGACATTATTGTTGGCCAAGCCCTTGTTCTGGAAGAGAATGTCGGGGTGGAGATTGTGTATGCTTTGAAGATCTCTGATGCGCAGGAGGGTTCTGTGACGGCAGACTTCAACTGCTATTCCGATGCAAACAAAGGCTCCACTGCTATGTCACTGCATGCTTCCGCAAAGATCAAGGTTATTCTCGGTGATTCAAGTCATGGCGATCTACCACTGGCTAGTGAACACCAAGGTTCATACTTGGACGTTGAGACTGATCGATTCTACAACTTCGTGTCCGACCTTGGATTTGGTTATACGGGTCCATTCCACGCACTTTCAAACCTGAAAAGGAAGATGGATCATGCTACTGGGGCTATCGTTGTTCCAGTAGAAGACAGCACAGAGAGACCATTGCTGATTCATCCTGGATCGCTGGATGGTGCGATCCAGGCAATTATGCTAGCGTACTCTTTTCCTGGCGATGGTCGCTTACGCACGCTATATCTGCCAACGAAGATTGACAGCATTCGTATCAACCCGGCTCTCGCCTTTGAACTGGGAGGTTCCGGCTCAAAGCTTCCGTTTTACTCCTCGGTCACGAGTGCTAGATTCTCCGAGCTCTCTGGGGATGTGGACTTATACTCATCCGATGGTCAATTTACAATTGTGCAACTTCAAGGGCTTCACACAACCCCTCTCACCCCCTTGACAGCCGCTACTGATGTTCCAATGTTCACCGAGATCCAATGGGCACTCGAAGAGCCGACAGGGGGTGAAGATGATGTCGACGGGGATTTCCACGACCAGGCCGATACTTTGGCAATGGAGCGTGTTGCGCACTTCTATTTGAAAAATCTTCATTCATCAATCGATGAATCCGAGATTTCAGTGCTCGCAACGCATCACGCCCATTTGCTTTCATACTCCGGCCACTGTGTTTCAATCGTGAAATCAAACGAGCATCCCTGGGTCCCATCAAAGTTTAGTGATGACAGTGCAACCGATATTTCGCGGGTGCTTTCCAGGTAATACAGCCCCATCCCCTCGGCAATCCTTGCTGTAGGAGACTGACATATTTAGATACCCGGAGAGCATTGATATGCAACTCATGAGACGAGTTGGTGAAGCATTGCCATTGATTGTCCGTGGAGAAGTCAACTTGCTTGAAATTCTCATGCACGACAACATGCTAAGCCGATTTTACTCCGAGGCATCTGGCATTCAATTCTACCTGCAGCAGATTTCCAACATCTGCGGTCAAATCAGTAACCGCTATCCACATTTGAACGTCCTGGAAGTCGGTAAGTTTAGGACGAAGCCATAGCATATGACCCACTGCTCACATAAAGGTACAGGTGCCGGTGGTGGCGAGAACACCGAATGGATCCTTCGTGGATTGCACCAAGGGTTTGCGTCCTACACTTACACGGATATCTTGGATAGTCAGTTCGATGAGGCACAAGACAAGTTCCAAGACCACCAGACCAAGATGACATTCAAGGTCCTGGACATCGAAAAAGACATCGCAGAACAAGGATATCGCCAGGAATCATTCGATCTGGTGATAGCCTCGCTTGCACTCTACGCGACAAGCAGCATTGAAGCGACACTGTTCAATGTCCGCCGCCTTATCAAACCGGGAGGCTACTTGTTGCTCCTAGAGTTGTCGGATCCAAATGCGATGCGATTTGGTCTCATCTTTGGTGGGCTTCCAGCATGGTGGATGGGTCATTCCGAGGGACGTACCTTGTCGCCGTGTGTCTCCACGGAGAAATGGAGTCAATGCATGGAAAAGGCGGGATTTTCTGGCAGTGATCTCTCCATAAGCTGCCAACGGGGGTCACCGGTTCCATTTTCAGTAATGTTGACCCAGGCTGTCGATCAACGAGTGAGGCTTTTACGCGACCCCTTGGCGCAGAGTAATGAGACACTGGGAATCGAATCATTGACGATCATTGGCGGGCAAAGCTCTTTCACGACCTCGATAGCCTTGTATGTGAGGGAGGCAGTTAGCAGTCACTACGGAAAGATCATGCTTTACCCTTCACTGGCAGACCTTTCCCTGGCAGACCTTCGAGTCATGGGCTCCGTGCTTTGTTTGTCCGAGTTAGATGAGCCCGCGCTTATCTCGATGTCACGCCAGACTTTGAAAGCCTTTAAAGCGTTGTTCGAGAAAAGCAAAAACATCCTATGGGTAGGGTATGGTGCACAAGGTGATAATCCATCTGCCAACATGATTGTTGGTGTTCAACGAACACTCCAGGTTGAAATGCCCCATCTAAGAATGCAGTTCATGAACCTCCATTCTCTTCAAGACGCAAGATCGGACTTAATAGCCAGGAGGATTCTCCAGCTCGATGCTACAGACACCTGGGAGCAAAAAGGACACCTTCAAGAGATTCTATGGTACAGGGAGCCTCAAATCACCTTGCGCAGTGGGAAGTTCTTCATTCCTCGATTAAAACTCCACACCGAGAGAAATGAGCGCTACAATTCTTCTAAACGGCTGATCGTGAACAGTGTGCCGCGAAAAACCTCTGTGGTTGTGGTCGACAAATCCGATGGTTACTATCGAGTCTTGAAAGGAACTTATCCATGCTCCAGTTTCTCACATAGTAACGTGCGAATCCAGGTTACAAACTCTCTACTGCGCCCTGTAATGGTTAATAAAACGGATTGTCTATTTCTGGTGACTGGAAAGGAGTGCGAAACGGGTGCCGACGTTGTCGCACTTTCAGAATCTCTTGGCTCATGCATACAAATACCGACATCTTGGCGGGTCCCATGCGGGAGCTCGAAAGGTGAATCTCTCCGGTCGATGGTCAGGCTTTACTCGCACTTCATCGCTCAAGCGCTACTCAGGGATATTCTCCCTGGTAGTACCATTGCTGTCCTGGAGCCCGACTTCTCACTTGCGGCAGTGCTTATAGAGCACGCCACGCGAAGAGGGATCCGTATGGTTCTTTTCACCACAGAGAACAGGTTTTGCTCTCGACCTTGGATCTTTATCCACAGACACTCTGCGAGACGTGATATTATGACAATCATACCGCCAAACGTTGTCAGATTGTTCAATTTCGCTGGCGACCAGGACGTGCTATCTCGCCTGCGGGACGGCTTGCCAGCTGAATGCCGGCTGGAAACCGAGCGCACCTTAACAATGCAATATTCCCACTACTCAACTAGTTCGACCGACGCAGATGAAGTTGGTTCACAGCTACAGAATCTGTGGTTCAAGGTCCAGATGGAACAGAGCCCAGTCATCGTGAACAGGTTTCCAACGTTCACCCTGGCAAGCCTTATCAACAGCCAGCCAAGCTCGCGTGCACAAGCCCTTCTCATCTGGGAGAATGAGAACCTGCCTTCACAGGTCTTTCCAGCAACCTCTATAGTAAGATTTGATCAAAGCAAAACATATTGGCTCGTAGGGCTTGCGGGAGGACTTGGCCTTTCCTTATGTCACTGGATGGCTAGGCAAGGTGCCCGATTTATTGCCTTGTCCAGTCGTAATCCAAAGGTGGATGCAGCTTGGATAATGCAAATGGCTGAGAGTGGATGCACAGTCCGGGTTTTTGCCAAGTAAGCCATTCCGTTTTTTAAATGTCAAGCTAGGTCGTATACTAACAACGCAGTGATATTACAAATCGCGAGTCCGTGGCGAGTACCTATAATGAGATCGTCAACACAATGCCACGAATTGGTGGCGTTGCGCAGGGAGCTATGGTCGTTCAGGACACAATGTTCCTAGACCTCGATCTACCTCGGCTTGAGAAGGTTCTGCGGCCTAAGATTCAAGGTAGCATTTTGCTGGATGAGCTCTTTTCCGAGGACACTTTGGATTTCATGATCTTCTTCTCTTCTATGGCTGCGATCACCGGTAATCCTGGGCAAGTCGCATATAATGCTGCTAACATGTTCATGGCTAGCCTGGCCGCTCAACGCCGGAATCGAGGACTAGCTGGATATGCCATCAATATTGGGGCAATCGTCGGCAATGGGTATGTGACACGAGAGTTGAACATGGACCAACAATCATATCTTTACCGGGTCGGTCACACCTGGATGTCCGAGCAGGATTTCCGGGAGGTATTTGCCGAAGGAGTTCTGTCCTGTATTGAAAGAACGGGGAGCTCAGAGTTGTGCAGTTCATTGAGGATTGATGAAGATGAGTCCAAAAATTGGATTGCAAATCCCATTTTCCAGCATTTGGTAATCAAGTCCGACCCGTTTGCTGTAACGAACAAGAAGAACAAGTCAGGAGTCCTTGTCAGACTTCAACTCCTGGATGCCACCTCTCAAGCGGAGGTTTTGGAGATTCTTCAAGGTATGGTGGCCCTTCCCAGGAACGTCGAACAAGTCGAGCCTAACGAAATTCAAGATGTTTTCACGACCAAAATGCGATCTGCTCTCCAAACAGATCCGGATAAGGCTATTCTCGACTTGAGTCCAGATGAACTCGGAGTGGATTCACTTGTTGCTGTAGATCTTCGGTCTTGGTTTATCAAGGAAATTTCTGTTGATATGCCAGTTCTGAAATTTTTCAATGCGGCATCGGTGCGAGATCTCCTAGAGTCGGCGGCCTGTCTTCTCCCTGATAGCCTGATTCCTAACGTTAAAAACGATGAGGAAGCTGTCTCCAAAGCTCCCGTAGCCATGCTTCCCCGCCCAGCCCAACTAGACCATCCAGAACCCGAGTCTGCGCAGAATACCCCGACCTCTGAGTCTACTGATGAGGCAAAGAGGTTGCACTTGGAGTACGCCCCTGCAAATATAGTTGGAAGTGCAAGTTCGGCAACATCTGCCCGGGCCGGTGATTCTACTTCGGAACAGGATGATGAAACATCATCATCTGCAAGCTCTGTTGAAAACTTCACAGATGAAAGTTTTGTCCAAAAGCGCCAAATTCAGTGGACTCTTCCAATGTCGCACGGGCAGTCACGATTCTACTTTCTGAAATCATTCGTGGAGGATCAGACCGCATTCAATGTCACCCCAGTCTTTGAACTAATTGGACACTTGCAAATTGATGACTTGGCCCGAGCAGTTGAGAAAGTTGGCCAGCATCATGAAGCCCTGAGGACATTCTTTTCCCTGGGCCAGGACAAGCAAGGAATGCAGGGCGTTTGGACAAAGTCTTTATTACGCCTAGAGCGCTTCCGGATCAGTCACAAGGCAGAGGTTGAGGCTTTCAAAGACCGGATGAGCTCTTATGTCTTCAAAATTGAAGATGGAGAGACCATCCGTATACAGCTACTTTCTTTGCGCGGCGATAGGCACTGGCTGATATGTGGCTTTCATCACATCAATATGGACGGCATCAGTTTCGAGATACTTTGGTCGGACCTTGAGAAAGCATACAGAGGACTGCCTCTGCCGTCCGACATGCTTCAATACCCAGACTTTACTTTGAGACAGCTAAATGATCATGCAACTGGTGCTTGGGAGAGGAGCCTCGAGTACTGGAGAGAAGAATTTAGCGATATTCCCCCGGTCGCGCCTCTACTTCCATTCTCTCGTCTGCCAGCTAGGCCGACCGTTTCAGGCATTGGAACCCACAATGCCCACATGCGTCTTGGAAAAGATCTTTCAGATCAAATCAAAAAGTGTGCAGCCATGTTTAAAGCGACCTCGTATAATCTTCATCTCGCGATTTGGCAAATTTTTCTTTTCCGCCTCTTCGATGTGGAAGATATATGCATCGGCCTTGGAGACGGTAATCGCACTGACCCAGATGTCATGCAAAGCATCGGATTGTTCCTCAATCTTGTTCCAATCAGATTTCATCGCAAGCCTTCCCAGTCATTTGGAGAGGCATTGAAAGACACGAAATCCATATCTCAACAGGCATTTTCACATGCTCATATCCCATTGAGTGTCATCCTCTCTGATCTGAATGTGCCTAGATCTACAGCACACAGTCCGCTGTTCCAGGTGTCATTCAATTACCGTCCCGGTGTTGCTGAATCTCGCACCTTCTGTGGGTGTGTTGCCAGCGGATCTTTATTGACAACTGGCGGTATCTCCTATGATCTTCATCTCGATGTTGTAGATATTGGTGGAGGAGAGACATCGATTTACTTGTTGGTCCAGAAGGATCTGTATGAGCTGCAACATGCGGAAATTCTCCTTCGCAGTTATCACAGTCTCCTACAAGCTTTCATCCAAAACCCTGCTACAAGGGTCTCTTGGCCATCATTGTTCTCAAAAGATGACGTTGAGAAGGGTTTGGCTGTAGGAAGAGGTAAGCTCATCAAATCATCGCATTCTTTTTCTTGATTATTATGGATTACTTACCATCGATAGGACTTGAAATAGAAAATCCGTGGCCCGAGACCTTGGTCAACCGAATCGGCGAGGTTTCAGCTTTGTACCCTGACCGTGTCGCTCTTAGACAACCAGGAGGTATTGAGCTCACATACTCGCAGTTCTCAGCTCGAGTATCCAGCATCGCAACCGGATTGCTTCAAAAGGGTGTGCATCCTGGGGATACTGTCGGAGTATTTCAATCCGCGGGAGCGAATTGGATTTGCTCAATGATGGCAATTTGGCATGTCGGTGGAACCTACGTGCCTCTGGACAGAAAGTCTGGAATCGATCGACTGTCTACCATCATCTCCGAGACTGCACCTTACCTTGTTCTCACTGATGCAACTACTGGACAGGATTTTGGTCAACTGCAAACCTCAGTAACGCCGCTTGACGTGTCTTACCTTCGCGAACACACGGGTACCCTCGCACCAAATATGGCGAAAGCCACACAAGTAGCCGTTATTATGTATACAAGCGGCTCAACTGGCGTACCCAAAGGCATCATGATCAACCACTCGTCATTTTCAAATCAAATTCAAGCTTTCAGCCAGGCTTGGGGTATTCGGGAAGGAAAGGAAGTGGTCCTGCACCAGTCTTCCTACGCCTGGGATATGTCCATTTGCCAGATCTTACTATCTCTCAGCAATGCAGGAACCTTGATTATTGCTGACGCCCAACATCGCCTCAGTCCGGCGGCGCTTGCAGGTCTCATTCAATCTGAAAATGTGACCACCACAGTTGCAACCCCTACAGAGTACTTCGCTTGGATTCGTCACGGGGGCTTGCAGTTAAAAGAAACTCCCTGGAGCCTTGCAATCTCTGGCGGTGAAAATGTTTCCAAAGCGTTGATGAACGAGTTCCAATGTCTTGCGAAGCTTGAGTTGACACTCATCAATGCTTATGGTCCGACCGAGGCAACAATGGCGTGTAGTTCGGCAAAAGTCCCCTACATGGATATCGATATCGCAGCAGAAGACAGACCTCTGGCTCTTTATACCTTACCCAACAGCTCAGTTTATATTGTTGACGAAAAGCTCAATCTTGTTCCCATTGGCATGCCAGGTGAGCTAGTGATTGGAGGAGCAGGAGTCGCTATGGGCTATCTCGATGCCGACAAGAACAGTGAACGATTCATGACCGATCGCCATGCAAGTTCCTTTTTCCATGGTCAGGGATGGACCAACATTCATCGAACCGGCGACCGGGCTCGACTGACAGAGGATGGAGGTCTTGTTCTCATGGGTCGCATCAGCGGCGACAATCAAATTAAGCTCAATGGAATTCGCATCAACGTCGAGGAAATTGAGGCTGCAATTTTGAGGGATGCCAAGGGCAGAGTTCTGCAAGTGGTAGTCTCCCCTCGTTCGTCCACTGAGGATCCCAGTCAAATTTTCATGGTTGCATTTGTCGTTGTGGTCGATTACGAGACAATCGAAATGCAAACAAGGTTTTTGAAGCAACTTGCACAAGTTCTCACGCTTCCACAATACATGCTTCCGGCAGCGATTATTCCAATCGACGCTCTGCCTCAGAGCATCTCCGGCAAAGTGGACCGGTCAGCCGTCAAGAGCCTGGCCATTCCGCAGAATCTGCGCCAAGAAGCCAAGAGAGACGACCTCATACCTTTGGAAGCTTCCCTCCGTCAGCTTTGGCAAGAAACGATTCCTCGGGATGTTGTCTCACACCAGTCAATCCAATCGCAATCAGAGTACTTTCATTGTGGTGGAAGCTCCCTATCCCTCGTCACCTTGCAATCTTTGATCAAAGAGAGGCTCCATGTGTCTGTATCATTACATCAGCTATTTGAAGCAAGTACCCTGCATGACATGGCCTCTCTGATTGGGAAACAATCGTCTGTCAATATTGCAGCGTCCGTCGATTGGGAAAAGGAGATTGCTGACCTGCTTGCATCTTCTCAGGATACTCTTTCCGACCTTTCTAACCAGGAGGTGCCCTCCAACTCCAGTGTTGTGGTTCTAACAGGAGCAACTGGATTCATCGGGAAGGAGATTCTGTGTAACTTGCTGGACGATGAGAAAGTTCAAGCGGTACACTGCCTTGCTGTCCGAAGCCTTCCTGCCGAACTACCGGACATTTTCTCGCATCCCAAAGTCCATACATACAATGGAAACCTCGGTGCACCAAGGTTGGGATTGGCGGATTCTGATGCAGTCTCAATCTTCAGTCGCGCCGATGTGATTGTCCACAACGGGGCTGATGTCTCTTTCATGAAGACCTACCAATCTCTCAAGTTGACAAATGTGGCGTCTACGAAGGAGCTTGCCAAGCTTGCTTTGCCACGTCGCATCCCCTTCCATTTCGTATCTTCTGCAACTGTTACGAGACTTGCATGCCTACCCAGCTTTGGGGAATTGTCTCTCGCTCCATATAGTCCTCCCGCAATTCCAGACGATGGCTACATGGCAGCCAAATGGGTATGTGAGGTATACTTGGAGCGCTTTAGCAGGCAATTTGGCATTCCAGTCTGGATTCACCGTCCATCAAGCGTTTCGGGGGCGGATGCGCCAGAGCTCGATTTGATGAGCAACATAATGCGATATTGTCAAGAGACGAAGAAGATTCCAGACACGAAGTCGTGGCCCGGGGGCTTCGATTTGATTTCTGTGGCTTCGGTAGCGGAACAGATTGTGGAGGCGGTACATGAGTCTGGCCTGTCTGCGGGATGCGAGTGTGTGCGATTCCGTTACGAATCTGGAGAGCTTGAGTTGGGCCAGGAGGAAGTTCAAGAGGTCATGGAGGCTGGAACAGGTGAACAATTTGAAGTGGTATCGGTTGTGGAATGGGTTGATCTTGCTGAAAAGGCAGGGATGAGCACTTTGCTTGGAATGTACTTACGAAAGGCTACGGACGGGCAGGTACTGCTCCCCAGATTGATTAAGGGGAAGAGGTGATACCCATACTCGGTTTGAGTAGATGTTGTGAATGGAACTTTGAATCGTGGGCTAATTCCTCTGTCAATTTGGCCACTTCTGCGACTCGTAACAGCTGTTTTAGCACACTACGGCACTTTGGGGGGCGTTAATTGGTGTTGTATCCAAATATTGCCTTGCCCAAATTCATGGAATTTACCGTAATGCATAATATCACGGGAGGACTTCAGAAAGGGAAAGACGAGCATAATTAATTTTTCAAAAAGGCGAGTTGGAAGACCAGCAAAGTAGAGTCTGAATACTATCAAAAGAAATCCGGAGAAGCAAAAAGCAAATACCCGCGTTGGGCACATGAGCCAGGTAACCTCCAACTTCACCTAGACCACTCATGTGGGCAACGTATGAGTCAGGGGATCCTTCGTCACTCACTACCAATCATGTTAGTCCGCCAAACAGTTAGTTTTGTGGATCGCGTCGGAATCACCTGATTTGATACTCATTACCACTAGGCCATCTGGAGGGGCTTGCTTGTTTTCCTTTAAAAAAAATAAAATATAAAGGAGTGGGGCTAACAATTTCAGGAACTTTGAAGGTTTTAGAGGGATTTGACCCATGTACTGTGGGTATTCTGATTTGATATTGCATAGGTAGATAGGAAAGGGCCTTTTCCATCTGCTTCTTCATAAATTTTGTGAGACTCGCTCTATATTACGGTCTAAAAGGTCGTGGCTAGGTCTGCAATCTGAGAATCTTGATATGTATGCGAGTTGGTATGCAAATGAAGATTTTCTAACTTCGAGCGAGGACATAAATTTCCCAAGATCCCACGTTCGATCCTTGGCATGACCACTCAAAGTTATTAGAATAAAACGACTTACAAGTGTTCGTTAAACCACTGAACAGCTTGCAAAAACGCCGTCTCCTTAGCATACTTCACGACACGCTTACTCAGGTCGCCGCGCACAGCAAATCTAAATCATGACGAAGGTCAGCCATCTCGAATAACTGTCAGATTCTCGACAAACGTACCCATGATTCACACCGCTAAAAAGATTGATCTGATAAGGCAATCCAGTCTGCTGTAAGATTAACTCGCTTTTATGTCGCTTCTCGGGTGGAAACTTCGCATCAGTCTCAGCAGCGGCAATTGCCAGAGGGCCTTTAATCGCGCCCAACTCCTCCTCAGTAACACCTGTTGGGTGCGCCATGAATCCGACGTCCACTTTTGTGCCTGGCTGGAGGAAGCGCACTACATATTTCGCTCCGAAGCAATATCCAACGGCGCCGATGGTCTATAGATGTTGGTGTCCAGAAATTCGACCTGAATGGGGTTTGTCCTACCTTGCAGCCCAACGTATCCCGCATTTCTTTCAAGCAGCTATCAACAATCGGATCAACATTAGGCGGCGAGTGTGCGATGCCCTTGGAGTTGTATTCTCCAGCACGCCATTTCTCCATATCGAACTCGCCCGGTTTGTTCAGTGGGACCGGGTCACCCTCAAATAGGTCGGGGATCACGACGACTATTATAGTCAGTGGATGTGAGCCTCCCTGTCCTTGGACTACTCACAGTAGCCATTTGCCGCAAATTGGTCAGCGATGAGCTGAATGTTGATGAATTGGTGTCCAAGGATATCGGTCAAACTACAATACAGTCAGTCTGTGCTGAGCAAACTACGCAATCGAATACGCACATCAAGATCGCCTTCTCTGTAGATTGACTTTCGGGATAGACAGTGTATGCTTCAATGCCAGCAATTTGGGACAGCTTGCCCTTCGCAACACCTTCATGCTTAACACCCTTGTAACAACATGAATCGGGGGAAAGAGAAGCCATTTTTGACTATGAGCAGTCAGATTTTTCGCTTGAAATGAACGGACAGCCTCGCATGCATTCCCAGACGTTTTATATCTGTGGCCTTCCTATCACCTGACAATGGACATTTCACCGCTTTCTACCCCTCATAATAAGTCGGATTTAGCTCTGGACCTATCCCAAACGTTGCTTCGGCCGAGGTTCCTGGTCCGATACTAATCTCCGTCGCCCTAGTCCAGTAAGTTCGACCGAGCGATCTCAGTGCTATGTCAAATTAATAGAATTGAGACCGGGTTTGATAGCGTGTCTTGGCTACCTGCTCCCGATGCTAAGACAATAGCATGATGATGTCATCGCAGGGACAACGTTAGTGTACAATTGATGCAATCTTGGCGTGTCACCCATGAATGTGACTATATCAAAGTATACTCAGATAGGTAAACATCCACTGGGGTAAATTCTTTGCTGCCGTCTATCTCTCAACTTCTCAGACACTGGTCCAACCCTTGCGCGGAGCAGTATTCTATTACCGATCTTACCTTTAGCCTGAGTGGATACCGAACCAGAGATACTCGTGCCCAGGTGGAGTGTCACATTTGGAGGAAGCCAAGGGCTTGGGCCTCGGAGTCCACTTCCAACTGTTATGACAGACCTCGGAAGTGGACACCGGCGAGTAAAAGTATCAAATGCCCGAAACTTTACGTTGCTAATGTGATGATCCGGGCCGAGTTCATCAATATTCGGCCCACATATATATCAAAGCTACTTAACCCATCCCGTCCTGGAACCTTGAAACAAACTACCTGAGCATTTAAGATTCGAGCGGTAAAACCTATTTCTCTCTACCTATTCATGGCTGTCAAAATCAAACAGTTCGAAGTATGACCTTTGGTTACTATCCAGGTGCCTTGTACCGAGCAGCCTATTAGGAATGACTGCTCGGCAAATTCCGTAGGAAGGACCCCTTGCGCGCAGGTGTTTCAAGGTTTACATATGAAAGAATTGCAGAAATTGAATTCAAGGCAAAACTCTTCAAAAAGGTATTAGTAATATTAGTAATGCAATCTTGGAACTTGACCAGTAACAAATATAATGGGCAACGAGTCTGAATGAGCAGATTATCTGGAGGGTTGAAACAATACGTGACAAATACCGTCACGAGATGTTTCCCAAGCAAAAGCCGGTATCCTCGGGTAACTTTAAACCTTGATGGCCCCGATTTCGCAGAGCTCTGACTCCAAGTATGGGAGTTACACTCAATTAACGGTCCTGCTCCACGAGGGGCAGCCCCCGCCTGATTGGCCTGAGGCGAAACTCTGGGAAAGTAACTCGCTTTTGACTCACATGCTCTTGCCTACCTTTTCAATTTAAACTCAAGCTTTTCTTCTATCCTTCGATCCTTTCCATCTTTCTTCTCTACATCTCTATCCTTTCACCCCTTCCGTCACAAACCCCTCCCACATTCCATAATGGCACAGAACGGTACCTTCAGCAATGACTTCACTGTCAAGGCTGGTCTGGCGCAGATGTTGAAGGGTGGCGTGATCATGGATGTCGTCAATGCTGAGCAGGTAAACCAATGGAACACCCAATTCATTTTCTGAATCTATTTCCCGGATATTGTAGCTGACAGCTTCTTTCCTTGCCCAGGCCCGCATTGCCGAAGAGGCCGGCGCCGCAGCCGTTATGGCGCTGGAGCGTGTCCCCGCCGATATCCGTGTTGAGGGTGGCGTTGCCCGCATGTCCGACCCGGGCATGATTAAGGAGATCATGGAGGCTGTTACCATTCCTGTTATGGCTAAGGCTCGCATTGGTCACTTTGTCGAGTGCCAGGTACGTGAAGACAATCATTCAATCGATCACATTGCCACCCTGCGCTAGCAAAAAAGTGGCGGATCGACGTTCCCGTCGCGGGGTACCATTCAATACAATTGAAGCATCGCAAAAGCTGACAACCACCTTCAATAGATCCTCGAGGCCATTGGCGTTGACTACATTGACGAATCCGAGGTCCTTACCCCCGCCGACGATGTCTACCACGTCACCAAGTCCACATTCAAGGTCCCCTTCGTCTGCGGCTGCCGTAACCTCGGTGAGGCCCTGCGCCGTATCTCCGAGGGTGCTGCTATGATCCGCACCAAGGGTGAGGCTGGTACCGGTGATGTTGTTGAGGCTGTTAAGCACATGCGCACTGTCAATGCCCAGATTGCCAAGGCCCGCGGTATCATGCAGTCTAGCCCCGACTTTGAGCCCGAGCTCCGCGCTTTCGCTCGTGAGATCGAGGCCCCCTACGAGCTTGTCCGTGAGGCTGCTGAGAAGGGCCGTCTGCCCGTTGTTAACTTCGCTGCTGGCGGTGTTGCCACTCCCGCCGATGCTGCGCTGATGATGCAGCTTGGCTGTGATGGTGTCTTTGTTGGCTCGGGTATCTTCAAGTCCGGTGACGCGGCTAAGCGCGCCAAGGCTATCGTGCAGGCTGTTACCCATTTCAAGGATGCCAAGGTTCTTGCTCAGGTTAGCGAGGGCCTCGGCGAGGCCATGGTTGGTATTAATGTGCAGAAGATGCCCGAGGCTGACAAGCTGGCTGGTCGCGGATGGTAGGTTTTTGCATTTTCCCCTTTGTCGTTTGGTCTTATCTGGGCCCTCAAAATTCCTTGTACATGAGCCACGAGTCGATTTATTGCATGATAAATTAAATTTTTAGAGATTATGAAAGATTTGAAGCCAATTGGTAGATCTAGATGCACGTACAAACCTTGACTGAGGATCGTGCCAGATCGAGTTTCATACGAGATCAACCCAAGATTAATCCAAGATCTGGAGCATATGACCCAAATGACAGTTTCTCGCCTTCTATTACCCCCAAGGAATGTCATAAAGTAGCCACTGGTAGGTATAGAGGAGCAAGTTGCAACAATATGATAGGCCCTCCCTTCCGAGCGATCGCCGAACGCTCTGGGGAAAGAACTTACCAGGGAGATCCACATGTATAGGCAACAGAACAAACCAAGGTCCACCATTTTCGTGGAGCGTGCCCTTGCCCCTCCATTGCCCCTCTTGCGCATCCAATAGGCAATTCACCATCTATTTTCTTCACCGAGACTACCCGTTGTGGATCACCCTGCTTCCAAGGGCGCGGGTACGGTGCCGTATCATTACATACATACGTATTTAAAAACAGAGATCTGGACCATGTATTCAAACTCGGGATTTGGTAGAACAATTCAAGATAGGATAAAGAAAATTGGTGTTATAAAGAGCCTCAAAAGTGTCATAATTGGATTTCATTCTATACCAGTATCCCCGAAAATACATCATCTCACATCATCAATACCGTCATCGTCAGTCGTAGCATTTACAGGCCTAGCCAGAATCGGGTCTTGCCAACCTCAAATTTACCCCGGAGCTCCTCATCTCCAGTACCAGTGATCAAAACCTCGTACTCACCCTTCTCGGAAATCCATTGCTCGCGCTGCTCATCCCACCAGCTTGTCGCAAGCTTCTTCTCAACAGTGAGCTGCACGGTCTTGGATTCACCGGGCTGGAGGAAGACCTTCTTGAAAGCCTTGAGCTCACGAACAGGGCGATTGACATCTGTCTTCGGGGGAACCACCCAAAGCTGGACAACTTCGGCACCAGCAATGGAGCCCGTGTTGGTAACCGTGACAGCAGCAGTGATGGGTTCTCCGGACTCGGAGTACTTGGCCTCCTCGGGAACGGTCTGGATGCTCAGCTCCGATCTGGTGAAAGTTGTGTAAGATAGACCGTGGCCGAAGGGGAATGCGGGATCTACATCGCTCTTCTCAAAGTAGCGGTAGCCAACGTAGATGTCTTCACCGTAAAGGACACGACCGCGCTCAGAGCGGAAGTTCACGTACGAGGGGTTGTCTTGCAGGCGACGAGGGAAGGTGACCGGCAACTTGGCGGAGGGGTTCACATCGCCGTAGAGCACGTCTGCGATACCGTTGCCACACTCATTACCGCCGAACCAGGCTTGCACCACGGCACGCGCATCGTTGACCCAGGGCATGGTCACCGGTGTGCCGGATTGAATCACCACGATGGCATTTGGGTTCGCAGCCAACACACGAGTGATTAGCTCGTCACTGCCCGGGGGCAGATCCATGTGATCACGGTCATAGCCCTCGGTTTCCCACTCGCTTGTGAGGCCTGCAAAGATAACAACCTGCTCGGCTGTCTTTGCTTGCTCCACAGCAGCGGAGATCAGATCTTCCTGGCTGACGCGACGGCTAGCACCGAAACGGAAGCCACCAGCACCAAATGCCACGATTCCACGAGTGTCGAGATCGGAGGTGGGTGCGGTACCAAACTGGAAGACGACCTTGTAAGTCTGACCGGCCTTGAGCTCCTTCTCACCACGCTCCTCGATAGTGGCTGTACCAAAGAAGGCAGAACCTTGCTTCTGGTTCTTGGTGTTGTCCACCACTATTTCACCATCGATAAGCAGGCGGCCAGTACCAACGACTGTCACTCCAAAGTCATAAAGTCCGCTCTCCTCAGGCGTGAAATATCCTTCCATATCGACATAGTAAGTCAAGGATTTGATCTTGGGGTTCACATAGTCCATCAAGAACCCAAGCGATGGAATAAGCTGTAGCTCATCCACCACTGTGCGCTCTGTGCCAGCACTTGGGTGCTCGTTGTAAACCTTGAAAGTGAAGCCAGTTTTGCCATCCTCGGTTTTCATCAGGGGACCGAGAAGGGGCAATTCCTTGTGGGAGTAGACGCCTTGAGAGAATTTAACATCACCATTACTCTTGGCTGAGACGCCATCAAAGGGAGTCACTGTATAGTAAGGCGCCAAGGAAGCCGAGCCACCACCACAGTAGGCGGCCTGCTTGGCATTAGGTCCAATAACAAGCAGCGACCCATCCTTCTTCAATGGCAAGGGGGCACCCTCATTCTTTAATAGGACTACAGACTCCGCTGCCGCACGACGCATCAATGCTTGATCTTCGGGTCGGTTCAATGCTATCTCTTCTGCCCCTTCTGGGATACCCAAGGGCTCTACCCAGTTCACCAGATTTAAGACGTTGCGCACACGCTCATCCAATTTGAACTGGGCTACCTTGTTGGATGAAACGGCATGTGAAAGAGCCTCTCCTCGCCAGCGGGTCTTACCCGGCATCTCGATATCGAGACCAGCATTAATCGCGTCGGAGGTGCTGTAGGTACCGAACCTACGAAGAACAATGTCAGATGATGCCAGGTATATTAGACGAATATCAACTTACCAGTCACTCATAACCAAACCGTCCCATCCCCACTCTTTCCGCAGAACATCAGTAATCAGAAATTCATTCTCGCTTACATGTATACCATTGACCTTGTTGTAAGCAGTCATGATACACGCAGATCGGCAGATCCGCATAGCCAGCTGGAAAGGAAGCAGGTAAATCTCGCGCAGGGCTCGTTGTGTGATAATGCTGTTCACAGCCATTCGCTCGTGTTCTTGGTCATTACAAACAAAGTGCTTGAGGGTCGCCGCGACACCTTTATCCTGCATACTCTTGCAGAGATGCCCCGCAAGAGTACCGGAGAGTACACCGTCTTCGGAGAAAGACTCAAATCCGCGACCACCGAGCGGCGATCGCTGAATGTTGATTGTGGGACCCAGAACGATATGTACACCCTTGGCAATGGCTTCATCGCCCATTAGTGTACCGATCTCTGACAGCAGCTCGGCGTCCCAGGTTGCGCCGAGGGCGGTGGCGCATGGAAAACAGGCGGCGGGGATGCCGTTGAAGAACCGGGTACCTCGGACGCCATTCGGGCCATCTGACATGCGCAGCGCGGGTATGTTCAGCCGCGGAATGGGTACTGTGTGCCAGAAGTCGCGTCCTGTGCTGCGTAATAAGCATTTTGTCGAATGGCGGGGGTTGGTGGGGGCAGAAATGGGAGGTTGAAATTGTGTTATTATCATGAGTGGAAGTCGAGCTTACCAGCTGTGAGGGCTACCTTCTCACCCAATGTGAGCTCCTCAATAGCCTTCTCCACATCAATAGGAGCCATGATATTGAGTCTCCCTTGGCGGTAGGCCGGAAGTATATAATTAAGTTCTAGGGTTCTTTGGCGGTTCTGGTAGTATGCTCAAGTCGCGATTTGGACCCGCGTATGATATATTCAAGCGTGAAAAATCGATTAACACTGTGGATCAAAAAAAGCGGGGAGTATGACAGGCTTTTATGATCGAATCTTGGAAGAAAAGGGATCGCAAACTCCCCGACAGAGCTTAGGCGGGGGGAATTGCATGTGGAGCTCGAGCTCACCTGCTCAAAGCGCCACGGAGTTGGCCCCTCATCCGAAGTTTAGCCGGAAGGCAACAAGGCCACCAGTACTTGCTTCACATCGGTTGCTCGGCCCGCATACCCACGTTAACAATTACTAATCGTATACGAGTAACTCATCAGGAGGGATTGGAATATGCCGAGATTTGCTTGCACGTTACATTGCCTAGCTTTACAAACTATCAAGGTGTGCTGCCAACGCGTAAATACATCCCGAGCTACCTTGCAGCACATTGTGGACTGTCTGTTCTCGCACGTAATCTCGCGATTAATGATGGCAAAGATAACTTTGCAAGTCTATGAATTAAGCTCTACTCAATGGCTCTAGAGATTTTAAAAAGGATCTAGAAAGACATGTTTATCGCTTCATACATGGCACTTGTTGTGTCACTCGATGCAGCCCACCTCCACTCAAAGGCATAGCGTTCGTATATACCTGCCGAACGATTCGATCTGGCATCAGGGATGATAGGAGCTCAAGAGCTCTTTGATCTCTGTCTTCATCCCCGAACTTAGGTATGATCAGTCCCCCGTTGACAAAGTAGAAATCCACATAGCTAGCTGACAGTTCATCATCGGCACCACTGGTCAAGCCCTGAGGATCCGGCTCTTCGATAGTATGGATCTGCAGAGTTCGACCATTCGAATCCCGTTCACGACCTAGAGTCTCCCAAATCTCTGCGGAGACCTTTTTCCATACATCGACAGCCATGTAATGAGGTTTAGAGTATACGATGACACCAGGTCGAACGAAGCGCGCCTTGGTATCCATATGCACATCCGTGATATTGACGTTACGTCGACCGGGGAACCAGATGACCTTTTGAATGCCCAGCAATCGTTTCAGCTCACCCTCAATCCTCGCTTTAGACATGCCAGGATTGCGCACGTCACACATGATACTGCTCTCCGTGATCAACAATGTCCCTTCCCCATCCGTCACGAACGCACCTCCTTCAGCACGAAGCGGGGATTTGATCCGAGTCACAAGGTCAGGCTCACAGTCATGATCAATGATCCAACGTGCAAAGTCCGCGTTTTCCTGAAGCGCCTTATCATCCAACGGTGGCCATCGCTGACCCCAGCATAGACCATTCCCGTCAGGCTTCTTGCCGCCCCACTCATTGAAACGAAAGTTTATTGCGAAACGTCGATCGGAGAACTTGCCCGTCGCGTCACGGATATAGACTGGTCCCGTGTCGCGGACCCAGCAATGGTTGATTGGGCAAGGGATGACAGTCACACATGAGAGATCCTTGCCGGTGTTTTGAAGCAGGGACTCCAAGAGCGTCTTGTCAGCCGGGCGCACGTAGATACGGACTGGCTCGAATCCTGCGATGGCAGTAGCGAGCTCTACTAGCTCGATGCATACTGCATCGTATTTGTCAGGGGGGAGGGAGGACCGAGATGGGAAACCGAGGATGGTGGCCTCATGCTGCTCGCTTTCGGCGGGGAAGATGTATCTTCCTTGTTTAATTTCACTGTGTGTCCCTTCATATGGTCCATGTGAATATGTATGCGACGCACTTGACCTGGCATTGAATATTTTGTCAATGAGTCGGCGTAATCTTTTGAAGAGCCTCATCATGACCCATTCAAGTTGCGAAGCATATTTCTAGTATAGATAAGATACTTTTCGTACACAACACTCAACAACACTTAAGTTGTAAGAAAGTGCTTTTTGGACTTCCCATCTTCTGGGTAGTGTAACTGCAGGTTCGGAGCTGGTGCTACATAGAGGTGCACAAATATGGTTGAATATATGGCTAGTCGTACAGAAGCCAATCATAGCCCTTGCCTGGTGAATTTAATATAAAACGAAACGAGATGGCTAGTTTAAAGGACCCCACGGATACTACTAGAATACATAATTATTTTTCCAATTCTATTGTCGACAGTTTTGGTTTAGGAGAAAATGAGGAAAGATGAAAGATGCATGAAACAAGTACATTGAGATTCAACTGGTTACCTATGAAAGATCCCTGCCGGTTCTGAGTTACACCTTCTCAATATGAGTTTCAAAAATAGTCCTGATACTTATTGCGCTCTTCTTCGGAATACGTTTCTGGTCGTTCTCATAATCGACATATGTCACTCCAAAACGAGTCTCGTAACCTTCCGCCCACTCGAAGTTGCTAAAAATCCCAGGGTTAATATAGTTCGCAAAAGTGAAAGCGGGGAAAACATACTCCATCAGGCTCCAGGCCATATAAGCACGGACATTCACCCCATCAAGGGTGTAAGCATCAGCCATAGCGCCAATGTAATCTCGGAAATACTGAACACGGAACTCATCATCCAGGAGCTGCTCAAGAGGCATATCATTCTCGCCTAGCACACTAGTTCCGTTTTCAGTCACATAGATCTTGGGGTACCCATAGCGCTCGCTAAGCCACTTAAGCAGCTTTCGGAACCCTATTGCGCAGGGCCTGAGCCAGGGGGACTGTGTGATTGGCCCGACACTGTGGCCATATTTGTCTTCGAGGAGAAGTTCCAAGTTTCCCGCATGATCATCGAGCTCGGGCTCTCCTGTTTTGGCGCGGATGAAGTTGGCGCAATAGTGGTTCATTCCATAGAAGTCATTACTACCATGAACGAGCGCAATCTCCTCTGGAGTCCAGCTCGGCAGTCGATTGCCCAGCTGTTTGACCATACTATCTGGGTATTTTCCATGGTAAATGGGATCGGCGAACCAGGAGATGGCAAATTCGATCTTGCGATCACACGCTTCGACGTCGGCTGGGTTTTCAGGATCCCATGGATCTGCCCAGTCGCCTTTGAATTTTGACCATAATCAGCTAGGAAAATCCTTGTAGCAAGCAAGTCACATACCGTTCAAGGTGATGCCAATTTCACCGCCATCTCGTGCTTTGAACTCGTCACGGTAAATCTTGACTGCTGCACCGTGTGCAATCAAAATATTGTGACCCACGATCCATGGCTCTGTTGATCCGTCGCCAACATCGCTTATGGTGCGATCACTCGTACGGCCTGGTGCAAAGGCTCCGGTATTATATCCGAGAATACTGCTACACCATGGTTCGTTGAATGTGATCCAATGTTTGACCTTGGCACCAAATGCCTCGAAAATAATTCTGGCGTAGTGCGAAAAGTCGGCGACAAATTCTTCCTTGTTCAAAAGGCCACCATAGCGTCGGTCCAATTCCTCAGGTACATCCCAATGGAATAGTGTGACCATTGGCGTGATTCCTGCATCAAGCAGATCGTCGACGAATTTCTGATAGAATTGCAAGCCCTTTTTGTTGATGGGATCGTTGCGGCCGCCAAGTGGGATAATCCGAGACCTTTAACAGTCAGAAAACCATCCAATAATTGTCTTCCTTCAACGAACCATGAAATCGAGAATCTATATGCCTGAGCACCGCATGTCTTCAACAAGGCAATGTCCTCGTGGGTTCGGTGATAAGAGTCGCACGCCACATCGCCCGATCCGCCACCAGCGATCTTGCCAGGGATCTTGCAGAACTTATCCCAAATCGAAGGTCCACGACCATCCTCATTGTACCCTCCCTCAATTTGATAAGCAGCCGTCGCGAAACCCCAAATGAAATCGGACGGTAGAGTGGATTGCACAATGGATCCCATGTTGGTCGGTTTTCTCTCCGAAATCTGAAATTGACACCCCAATCCACCGTCGCCGTTGCGAGGCATTGCTTTATTTATGGATGTGTCCACACTGTATCTGAATCATGGTGGACAAAACCGAAACACTCTGGCCAGACCTTCCTTATCGTGACAGGAACTATCTCCGCGATCCGGAGCACATCCCGCGCCCAGACGGTGGGAGGCTCCACTGGGCGATCGCGCGTCAGATTGGCTCTAACAGATGCAACGGTTGCCCGGCCCGTTCACCGCGAGAGCTCTAGGAATCCCGGTTCATTGCCCTGTAGACATCCCGTCCCACGCCAAGTCCAAGCCCGGACGAGAAAGCGTGTCCGATTCGATTCACAGGGTCTGCCCTAGAGGCTTTTACCCGGGATCATCCAAGCCTTGTCGCGACCGGGATCTTATGGAGGCGCCGGTCGCCCTGCATGCCTGCCGAAAAGCCGATCACGCCTAAGATAATTCTTGATTGTTGTTTTGTTTGCCCGAGCTGCACGTTGATGAGATTCGGCTCACATCCTCGGAGAAAGTCCGGGACGCCTCTCATCTTACACACCTCTGTATTGTGAATGACATCGACCCTAAGTGTGGACTAACATACTTTCATGCAAAAAGACTGACGTGGAGTCATACTAAAAATCAGTTTCATTTCCCAAATCTTAGCTCGAGACACGCGACTCTAACTTGAGCCCTTCCTTAGGTTTTCCCAGAGGGCTGCATGCACTAATAAATACGAATGAGTCACACAATTCCTGTAATTCATGATTACGTGGAGATTGGGCCGGACCCTTTCTTCTGCATCTTCCTTTTTTGGCCAGGATATCTGGACATAGCTGCTTTGAACGAAAATGCCAGTACCACCACGAGATGCGGCTTCCATGCCTATTGAGTTGATTTTAGTCATCGCTAAGTTTCTACAGCCCGATGACATGATGAATCTTTTGCAAGCAGTAAAAGGCCTTTGCCAATATCTCACATATCATCACCTTGCCGTTAAAGGCGAGAATGGCTCAACACTTTTGCATCTAATTGCGAAGAATGGAGATGAGAACTTGATGAAAATTCTTCTCGCCAAAAGTGTGATATCCGCCGTCAGACATGATGAAATCACACCGTTGCAACAGGCTGCGGCAGTTGAACAAATATCAAGAACGAGGTTCTTTGCCCGCACTAGTATTAGCGTCAATGAGCTTGATCGCGATAAATCGACTCCTCTACATTGGGCTGCTAAATTGGGACATGATCCGATCGTGAAAATGCTGCTCGACAGAGATGACATTGAGCCTGACCTGGAGAATCTTCGATACCGAACGCCATTATCATTCGCTGCGGAACACGGACACTTGCCCGTTGTGGATTTGCTTCTACGGCAAAACAATGTTACCCCTGATTCGAAGGATTATTACGATCGCACACCGCTGTCGTTTGCTGCAGAAAAAGGACATGTGTCTATAGTGGAGTTGTTGCTACAACAAAAAAACATTGATGCCGATGCAGTTAGTTATGACCAAGATGCTAGTGGAAGATGGCTACCCCAAGATGGTGGTCGCACACCGTTGTCATTCGCGGCTGAGAACGGGCATCTTGCAGTAGTAAAACTTTTGGTGCAGCGACACGATGTTGACGCGGATTCAACTGATGATAGCCAACGTACGCCGTTATGGTGGGCAGCAAAAAATGGACATTTGGCAGTAGTGGAGCTGCTTGTGCAAAGAGAGGATGTTGACACTAATTCCAAAGACAAGTTTGATCGCACGCCTTTATCATGGGCGGCTGCGAAAGGACATCAAGCAGTGGTGGAGCTGCTGGTCAAAAGGGCGGTTGCTGGAACTGATTCTGAAGACATGTCTGGTCGCACGACGTTATTGTAGCGTTTGTAGTTCTCACTGACTAGAAAAAAAAAAAATTGTTAATTACAAAGCTACTTCCTTCGTAGTCTCTATATTGCTCCTAATCAACAGCCACTTAAAGAGCACTGTATGTACCGTGTAGCTCGGTAATGTCTGGTGAAGGGGAACGCAAAATTCTGTGAACCTTTTGATTGTAGCCTTGCTGTATCTAGCGTCCTCGGCCATTTGGAAATTATTTAGTAACTGACAATGAAAAGTTCAACATACCGCGCGCTCAAAGTTCTATCGAAGACTTCTTCAGGGAGGAGACGTTGAAAAAGAGAAGGAAGAATAAAGAAACGGAAAAGAATGAAGGGAGCAGGGCTTCTTGATACCCGTACTTCATCCATCTAGTTTGTAGGAAATCTGAATGGCCGATATCGATGGACCAAAAGTTTGCTTTCTACCCCTGTACTTTAAGGAATTCAACAACGACAAATCATTACGGGCGACTGGTTCACCAAAGAACCCACATCAAACTGCGCAGTCAACGCCGGCCCCGAGCCTGTTGCGTGAAAGATGACACCATCGACCGAGTCATGCAATGACAGATCCCACGATAGTGAGAATACACTCCGATCACATGCATGGCCGGAAACTCTGGCTGATGATACGATGTATGCCCTATTTCAGAATGGCCTTCCACGCGTTCCGAGTGTGAGTCCAGGGCGGCAATCCCCAAATTTCCGGATTTCTATGAGGATGAAATACCCCCTTGAAATCATGGTAATAACTGCCGCGGGCACCTGGAAGATAACAAGGCTTCTAAATACGGGTGAATAAAGGTATCTCACGGGAGAATGCCGGACTGGGTGTTCCTATGTTCCACTCTGCTGGTCTTCCAAAGAGTTTATTGAAATCTGAATTTGCCTTTCGTCAAGGTACTATTGCCGTGGATATAGCCTAACGGAACCTTGATGAGAATCTAGAGATTCTTCATTTAGTGGACGCCCATATTAGTCACCTAGAACGCGTGACATATATTAGTGTGGTTTACACGGTGCATCTGTGATAGTCAAATAGTTTGTCGGTCAAAGTAATCTGAGAAAGGTGGTCAACTTTGAAAATAGAGAAGCTGGACAATAACGACTTGTTATCTTGCTGCGAGCAACAAACCCCACATGTATCGGGATGTGGACCACAATAACGCCTCACGACCCCACGGGGTATCAAGGTCCACATCCATGACCTTTACCACGCCTCACCCGAACAGCCGGTTGGTTTCACGGCCGGCTGAATCTTTTGGCCCTTGAACCCGGCCTGATGATGGGGTTTGGAATGATACTTATATCCAGCCCCTCACCTCTAATCCCCCGAAATCAAATCACACTCCGAATCTTACAAACCCCCAACAAATAATCCCCAGCATACCCCGATCACTATGGACATGATTTGGAGAGACTCCGCCACAAAGGATGCCTACGAGGAAGCGCGTGTTGGTCGCGTGTTCAATCACCGCCGTCCCTCACGATTCCCCCTAGCCGTTGTGAAGGCCACCAGCGAAGAAGACATTGTCAAAGCAGTTAAAATGGCTGTGGAGATGAAGTGTCGCGTGGCGGTTCGATCGGGTGGGCATTCGTGGGCTGCATGGAGTGTCCGCGACAACTCTATCCTGATTGACCTGGGGAACTACAAAGAGGTCGAGGTTGATGCGCAGAATAGAGTGGCAAGGGCCACGCCGAGTATGACTGGTCGCGAGCTCAATTCCGGTCTGATCAAGGACCACGGGTTGATGTTCCCCGGTGGTCATTGCCCGGATGTGGGGTTGGGTGGGTTTTTGCTTCAAGGTGGCATGGGCTGGAATTGCCGAGTAGGTTTGGGAGATATTGTCTACAATTACATCCATTGCTGACTATGAGATCGACAGAACTGGGGATGGGCATGTGAGAGAGTCCTGGGATTGGATGTAGTCACTGCTGAGGGCGAGTTGATCCATTGCAATTCGACTCAAAATCAGGATCTGTACTGGGCGGCTCGGGGAGCTGGGCCTGGTATGTTCAATGTATCTATCCTTCAAAAATATATACTAATTCTCATGGTAAGGGTTCCCTGGTGTTGTCACCAGATTCCATCTCAGCTTGAATCCATACCCGAAGAGAGGATTCCGATCTTCTGGATATGTGTACCCCATCAGTCTATACCGCAAGGCCTTTGACTGGCTCCTATCCATCACGGAAACCTTCGATAACGATACTGAAATTGCCGCAATTTCGCACTACCCCGAAGGCTCTGACGAAATGTGTTTTTTCATCTTGTTCGTCGTTATGAAAGATGATCCCGAAGAGGCAGAGAAAGCACTCTGCCCAGCACAAGAGACTCGTCCTGACGGGGCCATTGATGAATGGTTCTGCAAAGAAGATAGTCTTGAAGAGCAATACGATAAACAAGAAGGTGCCAATCCCGAAAAGCACCGCTACTGTGCTGAAAACGCGTATATCGAGAATGACGCCGATGTTCCCGCGGTTCTGGAGGAAGCATTCACCACCCTGCCCCATCGAAAGGCATTCTCATTGTGGTATGCGATGAACCCATGTAGCCGCCGCAAGCTGCCAGATATGGCCCTCAGCATGCAGTCTGATCATTACTTTGCGCTTTATACAGTTTGGGAGGAGGAATCCGATGATGCGCGGTGCCAAGCGTGGGTGAAGAATGTGATGAAGAAGGTCGAACGACAGTCCGTTGGAGCGTACCTGGGCGATTCAGACTTTCAAGTTCGCAGGACGAAGTTCTGGGCTGATGATAATGCCAAACGATTGATGGCTATTCGGCGCAAATGGGATCCACAGGGCCGCGTTTGTGGATATTTGGATGAAGACGACAAGTCGGGCACAACTGGTTTGAGAAATGTCCATGAGTGGAAGCTGTGAACAGCTTATGACTCAGCCGGATATCAGCTATGCGTCTTAAGGAAAGCGTACCTGGGTACTGGAGAGCTTCAATGGTTTTTTTTTTTTTTTTTTTTTTTTTGGACTATGCTATATTATGCGCGTGTACTATATATATACCTGTGGTCCTCGGGATTTTCACATGGATATATCTTAACCCGAGGGCTTAGTTCTGTTTCATTAAAGTGAATAGTTTGCATTTACAGCTTTGGCTTAGACAGATCGGCCTGTCTAAGTTTCTTCCACACATTTACTCCCTCGTTCCACAGTGCATCACCTTCAATTTTTACCGTACCATCTGGCTTGAACGTCCGCACATTTCCTTGCCCACTGGTTCCCCAGCCAAATTTATCGGGAGTAGCTGCAGTCGGGCCCTGCACGAAACGAGTCAAGGGACCAATCAATGCTCCATATGTGTTCTTTTTCTCAGTCGAGGTAAGCACATCTCCGTTACCCCAGAACCACAATGGGTAATCAGAAGAGTGTGTCACACCCCACTCGATCGGCATCGCCTTATCCATACACTTGGCACGGTACTCGATGCGATATCTATATAGTAAGCTCGACGCATCCACACCCCCAGTATTAGAGGTGAGCGCATGGATGAAGCCACGCTGCATGTGATGGACCTGCATATCAGCATATATTTTGCCCCAGGCGTCAGAGACCCAGTCCTTGCAATCGGATGGTAGTTGGCCATCAGGAAAATGCAGTGGGATAACAGCGTCGACAATCCCCTCGGGATAATCGGCAATCAGGCGCGTCCGGACTGCAGATAATGTGTTGGCCTTGGGCGGGAACCAGACAGCGTATAGATATCTTTCGTCGCGGCACTCGCCCAGCATGAGGCGGACATTCCGAGCGAGCATTCTGCGCGCGAATTCGCCATTGTCAAGAGACTCGAACAGTGTCGGAAGGATGAAACCGGAGTCAGTTGTAGGTCTGAATTGATGCACATCGATTGTCTTTCCTGCGTCGAGCAGAACCTTCGCTGGCAGCGATCGGAGCCGGGCCAGCTTTTCGTTTCCGGAAAGAGTAAGAGGAATTCCAAGTGCAGTAAGCAGTTGGTCGAATTGTATCTGTGTCTCGACTGGACTCTTGGGCTGCACGGCGGGCGAATTGGAGAACATGCATGCCTGGCGGACAATGGCATGCGAATCGGGTTGGCGGAGGTCGTATGCTAGCTGGTGAAAGACAGAATTGGCGCCTATTCGGAATTGAAGTCAGCTCGGGTCTGGGACACTGTCACAGAAGCTCGATCATACCCGCAGAGTAACCGGAGATTGTGATGTTGTCGGGGTTTCCGCCAAACAAATGAATATTCTCTTTTGTCCATTCCAATGCCAGTCTCTGATCCCAATATCCATAATTACCCACTGTTTCGCCGACAGATGCGGCATCTGCTGCCAACTCAGTCGAGTAAAGGAACCCAAACAGGTTCACACGGTATGCAGGCATGACAACCACAGCATTGAAATCTGTTTCACCTAGTAAAGCTCCTGCATTGAAGCCATTTGGAGAGCCGAATTGGAGCCAGCCACCATCTATTGCCCGCAGATCAATATCCCTTTATCAGATACCAAGGTAACCGGCTGAGTATATACGTACGGATGAAGACAAAAACAGGCCATCCACCCTTGGGGGCCTCGCCAGTTGGAACCCAAACATTACACTGAAAGCAGTCCTCCGTCCAGGCGTCCGGATTTTCAGGTGAGAGCTGCAGGAAGCCGGGCTGCGGACATAACCCCGCTCCGCTATCGCACTGACCGGGCGATTGCTGAGTGCCGTAGCTGAAGCTCGACGGCAGCCGGCGAGCTCGTCGCCATCGCTGGAGGGGAGGGAGAGCGTAGCGAACGCCACCAAAGTAGTGGCAGAAGTCTGAACCTTTTCCACCGGGTGAGATCGTGGCACCCTGGATGACGCCGCGATGGGCGAGATCCTTCAGATAGGGACGACGAAATGTTTCCATGTCGTTGAGTTACTCTCGGAAAGGGTTTGTAATTGGAAGCGAGCAGATAAGCAATTGGGGTTCAAGCACCTAAGAAATAGGATGAGTAAAGATGTTATTTTTGACGAGATCGATCCCTCTGGTTCCTAGATTGTTGGTTCCGCAGGTATGCGCAATATTCAGGACACGCTGCTCTTTTATCGCCCGTCAGAAACAATTCCGTCATTCCGCTATGGCCTTCTTATCCGTCGTAGATAATGGTTGCCGAGATAAAGGCTGGAATGGAGCTTTTCATTGGTGATGGAGACGAGCGGATCGGCAATTTGGAGCTCCAAAATTGGAGAAATGAATGAAATGCGGGGAATTTCGGCGCTCGGTGACTAGATCTGTCGCCGATGCAGCATCCACGCAAATATAAGTATCGGAGCTTTCATTGAGTTGTCGAGTAAATATTGGAGGTTCATTCATAGTTAGTAAGAGTTTAAGTCAGCATGCAATAAACAGGGACAGGTGGTATTCCCCTGTGGACAGTATCCACCTTGTACCCGAGGGCCAGATGGATTAGTCCCATGGTCCCTAAAGAGGAAGTTTGGGGAAATATCTATGATTATGCCACGCTTACAAAATGGCCCATCGAGAGCAAGCTATCGAGGCGCTGAAAAAGGCTTGGGAAACATTCAAAATGAGAATTCATCTGGGTTGAGGCCCATTCATCGTGTATTGTTATTTGATCAAAGAGGTCATCTATTTCGAATATAGGGGAGCTAGCCCCTGAGGTTATATACGTAGAGTCACTTATGGCGGCCACAGGCCATTCCTGTACTCGGGTAGATCACAAAGACCTATACCTTCATCTTCACAGCTTCATCGCTGGAAGTGTTATTATCGCCATTGTCAGACTGCTCCTGGCCAACCTGGACCTGGAGCATACGACGTGCGACACGAGGAGGGTCGAAGATAGACTTGGACTGTGCGAAAATCTCGTCAATCTCCTCCAGGGTGCGTCCTTTAGTCTCGGGGAAGAAGAAATATACACAGGGCACGATTGCCGCGTTTGTAACGGCAAAAATAATGTAATATCGGTTGGAGATCGTGTCAAATCCAACAGGTGTGATCTCGGCCAATAAGAAGTTGAAGGCCCACACAGTGGCAGTTGAGACGGCGTTGACTGCGGCGCGGACTTGTAGTGGTGCCATCTCTGCAGCATACAGGAATGTCAGGCCGGAGTAGCCGACGGTGAAGATAAACTGGAAGGCATAAAGGAACACCACTGCCACAACGAGAGCACCGGTATTACCCTCTTGCCCAGTCGTGCCAGCTAGAATTGCCATACATATTGACATGGCGCCCGCAGACCAGAGCATTAGAGGACGGCGGCCTAGACGGTCAATTGTATAAAATGCAAGGAATCCGCCAAGTGGTTGTGTCAGACCCATTGCAGCAGCCAAAATTCGAGAACGCACAGCGTCCATGCCAAGGTACTGCTGGAAGATCGTTGTGGCATAATAAGTGATTAAGTTGACGCCGCACATTTGCTGGAACATCTGACCTGTTGCAGCGAGATATGCGCGGTGGAAAAGTCGCTGCTCACCCATAGTGAACATGTCACGCCAAGATGATGCCCCGGCTTTAGCTAGAGATGTTTCAATATCGTAAATCGTATTTCTGATTGCCTCGGAATCAGGATCGACGTCCAGAAGAGCTTGGAGGACCTCCCGGGCTTCTTCAATTCGACCCTCTTTAATGAGCCAACGAGGTGACTCAGGGAGAAACATAATAAATGTCATAGCGATAAGGCACAGAACAATCTGAAAGGCGAGCGGGAATCTCCAGGACACCGAGTTGCCTTTGATGAAGTAGAAGCCGAGGTCAATCCATAACGCACTTGTAACGCCGATTCCAACAAAGATGCCATCGGTGACAACATTGGAACCTCGCTTATGTGAGGGAGAGATCTCGGACTGCCAAACCGGGACAGTCGCAAGATAACCACCAATCCCCAGCCCAAGAATCAATCGCGCCACAATAAATTGAGCAAATTGGAACGATGAAGCCATGAGGATGGCGCCGATTATAGCAATGAAATTGGTGATGAAAATGACCTTTCGTCGGCCAAGGAGGTCGCCGAGGTAGATGCAGGACAGAGCACCAAAGATACCTCCTGCAGTATAAAGTGCGATAACCGTGCCTACCATGATGCCCACGTGTTAGCTCGGACTCCGGAGCCAAAATAACCATATTTCAGCCGCACTAACCTTGAATAGTAGAATTTTCATGTTTAGTCGCAGCATCACCATGCAGTGTATCCATTCGTGGGAATTGGGCATTAAAAGTCTCGAGAGTCAATAATCCACCTGCAACGCTCATATTGTATCCATAACAAGTGAAAGTCGGGCAAACAACCAGCATAACAGCCGCCCGAAGGAGGGCATTGCCCCTTAGGCCCATATACGGTTTAAGCCCCATGGTTTGAAGAATGATGAATTTCTGTATGCCAAAGAAAAAAACAACTAGCATAAAGTGGCAAGCGGGCCCCTATATGCAAAATACGGGTCCATTAACAGGTTAACCTAGGCTCACAGATGCTGTACCGGAGTCATACGTAACCGAAGCTGGTGATTTTTGCGGGCATCGGCGTCCGCCGTTGATCAACATCAATGCCACACTCAAAACGATCTGGTGGGACCCTGGTAATTCCGGGGAATTCCACCCCTCCAACCCTGGAATTATGCAACCCCGGACGCCATGTTGAGTTATTGCTAATAGTTTTGTTTTATTCCCATTGAACACGCAACTGTTTAGCAATTACAATTGGTGCCCGGAATCCCACTCTTTGTGCTTGTGTGCGAAACGCGGGGAATTATGTTTCCCCCACAGCTGACCCAGTGGACCCGGCCGGTGTGGTCGATTGCGGGCAGCTATTTTTCACATCATTATCTCTCTAGATCTACAGCCAAGCCTGGTGGTCTATCTATGCTTGTTTTCAATGGCAGGGTTAAGGACTACCGTGATTTCTAATGTTATGGTGTCTATTGGGGTTTTAACCCTTCGCAGTGAGCCTTGCGACTGGTTGACGCTCGGACAAAGGCGCCGGTCCTCGGCTATACGAGAGACCCACCCACTTGGAGGGGAGTCATGCTGATTGGAAATCTTTTGGTGGCTGATCTCGCTCAATTGAGAAAATGATTAAAAGCTGGACTCGTGAAAAATGCAAAGCCCCGAATTACTACGACGGGGCCTTCTGCGGGTTAAGGTGACAACGTTCTAAGTCTACTGTACATATAAATATAGCATTTCAAGTGAGCCGAATAAAATTTTGTTTTATGAAAATTTCAATTAACGATGGAAATCAACTTACTGTCTTGGTTGGCTTTAGCCAAAACAGCAAGAAAAAAGCCTTGAAAACTACTCGCCAATAGAATGACTACTTACCTGCCAGCATCAAGTAGCCGCCTCTTGCCGCATTGCAAACAGCCACATGAAGGGATAGCCACACAAAGACGGCCCCAGATGGCATACAGCTCGAGATGCTTACCTTCGGCTTCGGTATTTTCCTCCGGCCAATCCTCTTGAAACCTCTTCTCCACAACATCGACCATTGTATCCATTCTCATCGCGAAGAGATCTCGAGTATCATACGCATTCAATGACAGTCTCCCAACATGTTTGCTAAGCATATCCAATACTTCTGCCATTTGATATCTGCTTGCTGGGTCTTGCTCAAGTCGCTTCCGCACATCATGAAGCGTAGTTCGAATAACGTCGCACTTCAAGCCATAGCAGCGACCTGGAGACGCACCGTCTTCGTAAGCTATCATTTTGATAATGTCAAACCTTGTCGCAAGATCCCCCAGGATGTCAGCCATACTCGCCACACCAGCAACATACTGATCCTCCAGACCTTTGAGATTCTTGCTCCATTCCAGGAGAAGATTAAAAAGCGTTCTTCGTGCTTCGGGAAACTCCTTCACCTCTTTTGAGATCACGGCTTCAGAAATAAAGGGGTTGATAAACATACCTAGAATTTTAGTGATCATTCGAGTTGAAAGGGCGATGCTAATCGACTTTGGGATAGACAAGAATCGAAATAAAGTTTATCTAATGTCAATGTTTGAGCTAGGTTTGGGCTCTTTTATAATCTCGACAGTCCTATAGCCTGGAGAATTGTACCATAGTTCATTTGGCCTTGCCCTTTGTCCAAGTACAAGGGCTTGTTTGTCTTGAAAAACAATGCTTTTTAAAAAAGGTCGGTCTTTGTTTCTGAGGCCTGATAACAGCTATGTGTACTTTATTGTCCATTTTGAGGCCTGATAAAGCCCTTGAGTACTGACATAGGCCTTAATACAAAGCATGAAGGTGTTTGGGCAATGTGTCTCAAGACATAGATAACAATGAAAACACACTCTATGACTTTCTTTCACTGGTCTAATCTAGTCCTTACGGTGTTTACCAAACCTTTAATTGAACTTTCAATGAGTGACTTTTTCGCTGCCATATGATGCCCCGCAGTGGGTAAACACTTTTTGTTCAATTATAGAACGAAGACATAGAGCAGCGGAAACATATTTTGCGCGGCGAGACTTGGATGTGGATTTCTTAGAAGCGTGTACAATTGCAGAATAAGCGAAGGACCAATTTCATGGTCAATAAGATGCTTGATGAGCGAACTATGAGAGCAAAAGCTTGCGCGTGCCCAAATTTCCAACTTGGAAGGTTGTCATGATACAATGTGAGTGTCACAGGTGTTTTATCAAGTTCGTGGACTTTTAGTGCCCAAATATTCCCGAATCGGTAAATCGAGCGGAATATTTGACATGTTATATGAGATCTTTGATTGTAAGAGTCACCATGAATCTACACACTTAAAGGGCTTCTGTATCTTGAAAGGTATATCATATGACCATGAGTCGTTATACCAACCCACTATCTACAGAGCTACTTTCCGTTTTTCTTTTCGCTCTTCTAATAAGTAATCGATGGATGACACATACAAATCATATTATGAGCCAAGCTATGAGACATGGAAGATGAAATACGGATCAAACGTGAAATATGAAATCAAAGTCTACGGAGATCGGGGGGTAAACGTCGGGCTCGACTGGGTACCAGAAGCGCTTTGAATAACCTCCGCCAGTCTTTCAAAATCAAGGCTCACAGCCAGACCGCTCACTTGATTTAACTAGTGAACAACGGGACGATGAAAGTTCCTATAATTCACCTCCATACTTGGGAAGCGGGACGAAAGATCATGAGTATTTGAAGCCTCATCCAAGATCAGCTTACATTTCCTGATAGCTCGTTCTTCATGCATCTGCTTGAATGCGACGTAATTCTGTCCGTCGGTGCTTATATTGGCCCCCTCGTCTGGAACGGTTTCTCTCAGGCCTTCCACCAGAGCGCTTAGCATCATGCCAAGAGCGCGGGGGTTCGAGATTAATATATACCCTAAGAAAAATGAAACGGCAGATCGGGCCATTTTCGCGCCAGTGACTAACTAAATTTGGAAGGTTAAACGTGGGGAACCGGGGGAGGGTAAACCTTTCAATCGACGGGCTAACATGCATACGGTAGACGGGCACAATGATTGGTCCGCATGATCTACTGCTATGAACAACCCAAACACCCCACCGTCGATGCAGTGAAGGATGCCAAAATATTATATAATATAAGCTTAATATCAGTACGGGGGAAAATGGCCAACATTTTGGCGTTTGTCAAAGCATTTTTCAAGGCGCTCAACACACTTGGAGCTCCCAAAGGTGTTGAAATGGGCTTCTTTCCAGGTGGGCGGAAGGAAAGACCGAAACACTTATGGGTTTCAACCTTGAAAATAGATGTACTTAACATGAAAAGAAGCAGCATCTATCTCAATGCCCTGTTGTTGGAAGGAGAGTCCTTGGAGGAACTGAGGGCTTGCGACAAGTTTTGATTTGATCATGCATATACACACTGTTCCCATATTCATGGGCACCCAGCTCTGGAAAGTGACCCGTTACGAAAGCTTGGCAATCGATCTTGCCTGCGCATGACGACCATAAGGAATGCTACCATAAGCTACTTTTGAAATAGTAGATAGATTGCTAGTTCAACGGACTTAAACAGGCCAAAGGAGGATATCGTGATAAGGTATTAAACAAGGTAAATGGGTAAATGTTTGAGGAAATGCAAAAACGAGCACATTTTGAAATTGTCTGAGTATGATGAGTAACGATAGTGTAACAATCACTGCCAGAGTGATTCATGGGTGACGGAGAAATCCATCGTGCGCATCGTTTGAGAAGCAGACTTGCCATCATTGGATTAAACAGCGTTATGCAGATGTGTCTGCGACTCCGATCCAGCGTCTTGCAGGGCAATACTGTCCTCCTGGATTTTAGACCATTTGGAATCAGTAGTCACCCAAGGCTTGGAGATTGATGGGTGGGAAATTAGACGCGATCCGTATCGGGGACCAGAGCTCGAGTTCTTGTTTGAAGCCTCATTGGACCTGGTGCTGAAACCGAGAGAGGCTTTCACCTTGGATGGAAGGCCGGATTCCATGATGAGTTTGGAGAGGCAGGGTACGCTGAAGATGAAGAATCCACAGGCCATCTCGGCGCAGGCCCAGAACAGAAGTGGGCCGATGAAGTACATGCTGTCAGAATCCTGGGCGAAGGTGACAGTATGGGCTAGTCGGAAGCATGCTGAAAGGGAGGCACTATGCCAATGTTAGCTTATAACGAAAGTCAATGCGTGGAAAGAAAACTAACAGAATACCGGCGCTGAAGATTACGGAGACACCGATCTTCTTTTGCCAGTTCATGTGTAAGCCCCAAATGATTCGCTGAGGCAGCAGGAGCATTGCAATGTCACAGACGACCTGGACGCTTGCCGACGTGAGCATAACATCAGGCAGTGAGTAGCATTTGCTCGGAAGGTAGAATTTCCAGATAGCCTCGTGTAGGCGGCACTGCATATTGAGGAGGATAATGCAAAGGAGCCCCCAAAGACACTGAAGACTTATGACGGCCATACAACCGACCCAGAACAAATTTCTGGATCTTTCGATGGGGACAAATATTCTACACCAGTCCATTAGGATGGCTGTTTTGATCAACGGCAGAGTGGCTGAATAACAGCAACCGTAGATGAGGATCAGCTGGAACGTGATTAGCCACTGAATAATTCTGGTGTGATTGAACCCGAGCGACAGGTGGAACTCACCCAGAGGGGTTGTATCAGATCTTCGTTATGAAGATTCCAAGTGTGCACATAGTAGCCAGGGGTATAGATCAAAGCGTAGCCCGCATAGGCCGTGCCCCAGTAGGCGCCCTGAAGTGTGTCAGGTCGTCCATATTGCACAAAAAGGAAATAAAGAGGATGAGACGACATACGTATGCAAGGATGATCAAGACTGGGAAGAAAGGGAGTTAGCTGTATATTCAACCGGACGAAGATGAAGTAGGATGGATGTCAACTCACATTCTTCAACACGAAGCTTCTTTTCCAGCCACAGGCGCACAAATAAGCGAAGAAAGAGACATATCGTCGCCACCACCATGCACAATGTTATCACAAACCAGGCTAATCCATTTTTATTGGGAGGATTGTCGAAGTTTGGCGTGACTCCCTCCGGCGCTGCAAGAGCTGGCGCAGCCAGCAGCTCAGCCAGGACTTCCGGCGACATGTTGATAGCCAAAGCCCAAAAAAGGCCAAAGGGCTGGGAATCAGCTCGTTATAAAACGAACCCAGTGGCCACAAGCGAGGAAGAGCTGTCAACTCATGTGTACGGTGACAACAGGAAGATGATCATATTTTGGCAGCTCGGAAAGCCCCTGACGAGATAAAAGCACTTCATGACCATGCGCTCCTGATACCCAAGGGAATGGGTGATGGCGTTGGCCTAGCCCTTTCTGCAGAGTACCGGTATCCTTTTTGAGATTTTTAAATGCGAACATTGGGGGTGGATGCCGCAGATCCCTTTGCTATCTTCGGACTTTCCACAACGACTTTGTGGCTGCTCCATGGGATGAGACTACGTACGTCTTGTGAGGGTAAAACTCAATTTTTTTTAGATGCGAACATTGGGGATGGAGAAACCTCGGAGTATACGTTACTTTTATTTGAGTTTATCATAGGCTATGGATGAAACAGAGGCCAATAGAGGCCAGTCAAGGCCCGCCGATCTTTGACAAAAGTCCCGTTGAAGGATTCGAAGACGGGAGCCGTTGTCACACTAGACCAGACGGGTAAAGAGAACTTCTTAGCGCTTTTGCGAGACGTGCTAGTCTCTATGTGGCCGTAGTCTATGTACGACTCTTTGACCATTCTGACCTGAGGGGAAAAATGCAAAAGGGCTTATGGCTACTTTCTTTTCACATCCCACTCCGTTGGATCTGCCACCCTTTCACGTAGCGAACCATGGCTGTTAGTAAGTCAATCAGCAGGTTCGAAGGAGAGTATTCAGAACGGTGGAGACTGACACAAAGTACCAGGCGGCAACGCGCACTCGCAAGAGTGCCCCCCGCGAGCGGATTTGCGGAGGATGATGGACGAATGCCCGCTCCCCACACTGGTCCCGGGGCTGGTTGACTCGGAGTCGTTGGCCGGCAATGAGGCGACTAAGCAGGCGGATATTGTATTGAGCCGCTTCAATGCTGCGTTGGCTAATAATGATGCCGCGTCTCTCGAGGCCTGCTTCTATGCTGATCAGGCATTTTGGAAAGACCAACTCGCACTGACGTACCATTTGCGCACTTTCAAGACCCCGGGCGTAATTGCAGCGAGTCTTCTAGAGACGGAGAAGCTGAGAAATATTTCGAAGGGAATTGCTGTTGACGGTGCAGCTGTGTTTCTCCCAGCTTCTCCGGTTCTTGTAAGTGAATGTTACATGGACACGCAATAGAACACAGACTGAAAATTTAATAACGCATAGCAATTTATTGACTGCCCGATCGTGTTTCGAACTGAATCGCCTGGCGCCACTTGCCGAGGCAAGATCCTTTTCTTGCCTGTGAAGACCGATAATCAGGGCACGGAGACAATTGAGTGGAAGATCTGGATCCTGAGTACTAGATTGGAGAACCTGGATATCCAGGCTGAGGATGAAAGCCTGCTTCACGCTGCTGCAAGAAGATTTGATGATCTCGATTTCGAGACCGATGTCTTCATCATCGGAGGCGGCAACGCGTAAATTGCACACCCACACTGTCCAAGAAACGGCTTGCTAACATGCTGGAATGCGTAGTGCCGCTGCCCTGTCAGCTCGGCTGAAGGCCCTCGGTGTTGATAGTGTTATGGCCGAGCGCAATCCGAAGCCCGGCGATAACTGGGCGCTTCGGTACGATTGTATGCGATTCCATATCCCGACAACCTTCTGTGATCTGCCATTCATGTGTAAGTGGTTGCAACCCATCTATCTGGAGTTAAGATGTATTGGCTCATTCACTCCTATTTAAATAGGTTATGACAAGGAATTCCAAACACCTCATCTTCTTACCCGGACTGAGCTTGCATCACAGGTTGTGCGATACATGAAGACCTTCAACCTTAACATTATAAACTCGGCCAAGATTCAGTCAACGCACTATGACCCGTCCACAGAAAGGTGGCGGATCAAATTCCAAGTGCCCGGTGGTCAGCGCACTGCAGTCTCCAAGCACCTTGTCTTGGCAACTGGTATTGGGTCGCAGAAGCCCAACATGCCACAGGTTGCCGACAGGGATCTATACCAGGGGATCAGTGTCCACTCGGCACAATATCAGAATGCAAAGCAACTGGTGGAGAAGGGTGCTAAAGTAGGCAAGCACCCTATGAAGTTGGAGATTTCTGGAATGCTTACCATGACTTAGTCTGTCCTCGTGATTGGATCCGCCAACACAGCCTTCGACGTGCTTGAGGATTGCCACGCTGCCGGTCTTCGACCCACAATGAATGTCCGCTCTCCCACGTACATTGTCCCCGTCGACTATGTCTGCGACAAGATGAGTCTTGGAGCATACGACTTTGGAGTCGAGGCAGCGGACAATATTTTCTTGACATTACCGGCAAGCGTAGATGGCCAGCTCGCTCGCGGGCTGTTCGCGATGTTCGCATCGAAGGAGCCGAAGCGGTATGAGGCTCTGGAGGCAGCTGGATTCCCTGTCCTTGACAGCAGTCATCCCACCTCGGCCTTAATGCATAACTTGCTCGAGAAGGCTGGTGGCCACTACGTCGATGTGGGTGGTACCAAGCTGCTTGCGGAAGGAAAAGCTGGTATTAAGGCGGGAGTCGAGCCTGTCGCATATACTGCGACAGGTCTTCGATTCTCGGACGGGAGCACTGTCGACGCAGATGCTATTGTGTGGTGCACTGGATTCTCTGACGGTAATCTCTGCGGCACCGCAAAGGAGATTCTCGGTGGTAGCCCCTCCGAGGTCAGTGAAACTGCAGATGGTGTGAAGACCAATTATGAAACCAAGCACCTACTCGGTCCCCACGAACTCGCCGAGCGTGTCGACGCGACTTGGGGAATTGATGACGAAGGTGAGATTCGCGGTATGTGGAAGCGTCACTTACGCCTTGATAACTTTTGGGTGATGGGCGGCTATACTCAACAACACCGATGGCACTCGCGCACCCTCGCGCTTCAGATTAAGGCTGCACTGGTGGGAATCTTGCCTCCAGCATATCGTGAAACTCCTCCGCCGCGAATCAAGTAACTTAGATAAATATGCTAGTCAATGTATTCTGATGTCCCATATACTTCCTTATTCAGTTTCAGATTAAGAGTACTTGTTCCTGTTGTTCCTGTTATTGTTGTAGTAGCCGTCCTAGAGAGCGGGGTGAAGGCGAAGCCCCGTTCTCGGAACCTCCTAAGGGGTATAGGGACGCTTGAAGCTAGGGGCTTTATATGTATGATCTATAGTATTTTGTCGCTATCGAGAAGTCATGGCCGCACTGACGAAACACGGTGAATGGGTGGCTTGATTATCGGATAATAGGGCTTTTTGTAAAGGAGCATCTGAAGGTTTTTGATACTGTGATGATGAATTATGATATTCGGGCGCTTCAGAACTGGTATATAGCTGAGCTTCAAATTGCGCGATCGAGATATTGGGGGCTCTGAAGAGTAGATATTAAAATAGAATATAGACTACCTAGGTTCCATCACTTTAGTCTTACTAGTACAGATCTACGGGGGAGGTAGCTGTGAAGCCAATTACTTGAATTTCAGTCAAATGTTTCGATTGTAGTAACTTGCAATGTAATGCCTGACATCGAATTGTGCTTTCATCTCTTTTTTCGCTTTCGAATGATCACCTATCTATTCATTTGTCAATTTTTTCTTTTTAGTATTTTTCTTTAGAACGCAACGACACTACAATCTCGTCCATCAATGACACCTAGCCCTCGAAGGACCAGAGATCGGGCTTTGCACATCTGCTAGCTCATTTAGGGCCCAAATCTCGGCCTTTTTGAAGACAAGGTCCACACATGCTTGGAGTTTTTATGGTTGCTGTTTAGCATCCCTATAGCCAGCAAAGTAGCCATCAGGTTCCCCTTTCGCCCCGTCAAGGAATCATACTTGCTAAAAGTAGAGTAGAGTGGTGATTTTGTTGCGTCTCTCATTCATTCCAATACCGAGAATATCGAAAAGTTACTGATCCTAAACCCAGCTTCCCTAAACGTCTATAATGCGATTAAGGCATGCACTGTTGATTTCGGGGTGTCGCGTGCTAATGACTAAGAAGCTCTAGAGGATGTTAAAGGGCGCTGAAACATGCTCCGCTGACTTGGTGCTGGAGTTGCGGGAGTGGGTTGGGCCGATCGTAAAAGTCTACCTAAAGGAGGACTGATCCTTGTTGTAGCCTGCCTAAACCCACCTCCACCCGATGCTGGTAGTGTTGGGAAGTTCTGAACATTTCCGAAAGGCCCACTAGAGGAAAGACTAGTGTTTTCTATAGCCTGCCTAAATATGCTCCCACCTGTTGCTGGTGCTGCCAGAGAGTACGAGGCAGATCCGAAAAGCCCCCCTGAAGTGGGATTGGTATTTGCTGGCGCTATTGAAGTGTATGAGGTAGATCCAAAAAGTCTATATGAAAAAGGGCCGGCGCTCAACTGTGATGCTAGAGAGTATGAGGGAGAGGAATGTCCACCTAAGGGCTAGCACTTACTGTATGTCCTCGAAAGACACCAATGATAGGACAGTGTTGTGGAGATCTGAAGCGTTGCGAGATCTAAATATATTAACAAATGTACCACTTCAATATTACCTTTGTGCCAGGTGTCTTGAACTCCTTTGTACTGATCACTGGTTGGAAATATCGATTATGGTCAAATGGCAGTGAGAAAGTGGGCGACTCGGACTACATAAAAAATTTCCAAGCTTGAGGGCTGTAGGAAAAGCACCAAAATGCGATTGCTAAATATCATCTGACCAAGTTATGGACATTTCATCTGCTTTTCGGAAACTGAGAGAATCTTTCCAGTCGAACCACTGCCGATATGACAGCTGTCAATGTAGGCTTCATACTGAAGGTAACGGAAAAGGCCAGTAGAAATTGGAAACCCGAATGGAACCACAGTATTACTCCGATAGTCTACCGAGTGTCGCTTTGCCAGCTCGGCTGTCGTTTGCCCTCCCAAGTTCCCCACTTATCCATGACCCAATGCGCGACATTTCTTCCAGATTGACGCCGGTGTGCATACCAAGGCTATGAATCGTATGGATGAGATCCTCTGTCGAAACATTTCCAGTCGCACCCTTGGAATATGGGCAGCCACCTAAGCCACCAACGCTGCTGTCAAAGATCCGAATACCATGTTCCAGCCCCACAAGCGTATTCACTAAAGCCTGCCCGTAGGTATCGTGGAAGTGTAGTGCTAGATCTGTATTGGCAATGCCGGCTGCCTTCAATGCTTGTAGAAGCTCCATTGTCCGCGGTGCCGTGCCCATGCCTGTGGTGTCAGCCACTGAAACCTCGTCGGCGCCCATTTCCAGAAGACTCGCAGTTATGTCCGCCACTGTTGAGGGGTTCACTTCGGGGCCTTCATAAGGACATCCCAATGCCACAGAGACATATCCACGGACCCGAATATTCCTGGTCTTCGCCAATGCGACAATGGGCTTAATCCGCTCAAGGGATTCGGCAATGGTACAGTTTGTGTTGGCTTTTGAAAATGCTTCGGTGGCTGCCGCGAATAGGGAAATCTCCGTTGTAGTTGCAGCCTTCGAATCGACACCGGTTGCGTCCGCCGGAACACCCGTCTCATCCATGATTTTCACTAGGCTCTCAAGTCCCTTGATGTTCGGGACAAGGTAGTTGTAGGCAATCGTATGTTGAGCTGAAGGTGGCGATACTAGAAGTTTTTGGCAGATCTCTGAAGTACTGGCCATCTATGATAATTGAGTAAGCCATGTTAGTGGTTTTCTGAGGCCCAACTGCACCGAATGTCGCACCTGTGGCACCCATTTTGCCGGGACGAAGGACCCTGCCTCTATGGTGGTAACGCCGGTCTTGGCCAGTCGTTGAATCATGTCTAGTTTAGTCTCCATTGAAATGGACTGCTTTTCATTCTGCAATCCATCTCGAGGACCGACTTCAACGATGCGAACATGGTCCGAGGCTAACCGCGACTCGGTCGCAAGCCGGCGTGTAAAAATAGGCGATCGAAGAGCCGTAAAGAAGCGCAACCGAGGCCGAGCGAGCATGATGGAAAGCTCAATAAGTAGATTATAGAAGCGTTATTTGAATATCAGAACAGCCTCAAATCAAACAGTGGGGAATGGGAGACATGGAAGGGCGAGAGTACTGAGAGGGGAGCTCATGAGATGCGGAGAGCGCTTGGCCATTCCGGGCCTAGCGTGTTTCTGCGTCTGTGATCGTCCCACCACCCACACCGCCTTTGCAGAAAAAAGATTATCGCGGGGGAAAAGTCGTCTTATCAATCCATGGTCACCCCTCCAACATTTGAAAACACCTAAAGAATGGACAACACACTCCGTCAGCCCAAGAAGCGATTCGTTGGTAGACGTACTGCCGAAGCGCAGGCTCAAGCCAGTCCAACGACCGGAGATGTTGAGTCTACGGCTGTTCAAAAAGGTATTCAAAAACAACCCCTCTTACATCGTACAATAGCAGCGCTAACTTGATTTTCTTTGTACCAGCTGCACCCCGCCGAACCCCAAGAACTCTCAATCAGGTTCCGCAAGAAATCCTGAATGACCCTGATATTCAAGCCGCCATCGAATTGCTTCCTAAGAACTACTCCTTCGAGATCCCTAAGACCATTCACCGTGTTCGCACATCCGAAGCCAAACGTGTGGCTCTACAGTTTCCCGAGGGGCTGCTGATTTTTGCTACAACAATTTCCGATATTCTCCAACAGTTTTGCCCCGGTATCGAGACATTGATTATGGGTGACGTGACCTATGGTGCTTGCTGCATTGACGATTATACTGCCCGCGCCCTAGGCTGCGACTTGCTCGTTCACTATGCGCACAGTTGCTTGATTCCTGTGGATGTGACCAAAATCAAGACATTATACATCTTCGTCGACATCAGTATCGATACCACTCACCTGATTGCCACGCTGGAACGCAACTTCAAGCCCGGTCAAACCATCGCAACGGTTGGTACCATTCAATTCAACGCTACTCTCCATGGCCTCAAGCCTGTCCTCGAGCGTGCAGGTTTCCGTGTTGTTGTCCCGCAAATCATGCCTCTTTCTAAAGGCGAGATTCTTGGCTGCACATCCCCAACACTCTCTGACACCGAAATTGATGTCATCCTCTATCTTGGAGATGGACGTTTCCATCTCGAATCCGCAATGATTCATAATCCCACCATTCCCGCATACAGATACGATCCCTATTCGCGCACTCTGACTCGAGAGAGTTATGATCACGATGAGATGCACACAATTAGGCGTGATGCGATTGCTACCGCGAAATCCGCTAAGAAATGGGGCATCATCCTAGGCTCCCTGGGCCGTCAAGGAAATCCTAACACCATGGCCATGATCGAGCGCCATTTGGCCGACCGTGGTATTCCTGTTGTGAACTTGCTGTTGAGTGAAATCTTCCCGGGCAAATTGGCCTCCATGTCGGATGTCGAATGTTGGGTGCAAATTGCCTGTCCTCGGCTCAGTATCGACTGGGGCTATGCATTTTCCCGTCCCTTGCTCACACCTTATGAGGCACTTATTGCTCTTGGTGTGCGTGAAAACTGGGACACTGAAAATAAGGGAGTGTATCCTATGGACTTCTACGCCAAGGAGGGATTGGGCCGCACAAAGCCTCAGCAGGCTGTTAGCGGTACAGCTTGATCCACCAATCGCTGAAGCCCCCATTCATAATATGAAAGTATATACCCCACCCAGCCTTGGAAAATATAGAGCATAGGACAGCGGGTCTGGCCTTCGGAAAAGAAGAATGAACATCCCTTCACGTTAGAGTACAATTCCCTTGCATGACAGTAGCGGAAAATAGAGTCATTAAGAATCTTGATCCTCGACAGGTAATAAGACTTACTCGGTCAGGTGTCACAAGCTTGGAAAAAATCAGCAAACCAAGGTCCAAGCAAGAGATCCGCGTCGCTGGAGCCACGACGATTTAATTGTTGGCACACTAGTGGCTACGATTGGATACACAGAATGCCGGTGGCTTCGTTAAATAATAGATCTTTCATAGTCTTATGTGCTAATCAAGAACGCATACATTCCCCCTAAACTCAGTCCCTGGCGATCTAGACAGCGCTAAGGCCGCGCCATGTGGGGAACCTTTCAAAGAAAAAGAACAACAATCTCTCCAAATTCCGATTGTTCTCCACCACCACCCTGCTCATAATGAACTTCACCCGAGTCCAGCTTTAAAAGGCCCTCACTAGCCATCTGCCCCCGGGGCCGACCAGAGAAATTCGTCAACCTTCTGCGATACCCGTCCACGTGCCCGACCCAGCTATCCCTGACCCCACGAGATGGCCTCCATCATCGACTCCATAACATCAAGCTCAGAGCCTACCCAAGGCGACCCCAACATTTCCTGGCCAATAGAGCGCATCACACACCCAAATCCTTCCCAAGAATGGCACCCATCCTCCCTCATGCCAGGCCGACACGATAGCACCGCTTCCGAAGACTCGGAGGACAGCTCCGCAGACCAATACACCCACATTTCAAATTATCCAAAGGGCACGAAATCGCTATCGGGAATCTCCCTGCGCGCTTTTCTTATTGGGACCTCCCTCGGCATTACAAGCACAACCACCCTCCTCCTAAGCACTGTCTTCCCAACACCCCTCTGGCGCGTCCCGTTCTTCATCGCCTCGCTCAGCGTATTCCATTTCCTCGAGTTCTATATCACGGCCACATACAACACGCGCGCTGCGGACGTGGAAGCTTTCCTGTTATCCAGCAATGGGTGGGCCTATAATGTGGCACACGGATCCGCTATCGTGGAATGTATCGTGTCGCACGTGTTCTGGCCTGGACAATTTACGCCGGGGAAGTTGCTTTCTGTGACTGAACCTGTGTTTGGAACTTCTGTCCAGCTGCTTCTGGTTGTTGGGTTGCTCCTTACCGGGACTGGTCAGGTTATTCGGTCATTTGCTATGGCGCAAGCGGCCAGTAACTTCAATCACCAGGTGCAGTCGGAGCATAGGACGGGTCATATGCTTGTAACGCATGGGCTATATCGGTTTTTACGGCATCCGAGCTACTTTGGGTTCTTTTGGTGGGGTTTGGGGACTCAGTTAGTGCTAGGAAATGTGGTGTGCTTTGTTGCGTACTCGTTGGTGCTGTGGAAGTTTTTCTCGACGAGAATTAAGCGTGAGTGGTTCCCTTTGTTCCAGTTTTTCTTTGATATCCTTTGCTGGGGAGGTTTACTGACTGTTTGGTTTGATAGGTGAGGAGACTTTCTTGATTCAGTTCTTCGGTGCTGAGTATGTCCATTACAGGCAGTCGACTCCTGTTGGAATCCCCCTGATTCGTTGATACTTCGATACCCCTGATCCTGAACTTTGAGCTAGAATAGACCGGGTTTGGTCCCGGAAGTAGGTTCGGTTTCTTTCTTATTTGTATATATTACGCGGTCTACTGTAGAATAGATCATTTCATAGTGGAAAGGGAGGTTTTGGAATATGTGAATAGTAAACGACCAAGTTATCCTATTCCGTATATTGCGAATCTCTTTGGAGAGATGGCATCATCGAGATGGCCACATAAGTGTAAACATGAGCAAAACCAAACATCCTCAATCGATCTATGCGCTGGCTGCGACCGGCGCAGCCTTCTCGGACTCAGTGGGGAGTGGGGTCACAGTGGTCTTATCGGCACCCGGTACCTCCGGCTTTTCAAAGCTCTTCATGGGGTAGTAGCCCCAGCGGTCAAACATCGCACGGTCCTCATCCCATCCACTGCAATCGGTAGTCAACATCTTCTCACCAGTGAAGATGGCATTGGCACCAGCCTGGAAGCAAGCAATCTGCTGCTCCTCCGACAGCGCAATGCGACCGGCAGCAAGACGAACGATAGTGGCAGGCATGACAAGACGAGCGGTAGCGATGGTCCGGAGCAAACGATCAAAGGGAATCATCTTCCGGTCACCGAGCGGTGTTCCAGGGATCGGGACGAGAGCATTGACAGGGAAGGACTCTGGGTGAGAAGGCAAGCTGGAAACGGTCTGCAAAAGGCCAATACGGTCGGCGTCTGTCTCACCCAGACCGAGAATACCACCAGAGCAAACGTTGATACCGGCGTCACGAACGTGGTCCAGGGTGCGCAGACGCTCGTCGTACGAGCGGGTCGTGATAATGGTGGGGTAGAACTCGCGCGAGGTGTCGAGGTTGTGGTTGTATGCGGTCAGACCTGCCTCTTTCAGCTCCTTGGCCTGGTCCTGGTCAATCATGCCCAGTGTGACGCAGACCTCCATGTTCATGTCACGAATGCCCGAAACCATCTGCTTGACGTTCTTGAGGCTGGTTTTCCGGCCGCGCATGTCACGCCACGCGGCGCCCATGCAGAATCGGGTGCTACCGTTGGCCTTGGCCATGCGTGCCTTCTCGAGCACTTCGTCGACAGGGCTCATCTTGGTAGCCTTCAGACCGGTGTTGTGTTTTGAAGACTGGGCGCAGTATGAACAGTCCTCGCTGCATCCACCGGTCTTGATGTTCATCAATGTGCACATCTGGATGGCCGATGGATCATGGAATTTGCGGTGCAGGGCTTGCTGTACGCTATCAGTATTGATTCGGCATTTTGGTCTTATCCGAGGCTACGGCAGCTGAGATCCGGGGCGCCAATTAGGGCATCAATTCATGGTCGGCGACCAAGTCTACACTTACCGAGGCATATGTGAGTTGGTTCAAAGGGGTGTTATAGACTGCGCTGACTTCCTCGCGAGTCCAGTTGGTGCGTGGGGCAGTCGCAGCAGTTGCCTCGATCAGAACATTGGGGATGCGGCTGGCGAGTGAGGTAGCACTGGGAGGACCTTGGACGGTGCCGTAGGACCGCAGAACGGTCCGGGGCAGGCCCCGCGGGATGGGGAGAGACATGTTGAGATTTGTGTGGGAGAATCAAATTGAGGAAGGAGAAGAGGGAAAGAAGTTTATTATACGGAGTTGATGAGTCGAAGGAGGGGAAGATTCACCGGCTCGACGGTTACGATAATCATGTGGGGAAGGCAGGACCGCGGATTGATCAGTGTCATTGGATCCCACGGTCAACCTTAAGTCTTTGCAGAACACCAGATGGCATCATACCGGAAATACTAATTACAGGACGGGCGAAATAGGGAAAGGGTTGAGTCCAGCCCCGTTGGCCCCAACAAGCAAGCACTCAAGTACGGGTTCTCGTTTCCCTCGGAGACAGATTCCTTTCTTTCACCACGATCTTCAACCTCGAACTCAATTCCTACGATATCGGCCCGCAGGTAGCCGAGGTTGGCCTATGCTTATTTTCCGGTATCCAGGAACAGCGTGGTTTCATGACTGTTTTTGCAATTTTGACTGTAGGCAACCCGCATTCGTTGAGCTTTCCATTTGCGTCATTAATCAGGAGCGGGAGATCCACAGGGGCCTTCACCGGCCAATGATCGGCATCATATTAGGAGATGACGGCCCGTGCAGGATCGGTTCAAGGGAAGTCCAGAATAAATAGCCGCGTGATGCGGACTTTCGAGTTAATTAATACCGAGCAAATCTGGGGTTTCGATCCTAGACTTGTGATTAGGTGAATCATCTCGGTTGGAGTATTAAGTAGCCGTGGGGTTGCGATCCAATCGCTTCGGAAACCATTCGGGGCGATTTCGGCTAGATTTTGGCATGTGCATGTGAGTAAGAAGGATAAAAGCTAAAACCCTTAAGAATATTGTATGTTTTCAGGTTTGCAATACCAATCACAGTCAATCTGTTCCTGGCGATCAATATTCAGCTTCCTCCCTTGCCTACGTTATACATAGACCACTACAATGTGCTTTTGTAAAGATCTTTTGGGCTTAATTGAATAACTTCGAACCACTGATGACTATTTTCTTCGGCTCATTTGTTGGAGGTTCCTTTTTCTAATGGGCCCTCTTTCGTGAGGGAAGGTATTGCGTGATCACCAAAAAGCGCTGCCTGAGGCCCGCCAAGGTTTACGCCAGGGTCTTCGGGCAGAAAACGTGCGTAAAACCCTGCAGCCCGGTGAACAAGATCTTAGCTAATAGTTCTTCTAATATTGTAAATTGTCAACTGTATACTTACTTCATCTAACTATGAATATGAGGAAGTGGGGATCATTCAACAGGAATCAGCCTCCCATGTTGAGTTGGTGGGCCCCACTATACACAATCAGTTTCCCACCAGATCTACCCCATCAGCTAAGGGACATGCACTATGGTTTGTTTTGAGGGCTAGTATTCTCTAGAGTTAAAGTGAACGTTCGAACACACCAATATATTTGACTGCACATGTGGTCGGCTATCATGACAAGTTCCACGGTTTACCACTGCTCGCTCCTATGACAACCTTGGAACCTTGGAATTCCTCAGGGTCTTCTTACGCACATGGGCAGCCTATCTAGGGGGAAATGATGCACCAAGTGCACTGATTTATTCATCGAAAATTCAGTTCATCTTCTCTGTAAAATTATCGAGATACCATCAAGCAAAGATATGCTTCATTTCTTGGTCAGCCGGGTACAGCCAACGTTGAAGCATCACCAGGCCGATGACGCATGCACAGAATGACGCGCGGGCACAAGCCACCGTGACACGATCTGGCCGTTATCGTGGGGCAAAGACACCTTGACAGGACCACAACGTGCCTGTATGACCGAATGAGTGGCTGATCACCAGAAATAAATTAAAGCCCGTCATGTCATCCCACTGACGTCATTTAATCTAACTGGCTCACCAAGTGTACAACTGATTAAAACTACCAGAGCCTCCAGAACACTCAACCTACGTCTTGCAAGGTTGCCTCTGGACATCGCTCGCCGTCTAATCTGGTATGTCTTCTAAAACTTCTGGTCCGTGACATGTCTAACTAACTATCGCTTCGCTCAACTTAGAATTTCATCGCCACCTCCACCTCCACCCATCATGCCTGACATCTACGACCGAATCCGAGAGGAAGTCTCCGATAAAGAACTCGCGCTCTGGACAGCCCTCACATGTGCCGATCCAGCCTCCGAGTTAATCAAATTAAGCAACCCAGAAGCCAACTTCATGTTCCCGAAAAAAGAGGTCCTCACCCTGGAGGACCATGACAAATTTAGAAAGGCGTTGAGGGCTCCATTCCACCGGTTCGACACTTATCGAATCGATGAAGTTCGAATTTTCATCATTGATTTGATGGCAGCGACAGTGACGTGCAAGGTCCATGCGGAGAGGGAGGGTAGGAAGTACCGGGCGACGTCGCATACTACGTGGTCTCAGGCTTCCGATGGCGAATGGAGGATCGTGACCCACCAAGAATGTAAAGTATAGTTGCTGTCTTGGTATAATTTTGAATGGGGCTTTTGGTGTTTCTACGACTTGATGTGCAGAACGTCTCATGAATGGAGCTTTTTGATATCTACTTTAATGTCACGATTTCGTCAGTTTCCGATTTTACGTTCGTAATCAATCTTATACATAGTTGTATGGATTCTAGGTGGGCGACGAAGGATATTTGTGGAGTCAAGGCAGCCATTTGGATGTGGGGTATTCGTGGATAAACATCGTTGCGGTCGGGGGGACGTTCAGGGGACGAGGTTGGTAGTATATGAGAGTCTCAGTCAGGGCAAGTAGGAAGATTTTGGGATGCACACTTATTCCTCCCCCCCTTTGATTTGACAATTTATTATAGATTATATTGATTATATTAAAGCGCGTAGCTTGGTAAGATAGTTGTATTTGTAGGCTTGTTCTTCTGGCTTCATTCAACTCGGCAGATGAGTGAATTTAAGAAGGTTATATGGTATTTCTTCTTTTATTAACATTGCGTCATCTTAATGGGACACTCGGGTACCCCAGAAACGGCCATACGCCAATTGCGGAGATTAATTTAGATCGTGGAGAATAAGGCGTATCAATCTATTTTGCTAGATCTTTATGGGAAGATGGATCCGTGTCTATTGCTATTCGTGGGCTCTTTCTCGGCTCCTCGTCTCGAGGCTTCCACCATGTGGATTATCTCGCATTCTCAAAGTCTAATGGATAAATTTTTATAGAATTTATTTGGGTACTTGTTTCTAAAAGGCTCCACAAGGTAAACTATGAACTGTCATCCACGTTGTGGTTATTGCTATTTACTACAGCGGAGGTGCCAAGGTTGTCCTTGGCAGAGAAGATGCCGTGTGTCGTAATACAGCACGAAGATAGTAAAAAAGCATCACTTATTGATATACATGCTACGATCATCGATTAATTAACTTGCATTGGTCTTATTGAGTCTCTTTCTGTCCATTTGTATACCAATAACCTCAAATGCCAATTCCCAGGGATTGTCAGGGTCTCCTCGTCGCGGTTTTCGAAGCCTGCCACTAACTCCACTTTCCACTCACCGAACAAGGTTTCACCTTTCCCCACAGTGCGGTTTTCCCCCACTGACCTCGTCGCGATCATTTTTTACATATGCGCTCAACCTCTGCGCTATGGCGAAGCCGCAGGGCGCCATTCGGCAAAAGCGCAAATCCCGAGGCCGCGGGCTCCGTGCGACCACTGGTTGGTCAGTTCCTTCCCCAGATTTGTGGCTGTTTTCATGTCCTTTAACGCGTAGTCATGTAGCCTGATCTGCAAGAGACGACATGTCAAATGTGACGAAGTATGTGTTGTTCGCCCCTACGGGCTATCGAAGAAGCCAAGAAAAAGGGATTAATTGGACTATCAGGTACAACCACAATGCGGCCCCTGTGCTAAAGGCCAGCGCCCCTGTGTGTATGCACCTCGGCAATCGCCTTACAGCCGTGCTACAACAGCAGAGGCGCCAGTGCCGCAAACCCCGGTTGACGCGGCGGTGTTAGAGCAAATGAATGGCCGAAGTTCCGTCCATCGGCCTCTTCAAATCTTGGTTGATGCGTGTGATAAGGAACAGCCCATACAGCAAGAGAGCCCACTACTGGGATCACGGGCCGCTACCAGCACGATCGCATCTGAAAACCCTGGGTCGGCAAGTGCCATTGTCTCAACAGCCAGGTCGCCATACGGCTATGTTCCATCACCGGGAACAGAAAGCTCTTATTCATCACGAGCCGCGCCCCTGAGTTGGTTTGAACTCTTAGCTACGGACGCGGCAAATGCGGACAACAGGTTCCTTCTGTCTCCCCCGGAGCAATTCGCTCGGCGCAGATCCCATACACATATTGATACTGGAGAGGATCCTCGGAATAGCTCCAATTTGCAACCTCGAACGCTTCGAGAGAGCCAAAGCTTCAACGCGGCGGCATTTCCGCAGGATCCGGAAATTGCACAACGACTAGCTTCGCAACCACCGGAGGTAGAACCGGCGATATCTAGTGCGCCACAGCCGTGGAGTCCAGGGGCCTTAATCGAGTTATCCCCCCTGGAACATTATTTATTCCAACACTTTGTGCGTGTTGCAAGCAAGTGGTTGGACTTTTATGATCCGGAGAGTCATTTTGCTTCTACTGTCCCGCGTCTAGCTCTCCGAAACGCTGGACTGATGAGAGCCTTGTTGGCTCTTTCTGCACGCCACCGCTCACTGCAAGAATTTGAGTCGGAAGGTTTAGATCGTGCCTTTGTGGAGGAGAAAACGATCGACCGCAACCTCGCTGTCCAGTATTACTACGAATCCCTTCATCACTTGAACAAGGCCATGCAAAACTCTTCGTACGCTCGCAGTCATGAATTGATCGCCACTGCTCTCCTTATCAGCACCTACGAAATGATCGATGGATCAAATCAGGACTGGGAAAGACACTTAAAAGGCGTTTTTTGGATTCAGCGGTTCCAAGATAATGACGGTGAATCAGGAGGACTCCGGTCAGCCGTCTGGTGGGCTTGGCTTCGACAAGATGTCTGGGTTGCCATGCGCGAGCGACGGCGAATTTTCAGCTTCTGGAGCCCCAGGAAGCCAGTGTCAGTACTCACTGCCTCTGAACTTGCAAGTCGGGCATACTATTTGCTCGGACAATGCGTCAACTATGCTTCAAAAGAAGAGGAAAAGGCTTCAGACTTGGAGCATCGCCTGGAACGCGGGAGTGAGCTGCTTTACATGCTGCAGGAATGGCATGATCATCTACCACCCGAATACAGTCCACTTCCCGTCATCTCCACCACTGAAACATTCCCTCCAATCTGGGTCCACCCGGCGCCTTATGCAGGAGCATTGCAAATTCATAGTCTTGCCCGAATTCTGGTAGTCCTTCACAGGCCATCCTCGGGAGGGCTCGACGATTTCAGGGCGGCACAAAAGCTTTTAACGATGTCCGTTAACACCATATGCGGAATCGCACGATCTGTGGATGCCCAGGATCACGCAGCAAACATCGTTTCTTTGCATACTCTTTTTGGAGGTAAGTGCTTTTTCCAATTCGACACTGACAGGTGATGGTTTCTAATCTATTCCAGCTGGAATGTGTGTTTACACTCCACATGAACGCCTGGCCCTCCTTGAGCTTCTCGACTCTTGTCAGCGCACAGTCCGTTGGCCTTTGCTATCGCTGAGAAAGGAACTCGAGGTTGAATATGGGAAAGATTCAGTCAGTGATTTAATGAGATGAGATCCATCAATGTTGGAACATTTCATCACAAAGTTATATGGAAGTCTAAGTATTTCTTTGAATATGTGAGTGTCTCCAGGGAAACTGGCATACTCCTGAGACGTTGGAACAAATGGGGAAAGAATCTCGATCTATCCAAATATCGAACTAATTGGATATCCCGTCATAATGGTTTGACAACCTCTGTCCGATCGTCCCAGTTCTCAGTGCAATACAGAAACGGTGGGACGATACCTTGTAATGCAAAGTTGAAAGTGGCAATGGCTCCTTCACAAATATCTGTGGTCCCTCAGTGGCCTTTCCTGATAGCACTGATATACAGGTGCTTAATGCTCTTTCCTGCGAATTTTTGTCTCTCAAAGAATGGAGGGACTGTCCTTCTCGAGCCTTCAGGTAGCCCAAAGATTACCAGGCGAAGGACAAATATATCTTGTGACTAAACTCTACTTGTTTATTTTTTTTTTTTTGACCTGAAAGAATCTTACTGTGTTGAAATATATAATGATAATTTGAAAATGGGATGAAGTCTCCACAAGTAAATTTGAAACGTAGTATTATTGACATTGCGAGCTCGTCCTTGACTTGATCACCAAACCGTTTCGTCGAAATTATAGATATTCTCAGGGCTAATACACTCGATCTAGCCACTAACATATTTAAGCTACATAGTGATATATAAGAGTTATGTAATTCAATACGCTCTTTATTAATCCCTGTTGTTTCATCCAAAAAGAAGCCTTCTAGAAGACGTCGGACGATTTGACTAGCCCGTATCTTACTAACTAGACCTACACCAGTACGGGGCTAATATTGGATTTTTGTAACGCTCGATCTCTTGTAGCGTATAAGGTGCCTGTAGATTGTCAAGCTGCCGAATGTCGGACTAAAATAGCTTCTTGTAATTAATTAAGCGCTTAATCGACTAGTATAGAAGATATGCGTGGTTTACGACCGTGGAAACGACCCTAAAGCGTACTATACTTTAGATCGAACCTACGCGCCATAGCAAGTAATTCAGCTTTTTTAAGTTGCATATAGTCAGTAGAGTTTGAAGATATCAATTCCTTAGATCAAATCATATAGCAGTTATTCACGGATAGGTATGGTATATTTAAAGACATACATGGGTAGATCGTATTCCGGGAGACTATTCACATCGCTAGTTTGTTCTTATAGATCGGATCATTTACCACCCAGCTAAGGTTTAAGAAAGTAGGAGTCTTGAGAGGTAATACTAAGTGTGGTCATCATGTCCTCACATATACCGTCTTCTTAAATAGTATACCAGTAGCCACAGTCTGTCTTAGATATCGTTACGACATTTATTTTTGGCACGATTCTGAGATAATAATAGGTCTTAGCGGAGAGGAAGCTTTGCACGGCACCATTGGGGGTGTATTACACGGCGGGACTGGCCACGTTCAGAGGAAAGCCCATTGGAACTGACATACTACCTGTAGGACTGCGTATAATGAGTTAGCTGATGGGAATCTTGCATATGTCATACTACGGTGTCTAGGCTTTTGCACAACATATTTTAGACATATATACATATACATCCGCCTTCCGGCGACGCCAAGTTTGAACACTGAGAGTCAACACTTAGGTTTCATGCCCAAGGGATAGTCCCTCACATGCTATATTGACAAGATTCATTGATTCCGAGATCATTGTGAGGCTCTTCTCCAGCCACATCACCCATTATATCTGCAATCATGGCCATTCCACCTGATAAGTGCCAAGTTATGTGGCAGTGGAAAAGCCAAACCCCAGGATTATCCGCGCGGAAGCGCAGTACTGCATACCCACGACTTGGTATCTGGACGGTATCCCGGAGAATCGCGTGATCCAAATCATAAAATCCAGTATCTTGAAGATTGGGGCTCGAACTTTCAGTATCATGTGTGACCATAGGAGGTACAGAAATACCGGGGGGCACAGCGTCTTTAAATGGATTGTACGATCCCCAGCCAAGAGGAGCTTTGTAGACATGGAGGACGAAAAAATGGTGACCATGCTGGTTTTTTTTTTTGGTTGATCAGCTTTTGCATTCCTAGTCTCTCGTGGGCGCCAGGGTTTGATTGGGGTTCGCGGAGTATGTCCTGACTCACAAGATGGAATGGATGAGCACTATCATCTAAATTGTTAACAATGAGGTCAACCCAGACAGGATCAGTATTTGTTGAAAAGGAAAATTGATTCTTGTCCCATTGTTTGCGAGGCAGAGTAATCAGAGGGTATGGTGGTTCTTCCTGAGGTCGCCAGGATGAATGGTTGAAATAGCCCCACGGCTTGTTGGCGTTGATAGCTAGCATTTGGATCTTGGTATACACAACATGTGTTTGATGAGAATTTTCAGGAAGCGCAGACAAGACAGAAGGCGACGAAGAAACGTTTTCGAGATCCACATGCTGCAAATGCGTTATTTCATCCTTTCTAAAGGACAGATCGGTGGAACAACAGTTCTGATTGATTCCAAACTTTTGAATTGTTGTTAATGCGAGATTAGGGCGCCGAAAACCTCTACAATGCATAATATTAGACATGAAGTTTGTCACACTGCAAGTATACGCACGATTTATCCAACATAACGGTCATGGAGGAGGGGTTATCCCGAGCTACCCGTCGGTCTGAACGTAGAACAAAGTCTACTCGTTGGCCAGGATATAGAATTCCAGCAGAGTGGATATTTTCCGTCCTTTCCCGCCGAACTTCACTGCTGTCAAGATGAATTACTTCCAGAATTTCCTGCGAGAACTGCAGGGTGAATCCAGCGAGAGAACTATAGGCCATCAGCAGGTTATTTCATCATTATTATTCGTCCTCGTACCCTGTGTTGACAACTCGAATGCGATAGGAGAAGCGCCTATCTATGTTTAGAAAAGACGTGTTTGCATATTGTTGAATACAGTCTAAAGGACGAGCCGGTACAGCCATTTCACAATCAAATTGCCCAATACCGTTGATCAGAAGGGAATCAGGCACAGGCTAGAAGGTTCTTTAGCAATCGAATACTAGGAGTCAGCTTGCTGTTCCCTTACATACCTCGCTTCCAAATGAAGCAGCGCTCATGTAGTGCGACCTGGCTTCTTGCGCAGGTTGATGATACCAGTCCCCGATGAGGAGAAGTAGTTCCTTCTCGTAGCCGAACAGGTCATTGTCTGTAGCGTTTTCACCAATTGAAAGCTTTTGATTTGCTAGCTTCTGAGAGGGAGCGTGGACAATGAGCCCTCCATATAGCCCATCTGCCCTCTGAAGGTCTGTATGAGCATGATACCAAAAGGTGCCATTCTGATCATCAGGGATGGTGAATTTGTATGTGAAACTGGCTTCGGGTTCGATGGGACACTGGGTCACCCCGGGGACACCGTCCATGGAGTCTGAGCATAGTGTGAATAAAAATTGAGAATTGGCATGAGATGACATACTTTTTATGTGAACACCATGCCAGTGGATTGCCAAGACTTCATCTTCCAAGTGATTCTCCACCCTAATCACCAGAGTATCTCCTGCTCTGGCCTCAATTGTAGGGCCAGGTAGTAAGCCTTGAGAGGGATTAGCTATCGAATTATAGCATAATGTGAAATTTCTAACCATTTATCAGGTATACCTCTTTCTTCACGCCATCTGGACGCCGATATGCCTTTGTCACATGCCAAGTGAAGTGATGAGCGAGAGGCTCTCGGAAAATATGGTTTTCCGCATGAAGCTCAAGACGGGGACGGAATGTATCCGCTACTATCCCTAGTTTGTTCTGGTACATTTGCTCGGAGGGGACCTGTTGTTGCTTGGGCACAACGATTATTTGGATGTTGTTGTAGACATTCAAATAAACGAAGACCAGCAATGAAGACAAAAGTAGCAAATACAACCCACCTGAAGACATCATTCTGAGACGCCGCTTGGGTGGCCTGCTCACCATCTCAATAGCCATAACTTTTCAAAGCAGATTCCCGGAGCTCGCTTCAATTTCAAACATTTTCGCTGATGACGGTCATAGCCTATCAGCCTTCAGTCATTTCATTGTTACCAGCGTAGTTTTCCGAAATCACTCCAGGGTTTTTAACTTCCAGCCGCCCGCACTAAATCAAGGCTACATAAGAAGCTAAGTGTAACATGCCCCACATCGATGTTATCTCTGTCAGAAATCAAAAAGCGTCACTTCATTTGTTAGCAAGTACCGAGATTCGTACGCTCGATTGGTCTCCTCTCGCTGTGAACATGTTCTCTAGATATGCAAGATCTTGTCGCTTTTAATTTAAGTCGCTTTTAATTTATAAGTGTGCTCGGGCTATGGCCTAGACAGCTCACCACCATGACTATCTCCTCCAGTTCTAAGATTTTCTTCCTTCTCCATAGCGCACCTTCAACTCATACGATCCCACCACGATCCACTATGTCCGTGGCAATTGCTTGTTAGTGCCGGCGGTTACTATGTATGTAACAATACATAACCCTTTCAAATCACCGTAAAATATGATACTCCTATCAGCTTATAGAACCCGCCCGCGTGTGTGGGGCAAAGGCCCAATGTTCACCCAATATGACCTCCAAATCAAGACACGTTCAGTATTTTATCACACAGGTCAAAATTGTCAACTGCAGATTAGCGTACAAGCAGAATGGGAAAGTATACGAGGCTGCACATCTCATGTTATTTTGGTCATAAATCTGAGACACAGAAAGTAGAAATCAGGAATCAAACAAGGCGGATCTGTGTTTTGAATCCCTTAAATATGTATTAGTATGCCTGAAAGTTTCTAATTTCTCAATTCCCTAGAAAATATCGGGGCATTTGGTTCACTAGATTTGACTTGATGCACAATCATGTCGGTCGCTCATATCATCATGCTGATCCTCTTCGTGAGGGTCAGATCTGTCTTTGCTGACTCTTTATCGACCATTGATCATGTTGTTATTTTTATGCAAGAAAACCGATCATGGAACAATGTAAGTCGACCCAGACGAGAAATGGTGGGTCCCTTTGATTATAAAGTTAATGTGTGATCAAAACCATAGTATTTTGGCACCATGGCAGGAACGCGCGGATTTGCGGATCCTAATGTTCAAGTGAATACTGCGACCAACAAGTCCACTTTCTACCAGTATGATCCGCACTTTTAGCGAGATAAAACTCATAGATCTGACTGACTTCTAAGGGTGGTAAACTCCGATCTGTCCAATGCAACCGATTGGCTATTGCCCTTCTACCTTGGATACGAAGGTGGTACTTGGCCAGAAGCTGTTCAATGCATTACCGCTGGAAGCAATAGTTACACGAGTAATCACTATGCTCTTAATGGGGGATTGAACGATGCTTGGGCCACCGAAAATACTCCGTGGAGTTGGGGACACTTACAGAGAAGCGATATCCCGGTGCACTTCGCCATTGCTGAAGGCTGGACTGTTGGGGATATGTACCAAGTACGGACTTCAATCCTTGCTGCGAGAAAATAGACTAACCATTTCTCTAGGAATCGGTGATTGCCTCTACCAACCCTAACCGTGTTTCGCTAGTCAGCGGAACTATTGGCGTCAGCGAAACCAAGCCTTATATTGACAATTACGAGATTGATGGTAAGGAGCCGAAGATACCAAAGGGAATTGACCTTCTACGGGAAGAAAGTAGCTGACATATCGCGTCTAGGCTGTGAGACGTCTGAAATGAGCTGTTACCCGCTCACCTGGACGACGATCTACGAGTATTACCAAAACGCCGGCGTTACATGGCAGGTCTACCAGGACACTGACAACTTTGATGATAACCCTCTCGCGTGGTTCAAAAACTTCCAAGAAGCTTCTTCAACCTCTGAGCTAGCTGATCGTGGCCTCAGTTATAAAGGCTTAGACGCCTTCTACGATGCCGCCGCAAACGGGACTCTCCCCATGGTCTCTTTCATTGTTGGGCCAACAGAGCTCTCTGAACATCCTCCTAACTTGCCTAGTGCTGGTGGATGGCTTCAAAAGCAGGTTGTCGATGCCGTTGTTAACGGTGCCGCTTACAATACTACCGCTTTGATGATTAGTTACGACGGTAAGTTGAGGAATCCACGAAAACTCTGCAGCAAATCATCTAACCTTTTCTTTCTCTCAGAGACTGGCGGCTTTGGGGATCACGTCGTTCCATTCCATTCTGAGAATGGAACTACTGGTGAATGGATTGAGGATCCTTACGGCATATTTGGATATACTTACACTGGGCCAGGTGCGTGTCTTTCATCGTCATACTGCTCTGTCGCAGTTCACTATCATGAACGCACTGCTGATCTTCACCAGGTTTCCGCGTCCCATTTTACATTGTTTCACCATGGACTCGTGGTGGTCGCGTCTTTACAGAGCGAGCAGACCACAATTCCCAGATCCTTTTCTTGGAAGAGTGGCTAACCGCTAAAGGCTACAATAATGTCACCACAGAGTACATGGAGCCGTGGCGTCGCGAGCATATGTCCAATCTTCTCAACGCTTTTGATTTCTCGAACGTAAGGCATCTTGGACTTTGGCGGTACTTTTGCCATGAACGATCATTGACTCCTGATTTAGCCTAACTATACTATACCCGACATCCCTGATATTGATGCTCCTGCCCAAGACTCCGATGGGACGTATATCTCTACCGGGACCTGTGAGTCAACATACGAGGTTCTCCGGCCAACTGTTCCCTACGGTGAGCAGACCGAAGCTTCATCTCTCTACTTCGAAAATGGATACAAGCAAGTCGTTGGATACTTGACTGAGGGTCGCTATCTCACCTTTGAGAAAGACGGGTATGCTTTGGCCAACCTGGGCCTCTCTTCAGTCGTTAGCCTGACAGCCACCACCACTGATCATAGCTCTGTTTACCAACGCTGGGTCCTCCACTATTCTTCAGATGAAGAAAGCCAGGTATACTATCTCGAAAGCGCTTACGATGGAACTTACTTAGGTGCTGATGGCACTTTGGTTTCTTCCCAGTCTGAAGCAAGCGAGATAGCTATCTCGTTCCTCGGTGGTGGTGCTGGTTATACCTTACAGTACGAGGGATCTACCTACATTGACGTTCAGAGTGATTCCTTGACAACAGCTTCCACGTCTGCTTCTTCACAAGGGTTTGGTATCTACTCTGTTACCTACAGTGACTCTACTCAGTGAAGTTGTGGTGGTCTCTGCTCTGAAATCAAAGGCTGGCTTTTACAGCTCTTTTGAAGAATATGTATATACCGTGCCACGACACTCTTTGTTAGCAAGTAGTCTACAGTACGAAAAGGAATGACTGGGTGATAATACCCCAGTATGCACAAAATCTCTACAAAGAAAGCACTCTCTACTTGAGTACAGGGGTTAAGATCAATTTTATGTCAAAATTCGCGGACAGTTCATTTGAACAATATATTATGAGTATTTCTCTTTTTCAAACGTCCATGTTCAGCACTCATATCATTAGGTTTGGCACCGCCCCCCGGAACTTGTACATCAATCGGCTTCATCATTCAGCCCCTTTTCGTCAAAGCTGTCGATCATATTGCGGAATGAATGGTCAGATCCTTCAGGAATATCATCGGGAATCAAAGGCAATTCGGAGGCTTTGGGCTTTTTCCTTCTAGCCCACCCAGGTCTGACCCGAGTGGATGCGATCATCTTAAAATCCTTATGACGGGTGTTGGTGGTATATATTGCAGGTGAGGTGGTTGTAAGTTCGGGTACACCAATAAGTGGGGATCGTGTTGCTTTGATGTTGTCCTGCTCAGTTATGGTCTGAGTGGAAGGTGTGGGAGTAGAAGCAGGAGTTGCCAACTTGCTGGGGTTTTCCACGCCCTGTAGGTGGAAGATGTCTTCCTGATAGTCCTCAAGGCTGGGTATCAGTCTCTATACCATTATTAGTACCTCTGTGTTAAGTTTCAGTTGCAGACTTACAGGATGGCGAGATTGGATGATTGTTGCCAATTGGACTGTGGTCCCAGTTGCCGTCTTCTGGATGCGGTAAGCGCAAACGGAGGCCAAAGATAGAATAGATATGGCGATAATCATTGAACAGGTGGACTTGAGAGAGAAACGGGCCATTTTGAAGGTCAAGTAGTATGTCGGCGTTCTGTTCAATTCCTTGCGTTGGAGGAGGTGAAGGAGAACTTATTTATACAAGAAAGGTCTTCGTCTCGCAATCGTAATTCATAACACTGATTAATCTTGAATCTCATATCACTGAAGAAATGGGGGTTTCTGCAATAATGTGAAATAAGGGCTGGTTAGTAAATCTGATATATCAATACCCTCCTTGCTACTTTCTCCGTATTTTCGCGATGGCCTTCCAGACAATTAGCCATCCTATTTAATGGCGTCACCTGGCACTAACTTTTTTTTCCCATGATACCTAGACTTGAATTAAACTAAGAGGGGCAATGGCTGTTGACGGTATCCTGTGGCGATCCAGGGATGTTTTGGCTTGATGTCAACATTCCAACCATTCCGCCACCCGGGGATTGAAACAGCCAGAACGATATCATAAAAGGCATAAAAGCCCCTTGCAAGATCATATCTCCCCACTGGCTTTGCCATGGCCTTTCCTACGCAGTATCACATAGCTGATGCAACGTAGGTGTTGGTCGGCAAACTAAGATGGCACCATAATTGAGGAAATCAAATGAGAGATTTCGCGCCAGAGTTGTTTTCATTACCTGTAGGTCTACAGCCAGGTTTTTCATTCTAGGTGGACCTAGATCTAGGTCCTGTGGAAGCCTACACTCAACCCTAGTGAACATGGCGCTAAAGATGGCGTCCTAGGTGCTACTTTCGGCGCCTAATTTACAGCTAATTAGCGTCAGGACTGGTTACTTATTGGTCATGGAAGAGATTTCATTAACGCCGTCATTTGAAAGGAAACCGACATATATACATTCCAAAATATTTACTCAATACATGATTTTGAGCGGCGGCGGAACCAGACGTGCAAAGCACCGAACACAACCACTCCCAGCGCAAGCATCGCAGATATGACCGAGAAGCCCATTATATACTTGGGGCTATCAGAATCTGGGAATAGATACGATCCATAGATCTGCGCCAAATTCCCCATCGCATTCACCAGGGCCAAGCTGACACCTCGAGCTTGCGGGTGCATGCCAGCAAAGGCCGATGATGCATATGCGAGTGTACCTCCATTGGTAGCCCAGAGACCACATGCCATCAAAACTAGTAGAACGTATCGGGCTGTGTAGTTGTAAACTGCACACACAATGATCGAGCATATGAGAGAAAAAGTCAACCAGCAGGCGATGATCAGCCCTCGCCAGTCTGGCAACTTGTCGCTGAAATATGATGTGATGCCAGTGGCAACAAAAGCTGCGCCATAGATTGGGACGGTGAGGAGGTTAATCTTATAAGTGGAAGCATCCCCGAAGAGGCCCTTGACGAGGGTTGGGTAAAAGTAAGTTAGGGTGCTGGATCCGACGATAACCTAGTGAAGAATAATTTTCAGTTTGGATGAGCTAACAAAGAGACAAGGAGCAGGAGTCAGGGGAACCTACCATGTACCCAATAACAAAGACCCAAGTGCGCCAATCCCTCACAGCAACCTTGACAGCACCCCAGTTGCTCAACAGAGCAGTGTCTTCGGTCACTGCGGTCACATTCTCGGTCGCCAACCGAGCCACGGCCACATGTCTTTCACGGTCAGACAGACTTTTCGAGGTGGCAGGGAAGTCTGGAAGAATGAACAGGGAAATCAAAGCACAGCCAATGGTAGCAGCACCCTCAACAATAAACAACCACCGCCAGCCACGAAGACCATGGGCGCCCTCTAGTCCATCCATAATGCCTGCAGCAATGAGACTACCAAAGGCACCGGACAGAACAGCAGCCGAGATGTACACACCAAAGCGCTTGGACTGCTCAGTGCGCTTGTACCACGATGATAGAACGAGGAGAACACCAGGTGCGAATCCGGCCTCAGCACTTCCAACGAGGATGCGAAGAACTATAAGATGTGTGTAATTCTTGATGACGGACATAAGACAGGTGAGGACGCCCCAAACAATCATGATTGCAGGGAGAAAGATCGAAGGCCGGGTGCGAGCCAAAACAAGGCTATCGCAAAGTCCGTGATTAGTGGGCTGCTGGAGACAATTCAGGCGAATTGAGTGACTTACTTGCTAGGCACTTCAAATACCACGTATCCTACAAAGTAGACCACCAGAGCAACTGAATATTCGTTTGAGTTCAAGTTCAGGTCCTCTTCCATTCCGGATACCTTTGCATTGGCAATGCTAAGAGAGGCACTGTGAGCATACACATATGGGATGACATGGATGTCTAACTTACTTTGTACGGTCCATATAGGACAACAGGTACATAACCCATATCACCGGCAACAGCATCAGATCAATCTTTCTGACCAAGGCTTTCTCCTCCTCAGGAGACCAGGTCTCATCCACAACTGCATGTTCAATTTCATCAGAGGAGATCTCCTTGCCGGATGTATCTTTAAAATCAACTGAATCCATATTGAATGGAGCAGAGAAGAACAGTGATTAATGAAGATACCTATTCTGCAAAGAAGCAAGCATGTCGAGCCTCTCGAACAGGATATTTATGTCTCCTTGTACGTTGACGGCTGACGATCGTTCTTCCGTATTTCGCTGCCAGCGATGACGGCAATCTACCTGCCCATCCATCATCCCATACGACATACCTGATCCGGTACTAGACTGGGGTTGATAGGATCCACCTCCGCAATTCACGAAGCCATGCGGCGCCCCCACAAACTCTATCGTTATTGGCGAGCCGCTCGTCTCGTCTCGAGGCACCCGCGTGGGACCTTTGTCAGCCAATACGAGAGCCCCCTCTTCGCGAGGTCTCCGAATGCTGTGATGCACCATGGTACATGCAATGCCTGCACATTTTTCTACAAGTGCACATACCCCGTTTCTACGTTTGTCAGTGCGGAACGTCTCCGAGATGAGTACTAACACACACATATGTTCAATAAACCAGACAAGCCTGCCGAAAACTAAAGTAAGAAGCGTTTTGACTTAATAATAAGAGCCAGAATTGAGCTGGCATTCCGAGTTCTCGCCTCAATTCAGTAAGTGACGTCAGATTAGCTCGGCAAGCCTAAACCACCCACGCCTCGACCCGAGCCTCGAGTCGAAGCAACTTCCGAGCCTGGGGTAAATATCAATCCGGTTATCAATGGAGGGGTGGAGGGGGTTTCTTGTTTGGCATGCGGGGAGCTGATCATACTCAGAAAAATTTCTATTAAAGCTGGAGCATGCCACATACAACGGTCGAAAATTCTCCGCATCTCCGCATTGCATTGTCTCCTCCAGCAATACTTAACAATTCCATTTGACCTACTTCTATTCCACACATCATCACCATGCCTCCCGTTGCTACCGAGAACTCTACGGCCGACGCCGCTAAGGTCGAGACACCTACTCCCTACCTCAGTACGATGCCGGCAAATGACTTCAACTGGCAGATTACCCTGGGCCAGAAGGTAGTTGCCATAACCGGTGCCAACCGCGGTATTGGTTTGGGTATTGCGGAGGTGTGCCTCGCCAATTCGGCGAAGGTGGTATACTCTCTTGATCTGATGGAGCCTGGCGAGGATTTTGCAGCTCTGCAGAAGCGCTACCCCAACTTCAAGTATATCCAGACAGATGTCACCTCTGAAGAGAGCGTGGAGAAGGCGATCAACCAAGTTGTTGAGGAGACTGGTCGCATTGATGGCCTTGTGGCCAATGCTGGCATGACCAAGCACCAGCCTGCTCTGAAATTCGATCGTTCCGAATTGGAGAAGTTGTTTAACCTTAATGTAAGTGTCTCTAGAGATAAACTCGAAACGCTAGTGTTAACCAAGTCTAGGTCTATGGCGCCTACTTCTGTGCTCAGATTGCTGCTCGCAAGTTCATCGAGCTCGGTATCAAGGGCTCAATTGTAATGACTTCCAGCATGACCTCTTACCGTCCCAACCGAGTGAGTTAATCCTGAAGATTATTGACGAATTTATTCTAACATGTTACACTTAAAGGCGGCTCCTTCTGCGCCCTACGGAGCAACCAAAGCTGCTGGTATGTTCATAAAGTCAAACACCGTTGTCAAGTCAAATCTAACTGACTTCCTCTCTTAGTTCGCAACATGTGTCACACCCTTGCCATGGAGTGGAGCAAGCACGGCATCCGCGTCAACAGCATCTCCCCCGGTTTCGTTCGCACTGCCATGACATACTACGTTGAGACCGCCCCGGATTGGGACTTAAAAATGCAGTACTACGGCGGTATGCCCCGTCTGGCTGATCCGCGCGAGCTGGGTGGTGCCTATGTATACCTCCTCAGCGATGCTAGCTCATATACAAGCGGTATCGACATTCCGATTGCCGGCATTGTGGGCGCGTGGTAAACGAGTTGCATGACACGGAAAGCGGCAATCATGGCGTTATGATTTATTTAAATCTTCTAGATATTGGGATTGTCTGTCAGAATATACACTATTATGTTTATGCCCCATAATGTAGTCGAAGTTCATTGGGAATCGCGTGTTGTACCCGTGGACATAGATTCGGTCTTGGCTCCCGCGGGATCCACTGGGTTGTCCGCGGGCCCGTTATCTCAGCGAGCCTCGGGATATGGCGAGCTCAACTTCCCCATCAACTGCTCCAAACCTTCTTTAAATTGCACATGGCGAAATCTGACAAGGCCGCTGCGCCCAAGGGTCCAGCTAAATACAATGTCGGCTGGCGACGAGTGGTCCGCAATTTCAGCCCATCGTACGTGCATCCATGAATCATACATACCATTATCTCTCGGGCGAGTGTTTGCTAACAATGATTATAGGTGGTTTGCAGTCACAATGGGCACTGGAATTGTCTCTGTTCTGTTTAATTCCATTCCATTCTCATCACCAGCTCTATACTACATTTCTATTGTGTTTTTCGTGTTAAATGTTGTCATATTCGCCCTGGCCTTCATCACCTCTCTCGTGCGATACACCCTGTATCCTGAGATCTGGCGAGTGATGGTCCAAGACCCAACAAACTCACTTTTCTTAGCAACTATTCCCATGGGCTTTGCTACTCTTATCGAGATGTGGGTTCTCGTCTGTGTTCCCCGGTGGGGAGAATGGGCCTCGTCCTTTGCATGGGCGTTGTGGATAGTAGATGTCGTCGCCGCAGCTTCGGTAACACTTTCGCTATCGTTCATACTGTGAGGATCAATTTGTACCCCTCACTGTGTCACACAGCTAATTATTCTTCGCTAGAATATCACAACGATATATCACCTCTTTGGATCGAATCACAGCGCTTCAGTTGCTACCCATAGCCGCAACAATAGTCGCAGCCGGTGTAGGTGCAGAAGTCGCTAGCATTCTACCTAACAAGGTCCACGCAATGGGAACCCTTTTAGTCTCCTTCATCCTATGGGGTATGGGTACGCCTTTAGCATTGGCAGTGCTGGTCATTTACTACCAACGACTGGCGGTGCACAAACTACCTCCACGCGAGGCCGTCGTGAGCTGCTTTCTGCCCTTGGGACCATTAGGCTTTGGTGGATTTGGGTAAGATATCCGCAGTCGTTGTCTTCTTCCGGAAAACATGGGCTTATTACTTGCAGTATCATCTACATCGGAAAAGTAGCTCGTGAACTTTTCCAAGACTCAGACATTCTCGATCCCATCGCCGGCTCAATGGCTCATGTTCTTGGTATCTTTATATCTCTCCTCATGTGGAGCTTTGGATTGATCTGGCTTGTATTTGCCTTTGCGACTGTGCTATACAGCTCCCCGTTTCCTTTCAACATGGGATGGTGGGGCTTCACATTCCCGCTTGGTGTCTATGCGGCCAATACAATGGAGCTAGGGAAAGAGCTGGACCTCATGTTTTTCAAGGTTTTTGGAACGGTATGTACGAGGCTTGCTGGACTTCAGCACCTTGCTGACATGATTCTTTCTAGATTCTCAGCGCGGCCGTTCTTTTATTGTGGGCGTTGGTGGCGTCGCGAACAGCTCTAGGAGCATGGCATGGACATTTGTTCCATGCGCCGTGTTTACAAAACCTGGGTCTGAAAGAGGATGAAACAGAGGGTGAGCGCCTTCGAGCATAAAATGACCTTGTTTCGTAGTCAAAGTTCAAAGTTTCAGGACGTTTGCATGTACAACATCGGGGTACCTACAACATACCTCTCCAAACTTGAAAGCTTCTCATGAGAATATATTTACAAACACTTGTGCTGGCATTCGGGGATTTCAAGAGTTAGTCATCTAGGATTGCCTGGTGGCTTAGTTTTGAAAGGAAATAGAGACTCTTCCGAGAAGGATTCACTACTCTGACTCATCTACTGTAGTGAATACAAGTCATAGAACCAGATTGGGAAAGACAAAGTGAAGCCAAAGAGGACTAGTGCTGCAGAGACGGAGGATTATGATTGGTCTGTTGGGAAGCACATGACCCTGAGGGGATGTCATTCACCGCCTCATGTGACCTGCACGTCACTTTTTTTTGTTCGATAGGAATTCACTCTGTAACAATCGGGGCGGGTTCGCTGCCTAAACTTTCCTCTATTTCTGTCCTGCAATTTCCTCCTGCACTCCTCTTTCTTTCCATTGCTCCCGTTCTGCATTCTCGAAAATACCACCGATTTTGAATCCGTTGTATGCGACCGAACCTTCCTACTTGACCAAGGCGCGCCGCGCGCAATCAATCAACAGGCCTTTAGGCCGATCATTTCTCTCCAGATTCTCCCACCTTTTGCGACAAACCCACCTATCAGAGCAACTACCCCCTCGACAAGATGAAAACCATGAAGTCCCGCCGTCCTGGTGGCACCGCCGACCGCGGTGGCATCCGAAAGCGGGGGCCAACGCGCACCGACCGAGATGGGGACATGGACATGGATACAAGCGCCGCGCGTGGAGGGGGCAAGAAAGGCCGGGGCAACACCGGGCGGAACAATACAGGCCGCTCTGCTCCATCTGGCCGGACGCAGGGTCGCGACAGGAACATTGACGCGATCCAGAAGGCCATCTCCAACTCCCAGGATTCGTTCAGCATCCGATCAGGCAAGAACACCAATGCAGACCGACTGGAATTGTACAGCGTCCGTGGCTGGAAGAATAGCAAGGCTTCATCCAGGCGCGACCACGGTGTCGAAAGTCTCATCTCATACCTCGAACGACGACTGAATACGCTCAAATCAGGATCCCGCGCAAAAATCACCAAGGTATGTCATAATATTCGAATCGCGGCCACCATATATATATAAAAATCGACATGCACCCGGTCCGACGTTGGCTCTTTGGTCGAATATGACTTTCCTGGAAAGACGACGGTCGCTACCTCCCGGGGTCCTTTACGTTCCTTGGCTTAATTGGCTTTTGTGATTCTCAAGGTTGTTTGCGCCTGGCTAACATTCGATTAGTCGCGGGTTGAAGGAGACGCACTTATTGTTTCTGTGAGACCAGACTTGGCAGAACCAATGTCCAAAATCAATGGCAATGTCTTCGCTGGAGTTAATATTACCGTGGAACCATACGATCCTTCCTCGACCGAGGCGCTTGAGCGCGAGATAGGCGCTGCTAATGGTCTCTCCCCAGAGACTGTCGACGTGAAATCCAAAATGACTGCGATCCTCGCCAGACGATACTTCCCTGAGACCAAACTTCTTGATCTCTCCAAGCTGGGCACCGACTCGGATCTCAATGCCATGGGCATGTTCAATAAAACATCAACAGAGTCTAAATTCTTTCCGGCTCTCATGAAGGTGTGGAACATGGGATTTCCCGACGCAAAGCAGAGGCGCGAGGCTGTGGAAAGCGTGAGCTTAGCAGACAACCAACTTGCTAACATCAACGTCGTGACCACCCTCGCTGTGACTATTCCTGGCCTCAAAAACCTCGATCTCTCCAACAACAACTTCAAGGATGCCCACTCGATGATTGGCTGGCGCTGGAAATTCCGCGACCTCGAATTTCTGGATTTGACTGGAAACCCTTTCAGTACCGACGAAAGCTTTAAGAACACCATGATGAAGTGGTATCCTAAGCTGCAAACCCTGAACAACGTCCAGGTTCGCACGCCAGAAGAGGTAGCGGCCCAGAAGAAGACGCCTATCCCTGTTCAGCCACCCCACTTCCAAGATGATTCCCAGATCGCAGAAAACTTCATCCGCACGTTCTTCGCGGGCTACGATGGCAACCGAACCGAACTTCTCAACAGCTATTATGATGATGCTTCGAGTTTCTCTATGAACATCAACACTACTGCGCCCAAAGCCGCTCAGGCTGATACTGCCAGCTGGGACCCTTACATCAAGAAGAGTCGAAATCTCCTGAAGATCAGCCACCTCCCCGCACGAATGGCACGCACTTACACTGGGAAGGTGAAGATCGGTGAGCTGTGGAGTACTCTGCCGCCAACTCGACACAGCGATATGGCTCTTCACCCCGAGGAGTGCCTCGTTGAATGTCACCCCGTTCCTGGACTTCCGGATCAGACTGGCCAGAGCGCGACTGGTGTCGGTGGTCTCTTGGTTATGGTCCACGGCAAGTTCGAGGAAAGCCTTGGAGGAAAAATGGAGACACGCAGCTTTGATCGAAGCTTCATCATCGGCCCTGGCAATGGTCCCGGTGGTATCCGAGTTATCAACGACATCCTCGCCCTTCGCGCCTACGGTGGACATGAAGCTTGGAGCCCCGAGAACCAAGCTATCCCTCAGGCTATCCCTCAGCCCATCCCCCAGGCCATCGCTCCTCCAGCTGCTGTGGTCCCTCCTATCGCCCCTGCCGCTATCCCAGTCGTGCCCGGTGCTCCCCGACCCGGCTTCCCAGAGGGATACGGGTTGCCTGGCCCAGGCAAGACCGATACCCAAGTTCAGCAGGAACAATTGATTTCGCAAATCAGCGCGAAATCTGGTATGACCATCCAGTATTCTGAGATGGCGCTCTCTAGCAACGGATGGAATCTTGAGGCCGCATGGAACAACTTTGAGCAATTGAAGGTGAGCAAGCCACACACACTCTATTTGATCACATTCCAAACACTATGCTAACATCATTCGATGCAGGCCCAGGGCGCTCTCACCGCAGATGCTTTCCTTCCTACATCATGATCAATTCACGTTACCAACGCCATACGAGCCAGTCCAAGTCCCTACGCCCCTCTTATTCTTGAATTCTATCAAAAATCAAATCCATCGGACTGGTCTCTGCTTTCACATACAACACAACTAATCATTGTGCAACAAAACTTGCTGCGGGGCTGAATTTCTTTTGCATGGCTCGGCGAATGACAAGGGTTTTGTCACTTTGTATCTCCTCACTTTCAATGTATTTTAGACACTGAGTCGCTTCAGGACGTTCAGAGACTGGTTTCAATCACATGGGTCTCACTTACACTCTCGACTGTCTCCTTCCCGATGTCAATACACGTAACCTGAGGGCAAAAATTACGATTCAAACAATGATCCGAGCCTAAAATTTCGACCAAAGCATATAAGAGGTATATGGCAGATTCAAAAAGTAAATTCTGACATCCTAAATGACATCTATTAAATGTAGGCCGTAATACGTAACAAAACATAAGAGAATATCCATGATCTAATCGCCAAATGCAAGGCCAAATCAGTGGCCAGATCCATTCTCCCTCTCAGCCTGCGTCTCAAGCTCATCCTCGTAGGTGGCAATCGAGGCAGAGCTGCGCACACGTTGCAGCTGGCTCTCCACGTAGTTGTTGATGTGCTCCTCACGGTCACCATCTCCATTGGTAGAGAGGGCAGGAGTGCTTCCGCGTCGGCTGACGGGGCTCATCACTTCCTCGTCGTCCAAATAAGTTGATACCGGAGTGGCGTCACCTGCGACGGTCGAGTTAAAGTCACTGCGGTTCCCGATGGACCGGTTTGTAGAAGAGCGGCGGACGGATGGTCTTCTGGAGCCGATTCCACGACCCCGTGTGGATCGGGAGAAGATATCGTCGAAATAGTGGGAGGCAGCGGCGAAGGGGCCACGTGGGGTCTGAGGGAGACGACAGTTGATACTAGAAAGAGTTAGTCATGAGTTCCAAACGAGACTAATGACTTCCTTGAGCTTACCCTGTGTCGTGAATGATCTTTGCGATCAATCCTGTCCAGCCACACTGGTGGGAGGTACCGAGACCGCGACCGGTGTCACCGTCGAAGAACTCATTGAACCACATATAGTCCTTCCAGTGCTCATCGAAATCGAGAAGATCATTTTGGCCATTGCAGGCACGGCGACCCTCGTCGTTCCGAGCAAAGAGATGCTGCATGCGGTGCTGGAGCTCCTCGGCTACATGGCCCAGATGCATGTACTCGCCGGAGCCAGTCGGACACTCTATCTTGAAGGAATCGCCATAGAACATGTAGAAGCGAAGGAGTGACTCGACCAAGAGGAAGTTGACGCACAGCCAGATCGGCCCACGCCAGTTGCTGTTACCACCAAACACGGCGCTGTCCGAATCGCCTGGAACGTATCCCACCTTGAAGGTCTCCCCGTTGACGTCCATCGAGTAGGGGTTCTCCTCGTGGTATTTGGACATGGATCGAATGCCGTGCTTAGCCAAGAATTCGGTCTCATCGAGCATGCGCTTGAGAATCTTCTCTAGGCGGTCCTTGCTTACGAGTGCCAGGAGCAATCGGTCATCCTTGCCTCGTCTCTTGATACTAGCAATATTGCGCTCTGCGACATCGGCCTTGTTCTCGACAAACCATTCAAGTCGTCGCTTGAATGACGGGAACTTGTTGATGAGCTCCGGCTCAAGGGTGAGCACACCGTACAGCGGGATCAATCCCACCAGGGATCGGATGGGCAACTGCTGAGTCCATGGGCCTCCGTAAGAGATGGCGTCATAGTAGAAGCTGCGTCCGTTAGCTGATGTCCTCATTAGATGACCTGCATTCAAGACTCACCTATCATCATCATTCCACAGGGACTGGATGTTGTCCTCGCCGTTGCGGAATGTCATCGCATCACTGATGAGGATGAAGTGTTCGAAGAACTTGGATGCAACTGAAGTATGTCAACAAATGTGACCTGTGTTGATTAAGATGGAGGGACTTACTGTCTTCGTAGATTCTACGGTGCTTAGCCAGCTCCAGGGCAATGTTGAGCATGCACAGGCAATAGAATGCCATCCAACCTGTACTATCAGCCTGCTCAAGAACACCACCAGTCGGCAGCGGCTCAGAGCGGTTGAACAGGCCAATATTATCCAGACCCAAGAAACCGCCCTCAAAAACGTTCTTACCATCTGAATCCTTGCGATTGACCCACCAGGTGAAGTTCAGAAGCAGCTTCTGGAAAACACGCTCCAGGAAATCCAGATCCTGTCGTCCATACATCTTTCGCTCAATCTTGAAGGTGCGGAAAACAGCCCATGCATGCACTGGCGGGTTGACATCACCAAAGTTCCACTCGTAGGCAGGAAGCTGACCATTAGGATGCATGTACCATTCACGAGTCATAAGGTCGAGTTGCTTCTTGGCAAAATCGGGGTCCATCATCGCAAGAGGAATACAGTGGAATGCAGTATCCCATGCAGCAAAGAATGGATACTCCCACGAGTCTGGCATCGACAGAATGTCGTCGATGTGCAGATGGCGCCATTGTTCATTGCGAATGCCCTTTCGGCCCGGCGGCGGGGGAATCTCAGCTGGGTCACCAGTACTCCATTGATCATAGATAAAGTTGTAGTACTGCTTACACCACATCATTCCTGAGAAAGCCTGTCGCTGAATGTTCCTAAGATCGTCGCTCATGGGAAGGGGGCTGATGTGGTGATAGAAGTCATCAGCCTCAGCGCGACGCGCCTCAATCACATCATCGAGCTCTTCCTCATCTACGAAGTCGTTCTTCTTCAGGGAGAAACGGAATCGAACCACCGCACATTCTCCCGGGGGAACCTCGTCGCCATCGTCAAAGGCATACCAGGCCGCGAGCTTAGTACCCTCCTTGGCTGGGTTGACAGCATCTTTCTCGTCGTCAACAATGTAGCGATGGAAAGCATCTTTCACGTAGGGCTGGTCATTCTTGGTGCCCCAAAGCTTTTCATTGTTGGTTTCGTTCTCGGTGAAGAGCAACTCCGGCTGGATGTCCTCGTCTCCAGAGCCCACCGGGGGGGATGGCGCGAAGCACGCGTAGCGCTCACCCAACTTGTGGTGGCTGGATTTGGCAACTCGTGGGCCTTCTTCCTTGATAACTGGTTTCTCACCTTGATTTTCATATCCCCAGGACCAGGTGTTTCGGAACCAGACCTGGGGAACAATGTGCAAGGGAGCGGGGTCCGGGCCACGGTTGTACGCAATAACCCGGAAGAGCAGCTCGTCCGCATCATCCCCCTCCTTGGCAGTTTCAATGAAAATGTCCCAGTACCGGTTGTCCTTGAACGCATCGGTGTCAAGGATCTGGTATTCTGGCTCTAAGCGCGATCGCTTCGCATTCTCCTCCACCAGCTGCTCGTAGGGGAACTTGTTCTGGGGGTATTTGTAGAGAAACTTCATGTACGAATGCTAATAGAAGAGTCATGTTAGAGTAGTCATCTCTGGTGGGTTCGAGATGCTCCTACCGTTGGAGTGTTATCCACATGGAAATGCGCTTCCTTTACACTCTCACCGTGGTTACCCTGTGGATTGGACAGGCCGAACAGACGCTCCTTGAGGAATTCACTATGGCACTTGTCAGTAACTCTCTTGGGTGTTTTTCCGACCGACTTACTCTTTCTCATTCCAGAAGGAAAATGCAATATTTTCAATTCCATGGGTATCAGAGACACCAGCAATTCCATCTTCACCCCAGCGAAAGGTACGCGACCGGGCATGGTCATGGGAAAAGTCTGGACGATTAGTTGTAGTTCTGTGCCATTTCAGAATGCTAACTTACAGCTCCAAGCATCACCATTATCACTGTGCAAAGTTAAATTCTTTTCTCTGTGGATGACATTCTGGTGGGGCTTGACTTACGAATAATCCTCACGTACTACATCGCGAGAACGATGAGATCATTAGCTCGATGCCGGCCCACATCCCACATTCCTCGATCAGACTTACCGGTCGCCCATTGCCGCTCTGCCACATAAGGGCCCCATCGCTTCCAATAGCGAGTGCGTTCGCGGTCCTCCTTCAGACGCTTCTCCTCCTCGGAGAGGTACTCTTGCTTGTCGATCAGCACCATGGTGGACCCGGGATCCCGGAGAGATCGGCTTCAAGAATAACAATGGAAACCGAGTCCAAACTATGTAAAGAATAGAATGGAGAACCTTGAGAAATGGAAACAAAAACCTGGGGGATGGAAAGGTGAAGAGAAAAAGAGAGGAAGAATCAGGGAGGAGGGGCAGCAGGTTTTACTCCGCAGCATATCTAGGCCTGGAGCTGTCACTAGCTAAGGGACAATGACGGCACCAGTGGAGTCTCCCGTTCGTATGAAGCACGAGCGGTGATTGGCGGGAGCACCAAGTCCATTGGGATCTCGACTGCTTCTTTGGCTTATCGCGGAAGCAGGGAAGCCCGAGAAAAAGTCAATTCTAAAGGCGAAAATAAATTCCCTCGCTACATAACAGTCTACATCAGAATCATATCGAGTTACAGAGTCGCCGTGGGTATCCAAGTAGGCAGATACGAGAAGACAAAGGTGTGCGAGTCCCCGAGGAAGTACCCCAAAAAATATTGTAGGTACTGTACAACATGTGGCATTATCCGTTAAAAAGTTTCTGAGATCTATAATTAAAATTATAATTAAAGCGTTGAAAAAAATCCAACGAACACTGCAGTACGTTAAGCCCGGTTTGCCCGTGCACGATGGGGAGCCGTGGTATCCAATTCCTCGGAACCCCACTTCAATTTGATATCATCTACGTAGAGGGCTGATAAGTTCAAATTTTAGCATGCAGACGACTGAATCAGTCAGCTTTCAAAGTTGCCTCCTGTCTGTGATGGTATATCTCGTCGCTGGTTGGACTGCCCCTGTATTCAGCCCTAACCTCCAGTCAAGTACACAAACAGACCAAAACATCTATAGATCTCAACAATAGCTTTTCCTTTTACAAGATCCAAAGATACACCAAGACAATGCTGATTGTAGTAGCCTTTGTATGCTTTGTTATAATCCAAGTAAAGCTTCACTTATTATCCAAGTAGCCTGCTTTGTTCAAGTGTTTCATCTCAGAACACAATCTTACTTAGACAACGGACAAAGCAATCAATGAAGACCATGTCTGTGTGCTTCCGACGTCGTTCCCGAAGATATCTAGTACAAAACAGTACATTCCTCTATCCCAGCTGGGCATCGAACTGACTCATATAAAATGACATCGAGTCACCTTCGCCATTCCTCCTTCTAGCCTAGTAGGTCTCCTTCTAGGCTGTCGGCACCTCTCCTGGACTGCCGGAACTCCATCTAGACAACTCAATATAACCCATCTCGGGGATCGGCCTTGGTCGGGGCTTGTTTGAGACTCAAAAACTTCGTTCCAAGGATCAGCTTCCCATTTCAGTGTCGGAGATACTAGTATATATACTATCTCCCCCCCCTCTTCTCCCAACTTGTTTCTTCTCCCTTCCTTCGTCTCTCCTCGAGAGATCAAGTTATAAAAAGCCTTTCCACGTGCATCACAGTCAAACGACCATTCATTGGTCTCGTGCACTCCAAACTATACCCTCATTAGTCAAAGTCATTCCACTCCACCCTGCCCTGAGCTTCGGTCGTGGTCGTCCATCCACAGTTCAGCCATAAAAAAAAACATATCCACCCTCGAACCGGTACTCCCTTGAAGCTCAACTATTCAAGCGGGCCTGGGCTCCAAGTTGCCTCGAAGTGATTGAACTTGTAGGGGGTCAAGTCAATTCTTGAGAAAACCATTTTGCGTGTTCAATCGTTCAAAAAGCCAAAAAGGTTTAAATCGTTAAAAAATTGTTTCTTGATTGGAATTCAAAAATAGAAAAACATTTGAGAGCCCCTGAAGTCGAAATTCAGCACCTGCGAGGCAACGAAAGAGCTCCCCTTGTTTGCCATTCCCAGGGAGGAAAGTCTTGGAACCCAAATTGCGTCCGCCAGCAAGCGAAGATGTCTCCAAATCAATTTAAGATGTCTTACAACGGACGCAACCGTCACCACGGACCCAGGAACTGGCATGGTCGCGGCGGCAGAGATCTTGACATCCATATGGCCAACGGCCCAAGATTGACGAACAACGAAAATCCACGGACTCACTACAACCAATACCACAAGAACCGCCAGGGCAGGAACTGGCACAACTGGAGCAATGACGACCTAGCATTTACCAATGAGCGGCGATCATTGGTCCATGAGGATACAGGCTCCTCTGGTAGCGACGTAAGTGATCTTGACGTGACTGACAATGACAGCTCCGTGGATCTAACATCTCAAAAGCCCCGTTATCCTGGCAACCAGCACCATTACTGGAACCGTGGCCAGTATCAAAGGCCACAGAACTACGATGGTGCCAGGTACCAGGGCGCAGGTCAGCCTGACAGACGCCGTGGGCACCCCTGGAATCAGCAAGATAGAGGGCAAGCCAAGTCCGGAACTGCTGGGGGGAATCGGCATCCCATGTATGAGCGCAGGTTTCATCCTGCTAGTCAACAAGTCTATGGTGGAAATTCGAATGAGAACAACCAGAACGGTCAAAGACGACCAAATGGCATCTATGTATGTATTGAATTTCCCACAATGTGTGAGAGATGAGCTGACATGTTAAACAGGACGCAGACGGTGATATCAAAATGGTCGATGTCTTTCAACTGGGTGAAACATCTGTAAGTTGGCCCTCGTTCCTCAGTGAGGCCAAAAAAGCACGTTGGCTGCTTGTCAGGGTTTACCAAAGAGTAGAAGACATGAGAAACTGGGTGAACCCGTGCTTGAGGAATCTTAGATCTGAAACTAACTTTCTTGCCTTGAGGATGCGAGAATTGGGATACGGGAACAGTTCAACGTTCCAGTATCTACCGGGCATGGACACCCTGTCACTCAATATTGAGTCTGAACTTCGAATCCTGGCACGCATGCATCATTATGTCAGTTTTATCCCCTCACTCACTTGAACTTTGGTGTGCTAACAGTTCTGCAGGCTGTCAGTGTCATTCAATGGTGCGGAACCAATCAGGAGTTTAAAGATCGAGTCTGGGAAGCTAATGCTCTCGCACAGAAGATTCGAGATGTTGCTCAAGCCTTGCAAGAGTGTGTCTCCCCAAAGATTCAAGCTCTAATACAGAGGACTAACCAAATCGGACAGGCAGCTCAGTCAATTGGCTACGTCAGCAATTATGTTCAGTCTCGCTCTCACACCAGTCAAACCCTACAAGCTGAGACTCATTTGCTAGAGTCGATGCATGGTCAAGTAAGTAGCAAGTTCCCCTTCTGCATTAACCTTTTCTATGCTAATTTGCGCAGTTGACTTCATACATTCACTGGTGTGAGAGCCGAGACAACAAACTTGTGCCTCCTCCCAAGTCCAGACACTAGCCTGGCAAATCGTCTTCGGGCTGTCTCAACGACACCATTCCGAGTCCAAAATGGCCTTGGTTCTTCACGAACCATTATTCCACTATGGACAAGTCTTCGACATCCGGGGGACGTAGAACCTGAGATCCTACCGATGTGCCAGACGCCGCCGATGCGCCGGATGTCGACGGTCCGGGGTTCATGACCTTGAGAGGACTCGTCCAATTTTCGGCTGCCGCATGGATTTTATCAAAGGTCCTGCGGCGATCATGTTATATTGATGTCACGCTGCCCGATCACTGTCAGACGAGTTTCAACTCTGCAATCTCTATCGACTTGATCGGTGCAGCGTGGCTTCATCTTTTTGTGTGTGAACGTGTGTTGATCTGGTGGTTACTTTGAATTGGTTACGTTTTGAGGTCCACGCTGCCCCGATCACTCCAAATCAACCAAATTTTGCAACTTCTGTCAACTCGATCGGTGCAGCGTGGACCCTCATGTTTTGCGTGGGTACTTGTATGGATTGTATGAAATACCGCGTCCTGGCCAGGGTTTTTACCGCGCGTGCACATCATCCAAGCCCACGGAGTTTCCCCTGGCCCCCGTGGCACTATCAAGTGAACGGCCCGAATGGAGGATGTCGAACAAATATAAAATAAACGGATTGAGCATGCCAGTGGCATATGGTTGGAGACATGGTTCGAATTGCGCATTGTTTGGAGCGTTCTTCATCGGCATGTGTCTGTTATTTTGTATACTTTATTCAAACGGTCAAGTCACAATCATGGTTAATGGACTTGCTTGCGTGGAGTCATGGCCACAACAGCTTTTCTGTTGACCTCGTGGACACCCACGGCCTATCATCATTGGGTGATTGTTGACATTTCTCTTGTTGCACTGAGAAAGTTTTACAAAAACTGCAAAATGTGTATGTACATCGTCGCAATCGAGGTTGATGAGAATTGCCTGCGTGGAGTCATGGCCACAACGGTGCTTCTGGTTGACTTTTGGTGTCGACTTTCTCAATTTGTTATGTTTCACTATACCTTTGTACAATTTTCTGTTGTCTGTATTGCATGCTCCATGTATCGGAGGGTTTCGGAAATAGAATTGTTTTAAAGAACTTCTTTTGGGCCTTGGGCCCTATAGATTGTAGACTGTGGACTCTATATAGACATAGCTGGTCATCCAGAGTGGCGAGATATGGCGTGAAGATTAAGATGCAGCAGTAGAAGACCAAACGCCCGATCCCGATGCTGATTCGACAGAAGTATTGGTACAAGACAAGCGCAAAATATAGTGACAAGCGCCAGGCGCAAATAGTGAACAGCCTAGCCAGAACCAAGCTGAATAACCAACGGCAAGTAGAATGTGACCGGACAGTAATCCCTTAATCATCATCTTCTTCCTCCTTGTTCTTCCCCCAACTCCACACATCCCAAACATACTCTGAAATCAAATCTCCATATCCCTTGCCCTCTTCAAGAGCCTCCTGCTCCTTCTGCAATCTTCTCTCCATCCATCCCTCTTTCTCACCACCGAGCCAAACCCGCTCCGCAATACCCTGATCTTGCTGCTTCTGCAGCGCCTTCCACTTCTCCAATTCATCAGCTGGCATACCACCCTCACGCAATTGTGCTTCCCGCGCCGCACGCAAGCGCATCTGGACCTCCTGCGCACGTTCGGATGGTAAGTCGCTGAGAATGCGCGGGCGAGCGATACGGGACTCGATGCGCTCGACGATGCTGCGCCCGGTTTGTTCGCGGACCACGTGGTTCGCAGAGAAGCCGAATGCACCGATTAGTAGGACGGTGAGATGATCTAGCTTGCGGGGAGGAAGGGCGATTAGGACTGGTGAGGCGATGAGGAAGGTGTAGGCTGTGTAATTTTTGAATTTTTCGAAGTCGGCTCTTCGTTGGCTCAAGGTGTCTTGTTGGGGTGGTTGGGTAGCCATTTTGAAAAACGGAGGGTGCTGAGCACAATATCCACTTGAAGTCTGTTGTTGGGTTTCAACTAGCAGTGGAGATGAATATTGTTGACAATGGCGATCGGCATTGAATACGCAAGATCGCGATGCTGAAAAGTTACGGCGGGGCACTAATGCCACTTATGCATTACCTTGGTCATGTGACTTATGTATTTGGGGGCGGAGATAGAGTGATCGGCGTGAGGCTATCGTGGGCTGGTGGAACGAGGCGTAATATGAGGGATAAAGGCGTTGGGGGCCGCAAATGCATAGTTTCAAGTGGATAATGAAAGACTGTAGTGTGATCTTTCGACCTATCATCGGAAGGTGACGAAGCAAGACGGAGTTGAGATTGGGGGCGGATTCTGATACTGTTGCGATCCAATCAGAAGGCCCCACTACAGCGTCAGGGACAAGGAAAAGGTGGGGCGCAGCGCTTAATCCTTGCAAAAGGCTTGTCTCGTTTCAGCGAGAGATGCAGTCCCCCATCTTGGTGCGCAGATTAGCATCCTGGTGCCCTGATCTGGCGAAGCCAGTGGGTCGTAGGGGTGATGTGTGATGGGGGGAGTTCTGGCTGAAAATAGACCCATGCAATACAGCAATACCCCCTCCCCCCTCCCAGCTCTATATAAAGAATGTAAAAAACCCCCGTAGGAAAGGTTTGCTGTTTCGCAAGGATCTTCTTCTGAAGTCACACTTACAGCCCCCACAATGGGTAAAGGACTTGCAAGACTTATCGGTTCGGGCATCGGCTTCACCTCCGAAGCCATTCATGCTGCCCGGCACCGTGGCAAAGACTCTATTTCAGAGCAAGGCTCTAGTTCTGCCTCGCCCTCTGCTTCTATTCCTGCCTCTACAGCTACCTCTGCTTATGAGACCCCTCGCGGTCTCCCTTCCGATACCCCTCCTACCTTCTCTCCAAGTGAGGCAGACGGCCACGAGCAACTAAGAGACTTGAGCCTTGACGAAGATCTCCCGGCCTACTCGCCTGGCGCAGGACGGTCGAGCGACGCCACTTACCCCGACGAGAAAAGCAGGAGCCATCCCTACGAGGCTGGTGAGGACTCTGGGGATGAGTATGACGAGATTGTCCACTATGAAGAGAGCCAACGCGAATATGGCGGAGATGAGGAGGCATGGGAGCTCGATGAGGTATCCGAGGCATTGCCAGCATATGATGAATTAGATGGTGTGCCTGGTGAGCTCCCTAGAAGGAACACTGAGGATGACCCAGACGCAATCCATCAGGATGACTCTGCGGAAACCAAGGAGAAGAAGAGAGACCGTATGATTCGTGAGCTGGTGGCCATGGCAGGCCCACCTGGACCGAAGACAAAGCTTCCATGTCCAGTGATTATTCCTCAACGCAGACCCGGCGCAAAGAGGCGTGGATTCGTACGCGCTTATGCACCTGTGTTGCAAGACTGTGGTATTGGCCAAGATGTGTTCTTGAAGTTCATCAGCGACTTCCATAAAGCGAGTCAGGTTCGTTATCCCAACATTTTGTCCCCCTACCTTTCCCACCGTGTGCTAATATCGACTTTTATCATAGGCTTCGATGTGGCTGCAGGTCCTCGTTGTCACGGCCGATATCACTGGATGGTCTCCCTTGTTGTCAGTCTCTTTGACTGCACTAGCCGTCCAAATCATTGCAGAAACTGCCATGCAATTCCAAATCCGCAAACGCACCACCAGCTACCTTGACAAGGTCAACCAAGAGGTCTTCATGCCTCGCGGCCAATACGCCATGATCATGAAATTCCACGAGAAGCCTCCCAAGCAAAAGAAGAAGAAGAACGGCGCAGCTTCAGACCCGCTCGCTGATATGTTCACCATGGAGCAGGTCAACATCAGTGGATCGGGCGTGAGACAGGAGGGCGACCCCGAGGCGGGTCCGGCACCGGCTACAAACGGATTCGATGCCGCCGAGACCATCGCAAAGTTCACTAATACCAAGGAGCACCCTGAGATGAACGCGTGGAAGTCCCGTATGAAGGGATTCAGACTGGAAAGCGGACAAACTCATGGCCAAATGCAGCTTCCCGAGTGTGCACCGCTAATCTATCCTCGCATCGACCGAGCTGCACTCCGCGCACAGGAGGGCAAAGAGGCTAAGTCGACATGGATGAACTCACGAACATGGGCCCATGAATACATCGACAGAAGAAGGCAGATTGAATTCGTGAGTATCTCTTACTTCTTTGGACGGATTGCAAGTACAACCGCTAACAAGGAACAGGAAGCTGATCACAAGGGCTCTGCTCTTGCTGTTACCGAGGAAAACCGAAAGCCCTTCACTTCACGCTACAATGATCCGAATCACCCAGCGAACAATGGATCTCTCCTCTCCACCCTGACTGGCGGCAAGATCGTGCGTAAGAAAAAACCTAGTATGCTTGATCGAGCAGGCTCTGCCATCAAGGAACGGAATGACCGAAAGCGGGCTCTGCAGGGTCTACCTCCAAGTGAAACCTTCAAAGAAAAGATTGCTAGGAAGAAGAAAGAACAGGGGAACAAGTATAAGCTTTTCCGGGAGGATGTTCTATATCTCATGATTGTCAACATGCCTACTCCGGAAGAGCTGGAGCAAGCCGTTGCTCGCTTGCGATATCTCATGGAGATGGAGAAGGCCGAGAAAGACAAGGGAAAAGCGACGCCCGCGTAGATATATTTTAATTTGTCGTGTTTGTGCGGAATTTTCATGCTTACAATGATACACTGAGATTATGTACTCCTCCACGTTACTTCAATTCCCTGGTATTTCTCAGGTTAGTGCCAACTGTAGATGACTGTAAGGAAAAGAGTCCCGCTCGGAAGTGCATAATTTCATGGCCCTTTGAATCCTGAAAAATACCTCGTATTGGCTGATTTATAAGCTACCTGGAACTGCAGTACATGCAATTCAACCTATCAAAGCGATTAAAGCAAAGGCGAAGGGCAGAGCAGTCGATCAAGGCTATTGCTGGAATGCGGGACGGTCTTGGGGGTGGGGTTCTCGGAGAAGTAGGTAGTGGGATTAAGGTACCAGGCGGTATAAGAAGCTTATTAGAGAGGATAAATCCAAAAGGCAAGGCCGGGGTCTAGATCCAAGACAAAAGTTTAAAAAGATCTACGTTGTGATGCCAAGTATTGAAGGTGAGATCTTTGTAAACTACATATCCTCGGTCGAAATTTGAAAATCCCCATTTGTACAGCGCCGGTCGCTATCGCCTTCTAAGTCTAAGAGATAGAGAGGCTCTTTAAACCCTAATCACACGACACGCTGTTCCACATACGAATAGCGCGGACATAACACATTTCGTAGCTAGCCAAGTGGTAAATAAAAAGAACCAAGTTCTTCTATTAGAACATGGCAGCGGCAGCGGCAGCCACAGCGAACAGTGGTGCAGCGGTGATCAAAGGCTTTGCGGGAGCAGCAGCAGCACCAGGGGTCTTTGTTGCCTGAGGAGCAGTGTAGGAGGCAACACCGCCATTGACCTCCAGATCCCAGTAAGTGATCGAGGCAGTCGGGATGTTCGAGGTCGAAGAAGAGGTAGAAGAGGCAAGATTTCCACCAGATGATGAGCCAGTGATCGAGGCACTCCATGAGCAAGAGGCGGATTCAGAGTGGCTGGTGAAAGAGCAATCAGCCGTCTCGGTATAGGTCGCGGTTATTTCGTCATTTGTGTAAGTAAAGGAAGCCGCGAAGTTATAGGTGGCAGCGCCCTGAATTAGGGTCCAGGGGTGCTTGGATTGGATCTAGCACTCGGACGAGGGCGCATCGCTCAAACACTTGATTTCGTAGGTGGTAGCGAGTGCATTAATGCCAGCAACACTAGCTGCAGTGCTGGAGAAGATAAAGGGACCGAATTCATCACCGAGTCCTGCGTTGTACCCAAAATAGCCGACGGTGGTGGTGCTCTCGCCAGCTGCTAAAGCAGCTAATGTAACCGCGAGAAGCGAACTGGTGCGCATTGTGATTTGTTGTTTCGTTGATGACGAAAGAAATAGACCAAGTTAGTACTGTGATATAGCAGAGCACAGATAGACAATTGTAAGGTAGAAGAAGAAGAAAACAGAAAATAAGTTGCGAGGAACAGGGCGGCTCCTCATTTTTCAGCCAAAATCAAGCAAGCCTCCCTGACAACCTACTCGTCCCAGGGTATTGATCACGCGGCCTCTGACCCTGCGGACAGTATTGGCTGGATTCTGACGATGGGAAGTAGTTGGACGTTGAGGTTCGCTCGAGCGTGGATAATATAGGTTATTTACTTTTTTTTATTTTTTTATTTTTTTATTTTTTTATTTTTTCCCGACTTAGACTTTGCTTTACTCATCCTTCCCCGTCCATACGCGTGCCTTCCGAAAAATTCCCTTTCTGATGTGAATCAGACTTTGCAGGCCTTCTCACCATGCGAGCTGGTGGCCCCCCACCCGGGCATCTACCGCAGTAAACTGGTCGATTGTGAATTTGGTCTCATAGATTCCAATAGCTAACTGAGTAGAGAAAGAGAGAAGTAATCTTAGACTGTCATTGTATTCCGATATTCTGTATACTCTGGTAGAGGGCCTTAACAAAAGAAATTAAATCATCCGCATATCGCTAATCGCAGGACTAAAAACACATAATGACTCCTTGGAGAATGAGAGTGTACAAGGGTGATGGCACAAGTTGGACTGATTTAGGCCCATCGCCAACCCGATTCCTGGGTACCCTGCTGCTTCATGACAGACATGAGCAATGGATTCTTCCCGTTATTATTCCGCCCACGAGTCACGAACGGATTGCGATCGGACTTCTTCTTTTGTTGGTGTAGAAGCTGCTCAGCAGCCTGGACATTAATTCCTTCGCCGGTATCAGTGATTTTCAAGGCCCACTTAACATCGTCTTCGAAGAAACCGAGTTCATTCACCATGCGAGAGATGGCTCTGTCGACAGGGTCTTGGACTTGGGGTTGAAGTTGGAGAGGGGCTGGCATGAAAGAGCCCGAGTGTGGGGGACTGCGGAGGAGAGGTGTCTTAGGTTCGGATGTGGGTACCTGGCCTGGAGTACCGAGCATATAGTTCGGGGTGTGGGTGGGTGTGCCCGGTGCATGCTGAGGAGTTCCTGGAGCATAATTTGGTGTTCCGGGTGGAGGAGGACTTCGGCTTCCGGTCGAGGTCGATGATCGATCGAACGTAAGAGGAGGTACTGGTGGTACAGAGGGCGCTCCGTTGACAATTCTTCCAATACTACCTCCAAGGCTGTGCAAGATGGTGCTGTATGTAGACATGGGTCGCTCCATTGCGAAGGAGTCACCTCCATGGGACTGGTTCCTTCCTTCGCGACGCTGAACTCTAATCTCTTGGGAAAACACCTGCCGACGCTCACTATCTTCTTCGCGGGTTGTGACCTCGTTCGACGGCAGTTCGCATGGACTATCGGCTGAGCCAGAAGGCAGACTGAAAGAATATCGTCCTCGGTCGTCGTAAACGCGTGATACAGCTTCCTTCATGAACGAAGATCGAGTGTTCTGACCTTCTGTCATTTCCCACTTGGTAAGGCCGACCGCATTCGCCCGTTCGAAGGTGATGGCCGTAGTTTCCGAGGGATTGAGTGAGCTGACCATCAAAACTGCGGACAAGCCAAGGGTGAGAACATATGACGTCCACTCCTCTGGATTCAAATATTAGCATGTTGTGTCTGTGCACGTGTTTGGCAGGTGACTTACCAAGAACGGTCTCCTCACGGACTGGGTCATTCTCGGGTACATCAATGCCTTTGAAAATACCGACATTGCGGGCTTCAATGCACTTTGCATGAAGGGGCTGGACCAAAACTCCTAGGCAAGTCCAGATCTCTGTCATATCATACAGTTCCGTTGGTGTGAGGCCGTTGTAGTTGCCATGGGCGAATCCCTCGGGCGGTTCGAATAAAACGTTGTTAATACCGAAAGGCTCGGTCATGGAAGATGATGAGCCCTGGGCTTTCCGAGCCTTTACTCCTCCTCTTAGCCAATCTACTTGGCCTTCAAGGTCGTTTTCGCGACCCTTGCCGCTGCCAAAGATGCGACAAAATGTCCAGATTCGCCAAAATGCATTATCAACCTCCTCGGCGCGCTGTTCGTCTAATCCAGCCAAACCGCGCACGGTATCGCGGCGCATGAACGGGGCGCACCGCATGAGAATCATTGACTTGAGTTGAGCCAATGTATAGATATCTTGAGCATAACGATCCAGGTACAGAGACGGCGTGTATTCAGGTACCTGGGAATCTGGGTCCAAGACGTGTTGCCATTCAGTGGTCCATGGAGGACTCATTTCACGCAGCTCCCATGCAGGTCGTGACATTTGGTAAAGCGCACTCTTGATGATCGGCAGCTCACGGTTCTTGAACACGCGGTAGAAGCGCTTGTTTACCAGGACAAAATTGAAAAGATCGTCAAGCGATGTAATTCGCTCCATAATCATCTCCAAAATCGAGTCCCCAATCTCAGCCAAGGGAAAGTTTACCTGGAACTGAGCAGCGGTAGCAGACCTTTTCGGCATGAGCGATTCCGGGGATGTTGGCCCCGCGGCAAGTTCATAGACCTCCTCGGGCGGGAAATACACACTGCTTGCTTTGGCAGTGGAGATGAAAGCAGACTGGCGCATCCTATTGGTTGTTACAACCATCTTTTCATCTCTTACAACAAGCGGTCGACGAATGGTAAATGATGGTATGACTTCCTTGGCATCTCTGGTGTCGTCGAGCCACGGAGACTGCACTTGATCGGTCAAAAGAGGCCGCTGTGTAGGAATAAGCTGCTCGTATACGCTTGTGAAGCCCAGACTTTCAGTCTGTAAGGAGGAAGTTTTGGAGTTTGCGGGGTTGTCCAAGGCAGTCTGCGCATCAGGAGCAAACTGGTCGAGCAGGGTCTTGAAGCCGAAGTTGTCTGTTTGTAGGCGGGGTAATTGGAGGAGAAGATCGTCCCGTTTATGAGATAACGGGTCGTCCTCATCCAGGACCTTTTCAAGATTAGGATCTGATTGCGAAAGGTGAAGGGACAAGCGTGTTTTGTCAGTCGGGCTGGCATGATCGGCCTGTGGGTCCACTGAAGTCTCCGACCGTGAGCTCAACGTGCTCAGCCGGTGCTGGTCCGACCGTGTCTGATTTTGCTTCCGGGTGAACGTTGCCCTGGAGATTGAGAAAGACTTTTTCAATTTAAGAAGATCACCCTTTGTGCCATCATTGGATCTGGAATTTCCGCCCCAGCGACTCTTCGACTCATCCTTGGCCTTGGAAGGTTTGGCTTTGTTGGAGTCGGTGGAGTCCTTTGATCGACTATATTTGTGGCCTTTTTTACTTGACCCGGAAATATCCCGTCGTGAATTGACGCTACCAGTTCGAGTCGCTTTCTTCGTTGATTCGGAGTAAGGTTTCAGGGATGGAGGCATGGGTGCGGGCCGCGCCGCTACCAACTCGCCATTATTGCGACTGATTTGGAGTGGGCCTTCCAATACCAACCGCCTCTTCATGCCATCCAAACTTAACTCAATTTCCATCTCATCTGCAGCTTGTTGCCAGGTTGACACATGGCGTTGGTGATTTCGTGAATTTTGGTGGTACTCTGGCGGGTTGAGGCTTCCGCGACGGTGACGATTGTCGCAATGTCCGCATGTTTGGCACCGGTGGGGTTGACGATTGCGACTTGCGTACGCTGAGTGGGGAACATTGTGGTGCTGGGGCGTGCAGTCTGTGCACTGTGCTGAAGAATGATGGTGGGGGGCGGATGATTGTTGATGGTCGTGATGCGAGTCGGTAGAAATCGGCTCAATGAGAGGTGCAAGGGGGAGTGGCTTGTTCCTCATATCCCGTAGATTTGAATTGGAAGTCTTCGAGCTCATCGTGTTCAATCGGGTCGGCGCTGGCCTGACTCCGCTCATTCTTTTGGAGGATCTTGGCGTCTCATCGAAAACTCCCGCCTGAACAGGAGAGTAATTTGAGGAGTCTGTGGTCATTCGGTACTTGTTTTTCCGTTGGAACGGCCCATCTCCGAAGCTCGCCATCGAAGTCTGTCGGCTATAATCTGACGATTCGGGTCTATTTAGATAGTTCTCATCGGACGGGGTGTTGGAACCCAAAACTTGACCAAGGTTATCACCCGAGTTGTGATAAAGGCTCTTCACCCGCGCCTGAATCTCATTCTCAACTCGTGAGCGACCGGTTTTCGGCTTCGAAGTCGGCTTTGAAGTCGTGTCCAGACCTTCAGGGGCCATCACAGCAAAATTGCTCTGGAGTTCAGGGAAGAACCGAGCCAATACCTTACTTGAGTGATCGGCTGGTCGCTCGTCAGAGATGGGAGAAATGTCGGATTCGTCGTCAGAAGCCAGTGGTGAGTCCAGGTCAATAATAGTGCGGAGAGATCGAGGAGGGGACACTGGACGTTCCCCGTCGCCCTCCCACGGTCGGCTCTTAGATACATCCATGTCGATCCACTCGTAAGAGTTGCCTCCCAAAGCGTCAGGTGCGGATGGCCTATGAGCCGCCAGCTCGATCATTAACGGTACTTCTGTCCCCTCGTCGGCCCCGGATACGCTACCGCGCACGGCTTTGATCCTTGGTAACTGATATTTCTTTTCAGTTCTGAGGTTTAGTGGCGGCGGACGAAGGGGCTTCAGCGCCTTGTTCTTTGTGATGGAATTCTCGCTTGGTCGAGTATACGGAAATGTGACCGGCGATACCATCTTTGAGGTTAGGTTCCACCTCTAGATTTCGCTCCAAGGGTGGGAGAATCTCCTAACCCTAGAGCATCATTCGTAGGACTACTTCTATTGTTGAATATTAGCCCATCACATCTCCAGCCAATTTTTCGAGTCCGCGCTCTCTGTCTGTGGGTGTCTCTCTCTTCCGAGCCGGATAGTGGAGTCTTCACCTACCGGCGATCGGGGACCGATAATCCCGCGGTGTGAATTCGTAGTTTCAATGGTGTGTCTTTGTTATCGAGGGTGGCTTACTCGAACAAAGGACTCGGTTGTTGTTGGAAGAAACAGTGGTCTGTTGTTAGATGTTGACAAAGAGAAGGTGGAGGATAGTTGAAAGTAGCCCCGGGAGCAAGCGTTTTTTGTCTTAGGGGGGGAAACTGTTAGGTTGGGGGCTAGTCATGCAGTACCTGCACTCGCGCAGACAGCGCTGATATCATTGGAATAAGCTGCTGGGCTCTTCAGGTGTAAAATGGGCCCACTTCTGTGTGTCACTAAAGGAATACCGCAATACGCCAGGCAGTACAGTGCGTATTGGGGGCCGGAATCTGCCCTTTCGAGTAACTCCCTTCCTTGCATGCATATGTTCAAAGTGGATGCTATTTCAAGTACTCATACGCTTGATCAATATACACTTCCTATAACGTACATAATCACATATTCTCATTGCTTGGGATAAATCCAAGTGATTCTGCATCAGTCAGCTTCATCTACACTTTACTTGATCGGCGCGTCAATGTCCTAACCAGGGTTGCATTCCACTCATTTAACACGCATGAGGAAACATGTAAGATTCAAAATACCAATAAATTAAAAATCCATAAGCTCTTGCGCCACAAATCCATAACCATGTGCACCATGTGGTTTGTGGTCCGGGAAGATTTGACAGCTTTCCTACTTGAGGTCTTTCCTAGTTGAGTATCGTGATCTACGATCAGGTTCAGAATTAACAAACGAAGTCTGAAACATCCTGGATTGTATAGTGTTTGACTGGACCTGGCCCCTCCAGGGACACGGCCCCCAATCTGTACGTATTAATTCGCCACTAGTACCGAGTTACATACTTCGTAAACATGGACTCCACATAAATTTGCGAACCCACCACTTAACTGCGGGGAATGCTGTGCCAGCCGTGCCGGTAAGTGGGACTTCCACTGTGGACTTAATTATACATTGGTCCTAGTTACTTACCGTTGGAGTGGCTCCGTGACACGGTCCTTACTCGAGATAGAGAAATTTACTCTCCTGGCGCTACTGACTCAGACGTGTGCAACTAGCCACGAACCTTCCATGTGTTCAAGATTTACCTGATCTACGATCTGTGACAGCGTTCTCGATCCCTCCGAATCCCTCGGGAGAACCGTTACTCCACCACGGGTTTCAAAAGTCCGCCTAATAACTAAATGCCCCCAAACACAGACAGTTTCATCCCAACACTTGACCTAGACAGGCGTCCTTGCCTGAAAAGGCAACTTTACCTATACAGTAACCCCCATCAAAAACAACAGGGTCCTACTGCTACCAAATGCAATTTTTCTTGTAGCTAGTCTGCCTTGGCGGACTTACATTGGCCCATCAGGTATAATGGAAAACGCCAAATGCTATCCATAGATTAGACTACCGGACGCTAAGGAGCTATGTATAGATAGGGACGGCAATTTGCGGCGCAGTGCTGCATAAATTTCCGACCGGCCAACACGACCTGAAATCATATTGATTTCCCCAAATACTACTGGTTATGGTGGGAAACCTATCATCTGCCCGAAAGCATAGTGATTACTATCACGATGATGAATTTGCTTCAACAGTAAGGAATTGAATCACCTATCAGCACCCGAGAAACGCGGTCATCATACTAGCCAAAATTCACAGTCAAGGGGCAATGGGATCGAGGTGGCAATGGGGCAGGATATCCATGCGAAGCACGGTACACCCCTTACGTTACTGTGTTGATGTGCGGGGTGGATATATGCTGCAACCTTATGCATCCTGTGTACCTCGGGGCAAGAAATTCGCCGGTGGCAAGGCCTCTTATTATCTCGTACTTCGTAGAAGATGTGTTTCATCCTCGACTGTTTCATATCAAGCTTGTTGATAGCCTCCAATGATTTGTTTCAAATCGGTTGCGCCGGATCTAACAGCTAAGCTATGGAGTTCGATCGGACTTCGAAAACTCCGCATGAATTACTAAGAAGCATGATTTCCCACGGTTCCTTCCAACGTGCGCATCTATGTTCGCGATAGTAGATCATGACTCCTATTAGCATCGATCCCTGAAAGTTACTCGATAAATATAGAAAGACCCTGCAGCCCCAGAGCGTGTTGCTGTAAATATCCACAGATAGCTCCCAAGTCCAATCCATGGGTCCTTTGCGGGCTCTAGCTTGGTTCGGCTAGGCCCACCAAGCCCCAAAACAACATCACCAAGTACCTTATCAAGACCTTTGAAGTAGACATTGGAGCACGAACTCTTTATCGAGTCTATTGTTGAATTTTACTCGATCGCACGTGGCAATGCCGCTTACCCCTTCTAGCAAAAGCTGCGACACAAAGCTTCGATGGTTCTGGCCCTCCCAAAACGCTGATTATGTCTCATCTAGGTATAGCTCCGAAGCCGATCATTTCACAGCCCGGGGGGCCAAAAATACTAACGGATTGTGACATCACCCCCACTTACTGGGAAGTATTAAATGATGCACACTGCCACGCAATAGGTCCCCAGAATCCGCCCTAAATCTTTGCATTGTTCCTTCCCGTGTCGCTAATGCGTGCAATCAGGTCCCAGGGACGGTGTTGGGTCCCCGCTACACCTCTACTGTGACGTCTCCCGGGCGCGAGCGACTCAGCTACCCAACCCCTTTTCGTGAGGGGAAGGGGGCCTTGGTGCCAATCCCGGGCCTCTCAGGCTCGGATATCGGCCAACTATCCAAATTTGTTCGGGTCAGACGAGACCCGACATAATGGTGCAGATATCAGGAACTGCTGGCAGATGTCGAATCACAGTTGCGCCTCCTACAGGGCTACCCAGACAAAGGTCTGTTGTATTTTCCCTTTCTTGTGGAGTATTGTTGACTGTGTACCTCGGCATTGGCTACAGTAGGGTTAAGGCAAAATTACTCTTCCAAAATACCATGTAATTTCCCCCGCTTTTCCAGGGTTCGTCATTGATCTGATCTCGGCTGCGCATTTCCACCTGAGCAGATTTCAATTTGCGGAAGTTTCATGCGAGCAGCATAATTTCCGAGGAAGCCCGGTATTGGTGGATCCTTATAGCGTGTGGTTGGTGCCAACGCGCTGTTCTTATCCTATATCTCATTTGAGTAAAATCAATCAATATCCATTGTTACCAAACTGAGTACAATTGAATGCGACAACTATGTATAGGGCTCGAGCGCCATGCAAGAGATTGCGCCAAGGCGACGTTGGACCTCTGCAGTAACAGAAAAATCAAAGATGAAAATGAAGAACCCTAGAGTGAAGAGACGAGCCATTGAAAGAAGAAAATAGCAATTAATCCCAAACAAGCCACCCCGCTGATCCTCCCAGAGTAATCATCATCAAGGCAGTCAAGATACCGGCCCCAGCCCGATCACCAGTTGTGATGGGGTACGACAACGCATCAGGTGTGGGCGCTGGGGGCTTTCCACCGGCACTGGGATCTCCCTTACTGGTACCGCCATCATCGCTAGTGACTGGTGCAGCAACTTTCGTGATGAGGTTCGCCTGAATCACCTCGAGAGCCGCCATTTGCTGGCCGAAGTCCGTGGTGGTGTCCCATTTCTCCTCTGTCCACTTAAGGCCACAAGTAGTGCCTTGCGATCCACCATCGCAGGCTTTTGCAGCTGCTGATGCGGATGCTTTGAGCTTGGGCATGATCAAATCGTAGGTGAATGGTGCCATCTGTGTGGTGGCTGCCATCCAGCGGGCGAGATAGCCTTTGAAAGATCGTTGATCAACCATGCATGTATTGACTGTCTCACAGGCTCGTTCAAACATAACGTTCTTCGGGTTGTCTGAAAAGAAAACTTCAGATGACTCGAGAATTCTCTTGACTCGGTCTTTCCATTTAGGATCGGAAGTCTGCAACCAACGGCCGTCAGTCAGGATGATGTAAGTTAAAGATGCGTTGTATACTTACTATGTTCCACATGTTCGCCGCACCGAGGAGGAAGACACCGTTGTTGTAGGTCCACTCAATTTTGTTGATTTCGGTGCAGTTGCTCAAATCACTTGCGCCATCCCAGAAATGGTAGTCGGGTGTCATAAATCCGACATCCTCAGTCCAGTCCCAAGCCCTCTCCGCCCAGTCTTGGTATGTCGAATTTCCGGTATACTTTGCAAGACGCGCTGCCAAGTTGAAGAATCCGCCAGTGGAAATGGTGTTCTTGTAGCTATAACCGTTGTTCCATGTGAATATCTGCCACCGCAGTCCTCCTCCACATGAAGAATTATCCCAGCGAGGCGCTTGTGTGTTGAAAGTTGCTTGGGCCATGGCGAGCCAGCCCATCTTATCAGAGGGAGGGTTGGGGAAATTTCGCTCCGCAGCAGACATAGCTGCAAATCCCCAGAAAGCTTGGTCGTCATTTCCTTCTGTTTTACTTTGGTTGTTTGGCATGAAGGCTCCAGTGTCTCCTGCCTGCCATAGTAGACCCTGCATGGTGATGTCGTTCCATTTATCGTCGCCCGTATAATACCAATAGTCGATCAATGCATTGAACATTGCACCAGCTTCCCACCAGTAATATGGATCTGGTAGATTACCAGGATTGTCGCCCGGCCTATTTCCGGTATAGTAGGACATCATGTTTGTGGCTACTTGCCTCGCGGCTATTTTGATAGAGTCTGCGATGAAGTTAGTCAATCAATATCGGGGTAATCTTTCGTTCTCCAATGCACATGCACATACCACTATCTTCAACGTCTAATGTAACGGCCTGGGCCGTTGATGCTCCCGCAAGAGCGACTGTTAATACCCTCGCCCATGAGGGCTGAGAAGCGCCGAACATGCGCATCGGGACCGCGTTATATTATAATATGAGGATGAAATTGCAGTTGGTGCAACACAATCACCTAGATTCTCTCTTGTTATCAATGGAATGAATATTGGATGAACTGTTGGTTGACGTTCAATTCCACAGGTATCACGCCTGCAGACAGCCTCTCAAACAAAAGAATAGAAAGGGAAGAGAAATCTCGTGGAGACAGAGAAACCCATACGTAACATCCACGTCTGGCCAACAAGAGGGGTCTTGTGGATCGCAAATCACATTCCAAAAACAATGGGGGTGCTGGCATGGTAACAAGGCGTGTATCCCTCGAGTCACCGTCCCGCCCTGACCCAGGAGTGGACAAAAAGGTACCGCGATTGAACCGCATGGGGAACTAATATCACAATGGGTCTGTTCATCGCACCTGCAATCAGACTGAGATCCATTGAGGTGTGACCCTAGAGCTGTCATTGTATCGTGGCATCCATGGTTCTGCTCTACGGTGGGGATCGGTGAGGAATGCGGGCAGGGGAGCTCCCAGGCCGCGACATTTGATCGATAAGAAACTGACATGGGAAGAGAACCGATTCGATGAAATCAAGCCAATTAATTTCGAGAGATAACTGGCAAACGTGTCAAAAGTGGCTCGCCGGCCGCAAACGAATACACTGCAACATCGCATTCCCATGCTGTCACGTCTATCCCTTTCCGGAAGGGAGGAACTGGAGTATGGACTCCCTGGCCTTTCACTGAACAACATTTTCTAGTCATCTGGCATGGAATCAAGGGACTTTCTAAACTGATATCATCAAGGCACATTCGCTCCGCTGAACTCCGTTTTTTCAGTGCTGCCATCCTCCATCCATCCCTTGGGAGGAGCTTGCACTTCAAAATTCCACCCAAATGTATCTTCTTTCTGTCCCGACTGGATACCGCGTAGACTTTGTAGAAGTTTCACACAAACCTCACCGCCTTCATTATTGTTTCCGGAACGATATTCAAACTTGTTCCCCTTCGACCGCATAGTGATACTGCGCACCGGCACCAGAGCGGCCGCTGTCCCCGCCGCAACCACTTCGTCAAAACCAGCCAGTTCATCGTAGCTAACACGGCGCTTCTCCACGCGAAAGCCCAACTTCCGGGCAATCTCGCCCACAGATGCGGCGGTGACCGAGTCGATAGCATTAGGACTATCGGGGTGCACAATCGTAACATCCGAACCACTGCCCTTAACTCCGATAAAAGCTGACGTCGAGAATTCGTCAATCTCGCTTCGTGTCGCGCTATCAAGGTGCAGCGTGATGCCAAAACCTTCATTGCGCGCGTGATCACTGTGACGTAGTACAGGGGCATAGTTACCCCCGACCTTCGCCGACCCTGTTCCGTGAGGAGCAGATCGGTCAAAGTCCTCGAGGATCAGGGCATCGACTGCACTCGCTCCATGGTAGACGCCGGTGGGCATGACAAACACAGCAAGCGTATACCCATCCGGTGGGCTCAGGCCCAGCTGCGCAGAAGACCCGAACAGTAAAGGTCGGATGTACATCGCAGCGCCGGATCCATGAGGCGGAACAAACTCGGCATTGACCGCCACGGCTAGATGGACAGCCTCGATAAACAGCTCCTCAGGGACAGGCGGGATGGAGACCACCTCTGCAGAATGCTGCATTCGCTTTGCATTGCGCTCCGGTCGGAAGATGGTGATCTTGTTATCCCCAGCATGGCGGAATGCCTTGAGTCCTTCATATACTTGCTGTCCGTAGTTCAGGCCGGGCGCCATACCGTGAATGGACAGGAAAGGCGAAGCGACGAATTGTGGGGCAGACCACTTGCCTCCGCCAGCCTTAGAATAGTGGCATTCGACATGGCCATGGACTGTAGTCGATTAGGTAATTGGTTTTCAATAGGACTTGAAGGAGCCTACCGTCGCGGACTTTAAAGCCAATGTCCTTCCAGTCGAGAGCTGCAGGTGGTGGGGGAAACATGGTGGGGTGGGGATATGGGGGATCAGTGGGACCCGCGGGGTACATGGCTTTTATATTCGCTTTGGTGACACAATCGACTCCGAATGTTTCTGCCATGAGACGGGATGACGGAAATCTGACTTCCCCCACTTTCCTTGCAATTACAGTTTTCTGACACATCTCACAGCTTGTCAGCTATTAGGCGCCCACTTCCCAATGCCCAATGGCAACCAAAATCTTTCACCGGTGGGATCAATGGGCGGTAGATAAAATTAGACTTGAGCCAGGTACTGAGGGGTTCTAAGGTTGGCTGGATTGCATTTTAAACCTTCAATTTCAAGTTTATACCTCGCTTTCACCTGACTATTTGAAGAAGCTAGTGGTGATGAGGCACGTAGTCTTATACGGAAGACAGGTTTCGAATATATATTCAAGACCTATAGAAATGCAACCCTTAGGTGAATTCCAAAACGCTCCAGCGAATATTATAAATACCCATATACCTAGACTCGGAACATCATTTGCAGAAAGGGTCTGAATGCTTGATCGGGTGTACAATTCCAGGTAGCCCACGGCCTAATGGTTCAAGGTGCATGTCAAGCTTCCAATGCTATGGTGCCTGATTAGTCAGGCACCGATGAAATGTCTCACTTGACACATATGCACTTGATCTTGCACATAGTGACCACAGCTTTGGGACATCGGGGTAATTGATTCGCCACTTGGGATTTTGGCCAGGTTGCGTATTTTCAGCGGACAACTAGACTGAACATTTCAAGCCTCATCGATTCACAGGCTCGGTGGTGCACACAAAGGGAGCTCCCCATTTTAACCCCGGTTTTATCGCCGAGTCCCTTGCTCCGTACAATTTTCCTCTCGTTCAATTCACGGATCCCTGGCTATTGCAACTTTGATCCCCGAATTCATATCCTCGACTAATGAGTACTCCACGAAATCGAAAGCAGCGCCGTGCTGCGGCTTCCGAGTCAGCCTCCACTGCGTCCGAAATTCCCCTCTCCCTCCCCTCACGCGACGATCCGTCCACGAGCCCCAAAGAGCACAGAACACTCTACGATATCATTGAAGAGCGTCAGAATGAGCTCCGTGGTCAGCTAGCAGGCTCAAAAGCCACACCAGCATCAACAAGGAAAACAAGGCAGTCCGCTCAATCTACGGGGACACGCTTCGTGACGGTGGACGCGTCCGGAGCTCTTGTGGAGACCGACGGCGATATCAACAGTGAGATCGCAAAGAGCACCGGAGGACAAAAGAAACCCTCCAGCGGAGATGCCAAATCTAAAAACACCAATGATGAGGAAGACGACATCGACCAGCCCCTCCCACCCTTCCTCGATACCGTTTTGCTCTCAATCCCCCTCACAACCCTCCACCTCACTCTCGCCTACCTGGCTGCGTACATGTACGCCGAATCTACGGACGTACCGCGACTAGTGAAGGACGCAATCACGACGACCTTCCCACTACTCACGTTTCTCGTTCACTTCATCCACGGCCATATGGTCTCCTTCCGGCTTCCGCGATGGAGCTTCTTGAATCCGCAGCCAGTTTTCGTCTTCCCACTCACACGAGACAAGTTCACCTTCGCATTCCTACGACGCTTATTATTACCCCCGAGTCTCCGAACGCTTGTCTTTCTACCCGTTGCCGTTATGCTGGGTATGCACTTGATTACTATTACAAATGATAACCCCAACTACGCTATGATGAAGACGGCACCTGCATACGGGACGGTATGGATCTGGTGTATACTTGAAATGTCGTTTGGTCCAGCAGTTCTGGGATCGATGGGACCGTTGATTTGGGGTGTTTGGTGGATGGGCTACAGCATTGTCTGAGAGTACGCCTAGTATACATTAGATGTATCGAGGCAGACTCAGGAATGCGCTGCCTAGAGCCTTGGGAGCTCATACATGGTTGCTGCATGGATATTTATAAGCACTCTTCGAAGAAATGTATCATATTTGCATCTATAGACCCCATTTGCTAGTCCTAAATTCATGAATCCTTGTTCATTTTGCAAAAGGAATCCCGGGCTAGGAACGGTGGAAACTGGACTCAATTACCATTTTGGAAAATGGCGAGACGCAATCTTGAGGCTCAATGCAATTTTCTTGCCGCCTATGGAAATCAAAATGAAAGATGATAATCTCGTCTACCTATCAATTGCGGCGAGGGGCGGAAACATTACCCCACTTCCCCTGCAAATGATCTGGTACACGACTTATTTTTAGTGTCTCTACCGGAAATTGAACGGGCTCTATCACTGCACAACCCTCTTACAGGAGAATGCCACTTGTCAAAGTAGGCAACGATGCTCTACGGATCGATTTAGCTGCGCCCGAGGGCTGGACATTTGCCCCGGGTGACACGGTCATCGGCGACGTGGTTCGCTGCTCTCCCATCAACACTGCCAATGCGGACCTGAAAGTGTTTTTGAGAGGTCGTATACAGACTAGCAGATCTGGTGCGGGCACTAGCGGTTCATTTTCCACAGACCCTGCCGGTGCGGGCACGCAGTCCGTCGCCTCCGAGCAGATCCTACTCGCAAAGCACTATTCTGTCTTTCACGGCCCCCTACTGATTCCAGAGGGTGGAAATACCATTTCCTGGTCATTTACAACAGAAATTACACCTGACCCGCCAAGAAGAATATTTGGAAAATATGATGTCTCTTATGAATACCTACCAGGAACGATCAACACGGTGGGTCGGAGTGGCCTGGCCACGTCGACTGCGTGGATTGATTACTATCTCGAGGCCGAGTTGCGATATTTACAGAAAGGTGATTCTGGTCGCGATATCGAAAGAAAACACACTGCTATTTATCCGATTATCTTAAGACATCAACCTTTGCAGGTATTTGATGAATTCGGAATCACTCAACAAATATTCCAGCGGAAGATCAGGAGCCATCGTCTATTGCCCAATGTTGGTCTTTCAAACCTATCTATAAAACAAAGGGCACAGCAGCGCTTCGGTTCATCTAGAGTGCCCGAGCTTTCCTTGCAAGTGGAGATTTACACTCCGAGTACGATTCAACTTGACAACCCCGCGTTTCTACCCCTCAACCTCATAGTAGTCCAAGGGAACGATACGAGCAAAGAGATTAAGTCTGTTCACAGAACAGCTTGGATCACCTCAATTTCACTTTCTATCGAAACATGCACCTTTGTCAAGTACCACGGAGCCTCCCTGGAAGCAGACTACAATCAACCTACTAATTCTGCTCGTTCAATCCCTGCTAAGTCTGTCGGAGGACACTCTAGCATTCAGGACTTGCACTTAAAGGATAATGTCCGCAGAATGGATGATTTTCCTTGGGAGGTTTCCATGGGGGAGGGAACGGTCGATATTGGGAGTGTACTTCAGATGGTCCTTCATTCAGACGGATTGAGTGTTGCAGGAAGGCGACTTGAGAAAGTGCAGCCAATCACTCCCAGTTTTGATGTTTATAATCTTCGAATAATTAACTGGCTTAAGGTAGATGTGTCGGTCACGGTGGCGGAGGAGTCTCTTTTATTAAGTACAAGGACACCCGTGACGATAATAGCCGCAGAATAATCTCATAATGCTACCAGATCAAAACCAAGTCCAGTGAGATGAGGTGTCCGTAGCTTAGCACTATGTTTTGCATTTTCGGATTTCGAAGACAATTGTAGATATCACTCATGGAAACGGTCCAAGTTGTTGGTAGCACGTCCAGGGGGATGTAACGTGGAGGACTAGACCACGGATGTGGTTCAACCCACCGTTACATTATCCTCCTGAAGCTGTGAGACGAGGATGGCTTTTACTATCCGTATTTAAGGATAGTAGTCCGCCACAACATGATTTATAATAAGACCTATGTTCCTCAACCCCCGATATCTCAACCGACGACAGAGAGAGGGCTATCACCATCGCCCCGTTTTGACTCGCCATGGCGATACTCGCGATGGCGAGAATACTGACGCCGTCATTATTGATATGCGGTGAGATGACATCGTCTTCTTTTATACCGAATTGATGACCCAGCCCTCGTTCGTCCCGGCTTTGAACATGCCTTTCTAATCAGCGGACAGCTGTCTTCTTCATCTTTCATGAAGCAGAAACCATCGCAAATCCCGTAATCCCTGGATCACCTATTACAAACTTTCGGAGCGAAGCTCAGTGCGGGAATTTCCCTTGGGCTAATGTAGGTAGAAAGTCTGTTGCGGATTCGATGCAGCTCTGGGTATAAGCCACAAAAATGAAAATTATTGACGCCTAACCTGACTCCCAGACGGGTTCTCAATCTGCATGTTCCGGTATATCTTCCGAAACGCCACTCTTATCTGATCAACAGGCATGCATTACCAATGTAAGTCTTTCAATAGTATTCAATACTATTATGTCATCTACAGATTCACTGAGTGCAAGCACTTTGATAGTGTACTACAGGGACAACGCCAGCATGCTGCACCAATGACTGTGTGGACTTAAGCAGTAACCTGACTCATTGTGGATCATGTTCAACATCCTGCACGGCTCATCTATGTCCGGCAATAAACCCAAGCTGCTGCTCTGGCAATTGTGTTGATCTTGCTAGCAACAGATCTAATTGTGGGGCATGCAATAATGCTGTGAGATATAACTCTACCAAAGAATGGGGGTTGAACTTACTTGCCTAACTTGCGTCCAACGACTAGTGCAACGGCCAATATGTCTATTGCTGTGGCGGAGAGTGTGCGAATCTATATAACGACCCCGCTCATTGCGCATCTTGCGAGGCCCCTCCAGTGAGGCTGATACTTCTAAATTAATATCATATCATGCAAGCATAAAATGACTGGCTGCTAACATGCCCTTGAAACTAGTGCATTGGGATCAACCCAGGATGTTGCGCCGGACGATGTCGCGACCTGGGCCTCGATTCTAGGAATTGCGGAACTTGCAACAACACAGTAAGCTTCCCCAAGACCTAAATGGCCCGAAGTGAGAGAGTAACAATGAGAATATAAAGTGTAATGCAGCCCAGCCTACCTGTTGCTCGGGAAATTGCACAAATATCAACACAAGCATCCAGAATTGTGGAAATTGCAGCAACGCCTGCACAGGTGTACAACCAGCCTGCTGCACTGGATCCTGCAGTGACTTGTCTAGCAACGCCTTGAACTGCGGAGCATGCAATACAGCTGTAAGTTTGCCATTTCACTGTCCTTCTATAGGGCTGCAAATACACTTACTTTGATGTAGTGCAATTCTTCAGCTCCCAGTTGTTGCTCAGGATCATGCACGAATACCAACTCTGACCTGAATCATTGTGGCTCTTGTACAGCCACCCCTTGTAGTGGTACACTTCCAGGATGCTGCTCTGGAACTTGTGTCGATTTGAGTGGAAGTAGTGCAAATTGCGGTTCTTGCGCTAACACGGTGAGAATTCCAAGTCTGCTCATTCATATGGCTGCAGAGTTTGATTCGTCCTGGTAGTGCTCTGCGGCTCAATCGGCCTGTTGCAATGGTACGTGTACCAATCTGAGCAATAATGTGAATAGATGTGGGTCTTGTACCGCATCACCTTGTATGGGAGTAAATCCCGCGTGCTGCTCAGGTGCTTGCTCCGATTTAAGCAGTAGCCCATCACATTGTGGAAACTGCAATACTACCGTGAGTTTTTAACCTATCAGAACATTAAAAAAAGCTCAAATAATTTTGTTAGTGTACGGCCACATCGCCGGCTTGTTGTCTCGGAGCTTGCACAAATGTTAACACGTCTTCCTCTAACTGCGGAGCTTGTGGAGTGAACGTGAGTTCCGCTGATCTTAAAAGAGATGATGAAAGGGCTATCTGCTAACATCATAATTTAGTGCCTCTCATCAGCGCCGAACTGTTGCTCAGGATCTTGTACAGATTTATCGACTAACTCTTCATCGTGTGGCTCATGTGGCAACACGGTCAGTCCTTTCAATGCTTCATTCCACAATCTCAGCACTAAGATTCAGATTAACTTACTGATTCATGAAAATAGTGTCCAGCAGCCACACCAAGCTGTTGCTTCGGGGTATGTACGAATCTGGGCAGTAGTGCTTTGACATGTGGAACTTGCAACCACACGGTAACGCTCCCTATAGTATCTGAACATGTTTATCTTCTGTCTATTGGGGAGCCCATAACTTACATATCCCGCCTTGTAGTGCTCGGTGAACTCTCCCACTTGCTGCAGCGGGAATTGCACTAGTACTGTAGCTGATCCAGAGAATTGCGGAGCCTGTGGAACGATAGTAAGATTGGTCCTTCTATACTCCCGACCGGATTGAAAAATTCGACTTAATCGAACCCTAGTGTCCTGCAACAGCCCCTACTTGTTGCTCTGGAACATGCGTCAATTCGAATACTAGCTCAACGAATTGTGGAACGTGTGCTAGAGCTGTGAGTGCCGTCAGTGAATATTTTCATTTGGCTTTTCTGATATTGACAGTGCACCGGAACAACACCTAACTGCTGCGCCACTTCATGCACAAATACCACTTCGGATATAAACAACTGTGGAAATTGTGGGAATAAGGTACTCCATGCTTCAAGTTATTGCAACCCTTAGTCAAAGACTGTGTATTGAGTCGAACCTCGATTTAGTGCACAGGCACCCAGAGCTGTATCAACGGCACATGTGGAGTCTGCCCTATAAGCCAGACTTTTTGTAGTGCTACAAGCACATGTGTAAGTATCAAGAAACTAGTTGCACATTTCTTTCATTGACAATGCTCTAGTGCGCGGCAAATGATACGTGCATTTCTTCAGGGTCACATGTTGGCTGTTGTCCTAATGTCTTCGCCTGTCCAAGCTTTTTGAATCCCATAGGACCTAAAGTTTGCGTGAGTATATCTATCCATAATTAACCCCTATTGATGACCATCTAACTCTGGCAATATAGTGCAGTATACCTTGCTTACTTGGCGTGTGTTCCCTGTCTATCGATGCAAAAATGACCAAAATAACAGTTCCTCTAGCTTTTCTGCAAGAAGAAGTGGTAGCTCCGGGCTAGTGCATTGGAATTGAAGTATTGCATAGTCTACTGGCTCAAGTACCAATCAAATATTTGATATGGGAATTTGCATTTAAATTTCAAGTTCATCCGTATTTCCTACTCATTGTTGAGTTTCATCAGTTGACAATCCCGTAGACGAAAATCCACCGCTTATTTCTTGCCCGATTGCGCGGACGGGTCCTATACCAGTCAGTAGAGTTCCAATCAAGTTATTTGTTATTTTGAGAAAAACCTACCAAGTAAACCTGATAGAAGTGCATCTTAATATCCTCACTCTCTTGCTGCGGCGCGAAAACCACCCGTCCAGCCCAGGGAACATAAACGTCATTTTCCGGGTCAGCCTTAAGACGGTAGTTCACTCCACCATAGAGCATGATCTCATTCTCCCCACCGAAGAAAATGCGAGTGGGAGTGTGTTTCCGTGAGGCAACATGAGTCCACAGACCATGTCGAATAGTACGAATTGCTGGAAGTTCCGAGGTGAGTATGGAACGTGCAGCGGATATCATGGATGCTCGGTCGGATACATACCATCGGTGCCCTTGGCCTTTTTGGGACCCATGATCAGGGTTGCGTCGCTAGTAAAGCTTTCGACATATTTCTCGTGCAATGACTCGGTGTCACTGGTGCGGTAGAAGTCCTGCATGAAGCTGACGATGGCGGCCGCGCGGGGCGGGGCCAGGGAAGTGTCGTATTGGATTTCGTATGACATTGTGTGCGGCTGGCTAAATTATTGTGAAATTGATTTGATGATTTCACTCGTTGATAGTTCAAGAGGGTGTCAAAGAAATGATTTATGGAATGGGGTTGCTCATATGCGATTCAAGGTCCGTTTCCTCACACCTCGATGTGGGGGATGTGTCGGTCCGATAGCCGGTGCCGCATCCGATCTTATCGATCCGTACATTCATGGAACACCTGGCTGTTGTTCCTAGAAATGATTGAGACCGCGTACAATAAATTCTGGCTTGAGGCTTTTGAATGACGAGTCATTTCATATGACATTCTGCCAAAGTCAACCGCGACCATTCCCATATAAAGTATCATATCTATGACTGTTGGGTTGAACTCGGTATCTCCTGGTCGGCTCGCAAACACTTTCATGCGGCGGTCGTCGGCTTCAGGTAAGTTATAGGTAGCTTATATCTAAACGCATAACGACATGATTCTGCATGAGTCACTTACTCACTCTCCATTGATCCGAAGAGAAAGTGCTCTCAGAGCTGATTTTCGGATCACGATAAGCTTGATCGGAAGCTAGCATCACGTAAGCATGCCTATGATGCCATGTATAAGCATGAAGAGGACTGACCAAGTAGACATTACTGGAAGAGAATATGCTGAATTGACTATCGCTATATGCAAAACCCCAACGCCAGAAATGTTCATGACGCATCCGATTATTTGAACTATTTCGAGGGTTGCGTTTGCCCCTCGTATTCCTCGATTTCCTTCCTCATCGCCTCTTTAACGATCGCACCACACATCTTCGCATACGGATTTGTTTGCACGGCTAGTTGCTGTGCTACCTTGTTGCCATATCTTCCACCCAAAAAGAAATCTCGACTCGCCATCTCCTCGAGTTGATCAGCCCCAAGTCTTCGCAGACGATCAGGACCCACGACTTCTGCTTGCAGCGCCTGAGTCTTCTTTACTCGCGCAGCTTTCAATAGCAAATATCCTCGATGTGTGTGCGCATCGGCTAGTAGCCGCGCCTGCCCTGATGATAACGGGTCGGCGGGTGAAGCGGGGGTGGCGAGAGTGATTGCTTGACCCAAGTCCGCTAGGATTCGAGAAGACACTTCTGCAGCCTGAGGTGTGAACAGGGTGTCGTCTGAACCATTCCCGGTACCTGTAATGTCGTTAGACTGGAGGTCGACTAGCATGCGCAAAGCCTGGGCGCGGTTGGTATATGCGGGTGGATAGGTCGGATATTGAGCAAGAAGGTCATCGAGTTTATTGACCGCTGATTCAACGTCCTTAGAGGTTGGGTTCATGCTTGGCTGTAACTCGCGAATGATTTCGATTTCGCGATTCTTCACCAAGAGAAGATCTTCTTGCGAGAGGTTCACGGTTGCTGGCCATGGCGGGAGTGATGAATCAACCGTGACTCCGGATGAGGGTGAAGACTCGGCATCGAACAGGGCTTGAAGAACAGCCGCATCGTTAGAGGTTAAAGATGGGCGAGAAGTTGCGACTGATGCCATGATGGTATTTGTCGCTTCTGATAATAGCGCTTTGAGTTGTGAGACTCTTATCAAGAGTAAAACTGTCACCAAGGGAAGTAAATGAGCCTTAAGAATATGAAGTAATAAATCACGAAAAGCTTGAATATGTAACAAGTAGCTAAACAAAAAAAAAATTCTTTGAAAAATAAGTAGAAGCAATGTACGACATGAGGGCAGCCAATATCCGCAAGTCATCCGGCCCGGCTGTTAACGGCTATTTCAGGGAAAACCAGGATGCGGTCCCAGCCGAGCTGGGACACGGGTCTTTTGCTTACAATGATAGCACCAATGACGGCGATTGCAATGAGATATCCGCAGAAGCCCTGGTACGGTTAATAGAAGTCGCTTTACTGGGTCTTATAAAGTAGAACTTGTGGCGTCTTTCTCATATCATCTCACTTCATATCTGACACCTCCATCTCTTCTTATCTTACACCTCCACGAAGTATAACTTAAGAACGAAGACAGCCGAGTATTCTGACCCGAAAGGAAAAAACACCAAAATGGCCCCTTCAGCTATTTCCACAACTCCACCTCCTTCCACGGTGAACGAGGTATCCTCTATTACCAGCTACCGAGGTTACGATCACGTCCACTGGTATGTCGGAAACGCCAAACAAGCCGCAAGCTACTACATCACTCGCATGGGATTCAAGCGTATTGCCTACCGCGGTCTTGAGACTGGAAGCCGAGCTATCTGCTCCCATGTTATTCGCAACGGAGATATCACTTTCATTCTTACCTCGCCTCTTCGCTCTTTGGACCAGATCGACCGCTTCACTACTGAAGAACAAGGTCAGCTTCGTGAGATCCACCACCATCTCGAGCAGCACGGCGATGCAGTCAAGGATGTTGCATTTGAAGTAGATGATGTTGATGCTGTCTACTTTGCTGCTGTCAAGAATGGTGCCAAGTCAGTCTCCGCTCCCTCTGTTCTCAAAGATGAGGGCGGCCAAGTCAAGGTTGCGACAATTCAAACATACGGTCAGACTACACACACATTGATTGAACGCAAGGCGTACCAGGGTGCGTTCCTACCTGGCTACCGTTTGGAAGCTGGCACCGAGGACCCTATTACAAAGTTCCTGCCTGGCGTGGGACTTCAACGGATCGACCACTGTGTTGGAAATCAGGATTGGGATGAGATGGACAAGATTTGCGAATAGTAAGTTTTCTTCCAGGTTGCCCCTAATAGTAGATGGAGTGAACTAAATACTGACGGGGGGGGTTAGCTACGAGAAGGCGCTTGGATTCCACCGTTTCTGGTCCGTGGACGACAGCCAAATCTGCACGTAAGTCGAGGCAAATCCACTCGAATCAAGATACGACACTAATTTTTACAGTGAATTCTCCGCCTTGAAAAGTATCGTCATGTCATCACCCAACGAATTGGTCAAGATGCCCATCAACGAGCCCGCCAAGGGAAAGAAGCAATCTCAGATTGAGGAATACGTGGACTTCTACAACGGCGCTGGTGTGCAGCACATCGCGCTGCTGACCGACGACATCATCCGCGACATCACCAACCTGAAGGCCCGTGGAGTGGAGTTCATCAAGGTTCCCGAGACATATTACACCGATATGAGGGCCCGTTTGAAGAAGTCTGGGCTTGTACTGCATGAAGACTTTGAGACAATCCGCAGCTTGGATATTTTGATCGACTTTGACGAGGGTGGTTACTTGCTGCAGCTCTTCACCGAGGTATGTTTCTCTTCTCGTTCGTTTTACGTAGTATCATGCATGCTAATGTCGAATGATAGCATTTGATGGATCGTCCTACTGTGTTCATGGAGATTATTCAAAGGCACAACTTCTCCGGCTTTGGAGCAGGGAACTTCAAATCGCTGTTCGAGGCGATTGAGCGGGAACAAGAGCTTCGAGGAAATCTGATCTAGATTTGAGATTGGACAGAAGCTTCTTGGGAACCTAAATTAAAATTGAGGACAGGAAAGGTACGATGCGATATCATTGGAAAGTTCTTCTTTTCTTTTGTCTTTGTCTTTTTAGCGAGTGCCATGCATTTTCAATATGCAGTGATATCCGAAATCTCTCTTCTTTCGTTCCCCCAGGGACCCGCCCACCTACATTACGTTGGATTACCCCCGATGATTTGATGTAAATCACACTATCAAAACCGCTCGTAGAAAATCCTTGGACATTTGAGTGTTGATGGATGCAAGCATTCATACCAAGTATCAACACCTTGCCCAAGATTCCGTCTATTGAATGTCTATCGTTCAAATCAGCTTATTCAATGATGTTGCTAGATTATGGATCAGCTAGGTCAAGTTTTGCCTCCGAACTATATTTGGTGCTGCGATCGCCTCGCCTCGAACCACTTAGGGTCTAAGGGTCATACGCTGCCTGATGACAAATCAACTTGCATGCTGGTTCAAGTAGATAAGTCGACGCGTATATCTTTCAGATAATCCAAGTTCAACACCCATATTGAACCAGAAAATTATAGCTCAAATCATGAGTCTTGAAGGTTCGGCCGATCAGTGCCTCAACAAATGGAGTAAGCGAAATGCCTGGATCAAGAACTCCAGCGACAATAATCAGTTGATCCGCATCAGCTACATCGAGTGCGCACCGCCAACAACCAGTGATCAAAAAGGGAACATATTATTGATTCACGGATTTCCACAAACTTCATATCAATTCCGGCATGTGATTAAACCTCTCGCTGAAGAGGGTTTTCGAGTTATAGTTCCCGACTATCGCGGGGCTGGTCAATCGTCGCACCCCGCCCAAGATTTTAGAAAATCGACAATGGCACGCGATCTTTTCACTCTGATCCATGACCATCTCGGTATTACGCAGGCAATTCATGTGGTCGGGCATGACATTGGGGGCATGATTGCGCACGCATATGCCACGCTGTATCCCAATCATGTGGCGAGTGTCACTTGGGGCGAATGCCCACTTCCTGGTACTTCAGTTTACGACAAGAATAAGAGCATGCCCGAGCAGTTCCACTTTGTGTTCCACAGTGTGCCTGATGATTTGGCACTTTCCCTGGTGACTGGCAGGGAGAAGATATACCTGAACCATTTCTTTTCGAAACAGAGCTTCAATGCTCGAGCGATATCTTCTTTTGACTTGGACTTTTACACTCTACAATACTCACAGCCAGGAGCACTACGATGTTCCTTTGAGATATACCGGGCATTTGAAGAAGATGCTCGAGAAAATCTGGAATGCTTGCGCCTCAAAGGAAAATGTACACGACCTGTGCTCATCCTTAGTGGCTCACGGAGCCGGCATGCTCACGAGGCTAGAGAAATGGTGGATGAAGTGTATGCTGGAGACATTCAGGTTGCCGAGGTTGAAGACTCCGGTCATTATATTGCAGAGGAGAACCCAGATGGCTTTGTGCAGGCCGTATTGGCCTTCATCGCGACTGTGGAGTGATTGTCACTTTGAATTTACTTCTGAGCTGGAGCCCATTTCTCTGCCTGATGTTGTCATCTTTTCCCCTTAGGAGAGAAAGGAGGAGGTTCTTTGGAGAACGGATGTCTATTTCAAAAGCAGATAATAGAGGAAATCAGTCATGGTATCTCTGATTACAAGGTGGTCTAGGTACTAACCTCTAAGATGCGTTGATTCTTTGTCATTACGAAACTCAATTCAGTCTGTCTAGAACCGGACGTGACGATCTCGATAAATACGAAGGCCTTCGGCATAGCTCGATTGCCATGTCCATTTCTGTCATAAAGTCTTAGGATGGGCGTGGGACGAAAGCCCCTGCGGCCGAAAGAAGGACAAAAAGTAAACTACAAAGAACGCCCGCGCATTCATTCAATGTTTGACTATCCGCATGGTTGTATTATTATTCGAGTCTGCGACATCGCTTCTATTTTAGTCTCACTGGGGGGAGACGGAAGAGAGAAAAGCGGGAAACCTGATATTGAATACCACTGTACCATGAGGTGAACATGTATGCATTTATTTATCTATTGCTTTTCTCCACTGTCATATCGCGTACCTTGAAATATCCCCAGGGTCATATGAGATGACAAAGTCTCGAGTGCTCGCAAATGGGAGAGATTGATGAAACAAATATGGCTAACATTCATTAGTCTATAAATTAGTTATCAGGCCAGTAATGTTAATCTGTCATGGATAACCTAGTGGAAGGCTCACCGCCAAGTCCGCAACCTTGCTTCGGTCACCTGACCAGCAGGTACTGGTGCCTGGTACGAATCCTGGGGTCGACACTTCACTCGCGCGAGTAATCCGCGACGCTGTTTGTCGCTAAGCAATGGAAGTGACCCTTGAGGGAAGCAATTCTGCAGAGACACTTCCACCCTGGGATGGCGTCGCCAGAATACACCGTCCTGTTACAAGGAATTGGGCTACTTGGTGAGACAACCGTTTTTTATCTTCTTTTTCTTTTCTTTTGATCTTTTATTTACACCGAACTACATCCATCAACAAACTCATGGTCGAATGAAGAATCGCACTCATCTTCTGACCCCCCGGACTCCTCGTCGGCCACGTCATCTCTGTCAGGGGCCTTTTTACCCGAATTATCCAATTGCTTCATGTTTTGATGTTGAATGAGATGACTGGGATATCTTGGCCCAGAACCTCGAGGCACTGGTGGCACAGCCCATTCGATATCGGTATTTGTGAAGCGATGTGTGCCTCGGCTGGAAGTACACTTTGTTCAGGAACCTGAACTCCCACCGTGTCTCCATCATGGTCATCGTCCTGGCCATCAATTGCTCCCAAGATCGCCGGCAAATCCTCCCGCTTATAATCTCCCGATCGAGGCCCCTTTCGATTCGCATGCTTACCATGTGCCTTGCTACAAGCCTTTCGGGTATCTTTCATGCAATATGCCAAAATGCTAGAAATCGAAAATATCTCCTCGGCATCTTCATGACTGAAACGATTCATACACTCATCCACGAACATCATAAGTCTGCGTGGTCGGTGAGTTCTGCCTGTCCGGGTCCGGCTTTGCAGTGCTACTCGGAGAAGAAGAACAATTTCCTTCTTCACTGCAATCCGAGCCAGTATGCATGCTGCACAGCCGTTGATCTCGTACGGCCAGGCGCCTGGCACTACTGGGCTGCCTAGTACAGGTTTGGTCCACATACCCTTCAACGCACGCAACTTGCTTAGAATGTAGGTCTCCGTCGGTCTGACAAGCTGAGGGTGTCGATCGAATGGATGGAAGCATCGTGTTACTTCGCGTTGGACGAGGTTTAAGATATCCCGGAGCACGTCGGCATTCATGGGTCGGTGGAGGTCACATAGTCCCGAAGACTTTATGTTCAGACCTGACAGCGAGACTCGTTGAATGTGTAGTCGTTTTGGAAGGGCCTTGATGAGCCTTTGGACTTCCTGGACTTGAGAATTTGTCGTGTTGTATACATGCAGAACTTCTGTTAACGACTTAACCTCTGTGCGGCTCAGCTCATTGACTGACCGTGGGTATACCTCTTTGAAGTTGACCCCCGGGGCCCCTAGGCTGATTAGTACGGAAGGTCGTTTGTCTTTCATGTTGCTAGATCACAATTGGCGCCTGTTGAGTTTTTGCTGATTCTTTCGAAAGGCAGACAGACGCCTTATTATATGTGGCAAGTATCAGACCAAACCTACTGACACGCTCCACTGGCATTACCTATTGAATGGTGACATTTATTCCTTTTAGCTGATTCGCCTTTGTGCACTTTAGTCATTCACTACTGTCACTGAATATGGGACATTCGCGACATTTCTTTGTTTTCTTTGGTTACCCATCTAACACTCTAGCCAGCAAAATGAATTTGTATTACTTTTAGGACCAACTTGCTGTATATTACCTGAGGGCTGACCCAAAGAAAGCTTAAAGACTGACAGATACAATGTATAGAGTATGACAACATTGGAAGCTAGAGACCAAATGCGGGCTCCTCCACTTTGGCCATGGAACTTTCTGGTGGATACTATGTCCGACGATTATAAAGTCAAATTCCCAAATCCGCTTGAAATATCCAACGATTTGGCTAGTACGTGATAGGTATGCATATATTGATTACGTGGCAGGAACAGTCTTAGCAAAGTAAATGCTTTTCTTCATTCATTAATCCGAAGCTACATTATCGTCAAAGATGTGGTACCAGCCGAGAAATCAAAGTCGTTAATGTACAAGATGCGTTTACCGCACGCAGTAACCGCCATCGATGAGAAGATCGGTACCGGTAGTGTAAGAGCTAGCATCGCTGACAAGATAGACATAAGCACCCTTCAGCTCCTTAGCTTGACCGTTGCGGCCCATGGGGATCATAGAGTTCCAAAGGTCCTGGACGTCCTTCTCCACAAAGTCCGACAAGCCAGTGTCGATGTATCCGGGAGAAATGCTGTTAACACGAGCAAAGTCGCGCCACTCGTTGGCCAAAGAGCGGGCCATGTGAATGCAGCCGGCCTTGGCGACGTTGTATGAGGTCTGTTCTTGGGGGAAGTTGGCGATGTGGCCGGACATAGAGGAGGTGATGACGAAGCTGCCAGTGCCGCGCTCCTTGAAGTGAGCGCCGACGGCCTTAGCGCAGTGGAAAGTGCCAGTCAAGTCAGTCTGGATGACCTCGGACCAGTCGGACACGGAGCCATCGAGGATACCGCTGTTGGCGGTGCGGCCAGCGTTGGCAATGAAGGCGTCGATCTTGCCGAAGTCCTTAATTGTGTTGTTGACAAGCTCTTGCACGCTCTCCCAGTTGCCGACGTCGCACTTGTAGGCCTTCACCTTGACACCGTAGGTCTCAGCGAGCTCCTTGGCGTTCTTCTCGCCGCCCTCGGGGCGAGAGGCGTAGGTAATGGCGAGGTCAGCGCCCATCTCGGCGCAACCGCGGGCGGCCTCAATGCCCATGCCACGGGGGCCCGAGGCACCGGTGACGACAACAACCTTGCCCTTAAGGCTGAAAAGGTCCTTGAGGTGGTCGGCTTTGGGAACGGAGATAGGCATGGTGGATGGAGTGTATGTTTGAAGTTGTGTGGAGGGGTTAAGTGTAGATTGTTGATTAGAGGAGGATTAGGAAGATGTAAGATGGAAGAAAGTACGAGGGGAGAGGGGTAATTATAGACTAAGACCGGAGGATGAGGTCAACCAGATTGTGAGAGGCTGCCTTGATTAAGCTCTGTGCACACCCCTCCTTCTGTTTCTAGTCGATGCCATGACCTCATAATGGAGTCTTCGGATTTTGATGGGCATACATGATAGCTGATTATTGCCACAATGGGGACCACTTAATCCTCCGGCAAGCCGGGTTGGATATCCTTGTTCTTGGTCTCATACACCGAATTTGGCTACACCGGTCAACAACACTAGGCAGTCATCGGGCAATCAACCGGGAATAGCTGGAGCGGGTGGATGCGGAGCCAATGATGTCATGACTTCCATCCAACGTGACTTGGCGCACAGCTAGACCAACAGGTCAGCTCTAGATCAATTCTACCCGTCCAGAAAATAATAATGAGCATAATTTGGAGTTCAGATAATACTGACCATTATCCATCTTTGAGTTAACCAAGGCACAGAAGGAATATACTACTTGGACGTGCGATTAGGATTGGTGATCTCATAGCATGGAACCTGGCCGATCGACCCACATTTAACGGATTGATGCACAGGGACAGTCTTAGTATGTGCCAAGATGTAATTATATCATATTTCCAGCATTGAAGTCCAGGAGTCTCCTTTGCGATTACTTTAGTCATATTGCAACGTAATATTAAAAATCAATACCTTTATGTGTGTTCAAACTCTACGTCCGCTTCGTTGCCGGAATTATTTGTTGTTTTGGATGAAAGTCCTAAGACATAATCACAAAGGACCTTGATCAGAATATTCCAGGCTTGTTCAGCATAGTCAAGTCTCAGACGTTTTGATGATCCCAGTTCCTCGACGCCATTGTTCAGTCCCAGAAGAGGCCCGTTCACTCATGGAGGTTTTTGTTTCCCATTTAACCACACTTTGAAACAATGCATATAATGATAGCTATATGTGTGCCAATATTGGGATTTCTCCTTTGTCTTTGTAGCGATACAAAGCATCAATGAAGACAATGCCGGACATTTGCATGATCAAGATGTATATAAAATTCCACGATGTTTCCTGCATTGGTCTCGAGTCATCGTTCAAATTCAATTCAATCGATTATCGCAACGGCACTGAAGTTACTGCACTATTTTACATAATTCCCATACAATTTCTCACCATTTCGGCAGACTTCAAAATTGCTAGCCATCGAGTCAAAGTCCATTAGTCCGAGGTAAGTCATCATCTAGTACAATGTCCCAGGACGATCGAGAAGAGCTACAGGGGTTGATCTCGGATGACGGGAGCGACCTCGCAGACACTGAAGCCGTCGTACCTGAACTTTTTGACCATATCCCCTCGCTTGGAGGCCTTTCAAACAGAGAGGTCCAGGAGCTGGTCAACAGTGGAGATGAATGGGCAATCAGAGCGTATTATCAAACGCTCGTTATTATTGCATCAATAATAGACTATGAGCTGCCTGAAATAGGGTTATCTAACGATGAACTGGATATTCTAAGCGAAGAACTGCCAGAGGGGCCGGTGACGCCCAATCCTCTTCCCACCTTGCCCGCAACAGACGCTGACCAACAAATGATTGATTCTGGAGTAGAGTGTGCCATTTGCCTGAACCCTCCAGAGCTAGGAGGAAGGGTCACTACTCTACCTTGTGGTCATTTGTTCCATTACCTTTGTATTACACAGTGGCTTACTCGGAGTACCACTTGCCCACTCTGTCGACAGGACGCCGTACCCTTGAACCAGCACGAGTCAATCAACAGAGATGATGAGCCCCATCACTCAGATAGCCCACCGGAGCGACATGTTCACTGGGCGATATAGGTTCAGGTGAGTGGTAGGATCGAGAAGAGACTAGAACATTGCAGAATGATCGAAACTCGCATTTTCAGAGACTGTATTGAGCATGGATATTGATCTGTGAGGTACTTCGGATAGTTAACTCATCCAAAAAAAAAATAGATTTTTGATACTTTCTCTTTGAATAGTAAGAAACTCCATATCGCAGAGTATATCAGATCTATAGAAGTGCAGTGCAATGTAAACAAGCTACCCTGACGGGAAGCGGTGGGCCCACTACCGAGAGCATGGACCAATCAGATATCTCATACATGGAAGCTTCTCACGTGCTCCCGTACTTTCTGGAACGCCGTAGACGGTTGTCGTGGCGTCATGAGGCATCGGCGGGGTACTGGGCCGACGAATATATTAACTACATCATCGACGTCCGCCACATCAGACCATTATAATTGACCATCTTTTACTCTGAACTGAGTCACCTTGTTAACTCATTCACCTACGCTTCTATCTTCCCATAAATCTTTCATCTCGACTGATCTTATCAATACATATCCGTTCAAAATGAACGGCGCCCAATTTACAGACCGGGCCAACAAGGCCTTGCTCGACTCCAGCGCTCTGGCCGAACAATACGCCCACTCCCAAATTCTGCCTATCCACCTAGCAGTTGCACTGCTAAATCCCTCCCAAGACGATGCCGACAATCAACAGCCCGCCGGCCACTCCTCACACGATGCCGCGACCGCACCACTCTTCCGCCAAGTGGTGGAAAAAGCTCATGGTGACCCCCAGCTGCTAGATCGTTCATTAATGAAGCTGCTGGTTCGGTTACCAAGCCAAGATCCTCCTCCAGAGTCCGTCAGCGTCTCTCCCGCACTCGCCAAGGTGATTCGGTCAGCCACCGACTTGTCCAAGACCCAAAAAGACAGCTTCGTGGCGATCGACCACTTAATTCAAGCTACAGCTCAGGACTCCCAGGTCCAACGGGCCCTGGCCGACGCCAACATCCCTAATGTTAAATTAGTCGACACCGCCGTCCAGCAAATTCGTGGCACACGGCGCGTGGACTCCAAGACCGCAGACGCGGAAAGTGAGAGCGAGAATTTGAAAAAGTTCACCATCGATATGACTTCTTTAGCTCGTGAGGGTAAAATTGACCCTGTCATTGGCCGCGAGGAGGAAATCCGACGTGTTATTCGCATTCTGAGTCGGCGTACCAAGAACAATCCTGTCCTCATTGGTGAGCCTGGTGTGGGTAAGACAACTATCGTTGAGGGACTGGCCCGCCGGATTGTCAATGCGGATATCCCCGCTAATCTCGCCCAATGTAAACTCCTCTCCCTCGACGTCGGCTCTCTAGTAGCCGGCAGCAAATACCGTGGCGAGTTCGAGGAGCGCATGAAGGGTGTTCTCAAAGAAATTGAAGACTCTAAAGACACGATTGTCCTCTTCGTCGATGAGATCCACCTGCTCATGGGCGCTGGATCTAGCGGCGAAGGTGGTATGGACGCCGCAAACCTTCTCAAGCCAATGCTGGCTCGTGGTCAATTACACTGCATCGGTGCTACGACCTTGGGTGAGTATCGCAAGTACATCGAGAAGGATCAAGCCTTCGAGCGACGATTCCAGCAAGTCCTGGTCAAGGAGCCTTCAGTCCCAGAAACCATCTCCATTCTTCGTGGTCTGAAGGAGAAGTACGAAGTCCACCACGGTGTCAACATTCTTGATGGTGCTATTGTCTCTGCGGCTACTCTCGCTTCCCGCTACCTGACAGCCCGTCGTCTTCCCGATTCTGCTGTCGACCTTATCGATGAAGCTGCCGCCGCAGTTCGTGTGACTCGAGAGTCTGAGCCTGAAGCTTTGGATACCCTGGAGCGCAAGCTTCGACAGCTTCAGATCGAGATTCACGCTCTAGAACGCGAACAAGACGAAGCATCAAAATCCCGTTTGGAAGCTGCCAAGCAGGAAGCTGCCAATGTCTCCGAAGAACTTCGCCCCATGCGCCAGAAATACGAGAGCGAAAAGCAACGCAGCAAGGAAGTTCAAGATGCCAAGATCAAGCTTGACTCCCTCAAGGTTAAGCGTGACGAAGCAGAGCGCTCAGGCGACACCGTCACCGCGGCCGATCTCGAATACTATGCCATTCCCGAAACTAAAACCCTTATTGAGCGCCTTGAGGCTGACCGTGCCCGGGCCGATGCCGAGCGCCGGGCTGCCCAAGGTGACGCTGGCGAAGCCCTGCTCGCCGATGCGGTCGGTCCAGATCAAATCAATGAGATTGTTGCTCGATGGACCGGTATTCCCGTCACCCGACTCAAGACTACCGAAAAGGACAAGCTGCTCAATATGGAGAAGTACCTGGGCAAAGTTGTCATCGGTCAAAAGGAGGCTGTTGTGTCTGTCTCGAATGCAATCAGACTTCAACGATCTGGTCTCAGCAACCCGAACTCGCCTCCCAGCTTCTTGTTCTGCGGTCCTTCTGGTACCGGTAAGACCCTCCTTACCAAGGCCCTAGCAGAGTTCCTCTTCGACGATCCCAAGTCTATGATCCGCTTCGATATGTCTGAGTACCAGGAGCGGCACTCACTAAGCCGAATGATCGGTGCGCCTCCCGGCTATGTCGGTCATGACGCTGGTGGTCAGTTGACCGAAAGCTTGCGTCGTCGCCCCTTCTCCATTCTCCTGTTTGATGAAGTCGAGAAGGCCGCCAAGGAAGTCCTCACTGTTCTTCTACAACTAATGGATGACGGTCGTATCACCGATGGACAAGGCCGCGTTGTCGATGCCAAGAACTGCATTGTTGTCATGACCTCCAACCTGGGTGCTGGGTACCTGTCCCGGCCCACGACCAAGGATGGTCGCATTGATCCCCAAACTCGCGAGTTGGTCATGGGTGCTCTCCGCGACTACTTCCTCCCCGAGTTCCTGAACCGTATCTCCAGTACTGTTATCTTCAATCGCCTTACCAGGAAGGAGATCCGTAAGATTGTTGATCTACGACTTGCTGAGGTTCAGAAGCGTCTGGAGCACAATGGTCGTAACGTCCTCATCCAATGTACCGAGGAAGTCAAGGACTACCTCGGTGCATCCGGATACTCTCCCGCCTATGGTGCTCGTCCACTCGGTCGCATTATCGAAAAGGAGGTCCTCAACCGCCTTGCCGTTCTCATACTGCGTGGCAGCATTCAAGATGGCGAAATTGCTCGCGTGGTTATGATTGATGGACGCATCGACGTCCTACCAAACCACGAGATTGGCGAAAGCGACCCTGACGACGATGAAGAAATGGTCGACTCTGACGACGCTCTTGCGGAGATGGAGGATGGCAGTGGCGACATGGATCTCTACGATGAGTAAACTGGTCCTTCTAGGCCGCTGACCGATGAAAATATGGACATACACACACACGATGACCCACGAGTTTGACGAATTGCTTTCTGATCTTGTTGCATTTTATTTATTGTGAATTATGGCATGGAGTCGGCGTTAATATCTGATTGAGAGAACAGCTCTGGCTTATCAGCCGAGGAAGCTCATCCAAACCTGTTAATATAAAAATAGCCTAGTTTCAAAAGATTTCAAGGATTTGATCATCATAATATGAGCCTCTCCGTAGAACTTCCATAAGTTTCCACTATAAAGTAGATTCGACCAAGGTTATCCGCAGTTGTACATAGAATGTCCAATTGGATGACGTTGATATCAGCCCACCTTCAGCCCACCTGGACACCGCCCTCGACAGATCGATCTTCCATCCCGAACTCCTCCGCTCAAGCTCTAAACAAGCTTGCAATCCAGTCACCATGGCTGACTCTATTAATCCCCCTCTATCCTACGAGGCATCTGCCACCACTACCCACCCTCATGAGGCAACTTCCTTGCCCTCGGAGGTCGTCGCCTGCCTGAAGAACTCCCGCTTCGTATGCAACCTTCGAACCCCAGCGCATCTGCCCAAATCAAAAACCTCCAAAATACTGACCATGGCCATCAATTAGCTTCATCTGGCAACATGTGATGATAAACTCACTCCCCATATCTCCCTCATGTCCTACACCTACCTCCCCTCCACCCCGTTCGACCCCTACCCCACCATCATCATGACCACCAACCCCGCATCCCGAAAGACCAACCACCTCCTCTCCAACCCTCGACTATCTCTCCTCGTCCATGACTGGGTCTCCCACCGCCCGCCAACTCGCGCGCCAGGTGGACGAGATGGATCTCCCCCACCCGCCGCTACCCGCTCATCACTGGCCAGCCTGCTTCTCAACCTGAACACGAGCGCTCTCTCCAGTATCTCCACTACTATCACTGGTGAAGCGCGTTTCCTGGAACCTGGTTCGGAGGAAGAATCTTGGTGCAAGGAGCGTCATCTGGAGAACAACACCTTCGAGGAGGAGGAAATGTCTCTCTTTGGTCAGCAGCAGCGAACGGACCCGGCTGCGCGCCGCGCTAGTATGTCGATTGATAGTGATGTGCGGGTGGTTACGGTCCAAGTGCGCGAGGGTCGCATTGCGGATTGGAAGGGTGGTGTGCGGGACTGGATCTTGCTTCCCCGCGCAGGTGAACACGAGGGACTGGTCAATGGTCTTTCCTCATAGTCGGTCGCCCCACTAGGCTTTCTATCACCGCAAGGGAATTTGATATAAACCTATCGATCGCCTTGCAGCGCCAATCTTTCCATGGCTGAATTCGATTTTATGCTGGCACTATAGCCAGAAAAGCCAAGTGTCCGCGATGTTGTTTTATTGTTATATGATGCTATGTACCAATCGACATTGGATATGAAGTAGAATGAGATGAGCAATGAAGTGCCAAAGCCTGCATTTACTGAGTAAAAATCGTAGCAGAGCGTCCTTGATCGTCATAGTCTACGGAGCTCATGACTTATCTTATCGGAGAGCTCCCAGCTTCTCCGCAACTCAAAATCCTCACTTTCCAACTCCGAGGGAAACCGAATCGCCCAACTACAATGATTACGGAGAATAGAACCTACTGCCCTGAATAAATCCAAAATCAAACTCGTCATAATGAGACTCGCTCACCTCCACCTTCCAGACACCACGCCCTTCGCGCGAGTGTCCAGCCTCCAACAAGCACTCACAAGCCGCTTCCTCACACACAAAAAGCTCATCTCCCCGGCCTCCCTATCGTCGCAAACAGATCTCAAGTCCAATCTCCCAGGGCACGCACACCTTCCGCCCCCCGACCCAACAATCATCACCTTCACCCCAAATCCGGTCTACACAACCGGTCGTCGCGACCTCCCACCCTCAAACACCTGCCCCAACTCACCAACCAACCACCTCTCCCTCCCACCACCCCTTGAGCCAATCCGCTCAATCCTCACCCCCTCCGGCACCAATGCTCCAAAAGCAGAGTACCACCCCACCCTTCGCGGTGGCCAAACAACATACCACGGCCCAGGCCAAATGGTCGCATATACGATCCTCGACCTCCGCCGTCTGGGCTTAACACCGCGGTGTCATATCCGTGTTCTTGAGAACAGCGTCATTGATGTGCTAAAGCGATACGGCGTCAATGGATTCACGACCGAGGATCCAGGTGTCTGGGTTCAAGACCCTGCTTCGTCTGCCGGGGCGGCGCCGAAAAAGATTACGGCTGTGGGTGTGCATCTGCGACGCAATATTAGTAGCTTTGGGGTTGGGTTGAATGTTACTCAGGAGCCAATGTGGTTCTTCAAGCAGATTGTTGCGTGTGGACTGGAAGGGAAAGAGGTGACTAGTTTGGAGGGGGTCGGGGTTAATGGTGTTACGGTTGATGAGGTTGCTAGTGAATTTGTGGAGAGGTTTGTTGAGCGGGTTAATCAGGACTTTGCTTGTGGGGAAGGAACTGGAGAGAAGATTGAAGAGGTTTATCAAGTCCAAGAGGAGGACTTGTTGAGGTGTTTGTAGGACATGGATGTGTATAAATATAGCTCTAGGTACCTATATTGTCGGCTCTACCTAGTAGGTATTTCTGAACCTTGGAATGTGTTGGCGGACCTTAGGTTTAGAATTATGTTGCGGCTTACTTAGTATACCCAGCTAGGTTTTTGAGTAATATATTAAACCACCTTTTTAATCGATAAATATGCGCCCAGGAGCCGTAAGTAAATCAAACGTTCAAGAGCCGCCGGAGAATTGGGAGCCGGAGCTGGTGGCTTGGCACTAAAGGGGTAAGGATCTACTGTATGCCCAGGTGCACATGTGGAACACCTTTGTCTTATTTACGAGAATCAGGGTGAGCTCTAAAGCTAGCAAAGAGATGCGGCCCTGCTATTTTCATCGAATCACAAGCTAGTTTATGACAAAGATGAGTCATGGCGGCTCTAGGCAACGGGCGGAGCACGGCTTTGCGGGAACGCTCCGAGTCCAATAGTGTATGGATGCCTGATTCGCCCTTCAAACGTCTATATCTATCTCACTTCGCCTCATTCTTTCTCTTTCCCTTTCCATCCTGATCAATATCTATCAACTTTTTGTATAAGAATTTTCAACCAAATCCTTCAACCCAATTATCCAACTACTTGAATCAAATCAAATCAAATTGAAAAACATATCAACTCTCACCCATCATGGCTCAAGTCAACTGTGGCTGTTGTGTTTACGTTGGGAATATCTGTCAATATCTGCCCCAAGTCTCCCTCAAAGCCCATGCAACTATCTTCTCTACCGCAGCTCGTACCACACTGACACAAACCTTTGTCAACCCCTCAAACTGTATCCTAGAAGAGGCTTCCTATAGATTCCCTCTCTACGATGGCGTCAGTGTTGTTGGCTTCCAGTGCCACGTCGGCACCCGCCTTCTCCATAGCAAAGTGAAATCCAAGGAGCAGGCTAACACTGCATACCAAGACGCTGTGGGTCGAAACGAGTCCGCTGCCATCATGGATCAATCTCCCACCGAAAGCGACGTCTTCACCATCCGCTTAGGAAACGTTCCAGCTGACGAGAAAGTAATCGTGGAGATCACCTTCATTGGCGAACTCAAGCAGGATGCACAGCTCGATGGAGTCCGCTACACATTACCCAACTCCATTGCCCCTCGCTATCAATATGTGTTCACCATGCCACCCCCCGAGCAATCCCCTGGCTTTCCAGCTCGGTTAGAAGGGATCTCTATCACTGCTGACATTCTGCTGGAGAAATCTTCTGTCATCCGAGAGATTCAGTCGCCAAGCCACTCCCCGAAAGTCTCTCTTGGTAGAGTCTCTTCCACCGCGTCAGACGCGAGTGGTTTTGAGCCGTCTCAGGCATCTGCTACTCTGCGTCTAGGAAAGGACAGCCAAGCACTATTAGAACGCGACTTCGTTCTAGTCGCCAAAGCTGATGGGCTTGATATTCCTCGCGCACTTCTTGAGACTCACCCGACTATTCCAGGCCAGCGAGCCTTGATGGCTACACTGGTTCCCAAGTTCAGTCTACCACCCAATAAGCCGGAGATCGTTTTTGTAATTGATCGAAGTTGAAGCATGAGTGGCAATATCAGCACCTTGCAAGACGCTCTTCGGGTTTTCCTGAAGTCTTTGCCTCTTGGAGTGTGCTTCAATATTTGCTCTTTTGGATCAGGGTATTCTTTTCTATGGCCAAGCAGCAAAGCATACGACAAGTCAAGTCTCCAGGAAGCCCTTTCTTTGGTTAAGCATATTGGCGCTGATATGGGAGGTACTCATATGCAGCCGGCCGTGGAGGCTACCGTTCAAAATCGCCTTGTAGGGAAGGACTTGGAAGTTCTATTGCTTACCGATGGTGCGATAAGGAACCAGGAATCACTTTTTGAATACGTTCGAGAAACCGCCAATGGGCATACCGCTCGCTTTTTTACTCTGGGTATCGGACATGCAGTATCCCACGCCTTGATCGAAGGAGTTGCACGAGCTGGCCAGGGATTTTCTCAGTCAGTACTCCAGAACGAAGAGCTAGACAAAAGTGTCATTCGGATGCTCAAGGGGGCTCTCACTCCCCATATCTACAACTACAAGTTGGAGGTTGACTACGTGAACACGGTGGATCAAGATTTCGAAATCATCAATCCCGCGACCCTTCCCCCCATTGCAACTGAGGTAGAGTCCAGCGTTTCAGTCGAAAATTCAGCTGCCCCACCTATTTCCCTCTTCAGTGATGATTTCAAGGAGCCAGAGTCCACCTCCCTCGTTGAAGGAGCTCCGGATACCCTTCCTGTGTTCCTCACGCCAAAGGTCATCCATGCCCCACACAAGATTCCTCCCCTCTACCCATTTATCAGGACAACCGCATACCTCCTCCTGGACCCTGAGTCTGACAAGATTCCACGCTCTCTTACCTTCAGCGCCACATCCAAACAGGGCCCTTTGTGCTTGCGTATTCCCATAACTGATATCGGCAAAGGAGAGGCCATTCACCAGCTTGCATCTCGCAAAGCCGTCGTTGAACTGGAAGAACGACACGGCTGGCTGGAAGACGTTAGAGATACCAGTGGTAACCCGTTCAAGCAGCTTCATTCACGAACGCAAGAGCAGATCGTAGCTCGTGAATGTCAGAATCTCGGTATCAAGTACCAAATCACGGGCAAATATTGTTCCTTCGTTGCTTTGGAAAATGATACTGATTTTACCGAAACGTCTGAAAAAGGGAAGCCAAAGGTATACAAAGCTGAGGCAGTGCGAGTGCGTGTTGCGACTGGATACAATGACTTAACTGTCAATGCTCCCATGATGATGTGTGCTCAGGCAAGGCCCGCAGCTAGTGCAGGATTCGCGTCATTAGCAAGCACTAGCACTCGGTCAGACGGGCTATTTGGATCTGCCAAATACGTTCCACCAGCGCCACCATCGCGTGTAGTCGGCAAAAGGAGTGTACGTCTTACTTCAGGTGGGCTTTTTGGAAATGCCCGATCCGTTCCACCACCTCCCGGTGCACGATTTCCAGTACCAGCGCGGGTCATGTCTGACCAAGCTGCACTGAGCACTGGCCCATCTTCAGGTGGACTTTTCGGATCAGCCCGACCCCTCAGGTTAGGGCAAGACGTTCCACCACCCCCAGCATCAGCGCAACAAGACATACAGAGAATGCAGCATGCACAGATGGCAGCACCAAAGGGGGCCATGTTGGGACAGGCAACAGCAAGCGCTGGTCCTTCTTCGGGTAGCCTCTTCGGATCAGCCCAGTCCACTCGCGCACCTCCAGCACCAAATTTTCGGAAACTGTCTGAATATTCCATGCTGTCTGCACCTAAAGCCCCAAAATCAAAGGTGCACTCCTTGATCGAATTGCAGGGCTTTGAGGGAAATTGGATCTGGGATCAGCACCTTTTCGATGTTATTACCACTGACATGAATGAAGTGCGCTGCAAAGTTACTGCTATACTCCGGAATTCTGGCAAACGTGATGTCTTGACCGGGAGAGAAGAGAATGTCATCGCTACTCTCATGATCATGGGATTGCTGAAGCGGGACCATCAGAACTCCAACGCACTTTGGGAACTTGTCTATGAGAAGGCTGATACTTGGGTCCAGAATGAATTGGCGGAGATGCAAAGCGAGACTGTTGATGTGCAGAGCATCGGAACTTGGATGTCATTGCTCTAAGGGAATACTGTGGGTCTTGCTTTTCCTTGCTTTTTTAGAAAGAAAAATATCACAAAATTTGGTGAATTTCCAAACAGGTAATCGTGGACAAACGAAAAGGAAATGGAAAGAATCGACTTGGGTGCCAGATGTTAGATTGCTTTTTAGTATCAAGATATTCAATTGAATCTGAATTATTTGTTTCGCAGTTGCCTCCTACGTAAAAATTACCCAGTAAGGTCATAGGTAGTGATTCATATAGTTCATATTCCCATTTTATATCTACTGTCCAGACCTCCTAACATCACGATCGCGCAACCTGAAGCTCAGCTATATACCAGTTCTGAAGGGCCCGAATATCATAACTCATCGCCACAGCATCAAACACCTTGAGATGCTCTTTACAAAGAGCCCCATCATTTGATAGTCGAGCCACCCATTTACCGTGTTTCCTCGCTGCGGCCACAATCTTCTCGACAGCGCTGACATACTCCGGCTCGTTCCCTTTTGCAGGAACATAGCCAAGGACGGACAACGCAAGATCATTTGGCCCGATAAAGATCATATCTGGATGAGCATCAGCGGACATATCATTTCAGCATTATGGAGACTAATCACTTACCAACACCTGGTACAGCACAGATCTCATCTACATTCTCCACCCCCTCTTTTGTTTCAATCTGAACACAGGTGATAATCGTATCGTTGGCCGTTTTCATATATGTCTGGATATCAATACCATGCGCAATTGCTGGAAATGCCGAACCTTGTCCGCGAAGTCCCTGTGGAGGAAATTTGGCATAAGAGACAACAGCTCTGGCTTCCTCAGTGGTATTGATTTGGGGGACAACGATTCCACTTTCAAGTGATTAATGATGGTCCTTGATTATCAGGACCAAGGCACTCACTGTGCACCAGCGTCTAATGCTCTTTTAATCAGATCCGAGTGTGTCATTCTCAGACGAACAAGAGGAGACACTCCCATTGCGGCGATTGCTGCAGTCGAGCTATGCATCGAGTCATCGCTGATATGACCGTGCTCACAATCAATGATGATTCCCTGGGCCGGTTTCAGTATAAATCAAAATGATATGAGCCGTATAAGAGTACTGACATCGAGGCCGGTCTGGGCTACGATTTGTGCTGTGCGGAAGGAGGGGAGCCCTAAAAAGGTCATTATAGGCTTCGATCCACCTCGCAGAGCATTGAGCAGGCGTAATTGTGGGTTGTGTATAGAGGCCGTCATGGCTGAGGGGTATGCATCCTGTGCTTAGTATCCTCTTCATTGTCTAGCAAGGACTGGGCCTTTTATTTACAAGCACACGTAATGAAGTCTGAATAGCACCGGGCAAACAACAATATGCCGAGTGGAGTCCAAGGCGGGTGGCAAATTTCAACCTCCGTTTGCTTAGTGTCTGAAAACGCTTGGTTGATGATAAATGAGTCACTTTATTCGGTCACTGCCACATGTACCGAGAGCTCTCTTGCTCTCCGATTTTCGAAATATGAGGCTTCAGCCAGTTCTTCTGAGTTGCCTGAGGAACAATTGCCAGAAATTATAGAGAGTACACTTTGAGTAAATCTAGTTTTGAAATTTCAACTTAAACCAAAATATTCTTAATCACTGGGTACTATATTTAGAGTAAAACGCTGCCCATTCCTGGTTCAACTAGCCCTTATCCCTTACGCTGCAACGTGTGGTAACCGGACTTGTCCCGCGCTTCTGCGATAGTGGCCCCTGCAGCAATCATTTCGCGAATGTCAACTTCGCTCTCCTCAATTTTCCGTGCAACTGCAGCGACCTCACGAGCCCGAGCTCGCGGGACAATGACCACGCCGTTCGCATCTGCAACCACAATATCGCGTGAGTTGACCCGGACCTTGCCAATACCAATGGACTCATTGACAGATCCTACTTGAACTCGATCCTTGCCCGTTCGCATCCAACGTCCAGCCGTAAAAAGAGGGTAATCATCCTCAAGAGCACGGTTCACATCGCGACAGACACCGTCAATAACAGTTCCTGCGATGCCTCGGAGGCCGGCGTACTGTGTCATGATATCTCCCCAGACAGTACAATCAGTACGCCCACCATTGTCGATGACCACGACATCACCAATGGCCACGTCGTCAATGAAGTCGCCAACACTTCCTGGTGGATCACTCGCTGGCACGTAGCGAACGGTGAAGGCCGGCCCGACCGTGACCTTTTTGTAATCAGTCAAAGGCATGATACCGAAAGCCTGTCCAGGAATTCCAAGTTTGTCAAGCGCATCCGAGACGGCAGGGGTGTCTGACCCAGCGAATAGGGCGACCAACTCTTGATCCTCGGTACTAGCATCCCTCAGACCCTTTTTTACAGATCGGACTGCCTCGGTCCCATGCGATAGTTTCTTCACGTTGATAGCTTCGAATTGGCTGTCATGCATGACCTCTGAAACAGGTTGGCCCGCTCGAACAGCCTCAACCATGCCGTTCTGTCGGCGGTCGATCTTCTCAGCTAGATCCAAAATCTCCTCAATACGTTTGAACGGGGCAAAGACAGTCCCGCATCGGTCGGCGATCACATAGTCATCTTGGTGGACTGTGACGCCTCGTACCTTTATAGGTGTGCCCGAATCAACTTGCACCAGTCGGTTGCGCGCGCTGATCATGGTCACACCAAGGCCGTACACGGGATATTCGGCGTCACGACTGCCATCGATATCCCGACTCATGCCATTAATGATGGTTCCACGGATGCCTTTCACTTTTGAGGCGTTGGCAATGATATCACCCCAGCACGAAATTCCTTCTAGACCCCCAGAGATAACGAGAATGCGATCATCTGTGGTTACAGCATCTATGACTGGGGTCAAGAGATGGGTTGTAGGAGCTGCATCTGTCTTTGGGCCCACTTTGACTGTGCTGGCGCGTCCGACAATCTTTGGGCAGTCCCAGAGTGGAAGGAGGCCGTACGTGGCGCCCTTGAGGCCGAGGAAGTCCAGGGCATCAGATATGGTATTGGTATCGAGTGCAGAAAGCCTGTCCAGGATCTTGGATTCACTCATGTTGTTGGCTTTTTCCGGAATGAAAATGAGAATACCTTGTGTAAAAATGTACTGATGGGGTATCTATCCACTGGAAAAGGAGAAAGAACTCGAGCGAGCGATATCACGGTTTTAATGTCTGCCTCAAGTACCGTGACTCGGCAAGAAAGGGTTTTATTCTGTGACATGGTGTTCTTGCATAAGCATGCATGTCCTTTTGCCGGTGACTCCGCATCTTCGGCGAATAGCATTACTGGCCAAATACTCAGATGCCGAGTGATATTCGGCAACCGACGATGTCGCCGAAGCGGGACTGGGCGAGATCGGCAGCGAGGTAAATAACCTCCCGCGCTGCCAAAACTATTTATCACTTATAGCACATTTATTAATGATGAGGATTATTGAATCCCATGACTCATTGCATTCCTCCCTTCTTTATCACCCACCGCCTTTTACTGGGACAAACAACAATGTGCCGATCTCCAAGAAGAATTGGGATGAACATTGGCAGATGACAAGATTGCAAAGATACTGGATGATGATGTTTCTCAAAAAAGCAATGTGTTGTTCTTAGATTAGGCTCTTTGGTAGATTCGCAACTAAGTTATCTTTTATACCAAGACAAGATATGTACAAGAATTCTGTTGGCTTAGTTCGGACGAATTTTGTTCAGAAACACCGACATCCGCATATACATCTCAACGGGGTTGGAGTACATGGGAAAGTGCCCACTCTTCGAGATTTCCGCCAACTCGACACCCCCTTCCTTCAACTGCGGCAGATACGACAGTCCCCGGTTCTCCCACCCAAACATAAACATCTTTGGACACGGTAGCCCAAGGAACATTCCCAACAGATCCTCCTCATCCGACAAGCGGACCATCGACTCAAAAATCGGTCGTACCGCCTGAACACGCACCCGCGCGCGAAGGGTGCTGGAGTACAACGGACTAGCAAAAGATGGCGCCTTCCGAGTCCGATCAATAAACAGTTCGAAGAATTCTTCAGGGTCATCCGAGTGAAAGGTGAAGATCTGACGACTAAGGAAACAATCTTCTGGCGCAAGATTGCCCTTGATATCCACAAAGCTTAGAACTCGGTCTGGATGGCGGTGTGCGAGAAGGAGTGCAGTGAGCCCGCCCATAGAGTGGCCCATCAGGTGGAATTTTGTGATGTTGAAGTGCGCCAGGAGTGCTTCTGCTGTGGCAACCAAGAAAGGGATGTCTGTCGCTGAGAGCTGATCACATTTTGATTGCCCGCAGCCCGGCGCGTCGAAAGCGATAAAGCCATATTGCTCCAGGTCTGGATGAAGTTGAATATCGGCTAGATCTTCTTTGCAGGAGCCGAATCCGTGAAGGAAGAAAATTGGAGGTCCAACTTTGAGACTGTGAATTGTTGACAGGTCTAGGCTAACGCCTTGGACTTTGACTGGAACTGTCACATAAGTGAGTGACATGTTGATTTGTTATCAACGACTGTGAGGTGAATGAGAGTGATTGATGGAATATCTGGTGGAGTATTTCAGGAAGTATACATTCGGTATTTATGAGGGCGGTGGCAACGGGATCGGTAAAGAAGCAGTTTGGCCCGGCGAAAAGTCGGTTTGCCGCGATCGAATCAGATGGTTCGGTGGCGACCTTATTTTTATAAACTTCATACTTGGCTCTGGCCTTCGTTGAAAATTATGTATGACACAGAAGATTGCACTGAAGTCAAACAGTAGCCCGGTGGACAATATGACATGGTCGTGGAAGGAGCTCAGGCAAAATATGATCGAAGAGCTTGCTCTGGTTCCTCCGTTGCAATAGGCTTTGTACATCTAGTTATTATTTTTTTGGTGTAAAGCCACCACTGGCCATGCCAAGCGATCGGATCGAGCTCAAGATTGGGTTGCATGTCGCAGACTTGATATACAGCATGCATGGAATCTGCCAAGTTTGATTGATTTAGTTTAACCCCTAGCGGAAGACTCTCCCAAAGATCCCTGCGTGGATTCCTCAAAAGCATATGCAAATATTCATAATATGGACGACTTGCGAGCTATTGTAATTTACCATTTTCTGCGCCGCATATGAGAGGACATGAACTTATTGGGTAGCAACGCGGCTTGTTTTTGGCCCCTCATCGAGAGACTTGTCAGTAATCAATCGATTGCGATAAGATCATCCTTGCACTGTCCACCTTTAAGAGAGATTTGATGCTATTATGCTGATTCGCAATACTATCCACGAAATTTGTCACCATTGAAGTCGGAAATACTTGCATGTCCAGTCAATGTACGTACATCTAAACTTTTGTCTTGGTGGCCATAGTGGTTGGGCAGCAAGAGCCCACAGCCAGGCCGTGATCGAGAAACCCTCTTTCTAGCGCCTTCGCCAAATGAGCTACTGCACGTCAGCATTCAGCATAGCCCGACAACGATAATTATCATGGAGTACGAAATTGAATCCACAGCAGCTGACATTTCCGGAGTATTGTTCCCTTTCTACCTAGAGCATATATATGTCATATCAAACGAGCCTGACCCCGCTTTGAATTTCAAACAACACAACCACGGTTGGCCCATTGAATCTTGAGATTCTCAAGACGGCCCCTGCCGACATTCTGATTGCTTAGGATTGACGGTATAGATTATTGGTGTCCCAATGGATCCAATCAGCTTTGCCGTCGGTATTATTGGTCTGGCGGGGTTATTCAGCACCTGCTTAGACGTTGTGGAGAAGTTCGACTCCTTCAAGGAATTCGGCATTGAGTCTCGTTCTATAAGCGCGCAGTTCGAAGCACAAAAGCTGCGCTTGCAAAGATGGGGCCAGGCTGTGGGGCTGCAAGGGGATACGCTGATGGAGAAGCATAGCAAGTTGTTGGATGACCCACTGACCTTCTCGATAGTTGAGAAGTTATTGTCCGCAATCCAGGGGGTTTGCACTTATGCAGATGATTCTGCTGTAGCGCCTATCACCCCTAGCGAACGTCAGTCTTTTCGGGATCAATTGTGGCCGAGACAAGGTCGTCCGGCTGCCCCACATGAGTCGAAGCGGGAGAAGATCAGCTGGGCGCTGAGGAAGAAAGCAAAGAAAATGGCTCAAGTGGGACAGTTCTGTTCTCTTGTGGATAATCTTCATAGCTTGGTACCTGTCTCTGGAGGGCGAGATCATGATGGGTCTTCCAAATATGTAGGGTCCGGCCAAGGCGAAGATTTGTATAAGCCCGGTGGTAAGAGTTACACCACTCTTCAATTGTGCGTGTTATCTGATGATAGAAATTAGGTAACTCGACGGATCAGGGTAGGTGGATCACAGAGTTTGGACAGATTCTAAGTGGTATAGAGAATGAGATCGAAGGTTTGTTGTTTGTTTCTCACCTGCGGCGACGATCACTGACTTACTGAATAGACGAGATCAAGCGTGATCTTCATCCATGGTTGCTTGGGCCCAATTCTCAAAATGAGCTCTTTGAGATATCAGCTGGGAAAAGGATTCAAGGCACCTGCGAATGGGCTCTAACTCGGAGTTGGTTTCTGGATTGGTCTTCATCGCACTTTTCCGAACGTGCAAAGGTGCTTTGGATTAACGGTCCTGCTGGTTTTGGAAAGTCGATCTTATGTGCAAGGATCGTCGAGCATATGAATTCTACCTCCAAGACCCCAGTTGCCCAATTCTTCTTTTCATCTGACTTCGAGAGCAGACGCGACCCATTTATCGCCATGCGTTCCTGGGTTTCACAGATGATGTCCAACAATACTGCATTTGGCTTGATTCGTCAGCAAGCGTCTACAAATCAGGGTCAAAAGTCTACGCGTGGTGATATAGTTCGACTTTTGCGAGATATCATCGAGACTGTTCCTCACTGTACATTCATCATCGACGGGCTGGATGAATGCAGCTGGGTTGGCGATGGGCATAAGAATGATGAGGGGGATTTGATCGCGAATTTCTTGGAGACGCTCATCAATGTGGTAGGAGGCACCGAAACACGAATCCTTGTCGTGAGTCGTGACGAACCAGAGATCCGGAACTATCTTTCGAACGATGACCACGATAATGTTATTATTTATCGCCACAAGATCAGACCTGATGATGTCCGTTCTGATACAGAGGCATATTCACGAAGCATCGTCAACAAAAAGCTGTCGAATCGTACAGAAGCTACAAAGGAGGATATCGCCATGAGGCTATCTGATCGCTGTAATGGACAATTCCTGTGGGTCAAGATGCAAGAGGATTGTCTACGCAGTGGCAAGAGTCAAAAGAAGATTGAACAGGCCATTAACTCCACGCCCACCGGACTTGAACACACCTACGAGCGCAACTGGCAGAAGATTTCTCAGCAGCCTGAAGAAGATCGGGATAGGACAATTTCCATCTTGCGCTGGACAGCTTTTGCTTTGAGACCACTGACTGTGAATGAAATCACCGCGGCACTTTTGATAAGTGATGACTGCGACGAAGTGCGTCTGGACGAGCTTCCGGACAATGTCGACGATGATTATATAAACACGGAGATTCTAGATCTCTGTGGTTCCTTAGTCGAAATCCGTATTCCTCAGGCAGAGACTCACGCTGGGCTGAGAACAGTGCACTTGGCGCACTTCTCGGTCAAACAATACCTGCTCTTCAATATTTCGGCCCCAGCAATAAACTCGGCCTTGAACCTTTCCGGAGAAGCAATGCAGAGCACATTGCTTGCCAACATGTGTCTCTGTTATGTGGATTGCAAGGAAACTTTGACCGAGAACACGGATGATGAAAGAGACAATGATGTTCTGGCCGCCTTTTGGGATTATGCTGCTGGCTCGTGGCAGAGGCATGCCTCTGTCGGTGATGTGAAAGATGAGCGATTCATCAGTCTTGTGAACCATCTTTTCAATACCGAAAACCCCAGCTGGGATGCATGGAAAAATTGGTTTGATGTGAATGATAAAGATGGCGGTAAGGGGGAGGTTACCGCCACTGATTCTGAAAGCATGAGTGAAAGCTCAGAGAAAGAGTCATCGCCTGCGTCAAGCGCAACAGATGATGAAGAGCAATTGGCTCCCCATAATACGTCAGACTGCCCGTTGTACTATGCAGCGTGGTTGGGTCTGGGTGAAACAGTGAATTTCCTCATTCGCAATTACAAGGGAAGAATTAACGATCAAGGAAACATGGGACGGACGGCATTGGTCGCAGCTTGTGGAAGAGGGGAGTTGGAGATCACTCAGACACTACTCAATAATGGGGCTGATCTGACAATCATGGATGATGATGGGGCAACACCCCTCGCAATCTCTTGCCTCAACGGGCACTACGAGGTAGCCAAGTTACTACTTATGAGCGGGGCTGACATCAGAACTTCAAAGGATTGCTTGGCCATACCAATTTGTTACGCCGCCATTGGGGGACATCTCAAAATTGCCGAGCTGCTTCTTGATTACGGTGCTGATATTGAGGCCCAGCATATCAACAAACGGACCCCCCTGAACATAGCGGTTGGTGAAGGCCATATAGAGCTGGTCAAGCTGCTTCTAAACAGGGGTGCAGATATAAAGACCCCCGATACCGCTGGTAGAGTACCATTTTACACCGCTGCGCAAAATGGCTCGATCGAGATTGTTCAAATCCTGCACGACTATGGTCCCGATATCAACGTTTCCACCCAAACAAATAATTGTACACCTGTACTTGTGGCTGCGGATCTGGGGCATGTTGAAGTTGTCAAGTTCTTGATCGGAAAAGGCGCAGATATCGGCAAGTCAAACAGCACTGGGTGGACACCAGTAAATTCCGCAGCGAGGAGCGGTCATCTAGAGGTGGTCAAGATACTTGTCGAAAATGGCGCAGACATTGAGGTTCCCAACGATGCTTCGATGACACCGCTTTATAGTGCTGCATTCAATAATCACCCACGTGTTGTGGAGTACCTTCTTGAAAAAGGGGGGGAGATAAATGCACAGCAGGAGCATGGGTGGACCGCATTGAACTGTGTATCAGAGGATGGCTTCGTTGAAGTTGCCAAATTGCTTATTGCTCATGGAGCGGACCTGGAACTTGCCAATGATACGGAAATGACGCCTCTCTATAGCGCTGCACTGAATGGCCATTCCGAAGTGTTAAAGATGCTTCTCGAGAAAGGTGCAAAATACGACGTTCCAAATAAGCATGGATGGAGTCCCATCAACGTTGCCTGTTCAAATGGCCACACTGAGGTTGTCAGGTTACTTCTTGAAGAGACCCCTGACCTGGAATATCCGGCTCAGAATGGATGGACAAAAATCAACGCAGCAGCCGATCATGATCATCTGGAGATCCAGAAAGAGCCTATTCAGGCTGACAATACTGATGCAACTACCAGCAGTAATATGACATCTCTGTACTGGGCCACACGCGATGGCCACAGCGAGATAGTGAAGCTGCTTCTTGAGAGGGGACCAAATCTGAATGTTCAAGACAAGAATGGCTGGACACCGATCAACGCTGCTTCAACATCTGGTCATCTTGATATCGTCAAACAGCTGTTGGTCAAGGGAGCCGATATCACAATTACTGATAAAGGCGGATGGACTCCGCTAAATTCAGCGGCAGAGAGTGGACATCTTGGGATAGTCAATCTACTACTGGATTACGGCGCAGATGTCGAAGCAAAGAACACTGCTGGAATGACCGCCTTATATTCTGCTGCCTGTAGTGGTCACCCCGAAGTGGTGAAAGCCCTTCTCGCGAAGGGTGCCGACTACACGGTGCCGAATAATCATGGGTGGACCCCAATCAACGTAGCGTCCTCAAATGGTCATACTGAGGTTGTCAGACTCCTTCTTTCTCAAGACCCTCTACCTAGCTTGACAGAAGTCAACGCAATTGGGTGGACTCCATTGAACGCAGCATCAGATATAGGCCACGTTGAGATTGTTAGAATGCTTCTTGAAAAGGGGGCAGAAAGCACATTGGACATGGAGAGCAAGGATCACACAACACCACTCTACTATGCCGCTTTTAATGGGCACACTGAGGTCCTGAGGCTTCTTATCGAGTACGGAGCAAAGTTAAACTCCCAAACGACCGATGGGTGGACTGCGGTAAATGCAGCCTCTTCAAGAGGTCATACAGAATCCGTAAAGCTTCTTTTGGAAAGTGGAGCTGATATTTCGATTCCAAATAATGTCGATATGACTCCCTTATACAGTGCCTCTGTCCAAGGTTTTACTGATACTGTCCGTCTTCTCCTTGACAATGGCGCCGACATCAACTTGAGGAGAAACAGCAGATGGACCCCGCTCAGCGCGTCAGTGGTCAAGCGTCCTGCTATGGTCAAGTTACTTCTGCGGCATGGTGCTGATGTCGAGATTGCCACCAAAAAAGGACGCACAGCTCTACATTCGGCCGCGATGAATGGCGATATGCAAACAGTCAATTTATTGTTTGAATATGCGAAGCCCGAGCTGGAAGCTCAGGACCAATGTGGCCGCACCCCGTTCTTCCTCGCTGCGGTAGGAGGTCATGTCGCCGCCGTGAAACTCTTACATTCCAAGCATGCTTCCATTGATCACAAGGATAGATACGGCGCTACGCCACTGATTGCAGCGGTTAGGTCGGGACATGAAGAAGTTGTGGAGTACCTGCTTTCATTGACCAGCTGGTCTGAGATTCCTACTCAGAGCGGCCTTGGTAGAAGTCCACTCTGGTGGGCTTTTGGAAGCGGAAGCGAAAAGATGATAGATCTGGTGCGCAGGTTTTCTGGAACCGCAATCATCGATACTTCCGACATCAATCACGATACCAAATGCTCCTTGACCCAATTTGATCCAGTAGCTCTCCGGTGTGATGTGTGTACCCGAGCCATATCGAATGGCGATACCTACAGGAGCTGCAAGGACTGTCATGGCTTCAGTGTCTGTCTACAATGTGTGGGGTTTGGTGTCAATTGTTTGGATTCCTCTCACATTTGGAAAACATGTTTGGAAATCAGGGAACCCGAACCGGAGCTTGAGGAGTCTCAAGAAAATTGAACCATCAAGGCCGGGGTAGCTAAAGTGGTATATTTTCGGTTCTTTTCATATGTACTACATGTAACTCCAAGGTTGAATTCATAATTGTTTCGGTCTTTCATTCCGGCCACCTGACTGAGAGGCCAATTTTAACACCTTGTTGCACTACTTGTTCAAGTATATTGAATGCCTTGAAAATGGCCCTGAAAACTCGCGGAATTGTTTGCATTTTTCACCGTACTGACGTTAAGCTTATATATTATCGCTTTACCGCATGTCAATGACGGTGTGGGGGCGTTTTTGCGCTGTTCACTGCCTGATAGCAGTGGATCATGCGGACCAATCATTGTATCCGGATGTCTACACTATGCAGCTTAGCTCCTCCTGTTTACCCCGCCCACGTTCCCCACGTTTAGCCTTCCCAAACCAGTTAGTCACTGGCGCGAAAGCGGCCCGATCTGCCGTTTCCCGTTTCCCGTTTCATTTCCAGGGTATATCTGTCTCGAGGACCACCAGTCTCGCGTCGTGTCACTTTCAACTGGCACGACTCATAATGAGTACCCAGACTCAGGCAGAGACAATTGTTCTTCAGACTCGTGGCTCTAGTGCTCAGACCCACGAGCCAGAACCAGATATCCTACAAGACTCCGAACCAAATCAACCACAAACAAAATGGCTCTACCCAAAGATCTTCAGTGCCGGCGTCTCTTTCTTCGTTGCCGGTGTCAACGACGGAAGTCTCGGCTCCTTGATCCCCTACATAATCCCTTCCTATGATATTGGAACAAATATGGTCGCAGTACTGTCAGTATAAGTATCACCGCACCACCACATGAGCCCCAACTAACAATCTTACAGATACGGCGTCACATTCTTCGGCTGGCTCTTCGCAGCCATCTCAAACAGCTTTATAGTTCAACACCTAGATCTCGGCGCAATGTTAACACTAGGGGCTTTGCTCCAAATTATAGCCCATGTGCTCCGCACCTGGCTGCCCCCATTCCCTCTCTACGCGGTGACGTTCCTCCTAGCTAGTCTTGGGCAAGCGTTTAATGATACACATGCCAATACTTTCGTATCATCCCAGCGCGGTGCGCACCGCTGGCTTGGCTTTATTCATGCGATGTATATGGCCGGATGCCTGGCTGGCCCGTTCGTGGCTACGGCTGTCGCATCGGCTAATGCTAATTCGCAATGGAATCTTTTTTATATTTTTCCTTTGGGATTGGGTGTTGTGAACCTTGCTCTTGTGTCGCTTTCATTTCATGATCGAATGGCTGTGGGGAAGAAGTGTCGGCAGGAGAGCTCCGAAGTGGGATCTACGGGGAAAAATGCTTTGAAGGAGATTAAGGCTACTTTGAGTACACCGGGTGTCTGGTTGCTGAGTTTGTTCTTCTTTTTCTTCCTTGGCGCGGCGATTACCGCTGGGGGTAAGTACCCTATTGAAGCTTCCAATCATTGTTCTCTTCCGGGCAGAGGCTGACATTAACAGGATGGATGGTCGAATACCTCGTCAAGGTCCGTAACGGAGACGTCAAAGACATGGGATATGTGCCTGCAGGTTACTATGGGGGCGGATTCCTGGGCCGATTGATTCTTGCAGAGCCAACGCATCGCTTTGGAGAACGACGCATGATCTTCATATACGCGGTGCTGTGTGTTGGACTCCAGCTGGTATTCTGGCTGTAAGCACGGATCACCTTGAATTCCGTATATCAGCCACTAACGAATCACTCAGAGTCCCAAATATCATTACTGAAGCTGTAGCTGTCAGCTTGTTGGGTTTCTTCTCGGGTCCATTTTTCGCTACGGTAGGTTCCATGTTCCTTTGATACGTAGGGGCCTTCTAACGTGAATTACTATACGCAGGGCATATCTGTTGGATCAAAGATATTCGCTCCGGAGATTGTATCGTCGGCGATCGCGTTTGTCTTTGTGCTGGGACAGATCGGTGGATCTATATTTCCAGCTATTACGGGCATTATCGCGGGTCAGGTCGGTGTCAAAGTGCTTCAGCCGATATTAGTCGGCATACTTGGTGCTGCGGGAGTGAGCTGGCTGCTACTTCCGAAGGATGCGGAGCTTCATCGGGATTAGATAATAACTTGCGCTTTTACCACACGTAGGTACTCAATGTGTTACTACACAAATATGAATGCTGTGTCTTGGATCATATCGCTTTAATGCATTGAGAAAGCACATGAAGAATAACAATAACCATAGAACAAGACAGGGATTCAACAACCTGAACCCCGGGTATCAGAAAGTCATAACCTCATCACACCACCTACTAGTGGCGAGTAAATTCATTCAAGGCAAACACGAGTGGCTCCTGGTCAAGAGTAATCGAGTTGTTGCTCAGCCACACACAATCTAGAATATATCCTCCGGCCAAAGAAATCGTTCTTCCTTCGAGGCCTGGTCCTTAAGCCCAGGCAGTATCTGTTGAGATAGCACTGGCGGAGCAGAGTCTCTTACAGACTTGTGTGGCTTGGTGGGCGATTCGGTTATTTTGATGGCATTCATGCGGAGCTCTTTAGGGAGAGGAGGCACAGGAGGGATGTCAATGTCATAACTATGTCGCCGTCTTGGGCTAGGTCGTGCTTTGGTGGGTGAAGAGCGGGCCTGGTCTGGGTCGATTTGGCGATCGGTCTGTAGATAAAAGGCTCGATGGGCTTCACTAGATGGTGGTGGAGGAGAAGAAAAGTCATAGGCGATAGGATCGGATTTCAAGGTGGGAGTGGTATAGGTTGTAGAAACAGAGGAGCGCAATTCCGATCGGTTGCGTTGCATGCGTAGGCGAGGCGGTGATCTTATGTTCTTTGACATTGGTGAGCGATTGGCGCTAGGAGAGGATCGGGACTTGACATATGAGGACCTTTTATGCATTGAATCCGCGCCTTGGGCCGCGGAAGCTCCATGATCCACATGTCGTGTGCGGTCCACGGACCCCGGGCTGTCGCCGGCTTCGAATTTCTGCAACTTTGAGCGGGGTGGGCTAAGCAGACCGGCGTCGATTAGATAGTCATATTCGGAGGGGCGTTCGTCGTCAATGTGGTCCGTCGAATTGGATTGAAGAGGTTTCCGACTAGCGATTGGTTCAGGAACTGTTGACTTCCTTTTGCGGGAAGAGCTTTCCTTACCCATTGAAGATGGTCGCCGTCTTGGAGACTTAGCCGTGGGCTGAGACTCCGGTGAAGCACTTCTTCCCTCAGAAACAAAGGCCTGAAGTTCGGGAGATTGAGAAACGGTCTGCTGATCTAGCAATCGCTCTGATGGCACGCTTGGCAGTGCGCCTGGGACGAATTTTCGTGGGTAGCTCCCTGCATCCATTTCGACGCTCATGGGTCGATAATCTAGAGTTGGAGACGGCAGTCGCTCCTCATTGCCACTCAGATGACGAAGTTCTCGTCGCGCACGCTCCAGCTTATCCTCAAGGTTGCTCACTTTCTTGAGGAGCTTTGATTCACGTGAGAGCTCCTTGCGAGACTTTTGTCTGCGAACGCCCTGGTTCTCGGAGTCCTCGGACGGATGATCTAGACATGCAGATGTCGCGGGCGGTTGTTCATGGGTTTTCATGAATGGAATGCGAAGATCCTGAAAGGACGAGCGCTTGGAAGACTTTGACGGGGATCGCAAGGGTGAACGGATAGGTGACAATGGCGCGAATTGGGAGGCTGCGTTTTGTTTGGGACTTCCATAGCCCATTTTGTCTTGGATCGCTTGCCAGGTTTGGTCTGCGTTGGAGGCGTTGACATTTTGGCTTTGCATATAAGATCCTTTGTTCGTGCCCTTGTAGCCAGCGCGTTTGAGATTTGCATACGCTTCCTCGGCTTGGGTGAGGGCATCTTTCTGGGGGGACTTATTTGCGTTCTCAGGCGAGGCCTTGCTCCAACCGCCGAATGGATTGAAAGCAGATGCAATTGCTTTGCCGAATCGAAAAATCCCAGATGTACGGTTTTGGGAATTAGGCCCTTTGCTCTCACGCAAGTAAATGCTGGGCGGCTTCTCGCTCACGCTATCGCTCATATTCGCCTCAACAAACCGAGATCGCCGAGTAAGGTGATGCCGAGGGCTGTTGGTAGACGCTTTATGTCTGTTGCGCAGAGATGCAGCTGACCCCCTGGGCGATGCGCGAGGCGAGGCTTTGTAGTTCGGTCCCAAAGATGTATTCCCATTGCGCGAATTTCGACTGCCACTGCTTCCGTAGTCCGCTGCTTCGTCCGGCAACGGCCAGTCGTTAGACCGGCGACGCTTCGCGGACTTTGCAGAGGGGGACTTGCAGTCTTCCAGGTCGGGTTCCTCGGCATCGTCAAATTGGCCCGATGTTTCAGAGCTCCATTCTAGATCATCATCGTCGTCACTGCAGCGTAGGTGCTTCCGCGAGGAGCGTTGCTGGGCGGGAGCGGAGTCGATGTCCATGTCGTCTAGGCTGTCGGGTCGCTGGATCTGGTCGCGGAAATGTCAGAACTATTTGTTTCTTTAATGCGACCACAATTTCCCTGGATCAAGGACTAGAAATGTGTAAGGGAGCTCACCATTACGCTGGGCACGTCGCTCATCATCCCTGCTCTAGGGCGGTGCCCTTAAGGAAAGATTTCACTTGCGCTAAAACGCCTCGTCAGAAAGACCTGAAAAAAATAAGATGAAATGCTGAATAGAAGATGAGCGCAGTCAGTAGCCAAATGTAGTCAGGATGTTGGAATGGTCTGGGTGAGGAAATTCGATATTTGTTGGTTGTCTGGGGCATTTGTTTACTGTTTACATGACTCCGCACTTCAAGGGCGGAAGTTTGTTGTGGTACCAACTACCTTCGTTTCCGTGTGGGTCCAACCAAAATTAATGTATCTGCTACTCGCCTCTTACCCCTCAAAATCCCCATTATCACTACATCATGCATATGTATACCTGCCCAGATGCATCCCAGCCTGAATGAAGGTGCATGAAAGATCAAGGATTTCCCTACATATCCAGGTACTTCCCCTCTCTTGCAAACCCACGACTAGAACACCGATCCTGTGGGGAGATCGGGATCCAGGATTCCGCGTGTTTCAACTGAACATGTGCCCGTTGAAGGTGTGGAATGCAGTGTCACCCTTCGATAGCGTATAACGGCTGTAATTTCCCGGAAGAATGTTATCCTGCTATCTCTCATACTCCCCTTGGGTAATCTGAGAGCAATCCGATTTTGACAATTCGCGGTATTGATTAATATATATTTCCCGTCCCATATAAATACGGCGGGAGAGTTCTCATCCACCCCAGTGCCCAGGTAGCTCCCAAGCTTAGTTATACATGTCAGCCATGCCCGATGCTTCAATGTACAAATTAGATTAACTGTTGGAATTATTAGATCAATCGCCGTCAGTAAGCCAACATGCCCGTAGTAAAGCCTCCATCTCGAGCCCTTGTCTGCCTGGCTTTCTCAACCAGGGTAGATAGTGTCAAAATCACCATTGTCTTCCATTCTTCCCCCAAATCGTCCTTTAGCTGTAAGATGCCTCCTTTCCGAGTACCAGGCGCAGCACCAGAATAAGTAGCATAGATGCCATCATAGTCTTCGCTACACAGCTCCAAACATAATTTGCCTGAGCCTGGCGATGCCGGGGTGTGTCTTTCTTGTGCCTTCCAATAAAAGTGGCGCTCCATCTCTGTATGGCCTTGCTCAATTGAACAATGTACCCAAGGAATGGACCAGTGATAACCATGTCCCTTGATCATGATCATCTTCGATTTTGGACCACTCTGGCGGTGCACTTCGATTTGAGATGCATGAAACTTGTTGAATTGGCAGGTCCCCAAGAGGGGTTGGTCTCTATCAGAGCCAGCATGCAATGCAAGGTCGGTATTATCGCCGAAAGAGCCCGTGATTTCCGCATAATAGAGAGGGTGATTTTGGTCGCTCCTTGGACATATTTTCATGTTGATGCGCAGAGGTCCCGTGCGCGTGAAGATAAACTCTTGAATATGGTCCGTTATTTTAGGTTGTGGCTCAATTAGCCCTTGACTGGCTGTTAGAGACTTGACATTGTCTGACGTAGCCATGGTCAGATAGAGAGGATAATTCGATCAATATCGGAAGTGGAAGTGCGCAAAGGATTATTAATGGCACATGTGCCACTATACGACCATGCGGATTTATATAGTTCTGGGGAAACACCCGGAGCGCTGGAGGGTTGCGGCGAAAAGCAGAGTCTGCACTGCCTACTTTCGAGGCTTACTTACAGACTCGTTTAAGGTGGGCTTGCTTACAGAGGGTCGCAATCTAGGAATAGCACTTTAGCCAAGAGTGGCTTGGGGCATTTCGAGGCACTGAGGGAACGATTAATGCCGTAGTAGGTGGGGGCCGCGGAGCCGACACAGCCCGCATTAACTATTGTAGAACCTACATCACGCCGCAATGCAAGTATGAACCCTGGGAATGTTGATCAATCTCAATATTGGTGTGAACAATGATAATTTGGAACAAATGACTTCCAACGACCAAATAGATGATGGTCACGCGATTCACAATGATACTAAGCCCAGTAGTCATGTGACAATTCCACTGAGTCAGCATTCCCCACCAATCAGGGGTTGTGTTCTGTCCTTTCAGAATGGAGTAATTCCAATACATTCAAGATCGAACTGACCAGCTTGCAACAGCTCTGCTTCATGACTGGCTTGCCGGGACTCCCTCAGGCACCAAGGGCACTTAAACAATCTCATCCGGTCCAGGTACGAACCGACCATGGCTCCCCATCCATTGTTCTGCCATACTCTTCGGCGCAATCCGCCATACTCCAAGCTACTCAATTAGCTTGCGCGTTCTTGCCCACTTTGCTAACCTGTAGTTTTCTTTAACCTCCAGGTTACGTGTCAATCACAACTATCTCTATAGGCCTGGCGATCCGTTCCTTTGTCGTCAATTGCCTGGCGAGATGCCCGCAAAGTCGCGATTCACAAGGCTAGATGCCTTCGCCAAGACCGTCGAAGATGCGCGCATTCGCACCAACTCCGGCGGTATTATTACAATTGCCTCATTGCTAGTGGTCTTGTGGTTGGTCTGGGGAGAATGGGCTGACTACCGCCGAGTGGTGGTCCACCCGGAACTTATCGTGGACAAGTCGAGAGGTATGAGACATACCTGCATACACGCCATTGGATCTTATGGAGTGGTGGCTGACACTGGACACTTATGTGTATAGGCGAGAGAATGGAGATCCATTTGAACATGACCTTTCCCCGGCTACCTTGCCAGCTTCTGACACTGGATGTCATGGATGTGTCTGGTGAGCAACAAGTGGGCGTTGCGCACGGTGTGAACAAGGTTCGCCTGGCCTCTGCTGCAGAGGGAGGCAGGGTTATTGATGTCCAATCATTGGACCTGTAAGTGTCACTCCTTGGAGGATTCCTTAATTTCGCCAAAGCACCAACTGACGCGACATGTAGACACTCCCCGGCCGATGCCGCCACACACTTGGACCCCAACTACTGCGGTGAGTGCTATGGAGCAACTGCGCCCGCCAATGCGGCCAAGGAAGGCTGCTGTAACACTTGCGACGAAGTTCGTGAGGCATATGCGCAAAAATCATGGGCCTTTGGTATCGGAGAGAACGTGGAGCAGTGCACCCGGGAAGGATATGGCGAGAAACTGCAGGCCCAGCGCCGTGAGGGATGCCGCATTGAAGGTGTTCTCCGAGTCAACAAGGTGGTGGGCAATTTCCATATTGCGCCCGGCCGCAGCTTCACGAACATGAACATGCACGCCCACGATTTGGAGAACTATTACCTGGACAGTCAATCAGGCGTCGAGAACGTGCACACAATGGCGCACGAGATCCACGAGCTTCGATTTGGTCCTCAGCTCCCCATGGAGCTTGCTGAACGTTGGAAATGGACTGAGGCTCACAATGTTAACCCGCTTGATGGAACCTCCCAGACTACGGACGTGCCCGACTTCAACTTCATGTATTTCCTGAAGATCGTTTCGACATCCTACCTGCCCTTGGGCTGGGATCCGACATTCTCATCTGCCATCCACAGTGCTTACGACAAGGCGCCTCTCGGCAGCCACGGCCTTGCTTATGGAGCTGCCGGCAGCATTGAAGCCCACGAGTACTCTGTCACTTCGCACAAGCGCTCCCTCAAGGGTGGAAATGATGCTGCTGACGGACACGAGGAGCGCATGCATGCTGCGGGTGGTATCCCCGGTGTCTTCTTCAACTACGACATCTCTCCCATGAAGGTGATCAACCGTGAGACCCGCCCCAAGACTTTCACTGGCTTCTTGACTGGCGTTTGCGCTATTATCGGTGGCACCCTGACTGTCGCTGCGGCTTTGGACCGTGGCCTCTACGAGGGTGGTATGCGCATTAAAAAGATTCACTCAAACTAGGTCTATCTCCTACTCAATATGGTCTCATTTGGAAAGAAGGCAAAGAAGAATATACCGGTTTCTCTCTGTTTAAGTCGCCGTTAGGCATTTTTTGTCTGTAAGCATGGGGAGAGCGGCAAGGTGAAGTTGGCACTTGTGGCGTTTTTGGGATACCTCTATACATTGATTTTGTTCTTTTTTTGTACCACGGGTTTATGTATGTATCCCTCCATCAAATAGCAATGGCTTTTTTCTCGGTACCTACATAACTACCTGCTGTAGCCTCCTGAATCACTTCAGGAGTTGAGTGCCTTGTGCCCAGCTGGAAGGCCATACGATTACGACATGGATTGGCTGTGTTCGGGAGGATATCAGCCAGAACTATATGTATATAAAAAGGTATCAATAGCTTGATCACCAAAGATCAGAGTCTGACCCACGGTCTCGTATTAAGTATGCAGCGCTAGAGTACAAAGTGTCATAGGCGTATTGCCCCAAGTCCAACCCGTGAATCGTACAGGCCGATGTCCAATAATCATAAACAAAATGACGTCGTCATGTCAGATACAAGAAAAGAGAAGTATTAAATCAGATATTGGTGCAACAGTCACACAGAAGAAGAAGAAGAAGGAGGAGGAGGAGGAGGAGGAGGAGGAGGAGGTATTAAGACAGATAATGGTCACAGGACCAGAAACACCTAGTCAAGGTCCCATGGATCAAGTTTCCTCGTCATTTGAGCGTCTTCGTATTCAGAAGATGGTTCGGAAGATGGTTCGCGCTCCAGAGGAAAACTGAAGTCATCTTCGGGCACCTTGGTCTTGGAAGATGATTGTGATCCAGACTGAGAAATGGCTTTGGTAGAATTGGCAGATGGGTTGATGACGATGCGGGCGGCGATATGGAGCAAAACGATGAACAGGGAAATGGGTGGCACCAGCACAAGAGTCAAAGCTTTGGAAATCAGTGAGGCAGCTTCTTCTCCAGGGCTCGGCCGGTATATAGTAGAAGGGGCCGGCATCGGGGAGACGTCACGTTGTCTGGTCGCCTGTGCTCGGCGACGGAACTCGGCACTCATATGAGTGAGATCCGAGGGAGACGTGGATCGTGTTGTGGATTGCGTCGAGGTTGACGGAATATTCAATGAAGGCCGAATTGGATCTTCTCGTGCCATCTGTGATTTGTCCATATTGGAAGGCCTATCTTTCGAAAATGTGCCGGCATTGCCGTTGTTGACCATATCAGATGGCATTGAGTATGTGGGCGGATAGACTGGTGATGAATCTTGGTCATGAGCCATCTTATATTTCTGTACCCTGCCAGGAGAACCTAAGGAAGTAGCATGGGTGGAAATTGAGTCGGATGGCGAGTGAGGTTCCGCTGAATGAAAAGATTCCGGCGTGGACGAGAACGAATGGTGGGGGCGAATTTCGGATTCAGCAGCAAAGATGTCCTCCACTGGCTCATCCTTGGAGGACTGGGGCTCTGTTTGAGTCTGGCCTTGGCCAGGTTGAGTCACTTCACTCTCAGCAACATGGGACTCAATAGGCCCAGCTTCAGTCTGAATAGAGCCAGTAAGCCCATTCTCACCCTTTGAATCGGATTCGAATGGGGCATATTCTTGGCTAAGGTCTGGTGATCTATCCTCGGTAGTTTTGAGGTCCAAAGCATCGGCTTCAGAAAAGTGGTCGACAAAACTAGCTTCATGCTGATTGATTGGGACATCCGCAGGTACTTCAAGCTTAGTTTCATGCAACACGATGTCAGGATTCTCATTACTTGGCTCAGTAGGCATCACTGCTTCGCTTTCAATTTGACGTTCAGGCTTGGTGCACTCATAGTCCGCGCAAGCCAGCGATCTTTCGGCCTCTTCTTCCTTGTCGTCAACAGGCTCGTCCGGGTTAGAGATCACCTCAGCAGGCCCATCATTTACTTGAATGGGAACTGTGGGCTCGGACTGCACATGTAAAACCTCAGCGTCTGCAGTAAACCGAGGCTGCGCGACGGTAGATTGAGTGAGCATAGGCTCAGTTTCAGGCATATCCACTCGCTCAGGCTCGGATTGAGCGACATGGTCGGATTCAGGCTCATTTTCAGCAAGAGGCTTGGCTTCAAAAACCGGCACAGATTCGGACACAGCCGTAGATCCAACCGTGAACTCAGATTCAGCCGCAGGCTCAATATTGCGCTGTTCTGGCACCGAAGGAACATCAAACTTCGCTCGGATGCTACTGAATGTCTGTGGTGTTTCGGTGACCGATCGTCTCATGAGCCTCGGTTGTGCAGAAAGCTCAGATATGCTGAGAGAAGGCGATGTGTCACGCGCTTGCAAAACGTCCGAAGTTATTCTGTCAGACCCCTCAGGTGTTACTGCGCTATCATCGGTTGTAGCTCCGTCAGTGTCATCTCCAGTACTGACAGATTCAAGCCATTCTGGCTTGACTTCACCGGGAGAGCCTTGGTCGCTCCCGGATGATACCGTCACGCCCTCTTTCCGTCCCTTAGGGCGCCAGGCTTTCTTGCGCCGAGGCGCGGTAGCCTCCTCCGGGAGCTCAACAGTGAATTCTCGCTTGAAAGGACATGGCGTGACTTCGTAGCGGAGTACTGTTGGCAACGCGATTTTCAAATCGTCTACCAGCCCTTTCTCCTCCTGGGTTTCGTGGGGTATTTCGATGCGATAATATGTGAGAGGGCGAATACGCAAGACAAATTTCGAAACTCCATCTACACACCAGCACTGTGAGTTCTTTAGAATCGCATGGACGACATTTCCACATTTCAGGAACACGGTCAGCCCATGGACTTTCTCGAGTCTCAACGGCGCAGTTGCGACGGTTCGTTCCGTCGCAGAGCGCCAGGGGAGTGTTTCGATGGTATCGACGGGATAATCAAAATCGGTAGGAGCGGAACTGGACGGGATCGGAGCTAGTGCCCTGGGAGCAAAATGGACTATCTTCGCGGAGGGATGATAGAAGATGACGTTCTCCGCGACATTTGGATTTGGCGCCCCGGAACCGCGTGTCGACTGCGGGATTAACTTCGTGGGGAAAGTAACCGAGCGCCGGACGGAATATATCTGACCCAAGGGCTCACTTTGAGGCTCGGGCATTGTCATAAGTGGACAAAGCGATACCACCGTAAGGTGAACACATTGGTGGTTGAAGGGTCGTTATCGGCGCAATGAGCGCGTGCCTTTTTGCGTGGGGAGGCTCATATTAGTGCCTCAGGCCACAAGCCACATGTGACATGACGCAGCTCCATCTTTATAAACGGTGGATGCCTAGCGATTTGTTCTTTCTAACCTGCTTAAACGCACTTGAACATTTGAGACATCAAAATAACTTAATACACCTCGCTGTTGGTGTGAGAATTCAATCGGGCTCGATCATGTCGAACTTCGAGCCCAATGCCGTCATCCGCGGCTTCCAGCTCACCGTGGTAGGAAGTCTGTCTCTCATACTCCCTTTGTGCAGATCAAGGTCTGCAGACATGAAAATCCCTTTGAAACGGAAGCCTCGGCACACGTAACGTTTGTGGGGCCTCGAATGGATAGCCCGTGGGCCCTTGAAGAGTGCAAGTGTGTGTTGCCTATTCCAAGGGCCCACCATGGCAGCTAGTTGGAGATTGCGAATTTGACCAAGCCCCTATGTTTCTTGAAAGCTGACTATTATCAATTGCAGCTGTCCGCGCTCTGAAGAATCCAGATCTGTTCAAGCATGAGCACTTCCGTCAAGCAGCTATAGCAGTTGCCGTTGGGATTGTCATCCAACTAATTATCCAAATTCCGGTATGTCCACTTTTTAAGGCTGTCTTATTAGTAGTATCTGGATACGAAATCCTAACATCGAATACTAGATAATCAGCCTGAAGTTCATTCTCTACATTATCTCCTGGATTATCGACCTGGAACGCGCAACATGGGACGACGATCTTCTCAAGGGCCTGGAGTTCTTATCCAAATCTGTCCTCCAAGTGCCATTCCTTCTGATGACCTTAATGGGCCACCTTACGCCGACACTTGATGAGATGTAAGATTATAGGATCCATATTCGTTATACTATTACTGACTCTGGTGAAGTTTCATGCAATCCATCCACTGGGTGGACGCCACATATGCTCAGAAACACAAGTCTGAGGATCCGAACACTTTGCGTGACATGTACTACCCCAACCTGGAAATGTTTCCTGCACAAGGAGGCCCTCGTCAATCCCGCCCCAAAATGGAGGTGTTCATGATCTTTGCCAATCGCTATGGCAAGAAAATTGGGCTGGGATTAGCTGTGTATTTCCTGTCCATGGTCCCTATCGTTGGTCGCTTCGTTATGCCGGCAGCCAGTTTCTATACCTTCAAATCGCATGTCGGCACCGCGCCAGCCGTTGTCATTTTTGGTGCTGGACTGGTTCTCCCCAAGACATACATCATTCAGTTCCTCCACACCTACTTTGCATCAAGAAGTCTAATGCGCGAACTAGTGAGTACTAGTGATCATTCTTCTGGCTTGAGAACCGACTAACAATAATTTCAGCTTGAACCGTACTTCCGCCGTATCAAGTTCACTCCAGAACAGAAAAGCCGCTGGTTCCGTGACCGTGAGGGCGTTTTGTTCGGCTTTTCGTTTGCCTTTACCGTTGTCCTAAAGACTCCTTTCATTGGTGTGGTTATGTACGGCGTTGCGGAGGCATCTACAGCATACCTTGTCACCAAGATTACTGATCCACCACCACCCCCGGCTGAGAGCGAAGGCTTCGCTGAGAGTCAAGTAACTTGGAAGAATAAACATGACTTCCTGCGTCTGCCACTTGACCACATTGACAAGCTCAATGTATCTAGTCAAGATAATGTCAAGTACGACTCGGTCACTGAGGGAAAGAAAACTTATTGAATCGACGTGGTGGATCAATGGGGATGATACGGGTGGAGAGCGTTGTGTCGGTCAATTGTATGTAGGGGAGGTTTTGTGACAAGGTAGCCATCATAGAGTACCAAAGAGTACTTTCAAACAACTAATTCAGACTTTATATTCTCCCCCGTCCCCCTTCTGTTCTACATACTACGTATTCCAGAGGGCTTAACACTCCCAATTTGAATTATTCGACCGTAATAACTTTCGAATCTATCTAGCCCGATCCATATTGTTGCATTGGGGTAACCGTTGTGCTTTCTAGGCGTGGGCTTCCACGAGATATAACTAGAGACAGCTCATTGACCTGCCGCCGAGGGTGATAGACGCGTTTTCTCATTGATTTGAAAATAATTTCACTTCTCAGACTGTCTAGGTACAGAATACTCCAGGTTGGTGGAGGAAACTACTAAATACGTACTAGTGGATTCGGTCATAGTCCATCGTCAAGAAAAGTTTCCAGCCTGGGCAGGTTGAGTTATGGTAATGAAAGGGGGGGGTTTGAGAATGGCAGATAATGTTACGTTTCTTTGCTTGAGAGGGGCAAATAAGGGGAATCTTCGGGCTTAATGCAAATGGCACGCATGATGTCTTGATGTCTTCGACAGCTACGGATGCCTCTCCATTATAATTTTGATTATCAGTACGACAGAGAGACGCTTGTGAAAAGCATAGCTACAGTAAATTAGTTATCAGGCAGCGTACCGCAATGGCTAAAGGTATCAACGCCGTCGAAGTTGATCCGATTAATTCATAGTGAAAATCTATTGACGAGCTGTCAAAATAAGTGGTGCCTTACACGATTTAATAGTATTATGTTCCCGAATCAGCAAACAGACCATCCGGATTCCTTTCCTGAGCAATCATGTTGATTAGTGAGGTTGTCAATTTCCATCACTAGACCATTCCATCCGATTTACAGCTAGCAGAAGGTCCGCATCTTCAGTTTGGTCAGTGATAGATGATTGGCTATGGCGGGGCATAATCATGTGATCTGGAATCTTTATCACCACGTGATGATACGCATTGTATACTCTCTCATCCCACTTTCTTTCTCTTCTACCTCAGCAATGGCGACGCTTTCCTCAAACATGGGCCCTGGTCCCACAGAGCCCATAATGGAAGCTCATGCGGTAAATGATATCATCCAATCTTTGAGTTGGATGCATATGCTCACTAGATTCAGTTAGTAACACAACTTTATGATCCCGCAAACCAGCGCAACCCAACCAGAATCAATGAAATTCAAACCCGGTTACAACAATTACAAAAAGGCGAGCATGCCTGGGAAATTGCAGACTCTCTTCTACGCGAAACTTCAACCCATCATCGTTTCATGGGAGCTCTCACCTTTACGGTGAAGATCAATGTGTCTGGGTAAGTTTTTCAGATAACGTTCTAAATGCATTCGAGCTTCAACCAAGGCTTTTGTTACAAGTTTTTTTTTTTTCTCATTCCTAACTGTACACATAGTGGTGAAATTGGGGAGCCAATGACCTGGCAAATTCTGGAACGTCTTGTCAATCATTTCATTACAATTGTGAATGAAGGTGAACAAGCTATGGTAGTCAGGAAACTTGCTTCGAGTCTTGTTGCCGTCTTCCGGAATTCTGCAAGCTCCTGGAAAAGAGCCATCTGGCAACTAGCCGCAAGTCTTGCGCATGGTGGATACGTCGTCGAGTCAGATTCTCAGACAGTAGACTTCCTGAGTGGAGTCCTGCCTGTTCTGAATACCCAGAAAGCTATAGCACTGGTTTTCTTTTCGGTCGCCTTGGCCGAGGAAGCTTTGCGTCTAGAGGCTGAACCTCAAGATTTGGTTGGCTCAGTCATTGAGCGAGTAGTGGAAAATATTGGTGATGCTTTCTTGCTCGTCCAATACATCATACGGCAGATCGCATATCACGCCTCTGAAGCTGGCAGCGAATCTATGGAATCCACATTAGGTAATGAAGCTATGGGCTCATGGAAGGTGAGGATATTCCTGAACCTGATTTGATCGCGAGGAGGTGACTAACGCTGATTTTCATTGAAAGACCTGGCTTAGTGTCTATGGAAACCATCGCCATTCCGGGGACAAGAAAACCCAGACTCTTGCAATTTCATGTGGCCAGGATATAATAGAGGCACTCAGGTTGCCTACATTTAACGAAAGTGCAGCAACTGTGCTAACTTCAGCCCTTGAGACTCGCCCTTGGGCCTTTGATACTCACTCTATCTTCACCATGTCCCAAATTCTTTCCGACTCGATTGTCACAAAGCACTTGATCGCAATCGCTGACGAGAACGAGGATATTGACAGCATGACGTTTGTTGATCTTCTTGTGGCGTATGTCTCCCACGTGAACTTTGATCTCTTCAGTGACCCAATGAAGCCTCAGAACACTCAAATACTTGCCATCTTGCACAATATCTTCAAAACACCAGGCTACGCCGCCATTGACGAATCAGCCACAACGCGGGCATTGGAGTACTGGGGCGAGATCGCCGAATGCCTTCCAGACAAGCTAGAATCTACCGATTCAAGATACCAAATAGTTAAGGCACAAATGGCCCAAGTCGTTCTAGGCATGTTTAACAAATTGCTGTATCCCAGTCCCAGTGATATGGCTGACTGGGGTGATGATGAACGAAGCGAATTTAATGCATTCCGCCATGAAGCCTGTGACTATCTCTTGTCGGCATATCCGATTCTGGGCGTGGAGCTTGTCAGCGTTTTCCAAGAGAGTGCTACCACTCATCTTGAAAAGCTTGATTGGCGAGGCTTCGAAGCCGCTATGTTCTGCCTTGCTCAGCTATCCGAGGCGGTCGATGAAAATGGCCATGCAGATCAGTGCTTGGATTCTATTTTTGGAAGTAATGCCTTTGCACAACTGTGCCTTGGTGGAGAGACCGGAATTCCGCTCAAGGCACGCCAAACACTTGTTGACTCGTTCGGTAAATACGAGTCATACTTTGAACGTCACAGCTTCCTCTTACCAAGTGTCTTGAACATCCTATTTGAATCCCTGAGTTTTGAGTCTTGTGCCCAGCCGGCGTCGCGGTCTATTTTGACGCTTTCAAAGTCATGCTCCCGAATGTTGACTACAGAACTCCCTACCTTCCTTGATCGATTAGATCAGTTCCGAACCAAACCTACGGCAACCGTGTCTACTATGCCCAGAGTCCTCGAGGGAATTGCAACAATCATACAGAAGTTGGACTCAGACCAACAGAAAGTCCAAACTTTAGAAAGGATTCTGGGATTTTTCGTCCAAGAGGCCAATAAAGCCCGCGAAGAAGCAGCTGGCTCTGCATACGATATCGCCCGGGTCCACGGCCATCTTGTCTTAAGTTGCATTGCCAGTCTTGGAAGGGGCCTTCGGTCTGAGGGAGAAGACGTTATCAACGTCGATGCTGCAGAGGAGCAAAATCCATACCCACCATCATTTTGGAATGTGGGCCCGGGAGCCCCGTCGCAACAGCTCATCATGGAGGCGATGCGACTCCTTATCGTGGATTTCCCTGTTGACAGCGGTATTATCGACTCAGCTTGCGATATTCTCAAAGCTGGCTATACTGAGTCATCCGGTCTGTTCGTTTTTCCTCCGTCGTTGACGGTCGACTTTATCAAAAGCTTCCCACTGGGGATCTCGGGCACAGATGTCATCATGGCCACAGCATCTTCGTTCCTGGCGTCTCATGGCTCTCATGCGATGCAAATTCGAGACCAGGCCGTGGAACTGATTGTCCATGTGTCACAATTATTCGCTTCGATGCTTGACAACCCCGAAATATATGATCCTGAAACTGCCAATGCAGGAATTGATTTCCTTGCACGCCTTTTGCCCAAATACTACGCTATTCTGTTCTCCCTCACTGAGCCACTTCCTTCCGCCGTTGGTCCCGTATCACAAGGCACGCCAACCTTTGCCCTTTTACTCAACTTTAGTCTCCACGCCTTAACCCGGCCAGAACCTCTCGTCCTTCGTTCAGGAACGGCCTTCTGGATAGCCATGATGGACCTGCGCGGTGGATCTCCTGAAGAGACTGTGGCTCTTGATCAAGTTCTGGAGCGTTTTATTCCATCTTTATGTGAAACATTGGTCAGACAGATCGCAGGTCGCTGTGCACGGTCTGACTTGACTTTCCTGAACGATGTGCTTCGGCGAACCGTCTTCAAGAAAATGGCACTCGCAAGGCCAAGCCTTACCACTGCTCTCAATGGCTTAGATGCACAGGTCGCCGTCGCCAATGGACAACAAACACCAGTCCTCTCAGCGCAGGACAAATCTCGGTTCTTGGAGTCTCTAGTTGTTGCTAGAGGGGCGAAATCGCCTTCGCTAGAGATTGTGCGCTCTCTTTGGCTAAAGTGCCGTGGAATGGCCTTCGACTACGCTCAGTAAAATCGAGAATATGAGGCTCCAGATAACAAACTTATCACTGGACGATGATCTGAATGATAATTTCAAGTACTTATCTTGTGTTCGACCCTCACTAGAGTATCTAGACGAAGCATGACTCTTCAACAAGTAGAGATCAAGTTGACACACGATGTAACGTACTGAATTTGCCTATAATTCTGGAGCTCATATATTTGTCCATGGATACTCGAGCCTAAAGATACCTAGCTGGTCCTGGAAGTTGATACAGACCAGTCGCACTTCCTCTTTTCTGCATCCAATCTTGCCAGATAAGGCAGTCACGTGACTGCGCGCCACTCCGCGTGCGTGGGTAAGGTGGATCCGTTCATCAGCGACCGATGTCATCATCTCCTCCGACTTCATGAGCTGCACGCCAACTCGCCCACGAGGATTAGCTCACCTCGTTCGCGCATACCGTGTGAACGTTGAAATTCACAACCATGGGTGTCACCGGTCTTTGGACGGTGTTGCAGCCTTGCGCCCGACCTATCAAACTCGAAACCCTCAATAAGAAACGGTTGGCTGTCGACGCGTCAATCTGGATCTACCAGTTCCTCAAAGCAGTACGTGACAAGGAGGGAAATGCACTACGAAACTCACACATCGTTGGGTTCTTTCGCCGGATATGCAAGCTTCTGTATGTCGGCATTCGGCCCGTCTTTGTATTCGATGGTGGTGCTCCAATTCTCAAGCGGGAGACGATCAACAAGCGGAAAAGAAGGCGCGAAGGACGGAGGGAGGATGCATCTCGGACGGCCGGAAAGTTACTCGCAGTTCAAATGCAAAGGATCGCTGAAGAGGAAGCCGAAACACGGAGACAAAGCAAAAAGCGTGTCCGTGGAGACGAGAAAGAAGACATTGGCGCTCCCGTGTATGCAGAGGAGCTCCTTTTGACCGATAAGGAAAGGCAGCAGAATCGCAAATTCAAGAAGAAGGATGCCTATCACCTACCGAACCTAGATGTCTCGCTGGAGGAAATGGGTGCACCGAATGATCCCCGAATCATGTCACAGGAAGAGCTGGAAGAATATGCGAGACATTTTCACCAAGGGCAAGATATCAATCTCTATGACTTTTCTAAAATAGACTTCGATAGCCCTTTCTTTCTCAGTCTCCCCGCTACAGATCGATACAATATCCTGAATGCAGCTCGTCTCCGGAGCAGACTGAGGATGGGTTACTCCAAGGAACAACTGGACGTCATGTTCCCAAATCGCATGGATTTCTCTCGGTTTCAAATCGAGCGAGTGACAGAACGCAATGATCTAACGCAACGACTTATGAATATCAATGGCATGAATGGGGAGGAAGCATATTACAAATCTGGGCAGCGTATCGCAGGCGAACGTGGCAGGGAATATGTCCTCGTGAAAGATAGTCAGCATGAAGGAGGCTGGGTTCTGGGTGTGGTGGGGAACAAGGACGAGGGACAAGAAGATAAACCAATTGATGTTGACCAAATCGGCTTGCCAGATGTGATGTCTGGGTCTGATGAATCGGACGAAGAGTTCGAGGACGTACCGATCGAGGGTCTCAACCGCCTGCCTAAGTTACCCTTTCTTCAAGAGGGTGTCTTTGACTCATCGCTACAACAATCACAAGAAGATTCTAACATAAGCAGACCTCTACGAGAATCTCGAATACAAGAGGCTGAAGATGACTCGCTTTTCGTACCAAGCGAGGGGCCTCTTCTTCAAAATGATCAGAATCGAGATCTTGACAGCTATTTTGACAATGATGAAGACGATGAGCTCCAGAAAGCCATATCCCTGTCTTTACAGCCAAATGAAGAACAGGATGATGAAATGCATGATATTCCAATCAATCGACCAATGGAGACGGTGCCGCACGCTGAAGCCATAACGGATCCAATGCCTAGTGAAAGCGATGACGATGGCATGGATTTTGCAGCTGCAGTCGCTCAGACAAAAGTCTCTACGACCAAACGTCGACCACCAAATCCATTCGACGGGCCTCTCCCCTTTGAGTCTATCAAACTGACTAAGGTTCCCAAGGATGATCAGCCAGCCCACATTGATCAGGACGCCGGTGGTTTCTTAAAGGAGTCATCCCAGAAGCAAAAGGCAGAACCTTTGCCGCCATGGTTTACAGGTGCGAAAATAAATGAAGAATTTATTGTAGACCCAACGGCTGATGACTCCCATGATCGGAAGGAGTCAGAAGAGCCGGATCATTTATTCCTCTCTAACCGTCGCCCAACGGAGGTAATCGATGTCGATGAGATGCCCGACATCAAAGAAGTAGTTGAACTGGATGGAGATGAACAAGATGAATCCAACACGGGCCCAAACATGCCAAAGGAGATTACTTCTGAAACCACCGACATTTTGATACCAGAGACTGTTGATGTCAAGTTGAATGGGGAGCCAACCTTTGACGAAAAGAAGGAAACCAGCACCAGGGAAGAATCCCCCACCAAGCTATCCGTCGAAGTCGAATTCGAAGACATTGCTTCTCCGATACCAGGGCCTCTCGGTATCGAGGTCCAAGACGGAGCTTTGCCACCACGCGGGAAAACACTCGATGACCAAGAGCAACGCTCACAAGCCGCACTAATCGAGGATTCCCCTGAGCCAGAGTTTGAAGACGTCTTGCATGAAACCCCACAAGGCCCTGAAATTACCGTGGTCTCCCACACTGTTTCCACTAACCAGCGCGCTGAGCCACTGGAAGAGTCTACCTATCCCGAGCCAATTATGGATGACTATGGAGACTTCAGCGACCCGGAGGATGAAGAGCTCATGCAGCAGCTTGCCGAGGAATCTGAAGAGCATGCCCGGTTTGCTCAAAATCTGAACTCGGCCGCGCCTATTCAAACCGCATTTGACTACGAGCAAGAGCTCAAGCAACTACGAAACCAGCAACAGAAAGACCGACGTGACGCCGACGAAGTTACTCAAATTATGGTCAACGAGTGCCAGCAGTTACTCAAACTCTTTGGACTGCCTTATATCACAGCACCCATGGAGGCCGAAGCGCAATGCGCCGAGCTAGTCTCGTTGGGACTTGTAGATGGTATCGTTACGGACGACAGCGATACCTTTCTTTTCGGTGGAACTCGAGTATACAAGAATATGTTCAACCAGAGCAAATATGTTGAATGCTACTTGACCTCCGATTTTGAAAAAGAATATTCCCTTCACCGCGAAAAGCTTATTAGCTTCGCCCATCTACTGGGGAGTGATTATACTGAGGGCATTCCTGGTATTGGACCCGTAACGGCACTCGAACTAATAACCGAATTCTCCAGCCTGGAAGAGTTCCGTGACTGGTGGACACAACTTCAGATGGGCATCAACGACCCAGATGACAAGCATCTCGCCTTCCGAAAGAAATTTCGCAAGAAGGCGTCGAAGATCTTTCTACCCCCTTCTTTTCCTGATGAGCGGGTAGAGGCTGCCTATCTCGAGCCAGAGGTTGATTCTGATCCCTCGCAGTTCCAGTGGGGTGTGCCAGATTTGAATGGCCTGAGAGGATTTCTCATGTCGACGATCGGTTGGAGTCCGGAGCGCACGGACGAGGTACTGGTGCCTGTGATCCGAGATATGAATCGCAGAGAGGAAGAAGGCACCCAGTCGAACATCACACAGTTCATGCAAGGCGCTCAGGGTGCCGGAGCATTTGCGCCTCGGGTCCGTAGTGGCGGGGTCAGTCGCATGGAAAAAGCTTTCGGCCGCCTTCAGCGGCAAGCTCAGATAGCCCAAGGCTCACCTAGTGAGCCAGTGGAGAATGGGGCTGACCCCACCTCTGCATCTACATCCACATCTGCAGGAAAGAGTATATCGAGTAAAACGGGTAGGGGTGCGACCAAGAGACGGAAGACTCGCGCTACCTCTCACGCGTCATAGCTATAGCATTTGCGAGATACATTGAGAGGATAGATGAAAAATACATGAGCATTCAATGTCAGTCTACAAGGAAGACTTCCACGATCTCTGTAACTCTCAATCCACTGCAAACTTTGCAATCGCGTCCGCTCTAATCTCAACAGACAACAGACAACTACCAGCATATCTTGTACGTGATTACCTCCTCGTCTGTCACTCCGTTATCTTACTGGTCTAGCGAGAGAAAATAAGTCGAGATGCCCGTCATCAAGGCAAGCCCCGCTAAGAAGGCGACTCCCGGTCGTGTCAAAGACGTGGACAAGGACCTCGTGTTCCTTTACCAGATGATCACCCCCCAAGGCCAATTCAAGGTAAATCTCCAGACCTTCATATTGTTAACTACAATGCTGATGCCATATCACTAGCCAGAGTGGAAGGTCATCGCTGAGAAGCTCGGCATTACCACCAACGCCGCCCATAAGCGCTGGAACCGTATCAAGATGCGCCTTGAAGACTGGACCAAGGAGACTGAGGATGAGACACTCGAGGAGGTGGACGCCCAGGATGAAGAATAAATCAGTCACTTCGACTTGACTTTCTGATGATCGGATCTTATTTGCTGGCTCTGCTCATTTTGTCCATTCGCCATGTATCTAGAGGCCCACTTATGCAGCATTACCCCGTGGGGCCAGCTGCATGTGAAAATTCTCTAGTCACGCACGGTTAGACACCAAAAGAAAACAAATACCAGTTACACTTGAGCCAATAATGTAGAATGTACCATGTCCGATTTCTGTCAAGCATGACGATCCCCTGGAAACCTGGTTCACATGCGAAAGCTCCAACCCCTCTCCCCGGACCACGGACCACGGTACGGCTTGCACCACTCGTGTCTGATGCAGGGAAAGAACGAAACTTCATATAAACCACTATCATGAGATCCCCAGCACGGAATAGAAGGAAAGAGAGTATTTCTGTTGTTTCCAGTTGATTTCTTCCAGTTCTTCTGAGCAGATTGCAAGCATGGCTTTGAAACCTTCTCGACATGGCAACAGCACCGAATACCACTACTGGGACTATTCCTTCCACTGGTCAAACCTTCATCGCTCTGAAGGCGAGCTTCGACCTATGGCTTATACATGTGATACACTGGCCGACGAGTGCGTGGAACGACTGAATAAGATTCCTACGGACGGGGATTCAGATAAGCCTTTCCACAAGGATCTATATACCCTGCTGAAGAATCATGCCGACGAGGACCCGAAGCTACGGGAACTGTGGACACAGGTCAATACAATTCCCGAATGGGTAGATTGGGAGCAGATCCAAAGAGGACAAGATGTATTCTTTCGATATGGACTTCCGATCTTGAATGTGGTGAGTAAATAACCAAGAGTCCTACATGATTTCAACTAACTCTCCTCGAATTAGCTAAACTTCCAAAGCCTACTGGGCGGGATGTAAGTTTCTCCCCCGACGCAAAGCTGATCCAAATTAACCATCCCAGGGGCGCAATCCGAGTAGTTGAAACCCTCTCCCGAACAGGCGGTTTCAACGCCAAGGTAGTCCGCCGCCGACTCCTCGAAACACTCCAACACGTCTTGCAGGTGAATAGTTCCGCGGAAGGAATGAAACCAGGCGGCGAAGGGCAGATATCTACAATCCGAGTCCGACTCCTCCACTCAACAGTCCGCCTCCGAATTCTAAGCTTAACAAACCAAAAACCAGACTACTATGACGTCCAAAAATACGGAACGCCCGTAAACGACCTGGACTGCATAGGCACAATCAACACATTTTGCAGCTCAGTCGTCTGGCTCGGGTTACCTCGCCAAGGCATTTTCCTCAGCCAGCAGGAGATCGAGGATTATATTGCGCTTTGGAGACTTGTGGCGTGGTATATGGGTACACCGACAGATCTGTTTGAAGATACACAAACGGCGAAGGCGACTATGGAGTCGTTGCTCATTTCGGAGATTGATCCCACGGATGTGGGGAGGGTTCTTGCGAAGAATATCATTCTTGGTCTGGAGAATACGGCTCCGGCGTACGCTTCCAAGGAGTTTATGGAGGCTTTGAGTCGGCTTTTGAATGGGGAGAGACTCTCGGATGAGTTGGAGATTCCAAGGTCGAGTCTATATTATCGGGTGCTTATTTGGGGTTATTGCTTTTGGGTTTCTGGTACTTCGTTCATTATTCCACGAATACATTTTATAGATCGATTTATGATCTCGGTATGTTTGATCTATGGGCTGTTCAAGTATCCTTGGAAAATTCTTGTGCTAATATATGAACTAGATGCGACGCAAACACTTCTATAAGCTAATTTTGGACGAGAAGATCGGTCTTGGTCGCGAGTCTCGTTTCGAATTCAAGTATGTTCCGACACTGGCTCGAACTACCCGGTTGGGACAGCGAAGATCAACCAAATTCGAGAGATCGGGCGTTGAGACTGTGGCGCGGCTGGGACTTCTTGCTGCGTTTACTGCAGTAGTTACGCTTGGCATGGGATTGATATTTGCAGCGAGAGTTATACCGTCGAACCAGCTTTTCAGCGTGATGTGGACATAAGCAATGAGGAATACTGATTGGAGTTGAAGAGTTGAACAAGTAACCCGTAGGTCTTGAATTAGATGGTATAAGTAGAGAGGTATCTCAAGTCGCTCGTCTTCTAGAATCTATCCCTCGAACACGCTGTGGTTCAGCTCTACACCCATTTCCTTGGCCATACTCTGCATCTGGGCCTCGATATCATCTTCCATACCGCCACCCAGATGAAGGAACTGACGGACCTTGGTGAAATAGAAGAACAAATCGCTAGTGAAAAGTACAAAATGGAAAACAAAATGTTGACCAAGGTTGCGGATCTTCTCTAACAGCGGGAGATCGGGTGACTCCACGAGTGCGCGCGACGCCCATGTCGCAGTGATCTTGAGTCTGTTCACTGGCGAGCCCAGGAACTGGTTGTTTCCCTGGACGATCCGCAGGTTTCGTCCGATGAAGATGAGTTCCTGTGGCCATTTTTGCTCATCGCCGAGAATCTCGCGGATCGCCTTGCGGGCTGCTTGCTGCATTTCATAATGGCGTTCCTGTACCTCGGATTTGCTGAGGCCCTGAATACCGCGCTGTGTTGACAAGTCACCTCCGCTGTAGGGACGCATCAGTGTTGCAGAGGCAAACATATCTGAGTTTTGAATGCCCCATCCCTTGGCGACCTCGACGAGTGTCTTGTTGTCAAAGGTCAAGAGAGCCTTCCAGAAGCGAGCGTACTGGTGCCTGAAGTCCGGGTCCATATGAATGTATAAGCCATGGTCAATGAGGACAAGCTCAGGCTTTCCGGATGGCTTGCGACGAATGAAGATATTGCCTGGGTGCGGGTCGCAATGTACCCACCCCCAGAGGAACATCTGGGCGGAGAACAGATCAACCATGGTTGTCATGACGTCCTTCAGAGACAGGCCTAGGCCCCCGCGATTATTCTGTCCTTTCCAGTAGTTGCGTTCAGGCTTGAGCTTTTCGTTTCGGGGATCTTGAGGCTTAGGGGTGGTTTTCGGCTGGTCCATGGGAGTTCCGTGACACCCTGGACTGCCCTGTCTCCAACCGCCGCGCCAGGACCGTGTGATCGCATCTTTGTCCCATAGTCGCACGCCCTCAATCCACTCCGCAGTCATAACACGTCTCGAGCTCAGCTCGCGGTATACCTTTGGAATGTATACCCGGTCACGCAGTCTAGGCTCACCAGCGACCAGGCGAGCCATGGTCTCAGAGTTGGTGGCTTCATTCTCAAAATCAGTTTCAAGCGACAACCGCTCACTGATATATGGGACCAAGCTGTAGAAGGGGATATCGAACATTTTGCTGTATATGTATGTCACGACCCTGCAATGGTATCAGTTTTAAACCCCGGTTTCAGCCATAAATATCGGAGCAGAACACTCACTTGAAAGCCCACAAATCCCAGACCAGCTGCTGAGCAATCTCGCGTTTTTGAATCTTGATCGCCACCTCTCTTCCATCCGGCAGACGAGCCCAATGCACCTGGGCAACACTAGCACTCGCGCGAGCCTTTCGCTCCATGAGACCTTTCCCAGGCTCACCAGAAAACGAAACTCCAAAAACCTCTTCTGGCGAAGCTCCGAAATCCTCCCGAATGACCTTCTCAACATCCTTCCAGTCGTTCTGCGGCGCATCATCAAACATCCGGGAGAACATCGCCTGAAACTCTGCAGGCAAGATTGCAGACTGCATAGCGATAGCCTGACCCATCTTCAAGTAGAGTCCCCCGTTATGACGTAAGAGATCTGATAAGCGCTCCGCATTGCGAGCATGCACCGCTGCAATAGAACTTGCGAAGGGGGGATGTGGAGTGAAATTGATTTTGTAGTCTAGTGCGACCAGGAGGCCGAGGGAGAATGTTCGTGCGGTTCGCGTCAGTGAGGCGGCGTAGAATTGGTTGTCGATGCCGTAGATCACGCCCACTGTGATGGAGGTGTAGAATAATCGCCGGAGCCATTTCCTGGTACGGGTGTAGGTCTTTGCTGCTTGAGGTGCACCTAGTGAGCTTGGTGATGGTGGTACAAAGGGTTGATATCCACCGTGGTGGACATGTCGGCGGAGGAGAGGATGGAGAGAGGGGGTCGGTCGTAGAGACCGGAGGAGCGTCGCGTGCGCCATGGTGGGAGAATAGGACGGCGGTCCTAGCGCATTCTGAGATGTGAAGGCGTTAAAATGTGGGAGTAATACTGAATCCGAAGGATCGATGTCCTTTAAGGTGTCGGAGAGTGGAAAGGTAACGGAGTTAATGGAATTCGGCGATGCGTCATCCGCGGTGACGCCGAGCCCGCGGAATCGGTCATCGAATCTATGCGGCAAATCATCGCATGTCTTACATCTTCGAAACAAATTGCCTAGACTCAGTCACCAAACATTCTATGGGGTTTTTGATATTGAAAACAATTGAAAATTCTATAGCGCATAGACTCGTCCAGTAGTGGTGGCATCTCTTCTCAAAGATAATCGACAATTGCATCATCGGGACCACGCTACCTGCAAACCTGTAGGTATGGCGTGCAGCTTATCGCTCGGATTGATTGACCTGGCGATCGCATGGATTTGCTGAGCCTCTTCATCGGTCCACATCGATGCACTTGATTATATCGGCATTTGCGTTAGCCAATCTTCTTGTTGCATAAATAGTTCGCCTATCGTGGAATTCGCCAGGACGTCCGGCAAATGCATCTTGACGTTAGCTTCGATCTCGTTGATCCCTATATACGGTTACATCAATAACAAATCCAACTCAGAACATTATTTTCAATGCATTTGTCTATGTGGACGATAGTATATCGGTCGCTCAATAGCTCGGCCACCCGACCAATAAGCCGCTCGGGGCGCTCTAGCGCAGTGTTAACAGTGACAGAGTGAAAGTGCCCTCTGAAACAGACATAATAGCGATATAATCCGGAATAAAATGCGACGGAATTTGATTGAAGCTGTTGCGTTTGATTCCATACAGCTCTCCCACACTGTGGGAGCTCCCGCGTCACCGTTCCCCACATTGTGGGAGTGCCGGGGTAGAAATACTCCGATAAGAAACTCGCGACTGCTCTGGAGCTCCTCTCCGTAAATCAATCATGTCCAAGATCGCGTCTACATTCTCACGTAAGATGAGTCCAGCTCTGCAGTTACAGCTTGAATTGACCATCTCTAGGCCTGGTGCGCTTCATCCCTAAATCGAATCCCGCCAAGGTTCTCATCGGCGAGCCGGTCGATCCGCACCTAGATGTCGGTTTAGCCGTTTACCAGGGCAAAGATGTCCCGGTTCGCCCATTCTCGGGCTCATCCATGTTGAATCCGGGATCGATTACCGGGTCGACAGAGTCAATTTCGCGGATTCTCTCTCCTCTCGCGCAGACTGAGGTCGGAACGATCCGCTGCATTGGCCTGAACGTGAGTGATACCTAGTACCTTTATATAGACCATTAGAGTCATTTGCTGACTCGATGCTTTGAATAGTATGTCTCGCACGCAAAGGAGATGTCCCTTCCCCTCCCGGATGTGCCCGTCCTCTTCATGAAGCCTTCCACCTCGCTCGCGGATCCCTGGCCCGCACCTACCGTCCTCCCCAAGATCACCCAGAAAGACAACACCGGCGACTATGAGTCAGAGATGGTCATCGTCCTTGGTCGCGATGCCAAGGATGTGCCCGAGTCTGAGGCCCTAAGCTATGTCCTCGGGTACACCGCCGCGAATGACGTGTCGAGCCGGACATCACAGATGAACCAGAGCCAGTGGACCTTCTCGAAAGGCTTTGATGGCGCATGCCCGATCGGTATGATTACTTCTTTACATGTAGCTTCGTGATCACAGCTGACTTGGAGATTAAGGCCCCGTGCTCGTGTCTGCTGCCTTGATGCCAGATGCTAGCAAGTTCAAGATTCGCGGTCTCAAAAGCGGCCGTGTTATGCAGGACTGCCCTCTTACTGATCTGATTTTCTCAGTGCCGAAGTTGATTAGCTTTTTATCGCAGGGTACTACCTTACCTGCCGGAACTATCATTTTGACAGGTACCCCGCCCGGAGTTGGCGCAGCTAAGACCCCGAAGGAGTTCATTAAAGCCGGCGATGAGTTTGCTGTTGAGTTGCTGCCACATGTGGGCACCCTCATTAATAAAATCGAACACCAGTAAGCAAGGGCTGAACGAATGAGAAAAGGTTTGGGATTATGCATACTATGGGCGCCTATATTCAAGGCTGTTGAAAGTAAATATACAATCCTGGGTCATGAAGTGGAGTTTGGAAGAAAGGCTCGTTTCAGGTAAAGTTACATACCGGACCGAGTACTGCATGCCATTCTCATGCAATAAACCAATCAAGAATGAGACCAAGAACATGAATGGTACTGCATTTACCGTAAATTTGCTCTATAACCAGACTGGACTAGTCCCTTAAGACTTTTAGTGGCCAGGACTACACTGTAACCTCATTGCCGAGGTTTCGATCACCGCTACTTCCCTGTGGGAAATTGCCGATGACCCAACATTTGCGCAATGATTATCAAGCTTCGGTATTCCTAGCTTCGGTGGGGTACTTATGGCCCCATATGAGTGGAGATATCCAGAATCCAGGCCCCGGATACTCGGCGAAAACCAACCAAATCGCCAGAATTTCGGGGAGTTGTTTACCTCTTCCAGAGGTCCCAGAGCTGGGCGGCAGTATCCGACAGTCCCACCAGGTTACAATGTTGGCGAGGCCATGACTAGCTCATACATGAATGGGGACAAAAAGTGGGAAGAGGGCAGCGCCTATGAGCGCACGGTATTTCGGCTTCCCGAGCAAACTCCGCCCACAATTTCGGCATCTCTCAACCACAACATTTACGCCAGACGAGGGGCTTGCAGACCCTGATTGGGTCGGCTATGCTGTTCAACCTGGGGACCCCGTTTCTTTCCCTTGCAGATATGCGGAGACGGGCTAGGCGTGGTTTAGCGGGCCGCGCTAGCAGGGTAAGCCAGAAAATCGCGCATTGGTCTTCCCCCGTCATTTCATTTCATCTGAGGGGGGAAAGGGTCATTGCTGAGGGAAGCATTAACAAAACCTTCTAGAACGAGGTCATGGCTTACGTCGGCTTTGCTTGGCGGTGATGGACTTCGCTTAGAGGACGCCCCTGCATGAATGGGATCAGAATCTCCCGGATTGGGGGGCTTCCAAGGTTCTAGTCGAAGTTTCCATTTGCTTCTAGAGTTTGGAGGGCTGTTGTGGTTGGATTGGGGGATTGAAGCGTATTGTGGACTTGGATGTGGGTTCTTAGCGTAAACTTAACAATCTCCATTGTGTTGATCATGGAACCAATCCTAGTCTGGACGCATACTTCAAGGCTACTGTATTAAGGGTTTCGGTGACAACATCGGGCAAGAAGCGGATCCTGAGATAACCTCATCACACCATATAACAAAACTATACTAGGCGTGCATGGGCCTTTGCGGGGTTGAAATGTTGTTGCGCCCCACGCTTCCCCAGATGTTGACGTTAATTAACTTGGATTATTAAAGTCACAATACCCCAGATGCCCACGGGCTATTTCACTGGACTGTCCCTCAAACCCACTATGCCCCGTGTGTCAACCTAACCTTGGAACTATCTCTACCAGTATCAGTGCATAGCTTGCATAGCAAAACATGGACTTCGTGGGCCCATCCAAAGCCCCCTCAACCAAACAAGCCTGTGATAACTGTCGCCGCCGCAAAATAAAATGCTCCCGCGAACTCCCCTGCGATAAATGCCAACGTCTCCTATTATCATGCTCATATAGCGACGTCCTCCGTCGCAAAGGCCCCAAATTCCGAACTCTCTACCCCCTCGCGCCGATCCATCCGATCCCCGCACGAGGCGAAACCGCAACCCCAGACCAAATCTACGCTGAATCATTCGATCAATCAAGCTTTAGAATAAGCTCACCTACTTCGCCCGCATTCGGTGTCAACGATGCACCATATGCATATGATCTCTCCGACTCATTCTCACAACTTCCGCCGCCGGAGCTGGGCTCGTCGCCCGATTCAACGGATATCAATACCGTTGATTCCTCCGCATATGGACCTTTGATTCCACCACAGATAGCGCGTTTGTCGCCACAGATACTGCTCGCACATGTGAACGTTTATCTGAAGTACCTCTTCCCCATCATGCCTGTCGTGCGGGGCGATCAGCTTCGTCGCGATAGTCACCAGCCTGAGCGGTTATTGCCGCAGAGGTATGCGTTTCTGGCTGCGCTGTGTGCGGCAACGCATATCCAGCTTAAACTTGATGGTGCGAATCCAGTTCAAGATCCGGCGAGGATGCAGACATTAGGCGAGGGTGATGTGCTCGTTTCTGGAGAAAAATTGTTAGAGGAAGCTGTGCGGGCACGGAGGGAATGCGATATTGTGGAGGATATCAGTATTGAGAATCTTCTTACAAGTTTCTTCCTGTTTGCTTCTTATGGGAATTTGGACAAGCAGACTCATGCGTGGTTTTATCTTTGTCAGGCTACTTCGATGGCTTTCACGTTGGGTTTACATCGCGAATCTAGCTATGCGGATTTTCAGGTTGAAGAAGCTGAGGAGAGGAGGAGGGTGTTTTGGCTTCTCTTTATCACAGAAAGGTAAGTCCTCACCGCCATGGATGAAGCTTTGTTGTTTGGTTCGCTAATTCATGGATAGAGGATACGCCCTTCAACAATCCAAGCCAGTCATGCTCCGCAGCTCAATCCACAAACCACAAGTCCTCTGCTCAGAAGACCCAATCTTAGCATACGGCTTCATTAATCTGATCAACATCTTCGAGAAACTCACTGCAAATTTATACGACTGGGTTTCCGCTGGTGGCGGCGATGGACTTGTCGAGCAGGCACCGACATCAGTCATTCAATCTAGCCTATGTAAGCCGATAACATTGGACGGCGTCCTCGAAATCCAACAGGTTGATATCCTCATCACGCAACAGTGGCTTCAAGCTATGATGTGGAAACTATCTATGAGCCATGCGACACAACCGGGATCAAAGGACGAATCGGTCTTACCATTTCATCTGCCTGTGCTGGTTGGTAAAGCCGTTATGAGTGTGATAGGGTCCGCATCACAGGGTGCGGTGGATGCCCATGGAATTGGAATGGTAGGCATACCCCCATCAAGCTTCGGCCCTCTTCCTCTGATGTTGGCTTATAAATCCAGGAACAAAAACTATTTGACATGGGCGTCTGCGTAACAGATGTAACTCGCTCCCTCGGCTCAAAAGCCGTCCACAGATTATCCGAATCAGCCGTTGATCCCCGCGAGCTCCTATGGGGGATCCTACATACTCTCTCCCAGATCCGTGGATCCCCGTCTTATCTATTTGCGCCCTTATTGGAACGTTGTAAGAACGTCCTTGGGCTCGATGGCTCAATCAACATGGGTAACTTTTTGCCTACGCTTGGTGAGACTGGTCCGAGATCTTGGGCTGATGAGCCGGGGTGGAATTTGCTGGCTTCTATGGATCGGGGCGTGGATGAGGTCTTGGGAGAAGGTGAGCATCTGGACCATGGGCATGGAATAATAGGCCTAGGTCAGCAGGGCGGACTTGAGTTTTGATTCGCGTATGGTGGTGCTTTGTGTTCATGGAATGCTTGCACATGCATGTCTTTTTCTGCGTTGAATGTCTGGCTTATGATACCATGGAGGTTATATAGATTCATTGTTTCTTATTTTGTATATACAAGCTCGAGATTTGGTGAGTTCGAGGATGGGTACTGGAGACCACTGTGAATATAGACTTGCTTTTACATAACGACCGCCTTGGAGATTTCTGATCTTTCGATAAAACATGTAGTATACCCTCACCCGGCAGGATTAAACGGAAGAGTAAACTAACATTGGAAAAGTAGGGGTAGCTGCCTGGTACCTAGGATGCCATGTTTCGAAGAATGTTTACAATATGGTTCTTGATCTATATACCAGAAGTCTATATTTGAAAGTAAAGCATAATCATAAATAAGACATAATGAAGAATAACACTTAGATAGGCTCATCCCGAGGCTCCACCAAGATCTCATTCACAGAGACATGCTCCGGTTGAGTAAGAGCATGCACAATGGAGTTGGCCACGTCAGAAGGATCCAAGATCTTCGCGCCAGACGGTTCACCGTACTTCTTGACGGCCTCCGCATCAGTCGACATGCCCAGCAATGGAGTCGATGTGTTACCAGGCTGGATACTTGTGACCCGCAGCCCGGCCCCAGCTGTCTCAAGACGCAAAGCTTGGAGGGTAGCCTCGACAAAGAACTTGCTAGCAGAGTAGACGCCCAGACCTGGGAACACCTTGCGACCTGCATCGGAGGAGATAGCCACAATGTGGCCCTTGCCACGGGAAAGCATGCTGGGGACTGAGGATGAGAGTGAATTCAATAGGCCCTTGCAGTTGACGTCCACGGTGCGTTCCCATTCGTCTGTTTGGGTGTTTGCCATCATGGTGAAGTACATGACACCGGCGCAGGCGACAAGGATGTCGACTTCGCCCAACTCGTCTCGGGCGGCTTGGAAGAGGGCCTCGGTTTCAGTCTTGTTGGTCACGTCGGTTGAACGGACAATGCATTTGGCGCCGAAGGATTCAACATTGCGCTTAACAGACTCCAAGGCATCTAGTCTCCGGGCGCCGAGTGCAACAGCGCATCCTTGTCTGGCGAGTGCGGCTGCCACTGCAGCGCCAATGCCTGATGAAGCACCTGTGACAACCGCGACTTGTCCACTGAGAGGGCCGCGGGAAGCTGGCCGGGGGGCAAGTGAGCGGCCAAGGGCCTCACGACGAGATGGGGGCTTAGGGAGCCAGCCACGAGCAAACCAGTGGCGGGCATACGTCTCGAGCAGGAGGGTATCAACCTTGGGTCTTTCGACCGCCTTGCGTAAAGGCCGAGTCAGGGCATTATCCAAGACCACAATTCCGCGAAGGAATTCCACGGTAGGCATACCGCTGCGAAGAATGTCGACGGTGAATGCACCGTCTCCACCCTTAGTCGAGCCTCGCTTCTCCGTCCAGAGAGCTACCCATTCATCCCAGGGGAGTAGTTGAGTGGGGTAGCCAAGCTCCGCCAGATTCTCAAAGACAATGCGAGTGTTGATAGGATCAGGATCCCCCAAGTGATAGACCGTTTGTTCGGGCTGGTTCTCGATTTTTTCTGTTTTTGTGGCAAGGTGAATGATCGATTGGCTGACAAAGTCCACAGGAGTCATCTCTGCACGCCAGCCGTCGACGTCTGGTGCATATCCCAGACGGATGGATTCTACTATCAAAGCAGTGAGCAGATCCCACGCGTTTGCCGAACCAGTCAGACTGTGTCCACTGATGGTACCACATCGGTGGATTTTCACTGGCATTCCACGTTGGCTAGCCTTGAGAGCGAGTTGCTCCGCAACCCACTTGGTCTGGCCGTAGCCGTCCAGCAGCTTCGTAGGCACATCCGCAATATCCAGCATAGTATCCTCGGTCCAGCCGCGCCCACCAGTAGGAGAGGGGGGCAAAACACCGTTGGTCGAGACGTACTGAACTGTGGCGCCACCCTTAGAGGCCAGACGGAGAATCTCTCTTGTTCCACCAACGTTGGCGTTACGGAGTGCAGCGTACGGGTAGACTAGGTTGACAGTAGCAGCAGCGTGAACAATGACCTGGACTCGGGATGCAAGGTCATCAAAGGTCTCAGGCGACAACCCGAAACGAGCTCTGGAAAGGTTTCCGGGGAGAACCTCCACACGCTCCATGATTGTATCACGCCACAGTCCCAAGTCCAAAAGATTGCGACGGATACGAGCAACACCACCGGCTTGGTCATCATCTTCGGGATCACTAAATCGGACCAGACAGATGATCTGCGCCGAAGTATTTTCAAGAAGATCGTTCAGCAGGAAGGCACCCAAGAATCCAGTTACACCGGTCAAGAGTACAGTCTCCGCAGAAGCAATGGAAGTCATGGTGGTGTTGGGAAGAGGTTTAATATCGTCGTCCAAAGTGGAGTCGGCTAGTAGAACAGCTGGAAGATCAGCTTGAACGGCTGCAGTGTGTCCGTCTCGGATGGCGCGAACTGTATCCAGATGACCAGAGAGTGACACATTCTCTGCCAGACGTGGGATAGGCACACGGAAGCCAAACTGCCTTGACACTCTGGATGCCAAGTCCGCGAGGGACAATGAGTGGCCTCCTAGGTCAAAGAAGTTATCTTCGGGCTTCAGAAGACTCTTGGAAGTCTTGAGAACATTGGCCCAGATAGCAGCAATGTCATCGATGCCAATGGGGTCCTTGTCCACCGACTGCTCGCTGCTGACGGGGCTGGCACTGCGAGGTGGGGGAAGGCTTTTAAGATCGACCTTACCAGAGACGTCACTAGTAGGTAGCTCTTTCAAGACCACCCACTGTGCGGGAATCATATAGTGAGCAAGGTGCTCCTCCAGCACACGGCGTGCAGCCGGGCTATGACCAGCCTCATTCACATCAACTGTCGGACGATCTCCCGCTTCGGTATCTCCCACAACGTATGCGACCAGCTGTCGCTCCAGGCCCTCTCCATGCGCAACGACGGCACAGTGGCTCACAGCCAGATACTTGCAAATGTCACTCTCCACCTTCGCAGGGACAACAGAGTACCCGCGGAGTTTGATCATCGCACCCACTCGCCCAGTGATCTCCAGAAGTCCCGAAGGCAGCTGTCGAGCCAAATCACCAGTTCGGTACATCCGAGCACCAGGAGTGGCATCAAACTTATCCGGAGTAAAAGCCTTGGCCGTTGTCTCTGGGAGGTTCAAGTATTCTCGGGCAAGAAGATCTCCACCGATAAACAACTCTCCGGCCGCGCCAGCCTCTACCCGTTCACCACTCTCGTTCAATATATACATATGCTCGGGATCAAGGGGAGGACCAACGGGGCAGTAGATGGAGTCATCAATCATGTCCCGAATATCTCCGCATGCGATTTCATGTGTCTCACATGCACTATAGCAGTTCAGTAATCGCGTGTCGGGCAAAGAGTTGATCGTCCGACGAGCCAAATCCATAGTCACGACCTCGCCGTTTAGCCATAGTGTTCGTAGCTCCGGTAAACGGGTCGCAATGCGACCGGCGGAATAGCGAGAAAGCACAGTAGCGAGCAATGTCGGGGTCATGAGCGTTTCGGTAATGCGCTTAGAAGCCAGGAGATCCACCAAGGCGGCGGGGTCATAGCTAACATCGTCGGGAACAGTCACAACAGTCGCACCACGCAACAGCGGGCGGAGCATTTCCCAAATGAAAAATACATTGCATGCTACTCGGTCACCCGGTTGCAGGTCCTGGACTCCAAATCTCAGGTTATATGAGAGCACGGGTGCTCTGTGGGGGTTGGCAATTCCCTTGGGCTTGCCAGTGGTGCCGGAAGAGTACGAAACAAAAGCCAGACGGTCCAAATCATCATCCGCTGGTAGTGGTGCGGCTTCTTTCGTATTTCCGTTCACTTCGGTTGTGGGCTCGTCCAATGCGATCACCGGGCATTGTGCTTTCACTCTGGGGGCCTCCACTTGGTGGGTAATGACCACGGCGGGGCGGGCATCTTCGATAACGTCGGCTAACAGCCCCGCGGGGTACGCGAGCTCCAGAACCAGAAATGCACCACCCGCACGAAGCGCAGCCAGACAGGCAATCACGTAATGTGCGCTGCGAGGAAGCAACACTCCAACCAACGAATCACGGCTGACGCCATACAGTCGCAGTCGAGTGGCCAGCGCATCGACTTCTTGGTCTAGCTCGGCATATGTGTATGTGGTTGTCCCATCTTCCAGCGCAATGCCATTTGGAGTCGCCTGCACTTGTTTCTTAAAGAGGGCAGGGAGATCTTTGGTTGTATCGATGAAAGACATTTTGTTGTTTCTTTCAGGTGGAATTGCGGGGGTAACGAGGGGCAAGGAGAAATCCGGAACAGCTCCTCATGGAATGGAAATCTGGCGCCAAATCCGCTTATAGATTTAAACGATTCAAGGTAAGGTCATCGAGGGACCTGAAGGTGTGTTCGTCTCAAGTTGCAGTAGCAAAAAGAGCTTGACCAGGGAGGAGCTTGGTAGCTCCAACTTATAGCTCTGGAAGCTGGACCCATACTAATTAATCCCATTCCACTATTTCTGTTGAGATGAAAAGACATGATGCTGGCATGGGTCCCAAGCCTCGCCGCTAACTGGATGTTGTCTAGTGGGTTGGATCTTTGGAAATCCATAGAGTTCGAGTCCGGTTCTCAGGGCCAATAGGTTCCCCGGGTCACTCCCATCCGGAGCGATGGCGTGCCGCGATTCGACAGGGATCAGAGTTTACTATACAAGATCTAACTGGGCACAGCCAGGAAAATAAACTTGATCAGGTCATAGCGAGATTTGAGTAAAACAGGAAAGATATCTCGTGTCCTTGGTGAAGGTCAAAGAGTACTGCGTGGATCCAATCAGTTCCCCACTTAACCACTTTCACATGTGAAAGTCCTGTTTCCCAACAATTCCCTTGTCACATGTTAATTTGCTGACTTATTATTTGATGTCAGCAGTATTTCCCAGTTTGTACCTGACATGAAGCAGTTGGCGTGACTAAAATAGCTGTATAAAGGCTGCTGAGAAGGAAAAATGCAAGATCAAATCAGTAGACTTGGGGCATGAACGATTGATTCCATCAATTCCATAACTTAGAGGAATGGTTCAAATATTGCAAGACATCATTAAATCCCAACTTGTTGGCCGTTTAATGATAAGTTTGGCCGATTTTGGATATAACGCATTAGAACCTTGGAAACATTGACTGGCCCTGAAAGCTACGTGATCTGGAAGCTCTGGGTGTCTTGGCACGTTTGTTCTGTTTGGTTCCGAGATTCTGCGATCGGGGATAGCTTCAACCTTTTGCTCCCCACGGACGATCCGGAGCCCCGGATAATGCATCGATTTTGGTATGTGCTTCCCTGCTCTATGCGATTTTACACGTTTTATTCCCTTGGATATCCCTTCTAACTCCTTCCTAGACCATCAAATTACCGAACCCCACCAAAGCTCAGTAAAGCAGGCCTTGCTGAGGCTTGCGCCGCCCTACCATATCGCAAAGCCTAATTCCCCCTCTTCAACATGGCATCAATCCGTCCCCGCTCTCTACCTTTCTGTGCATTGCGCGCACCCACAGCTTCACGGCCAACATGCCGACTACAGATCATCCCTCGATCTATCGTGCAACAGAAATTACAATTCACCCGCAACCACTCCACATCCTCAGTCTCCGCAGATGAAGTCTCCCATTTCTCCAAGCTCGCTAGCGAATGGTGGGACCCAATGGGCCACTCCCGAGTCCTACACCTGATGAACCCTCTCCGCCACGAATTCATCGCACAATGTCTCGCCGAAGGACCCCCACCAGCAGATGCCCTTTCCCCCGGCAGTAAACCTGCAAACCTGCATTACCTGGACATCGGTTGCGGCGGTGGTATTTTCGCGGAGTCACTGGCGCGTACTATCCCCCTCGACCCAGCCGCAGATGCACCGACACCCACCCGCGCCGCATCAATGACAGCCATCGATCCCACAACGGCCCTGATCACGATCGCGAAGAACCATGCCCGGATGGATCCGACTGTCGACTCACATCTCCGCAGCGGGAAGTTCCGTTACCTGAATACAACCCTGGAAGACGTCCTTGCTTCGGAAGCTGAATCCCCATCCGAATCCTCAGTTACACACCCGCAATTTGATGTCGTTTCCCTGTTTGAAGTTATCGAGCATATCGATTTCAAGACTACTACCCCCGAAGCATTCCTGGCTAATTGTCTGCGTGCGGTTAAGCCGGGTGGTTGGTTGGTGGGTTCGACTATTGCGCGGACACTTCCTTCTTTCATCTTGAATCAGGTTATTGCTGAGGCACCGTGGCCGATCGGCGTCGTGCCCCGTGGTACGCATGAATGGAATAAGTTTGTGAACCCGTCTGAGTTGCATGCTTGGTCGCAGGAGGCGTTGATGCGTGCTGCGGATACGGCTGTGACTCGTGCGGGTGCTGCTGCTCTGGAAGGATCGCAGTGGAAGTGTGTGGGTACTATTTATGTGCCTGGTCTGGGATGGAAGATTGTTCCTGGGTCTGAGGATTGGGGAAATTATTTCTGGGCTATTAAGAGGGGTCTTTAAGAAATTCATGGGGACTTATATTGTACTATATGGAGCTTGTATACTAAAATATAGATCTGATCCGTTGATCTGGCTTTGTACATCGGAGGCGCCCGTGGAGTTAACTATCTCAGTACCTGCATATGGAAGTGATTAAAGTTATCATAGCCCGTGATCAACTAATAGTGTGGTAGTTGGAGTTCTGGAAAATTGGAAGTGCGATAGTAACCACTCCCCGGAAGGACCTCCTGAGGTCGGGAATCGGGATGCTCAGTGGAATGACAAATCTCAACAGCCCTTGATTTTTCAGTGCAGATACTCGCTATGAAAGTCACTTGAAAAAGGTTCATGGTTAAGATCAATTTCCGCAATTATTGTAGGTTATTGAAAGAATATCTTAAACTCTATTTTCATCGATTCATATTAACAACATTGGAATGGCTCGTTTTAATGTAACATTCACCACCTAGGCACCTGGCCTCTACCACTGCTGAACAACCCGCTGAAAGCGAGGAGGTTCCCGAGTGAACTTCTCAGGTTCATCCCTCGCACCAGTCTTCCAGTAATCAAACTCCATCCAAGCATTCTCCGGCATCTGAGCCTCGGTCGCCTCCAAGAAAGCACCGAGATCAGGGCAAAGAGGAATAACGCCCGTCTCAAGAACGTACTGATCCCAAAGCTTGAGAAGAGTCTTCATCTTCTCCGGCTCCTGGTCCGCAAGATCGTGGATCTCACCAGGGTCCTCGACGAGGTTATAAAGCTGCCACTTCTCCGGTCCCTTGGGCTTAGGGATGAAGACGATCTTCCAGTCTGCACAGCGGAGTGCAGCTCGGCCACAGGTTTCCCAGCCTTGGATGAAGTCTTTCGGGTGGATGCGCTCTTCTTGGCCGGTAGCCCAGGGTTGCCAGCTACGCCCGCGCATGGAGACAACTTCGCGGCCTTGGTATGTTGGTGCGGGGTGCTTGACGCCGGCCATATCCAGGATTGAGGGTGCCAGATCCATGACTGTGGAAAATTGATCGGTGATACCGCCCTTAGCGGCGGTTGAATCGCCGGGCTTAAGGTTGATGTTCTTGGGGAAGCGGCAAGTGAAGGGGACTCGTACTCCACCCTCAGTTGTATAGGCTTTGTAGAGGCGCGAGGGGGCTGTGGAGGCCTGCGCCCAGCGCGGACCGTACCAGATGAATGAGTTTCCAGCACCCAGGTTCTCAAGGCTGTTGTCGTAATACTTCTGTAGGTGTGGCATGACGCCGTTTTGAACCATGGGGTAGGCCTCGTAGGCGGCGCCCTCCGCGCCATTGTCGGACATGAAGCAGACGAATGTATTGTCAAGCTCATCAATTGAGCGCAGGTACTCAACCACCTTGCCCACGTTGGCATCGATACACTCCACCATTCCAGCGAAGACCTCCATTGAGACACAGGATTTCTTCTTCTCTTCGTCCGTGTATTCATCCCAGTCTTTGATCTCGTCGGCAACGACAGGGTGCGCCTCTACATCTTCACGGATCATACCCAGCTCCTTCAGGCGCTGCAGGCGCTTTTGACGCAGAGCATCGGGACCCTCATCGTAAACTCCGCGGTAGTGGTCGATGTACTCACGCGGTGCCTGGAGCGGCCAATGAGGCGCTGTGAAAGGCAGGTAACCAAAAAAAGGGCGATCTCCATTTCCGTCCGGTCCAGCGCTGCCACCGGATTCCTTCCACTCGCGCAGATAATCAATCATTTTGTCTCCATAGCCGTCTGACGAGTACCAGCCCTCGGGAAGCTGGCGCACATACTCTCCATCCTCACTGTGCAATGCGATATAGCTGGCCTCGATGAAAGTAGGAATATCGTCATTGTCGCGCAGTTGGGGCTCGTAGGCATAGTGATTGGAGCAGGCAGGAAGGTGGGCGAATGAGCGAACAAAACCCCGCTTGTGAGGGGAGCGTTCGGGTGTTAGGCCCAGATGCCACTTGCCAGACAACATGGTGTGGTACCCCGCATCCCGCAGCACCTCGGGAAGCGCGACTACGCGTTCATTCAGGTACCCCTCATATCCTGGCATACCACGCTGCGGGGCCGTGCTCATCGCAGATCCTTTGGGGCCATTCTGTCCGGAGATGTTGGTCCATTCGATCAAGTTACCCAGGCCTGCGATGTGGTGATCGGTGCCAGTCATAATCATGGCGCGAGTGGGCCTAATGTTTTAAGAGACGGAATTAGTTGGCTCTTTGGTTATGATCGGTTTCATAGACTCACGAGCATGCTGCCGCCGCATGGAAATCAGTAAATCGCAACCCCTCCTCTGCGATCTTGTCAATGTTAGGGGTACGAATCTCGCCACCAAAGCAGCCAACGTCAGAGAAGCCCAGGTCATCGGCAACAATGACCATGAAATTGGGGCGTTTCGTCGACATTGTCAATTAGTCTCGAGGTCAATTACAGTAGTAAGTTGAATGGAGGCCGAGAAACAAGAGACTCCGGGATTATTGAAGAGAAAAAGTAACAGGAGGGGTAGCTGCACGAGACTCTTATAATCGGGGGCAGCTGATCCCTGCTGCATTACATGATGCACTGCGCCATGACGGTGCCGCATTTCGTGCTCGGCAGCTATCAATCGCCAGTCGGCCATCGGCTGATACAATGGAGAAGTGGAGCCATGTTTATGCGTTTTAAGCCCCACTTGTACTCCAGCCACAGTGCCTCTTAGTCATCCGGAACTCGGATTTGATTCCCACTTTCCAATCGTAGTCCGTGCGCTGATTGAAAGATAACCAGGATCTTAATCAAGGAAATGCGCTCTTTCAATTGAATGAAGCATTTTAGTGTCAAATAGTGTCCCCGGGTAAGTCATCTAGCGCTGACTGTTCGATGAACTCTTAAGATTGCAATCTCGCGCCATTCACACATTTCCCCCCTACTATTCTGGTTCCTTAAGACATGAGTCTCTGTTAGCTTAAATAGCCACCGCCGATCTTCCAATATCGAGCGATCGCTGCCCAATTTACCCCAATGTGGTTCCCATAGAAAAATCTGAAACGCGGTTCTTGAGCTTTATATCTGCGCAGTTCGACGTTATCTTGAGTGAGTTGAATGTTCCTTTCTGACTTCCCATCAACTTGTATTGTTTTGATTGTTGGCCACGCGGTCGGTTGCCGTTTTCGGCCATGGAGTGGGAATGCGACCGAATTCGGATCGTCAAGGATTCTGCTTGCGTATGCTTAATGCGGCAATCTCGGCGTGTCATCCTAATCAAATTCTGAGATGCATTTGGGAGTCGCCTTTGCGCGTGTTCGATTTTTTCTTTTGTCTCACTCTGATTTCAATCTCACCTCACTCAATGTTGGACCTTGACTAAATTGGAATGGAACAAAGAAAATCTATCTCTCCCCACCCCTTGCTTTGATCGTCGAGGTGCGATGATCGTCATGAGGCACAGGCTCTACCAGGCTCTGCTGGGCGGGGTCGCGATAGTAATGGGTCTGGTATTCCTGGGAACCAAGCTAGTTGCATATTACACTCGCTGGAACGACGACCTTGGCATCTCCGTCTTCAATGGCAAGCTGCCAGCGATCCCGCAATACAATCAAATCGCCGACCCGTCGCATGGACCTTTAAAACTCGATACCGAGACTCCGGTCCCGGTACAGGATGCGTCAGAGAATAATTCGAATGAACCGGCATCAACCTTCACCGCAGCGCCCACGGGATCGAGCGGGAGTTTCCAAGAATTCAGTCCAGAGTGGAATAACAAGAGCACATGGCCCGAATGGTCGAAACACCAGAAGCCGACAGATTCGACTCAGGCGACATCGACGAATCGCATATCACACGAACGACTCGATCGACACGTTCATTCAATATTGAATTTTCGAGACGAGTGGGCATATCAGCGCGTTTCTTGCCCTGCCAATATTGCAGATAGATACCAGAACTTGCGGGATACGGAGGATAACAGCCAAGTGCGGTACTTTTTCGCGCTAAATCCCTACGAGGCTCTCGATGCTCTTCCGCGATTGATGAGCAGTGTTGTCGAGACCGTGAAATATCTCGGTGCCAAACACTGCGCGATTTCGATTGTTGATGGTGGATCCGAGGATGGCACGTGGGAGGTTCTCAATGCTTTGAAACCGTTCCTGGATAAAATGGGTGTCAGGTACTTCCTCGCAACTGGTGGCCATAAAATTTTGGATGGGGATGATACGAGCCAAGAACCCCTCGCAAATCTCCGCAATAAGGCGCTGCAGCCGCTGAAAGCTGAAGAGGTGGAACCCCTGCATGCACTAGCAGGCAAGTACTCACCAGAGGCGGTGGTTGTTTTCCTAGATGATATCGCGATGTGTCCTGAGGACATACTGGAACTAGTATTCCAACATGTCAACCAAGGGGCTCAGATGACATGTGCTTTTGATTGGATCTTCAATGGGACCGTCTTCCGTGATGTTTGGGAATCACGGTCGCTAGCTGGGGACACCTTCTTCGAGATCCCACCTAATGGCTCGTTGAGCGGAGGCGACAATATGTTCTTCGATGACCGACTAAATAAGCCACGATACAACGGTTTCCTGCCTTTGCAGGTATATTCATGTTGGGGCGGTATGGTGACATTGAACGCTGTGTCACTTGCGGAAAACACTATTCGATTCCGGCCTGCAGAGCAAACAGACGCGGACTGCTACATGGGTGAACCTATGCTTTTGGCCAAGGACCTGTACAGCCAAGGTCTTGGCAAAATCTTAGCCGTGCCATCAGTGAATGTGGCTTATTCTGACAATGAAGCGACTGAAACGAAGCAAATACGAGGCTATGTTGGCGACCATGTCAACGTCCTGAATCAAAAACTGGATGAATATGAAATGGTTGAGTGGCAAACGGCACCTCCCAATATGATTAAATGCCTTGCCTATTCGGATCAATTGGCTTGGACTGAGTGGACTAAGTCTACCTGAGCTCTATATATATAGTCTAGCTCACTTTTTTTAATTTTCCGACTTATGATTGACAACGGTTCGAGATATCCTGGGTGGAGTTATTGGCATTTATGGCGCATCAATTATAGGTTGTATAAAGAATACCTATTCGCGACCTACATGTTTGATATTAGCCTGCAGTTTAATTCCACACACATCAAATTCTACACAGACGACCCGAGGACCAAGACTTTCTGAGGATAAAATCCAAATCTGTGATTTTACTGACTGCATGTGCTAAGTCTAGCGCAATCATTGTTAGGCTATTCACATGAAATGCCACCTGCCACCTTTCTCGGCTGGACACCTGTTAAGGACGTAGGTACTGTAAGAATCGGGTGTCTACGGGTAGAGTAAGACTACACTAAATGAACGTTTTGTTTTCCAAGCAGATATAGATTTTAAAAAACCCCTTTCATCAACACTCGCATGTTCAATAAACGTTTAGACTAGTATTTTCAGATCGATGCCCAGGCCGCTGGGAGTAAAATGTGGGGAAGCTCGACCAAGCGCCGGAAGATCTTCCCAATGACCCATCCCTCACTAATCACTAAACTGACATTTATGCATGTTTATTAAATCCAAACCGAACTCGACTCCTAACCGGCTCCCAGACAAGCTCCGGCGATAGCCTTAAGATTGGGCGCATGGCGTGATCTCCCCACCGGGTTGCGCTGTCGGCTATCGGCTGCAGACCCCAATGAAATTACTTCCCCGGAGAGATCGACAACCCGCCGGACCCACGCCGTTTCGGTTGGAGCTTGAATCTTTGGGGTATTTTGATTTAATTGATCAATCCTACTGCTAGATGGTGCCATTGGCTTCCCCGCTGGAATATTTGAATTGTGGCTGACACCCGGCGAACCTTGGAAGGTGTACACGTATATAGACGCGCGGATGGTGTACAATTCTGAATTATCCCATTTAAAGTTTATGAAGACCGTTCAGCTTCAGCTCATTTCTGCTATTTGGTTCTCAAAGGAAACATATTCACATTGTATGTGAACCAAAGATGGGCTTTAAAACTAGAACAGATGCGATTCAATTAGAGTTACATAGCTTGCTCAAATGTATGTTTTGCTACAAATACGCATGGGCACCTGGGTCTTGAACTCCATAAAACTTCAGCCTTAGGGTTCTCAGCTTCTTTTTTTGTTTTCGATGCAATGCCATCAAGAGAAACGTGGGTCTCTAGTAAGATCTACTAATGATGTGATGAGCTTATCATCTTTTCTTGGGCATCTTTCAACAACTCCGAAACCCAGTGCTTCAAGGGGCATCATTTCTCGATCCAGGTTCATAAATGAGAAAACATGCACCATACTCTCCACTGCCACCGTACGCAGAGTAATCCTGGATGATATGAGCTCTACTATGAGTCGAAAGCCCATTCGGTTATACAGTGAAATTCCCTCTTTGACAGCGTGAAGGGAAATGGCTAACCCCAACTTGTCCGCCTGGTCCATCCCGCGCTTCACCAATTCCGTCCCTACCCCTTTACGCTGGCTGTCCGGAAACACAGCAAGGTATTCTAAACCTATCAACCGACACGTTAGACAAGGAATATTTACCTTAGAATCACATGTTGATATATAGTTTACTCATATGTATTGTTTGGCGTCACTTCCTTCTTCAGCGCGTCACACGATCCGACAGCTCCTGATCGGCATCGTTATCAGGATCCCAGACAACAGTCTCAGCAATCCGCCGGATCTCAGCTTCCTTTTCAGGCTCAACCACTTGGACCTGGGCCTCAGGCCATACCGGCGTGCCATCTGAGTTTATCTCATAAGACGATAGAGGCACCACCTGGCGTAGCCAAGTATGCGACCCGTCTCTGGACCTGTTGCTTTTTGGCGTCGCAATGTTCCCCGTTTGTTCAGCAGGTTTTGCGGGAAGTGTAAGGCTATCTGTAAAACGTGGTACTCGAGGGTCCGATGGCGCCAGGCCAGAACTAGTTCGGATCGGCCCAGAAACCAGGGATACAGCTGGCATCTATGGCTTCGCCATCGGCGACGCTGCACTTGATGACCACAATGGGAGCCATGCTGGGCAAGGGATACTAGAAACAGCCCCCACCAATCCCGAGGCAGTCTGCGACAAGAAAGGACAAGTGTGTTGGGCCTAGGAGCCCGCGACTGGTCATCTTTGAATTAGCTAGCTTTAGCATAGATGATAATTGTTCTTTGTTTTCACTGCGTTAGATCGCGATTTTCCCCTCATTCTTTTACATATAACCTCATCGAACTCTATCTCATGTCACCAAACCATAGATATGTCTGATAGAGGACATGGGCTGATGATTATCCCGACCCAGCCGGGCAATGATCACAGCTATGGTAAGGCCCATACAGTTCGGTACTCTTGAGAAATGTCCCGAAATTTGATTATGTTTAATTCAAGCCCCAGAGGCTAGGGATGTTTTGCCTACCTGGTGGAGACGTCAAACACTCATCAATTTCTTGGTGTTGTTTCTTGCGGGCTGCCCATACTCTCATAAATTAAACGTTTCTCTATTTTGTTGGCAGGTCTAGGCTCTTCCAAGTTTGTTTTCCGCTGCTACACAATTCATTTGCCACAGGGTAGACGACCCCAATAGGGTATCAACACTTAGTTTACTATAGGTCTCCAAATACCAATATCCCGGGGTACTAGCTTTCCTGGGGAAGTGTGCATGGAACGCCTCCAGAACAGTCTAGGTCGGGATCTCAGATCCGGTGAGTGGGATTACACTCGTTGAACTTCCGCAAGCCTCCGGGGTAAAATTGCGTCCTGTGAAGCATCAATCCCTAGTTGCGGAGAGGAAATCCGTGACGATGTATCGGATCATTGTCCCCGGATGTTTGCTCCACACACAACACAGTCTGGTAAAGCTTATTCGAGCCACTGGTATATCACACTTGAGCCAATCGGAGGTTTCACCATAGTCCTACGGTCACACTGGATAGCCAACATACTACCACATCCCAAACATGGAAGTATTCATGGCCATGGTACTTAGAAGCGTTAATCCCCTTTTCTTGTGGACTATCTAAGGACTACTTTATGAGGAGAATGACACCTCCGCCAACGAGTCATATCTTCGCATGCCAAGAGATAAATTTCGCTCGCTCTAACGTACCCTAGGAATGTCGAACGCTTCATCGTCCACAGCCACAGATGGAGATCCGGAAAAACAGGAGCAGCAAGACAGACGGGTCCGCTCCCCAGGTGGAACGCCTCAACGGAGCCACTACGAGGGAGGAGTAACTGGAACCGACGGATATACAAATGGCCATACGGAACAGGACGAGGAACTGAAGGAGTGGCAGTGCTACGACAAATTGGGGTATTCATATCCATGGTACAAGAAATGGAGTATTATCTCTGTTGTCTTTGCCGTGCAACTATCCATGAACTGGAATGCCAGTTTCTACGCGAGCAGCATCAAGCTCTACTCCAAGCACTTTAAAATATCGGAACAAGCTGCTCGTGTCGGACAATTGGACTTCCTCATCGCTTATGCCTTTGGGTGCGAGTTCTGGGCCCCATTCAGTGAGGAATTTGGCCGATGGCCTATCATGCAACTGAGTCTGCTTCTGGTCAATATTTGGCAGATACCTTGTGCACTGGCGCCCAACTTTGGAACCATTGTTGTTTGTCGTCTGCTAGGCGGTGTTTCCTCTGCAGGCGGCTCCGTGACACTGGGTATGGTGGCCGATATGTGGGAAGCAGAGGAGCAGCAATGGGCCGTCGCATATGTTGTATTATCCTCGGTGACAGGCTCTGTTCTCGCGCCCATTGTGGGCGGTTTTGTCGCCACATACCTTGATTGGCATTGGAACTTCTGGCTGCAGCTGATTCTGGGAGGCTTTGTACAGATCATGCATATGTTTGTCCCAGAAACCCGGTGCAGCATTCTCGTCACGAGGGAGGCGAGAAGGAGACGGGCGGAAGGCCAGATGGTTTATAGCGGCGACGAGCTGAAGAAAAGTCGTTTGACTTTACGATATATACTCATGATCTGGGCCCGTCCTTTCATCATGTTCGTTCGTGAGCCGATTGTCTTGTGTCTGGCGCTTTTCAGCGGTTTTAGTGACGCCTTGATCTTTATCTTTTTGCAATCTTACACTCCGGTATACAAGCAATGGAACTTCAGTACCATTGACACTGGCTTGGCGTTTATCCCGTGAGCGATCTAGGTGGACGACGCGGAGATTGTGCTGCACTAACAAATGGAATATAGGATTCTCATCGGTTACTTCCTCGCGTATTTTTCCTTCTTGCCATGGATCTTCCATCACAACAATATTCGCAAAAAGGATCCCGACGGTCTACAACCAGAGGCTCGCCTTTACTGGTTATTATGGGGTGCGTTCTCTTAATGATGGATTTTTACACCCGAAGCAGTTCTACTGACAGCAAAAGTGGCTCCTCTTCTGACAATCGGACTCTTCGGGTTTGCATGGACTAGTCTGGGTCCACCGCATGTCCATTGGATTGCACCCATGATTTTCTCATGTCTCATTGCAATAGCCAATGTAAGTACCAGACAACCAACACAATGCGCTCTAATCTGACATTGATGCCAGTTCTCAATTTATATGGCTACAGTCGATTACATGATTGCTTCGTATGGCCCATACGCCGCATCGGCAACGGGAGGCAATGGCTTCGCTCGCGATTTCCTCGCTGGAGTGGCTGCCATTTACTCTTCACCAAGTGAGCACTACCATTGAATAGCTTTCATACCCCCGAAAATTACTCTAACATGATCAGTGTATTCTAACATGGGTACTACCCATAGGCTTGAATGGCCTTCCACCCTTCTCGGATGCCTGGCCATTGTATTCACTATTCCCATATACGTGTTTTACTGGTATGGACCAACTATTCGTGAAAAATGTCCTTTCGCACAAACTTTGGCTTCGGACAGGAAGAAGGCTGGGCGCAGAATTTCTCAATGTGGCTCTGGCGATCCGGACCCAGTGGAACGATATTTGTCGGGTAGTAATGATGACACTCGCAGTGGAAGTCGCCGTGGAAGTCGTCCTGACAGTAGATAGACAGCGAAACATTTGTTTTCGTTATATGAACTGCAAGGGAGCTACTACCTTGGTAGGCTCAGTAAGGAGACTTGAGAGTTAAAGGATTGACATGAACCATATGAAATGGTGTGCTTCCAGATATCCATTAAAAGGCCTCCCGCTTAGAGAATTGATACAATTTTGCATTTCATAAATGACTTGGGGTCAGAAGCACTTATCTTGCAGCGATCTGATCCCAGCATTGTCTTCGTCTTTTAATTCTCCAAAATAAGCCTCCAAGAAGTGACGTATGTCATTTGGCTTCTACGGGGGAGGCCTTGGAATTGAATTCCGACGAACCAACAATCCGTACCCATTTGTCTCACCCCGCCACTTGCACCCCAATTTCCACATTTTTCGTTCTCTCTTCTATCCTCGGGTCATCGCTAGGCTTGTCATGCGAAGTAAAATCTCAAGGTAATTTGGCTCTTGCAGCCTAAGGAAGCCAGAGCGTGTGCACCAAAATATGTAGATATCAATACAGCCAGTCTTTTCGTGGACAGATACAGAATTCCTCATAATAAGAGCAATTCACCTCATCAACAGGTGGCCTTGCGGACATACACAGGTCTCAAGCAGTTGCATATGTTCTTAGCCAACATGTATGCATATGGTACCATGTAATCATATGTGCCAAAAGTATTTGATGGATCGAATCATACGCATAATACAAAGGGAAAATACCAGCAAGCAGAAGGGTATTGTTTGGGTTGCGTGTTAGTAAATCAGCCCTATGAAATGCATTCACTACCACAAGATCGGGAACGGATACGCCAAACTTGGAAGGTCTTACGATCCGAGAAACTGAATATGAAGGATCCTGGTAGTCTGCTCTAGATTCTCCTGCAGCCTTGGAGTTTTGTTGACCTTCCCCACAACTCCAATATGGAGTCTTGAACCACATCATTCACTGGTTCTTACCTTTGTCTATAACACCCTACGACAACACCAAGACATAACCCCCATTCTTCCCACCTTCGATCTTGAGTTTCCTTTTCACCTCACACCTGGGCATCTGAAACTTCGGGATTAGAATCACGCATACCCAGTCTGTGGCCCAATCATGGCTCCAAGGCAGGCACCTCGTTCATCGCAACCACTCTTGCAACCTGACAGCCACCCTATCCTAAACGCCCACGTCAAACTTCCAGGCGCGAAGCTTATGGTCAATTACCCCAGCCCTTACCAACGTCGCCCAATACCTTCATTGCCATTTGCGGGGCATAATCGAATCACTTCCATCTTCCCCTTGCGGAAGCATCCAGAACCCGAGCTACAAAGTCTGGAAGAAGCCGACACAAACCTCGTCCGTATTCCTGAATGTACTCCCTCTCGAACTGCCTTGAAAGAGTCAATCACAAAGAAAAAGAGCTCAACATTTGATGTTTCTGGTTATGCTTTGGCAACTTCCTCCCGTTCTTACCTCGCGCTGAAGGATGAACTTGTTCGGCCTCTGAATACTGGCAATGCGGCTATCAAAGAGTCTTATGACGCCACAACAATTGCTCACGACGTTTTGATTGCAGCAAATCAACACCCAACCGAAAGAGGATTGAATCAGCATCTTATGGTCCTGCGAAAGAATTTCCCAGTGGTGAACTTCGCTTCGGATCTGGAAACATTTCGCTGGGATATTATTGACCCCAAACCTATCAAACCCCCAAGTCCCTCATTTTCGAACACGATGACTACCACTCGTCCTCATGGCTCGGAAACTTCAAAGGAAAGGTGCTCCAGCTCGAGGCCGCGTCAATTTTCTGAGACCGAGTCAATTCGATCTACAAGCCCCGGGTCTTCTTTCCTTTCCACCCCTTGTCCGGTTCAACAGCCAGTGACATGTACAACAGGCCACTCAAATCGAGTCGCCAAGTCATCGAGTGGCCGAACAGCTCTGAAAGCCCCGAAGGCAAGCTCACTACCCCGACGCTCTCCCTATTTCAATAGCACCCCTGGGCCACAAGTCGTTATCCTCTCTTCGTCAGATCACAAATCTGCGCCAGTTGAAAGACCAGTGCCACGGACACCAAGGACACCAACCCATACAAACCGGGTCACGAAACCATCCAGTGGCCGAGCAGCTCGCAAGGCCCCAAAGCCGATCTCTTCATCTAAGATCTCGCCAGATATCAGGTCTCTAAGACTAAGCCCGCATCATCCAACAAATATCGAAATGTCACGGGGAACTAAGAAACCAGTTGTAAAATCCCGCCACGCATTTCAATGCAGATGGGCCAACTGTCAGAGGATATTACCTGACCGAGATTCTCTTCGCTCACATATCATGCAGGAACATATCGTAAGTAGCCTAGTTTGTGGATGGGACACTTGTGATTGTAAGCTACCTCTGGCGGCTGTACCCTTATGGCATCATGTACTGGACGTTCATGTTCCAGAAATCAAATCCGGGTAAAAAAAAGTCATAGTGTAGGTGGCTTAATCGATACTCATACCGCTGATCCTCAAGACTTGTGATTTGTTTGAAACCTGTTCAATCGATTTTCAATAGCATTACTTGACTCAAAGTTGACAATTTTTGCAAGAACACCTCGGCATTCGACTGTTTGTCTCCAAAGGCTAATATCCTTGCACAGCCATTAGGGCAAATAATAAACTTGGAAATAAAGAACAATTCTTCATGGTTTATCCAACGAGAAGGCTATTACATCCCTTCCCCATATGGCAGTTGTGGTCCCTGACGCAAACTCTGGTCCCCACCCGAGCTCGTCATCACAACCCTAAGATTGCTCATCGCCGCGCTTTGTTTTCACTCGTTGGCTCTGTATCATCGTGAGCCACAATCACCTTTCAGCTGACCCTCATTGGCTATTTCTCAAACTGAGTTTCTCGGCCGGGAGTTGATATGATGCAACACCTGGAATGGCCCTTTCGTGTTGTCCATCGCGTGAAGCGCACCGTTGATGATGTGCTCTGGGATATTTCAAGGACAACTTATTAGCAATGACAGAACCTAGTTTCCTACATTCGTATTATTCGCCTAACAATCTTGGATCTGATTATCCTCATGGCTTCCATCAGTGAAAAAAAGGAAGTCCATGCGGCTACGAGTCCTGAAGCGAAGGATGTCACTACTTCACCGTCATCCAGTAGTGTTGCGGAGGCTGTCAGCATCAACGAAAAGTCTTTACTTCGCAAATTAGATTATCGGCTGCTACCACCTTTGACACTACTATATTTGCTATCATTTCTAGATCGAAGCAATGGTTCGAATTCCAACATTGTCCAAGCTGCAAACCCAGGCTGATTTTCTCTTATAGTTGGAAATGCGAAACTGGAAGGAATGACTACCGATATCAAAATGAGTATGTCTCAACAACAGGCAATTAGAGAGACTTGAGGTTAACGCGAGCAATGCCTACGCAGCCGGAGACCAATACCTCACCGGTCTTACCTTATACTTCGTCGGCTACGTCCTATTCGAGATCCCATGCAACATCATCCTCAAAAAGGCGACACCAAGAACCTGGCTCCCAACCCTGACTCTGATATGGGGGGTAGTCGCAACTTTATTGGGCGTGGTCCAGAATTACTCCGGGTACCTCGCCTCACGATTCTTCCTCGGTGTCGCAGAAAGTGGCCTGTTCCCCGGTGTGGTTTACTATATCTCGATGTGGTATAAGCGAAATGAGCAGCATTATCGAGTTAGTCTGTTTTTCAGCGCTGCGAGTCTCGCCGGTGCTTTTGGTGGTATTCTTGCTTGGGTATGCTCCAAGTACGATCCTGTTGGAGACGACGCTAATGCTATGATTAGGGAATCTCGCATATGGATGGCGTGGGGGGTTATAGCGGATGGCGATGGATATTTATTCTGGTAAATGGGTATAGACTTCACGGCTATACGATCACTTGGACTAACACGGTTCCGAATTCCAGGAAGGACTGGTCACCGTGATCGCTTCTGTTATCGCTTACTTCTGGGTATACAACTACCCATCGACGGCCGAATTCTTATCACCGGAGGAGCGAGAATTCATTCAATTCCGCCTGAAGAATGATAACGATGCCACGCGGGATGAGAGTTTCACCTGGTCTGCAGTGCTGGACGCATTCAAGGATCCAAAGGTCTGGCTATATTGTCTTGGATTCCATACCATGTCGTTACCGTTATACACACTGTCCCTTTTTCTGGTGAGTGCACTAAGTTCTATTTTATATTCATTGGCGACGCTGACACGGTACTTCAGCCCACTATTATCAAGGAACTGGGATACTCATCGGCTCAAGCACAACTCCTCTCCGTCCCTCCTTACGCCGTAGCTTTCGTGCTGACACTAAGTGTCGCCGTCGCATCGGAGAAGCTTCGCGTCCGTGCGCCCTTTATCATGGGCACATCGGCCCTCGCCTGCATCGGCTATGTTCTTCTGCTATCCGACCACAGAGCCGGCGTGTCCTATGTGGGTACAATCTTTGCTGCAGCGGGTATTTATCCATCGGTCGCTATCGTGCTGTCTTGGCCTGCAAATAATGTTTCCGGGCAGACGAAGCGGTGTATTGCCAATGCGCTACAGATCAGTATTGGAAATATCGGTGCTGTGATTGGGACGCAGTTGTACCGCACTGAAGACAGTCCGCGATATTTCCTTGGACATGGCCTTGCGCTGGGATACCTGGTTGCTAATATCTTTGTTGTTGGCATTTTGTGGATTGTGCTGCGGCGGGAGAATGCTGGAAAGGTTCGGGAGATGGACGCTAAGGGGTTAAAGCCGTTTGGCGAGGATATTGGGGATGGGGAGGGCGAGTTCTTGGGTGATAAGGATCCTCGGTGGTTGTTTCAGACATGAGTGTGAGAGGCCTGCTATTCCCAGTCTATTTGCAAATGTAAGAATTAACTTTGATGATATTCATTAAGCTATACTGCTTCACTATATGAGACTATATTGACAGGTATGTATCTCCTACTTTAGACACATCCAGCCCCATGGAGGGGGCGGACGCAACACGAAGGAGCTCCAGAAAGATCTTTGTCGAACTGGAGGAGCTTACTGTTGGCACAAATTTGACCTCGAATATCATTGGGCAATAGACGAACGAGACTTCGAAAGTGCCGAAGGAGGGATGGGAATGTGGGATTATTTTGGATTCGATACGATCCGTGTCCTGTTCGTTAGTAATGTTGATGGGAGGTATACGATCACTCTTCAGAGCCGGCAGCCACATATCTGCGCAGAACAACATGATATTCTGCAGACATGGCTGGGGCTTTGAGAGCGCCAGTGATGGCGTTGGTGCAGTTCGCTCCAGGGTTGCGATGAACCCGGCATCAACTTCCATGACATATCACGGATAGAAAAGCCTCATTGAGGTGATTGGAGTTCAAAATTTGACAAACAAGTCAAGTTTTGAAATCAGAGTTGTGTGCTCAAAAGCGAACCTGAACTCCTCGGGGGGAACGGTAAACCGATCCACGGCAGGGGCCAGGATTAGAACGAGCCTCAATTGCTCTGGGTCTCATGCTAAAATTTGCGAATGAAATGGGTGTTCCGTCCGCAAGGGTATGATGGAGACCGTGAATATGTTGAAGAAAGGAAAAACAGAAGTGCGCTTCCACGGAAAGAAAACTCAACGGAAGCTAGTGATTATGTAAGGCACACGTGACATGCCAATTTCGTGGGTAGTATGATGACGTCACGGACAGAGAGCTGGAGATATCTTCTAGTCAATATATCTTTCCCAAAGCTAATTCTTCTATGTGTATATACGCTAAGCACATTTATCTCACTCATGGGTTTGCCCCTCAAGCCTTATCAGGCCAATATTTCTGAATGATGGTCTTCTTGTTGACCTTGCCCATGGCATTGCGCTCAATACCATCCACAACCTTTAAGACTGTGGGCACCTTGTAAGGAGCCATCTCGGTCTTCAGAATAGCGCGGAGTTCTGGGAGGTCCAATGGTGTAGCCTAGATCACATTAGCGACGCCCAGCACAGACAATTTTTGAAGGATGTCAAAACCTACCCCTTCACGGAACTTGACAACGGCAGCCACCTGCTGGCCCCATTCCTCATTCTTGAGTCCAACTACAGCCACTTCTTGAATCGACTCTAGCGCAAGCATCTTCCGCTCCACTTCTAACGCGGAGATCTTGTATCCGCCAGACTTGATCAGGTCAACAGATGCACGACCTTGAATGAAGTATGCCCCGGTAGAATCCCGCTTAGCCACATCACCGGTCTTGAACCACCCATCGGCCGTAAACTCAGAAGCTGTTGCCTCTGGCTTCCGCCAGTACTCACGGAAGACGTTGCCACCCTTGATCTCGATCATACCATCCTGGTCGATCTCTTCGATAATACGTCCGGTCTCTTTCTCAGTCAAACGGACTTGAACTCCTGGGAGCGGCCACCCCACACTTCCATCAACCCGTCTATCCAACTCCAGTCCACAGCTAATCGCCATGCCGATTTCAGTCATACCGAATCGCTCGAGCAGAATCTGGCCGGTGATTTCGGCAAATTTGGTCTTGACGGGTGTGGGCAAGGCAGCCGACCCGCTAACAAGTAGACGCAGAGCCTTTGCTCCCTCCCGTGCCGCTGTTTCACAGTCTGTCCCACGGATGTTCGCATCGAAGTAATCATTCAGACGAGAGTAGATGGTCGGTACAGCCATGAACATGGTAGAGGAGCCACGGTCCTGCCAGCGCTCCCAGATAACCTTCGGATCGAACTTGGGATGCATCTCCACAGTGGTACCGCTCAGAAGGCAAGCCGTCAAGCCGTTGATAATGCCGTGGATGTGGTGGAGCGGGAGCACGTGAATAAGGTGATCGGACGGACTATACTTCCATGCTTTAACGAGACAGCTCGCTTGGAACTCAATGATTTCGTGTGTGCTCACGCCTCCCTTGGGGTTGCCTGTTGTTCCAGAGGTATAGATCATAAGGGCGCGGCGATTGAGCGGGAATGCGGGGACGAACGTGGGCAATGACGGCGAGTCATTGCGGCTGAAAGGGTCAAGGCCCAGGAATGGGATATCCGTGGTGCATCCCTCACGCAACGCTGGAGCCAATCTCTCGAAGGCAGGGTGGATGAGGATCAACGAAGGGTCCGAGTCGCCGATAGTATATAGGAGCTCCTTGGCAGGATGGCTTGTGCCTAGTAATTGTTAGCAATTACACAATCGCGCGGGAAACGGGCAGTAACTTACAGAGAGGAACAGCAACTCCACCCGCAGCCCAGGTGGCCCATTGAGTAACAACATAATCGTAGCCATTCGGCACAAGGAACGCAATGCGCCGTTCCTCCAAGTCACCCGTGGCCGTCAGCCCCAGCAACTCTAGTATCTGTTTGCGAAGTGCCGCCGCATCCTCGAGAAGTTGTGTGAAAGTGAACGACTCTTTCTTAGAGGTATCAATCACAGCGACTTTGCCGGCATCATTCTGCGCATGCTGTTGCGCTGCCAAGAAAAGAGGGAGCGAGGGGAGCGGCATCGCGTGGGGCGGAACGTATGAGGGCGACTGGCAGTGGGCCTATATACAGTGACAAGAGCGAGTTTCAATTGATTGTGATGAAGGAATGGACTGAGGAATTTTTCGATGACTGAAAATGAGATAGACCGAAAGCCGTAAAGATCGGTGGCCACGGGTGTGGTTCATCCCTGGCGCGATACAATTTATCCGGCAAAATGCGATTGCGGAGCGAGTGTGGGGATGTTGAAGGGGCCGGAGGGGCTACCACTCTCATCCAATTAATTCCGAGGCTAATACTGGTGCCACACTTTATATCTGCCGCCCGAGATTTAACCGACTCTACGATTTGCGCTACGAACTCGGTCTACTCTTACGTGTCTTGTAGTCTTATCCAGGTGTTCAGATATCTTATAAAAACATAAATTCCAAGACACTATTTACAATACAGGCTCCAGATCAGAAGAGCTGGCATGAGTCACCTGATCTTCTGTCCCAAATTATAAGTCTTGACAAGATCCTTCTTCCAATCCTCAAGTAGGGCATCTTCATCTCCCCACGGTACATGGTTCTTAGGCAAGTCCTTCAATCTCGACTCCTCCAGTTTAGGCAGGAAGAAATGACTGTGGTTCTTGTGGCAAATATTGTTGAAGAACTCACCACTCTTGACCTTCTTGTAGCAGTCGGGGGTCAAGACCATGTTGATACAGTCCATACACCACCACATATTACCCGGCGAATCCCATGCCGCTCCGCACTTGCAGCTACAACGGAAGGAGAATTGGTCCCCTTCACCAACCTTCAACATTGAAAGAGCTGCCAGAGCATTCTTCTTATCGCCGAATGGAATAGCAGCATGCAAGATCTTGGTATAGGCTAGGGTATCATTGCTGTCATCTTCATCAGACAGCAGCTCAATGGCCATTTGCAGAGTGTTGTGTGCCAATTTGTAGGCAGTGGGTAGGTCGTCTTGCTGCTTGAAGTACCTAGCGCCAAACAGACGCAGAGGAAGACGCATTTGATCCTCATTGACCTGTTCGGGCACGACCTTTTGCATCATCCCCAGGGTTTCGACTGCCTTCTCGGGTCTTCCCGCCTTCTTGGCCTCAATCGCTTTGTCGAGATAAATCCGTCCTAATCTGTATCCGATGAGGAAGAAAGCCACTGTGGGGTTCAAGGTCGTGTTGGGGATGTCTTCCATTGCGGCTGTCTCCAGCAATTCTGTAACCTTCTCCAGTGGGAGCTCGGGAAGTACGGCGAGGGCACCCGCGTATGACTCACGAAGGTAGAATGCAGCGTTGTGATCTCTGTTCTTCGTAGCCATGGCAATTGCCTTGGGGTAAATCTGGTCAAAGATGTAGTACTTCTTTGTGTTGATTGCGACAAGCAGAATGATCACATGAAGTCTCTCCTCGTCAGCCAGGCTAAGTGCCATTGGGGCAAGTTGGGACCGGGAGTGCATCTCTTCAAAGAAACCGATGATATCCTCCCATCTTTCCGTGTCATGGTGTCGTGCAAGGATGGCCTTGAAGAAATTGGTGTTGGTAGGGTCGTGCTGAAGACACTGAGAATATCTCTTGCCTGATTTTTCAGACCTATCTGTGCTCCAGTACCGATTTCCAAGGATAAAAGCCATTTCGGCAAATGATTTCTCATTTGCGGCCATCCAGGCAGAGTCATTCTCAAAGCGTCCCATGAGCTGCTTCAGAATCTCAATAGATTCTGTGTGCGACTGGACAACCTTGGCCAGAAGCAGCAAGGGTCGCCAAGGCGCTTTGTCACCTCTGGGAGCGTCCTTCAGCGCATTGCGGCATCTTTCTTCAGCCTTCGAAGGGTGGGAGAAGCCGTCATAGACATACCCCATTTGGGTTTCCCATAGTGCGTCCGGGTTCGAGACGAGGTTCTCCGATCTGATCAGGCTCTCGACCGCGGAAAGGTGAGTTGGAGATGCACGATGCTTTGTATCAGCTTTACTAAAGGCCCCCGTCTGAGTGAATCAGCATTAGTATAAGCAAGCAAAAGCAGAAAGAAACCTACTTTCACAAAGTAATCGTCTAAACAATAAAACGCTATCGTCGTAACCTGAGCAGGTGACTCCTCTTTGAGACACAACTCTGCCATTCGACGGGCGCAAGGCAAGATAATGGTGTTAAATCGGTGACTTTCCGTAGTTTCAAACAAACTGGCAAGCCACTTCTTTCCTTCTTCGTTGACATTGGCGACAATTCTTTCTCTGCTCAACCAATCGCAAATCTTAGCCATCTGGCTTTTTTCAAGGAGCCAGGATGGGAAGGTCGGAACAGCTTTGGTGGCCCAGAGAAGATTATCAATCGAGTCTCGATCACGGAAGAGATTAACCAAGTCAGGTCCAACTTGACCCTTTAGCTCAGGATCGATCTCTGCCAAATCCACTTGGGAAATATGGTAAACAAGCTGACGAGAAGCATACCCGCGCAGCGGCCTCAGTTTCTCGCCTGCCTTGTTAGCCAGAGCATGAAGGCAAACCTTGGCAAGCTGGAAGTGAGCATTGTTCTCGTCCTCGCGATAAATTTGTTGCTGCCGAGCGCTCAATTTTTCCCTGAAATGCTGCTCCATTTCGAGTTTCTCCGCTAGTCCCGGGGGGCAGACGGATTTGAGGAAGTGCCGAAGAATCTCAACCTCGCCTTCGTTAACGGCTGGGTTTTTCCTTTGGCGCTCTTTGACTGCTGCGGCTCGTTCTGGAATGGCGTCCAGAATCTTCTCTGAGCGGAATGCGACATAGCCATCGTTATCAATCTCAAATAGGAGGAATTTCTTCTTGAGTCGTTCGCCTAGAGGAGTAAGGGACACTGCGTCGTTCTTGAAGCGCAGCACTGCTGACATTATATCTGCTGTCACTCTTTCCTGCGCAAAGCTGGTCCAAAGAATAATTTTGTTCATTTCTTCGATTTCTTTGGCTGAGAGGGTCTCATTGAGTCTGCGCACATCATCAACTATGTGGTCCTCGAGACTTCTACCTGCACCATCAAGAGCATTGTAGATGTCTTTGTCGTAGTCCAAAGAGCTGATTTTGGTTAGAGTCTTGTCCATCATGTAATAATTTCCCTTGGTTGCTTTGTAGAGCCTGTCTTGGATATCGCGTCGGAGTTCTGCGATACCATCTTGCCTGGTGTCAGAGAGCGAGTCAATCCTGTCCATCCGAGCGTCGATATATTTATAGGCATCGTCTGCATTGTGCTTTTGAATCTGGATAGCAGGGCACGTAAATTGGTCTCGCTCAAGACGTTCGATAGTGTCCTGTGTGGTGGTGAACAACACACGAACTGCGCGCCGCTTACAACGAGTAGCCTGTTGGAGAAACTTAACTACCGCCGGGTGGACATGTCCCGTTTTATCACCAAGCTTGTTGATGACAATGAAGAAGGTCACATCAACATTTTCCAGCTCATCGTGGTTTTCAAGAAGCAATCGGGGCATCAACCTAGTAGGATCAATGGTACCAGCCTTCCGACATGTACCGGCAGCCGACTGCATATACGACGCATCGCCGTCAGCGAATTGCCAGATGATCGACTTTCCAAGAACAGCGATGCCTGCATTGGCCTTCCTTTCATCAAGGAAGTAGAATCCCACAAGACGTCTAGAAGTTTCCACTTGTGCGGTCACCTGCGTACGCAGATGGTTGATGACAGTTGAAGCCAAATAACTTTTGCCCGCGGCTTCGGGACCGACAAGCGCAAGGACGGGGGTATCAGTCATTGGGCTCATCCAAGTTTGGAAGGATTTGTCGGAGAGGAGCCATTGACCCGTTCCTTCCACATTGTTCTGGCGAATATTCTGGTACGTCGTTCCCCAGGTTGCGATAGGTGCCTGTGCATTACTATCCCATGTGTCTGGCGTGTTATCGAAATTCAAGGTCTTCAAGATCTGACTCCTATCATTCAAAGCCTTCTTCTGCTCCGACCTTTCCATTCGATCCTCGGACAAAAGGCCCATTGTGTTCTTCGAATACTCGGCAGCCTTTGATGCCTTCTCGTATGTCTGTGCCAAAACAAGCAATTGTTCTTTATCTGTGAGACTGTCCATTTCACCGATCAAGCCTTTAAAGTCATCTTGAGAAAAGAAAGCAATTTTCATAAAAGTTTTGAACTTGAAGCGGCCGGAATGCCGAATCTTCATGGCGTGGTCGCAGACACTAACAAAGAGCTGTAGCACTTGGCAGGCGACGTCGGTCAATTTCGCGTTCATCTTTCCAGCGACATAATGATGCAGTCGATCCAGGAACTCGCCGCATCTTCCGAACAGAGAGCTCAGTTCACCGAAGACTTCTTGATAGCCTTGCCAGGCGCTGATGACAAAATTCAGAGCATTGTAGCATTGTCCGGCTGGGGCAAAGACCTGCCATGGGTCAGCATACTCATCGCATATACTGGTACTAATGAAAGCTTACCTGGGATGCAGCATCTGCGATCATACCGCCAACCTTCGAGACAGCAGTGAGGGTATTGTTGAAGGCTTCTTTGACACCTGGCGAGATATATGATTTCTTCTTGGGGTTCTGGATGGCATCCAAATTTGCCATCACATCGCTAGGTTGTAGATTAGGATCGTAGTCTTTGCCGTGAGACATCTTCGCAAGGTCTTGCACCCGATTCTCTATCTCCTTCCATGCTTTCGCAAGCTCTGCATTGGCCACGGCGTCTGTCCCAGCAGGGACTTCCCTAACCGGCTCGGCCTTTGCTACCCCATCAGGGGCTATGGTTGCTGTTACAGTAGCCATTAATGGTTGAGACTCGAACAAGTGAGCATTGGTAAGGAGCTCAAGGTCCAGGGGGCGGAACTAGCAGGTATGAGCGGGTTAAGTAGAGAACTGATCAGCTGTCTAGCTGAAAAAGGGAGAACCATGACGTAGAAGGTGTTGTCTTGGCGCAGGAATTGTTTATTTCTTCTTGATCGGCATCTGTAGGAGATCCAATCCAATCCGTCATGTTGCCTTTCAGTGGATCGCGTGCCGATGGATCGGCACGGTGAAGGTCATAGCACCGGTTCGCGAGAACCCCCGCAAGGAGAGAGACGATCAAAACAGTGGGGAATGGCTACCTAATACTCGCATCCCTGTACGTCATATTTGGAGTCACACGCAGATTCGCCGCGAAGTATATGAGATATTGATAGGCGTTGATACTGAACTTGTGTTCATGATGTTTTGCCCCACCAACAACAGATCTTCACAAACACGCGAATTTGGGTTATTCGACCCCACCGAACGGTTCGTGTGAGTTTCAAGCGAGACTATTGGTTTGTGTCCACAAATAACGTTTCCACTTTTGAACCTACAGTAGACGCCGGGACGCATCCAAGAACATCGATTGACGGCGTGAAGAGATGCTTCTTTCTACCTTCTAGACACCTGGTTGAAACATTCAAAAATAACCTAGAACTGATGGGCGCCTTTTTATGAATCAGCAATTCGAGCATCTGAGCGGTATCTCAGGCGAGGCGCGGAAATGTCAAGATACTATGATTCGTGAATGATATATGCCATCTGCTTTTCATATTTATGTATCTTTATAATTACCCCGAAAGCCGAAAATCAATAAGACCCCAACCTTGGAAGACAATTATACCCGCTAAAAGATAGGCATGACCGCTCGATTCTGATAGTCAACATTGGAATTCACACTCTCTATCCGATGCCCACAGGTTCCAAAAATTCGGTCCCAAACACGAGTCTGCTTGCCGTAGTTATGACTCTTCCGCCACCCCTTGCGGTGATGGAGGTCATGGTCCTCAATGACCAGTTCCATCTTAAAAAGTTCCATCAACCAAGACATAGGATTCGGTGCACAGGCATGTACACGAAGACCGCTGTGTCCGGCAATCTCCGCAAATAAGACATAGAGCTGAGAAATATGCCACTCGTAGTATCCCATTGGCAACCCCACGATTTTCATCGTATAAAAGGCCATTAAAGGTATACCGATGATGTCAAAAAATTCTTGTACCGAGTCCGCGTAGATTGTAAGAAGCGGATTAGGGTGCTTGGAGAGGTGGTGTGTACAGTGGTACTTCCAAAGACCGTCCACTTCGTGCATCAGTCGGTGGTACCAGTAGAACCAGAAGTCTACAACTATGCTATAAAGACTGACCTCGACAATTGCCCATGTCCAGTTCAGAGATATGGGTGCTTTATTCTTGTTGTAGGTCAGGTAGACGGAAAACAACGGCCGTAATAGTCCCCCAAGAACGACTGATAGAAGTGCTTTCCCTACTCCTGCGTCAGGGACTGCATCCCGTTCATGTTTATCTCCATCTAAGAATCCATGTCTGTGACCGAGTTCGCGGAGGGAGCGCACTTCACTCCATGTGAAGAGGCGTGCAGCTTGATAGTAGTAGATGAAAGCGACGACTGGGTGAAATTGGCATCCCGTGAGAGATACAAACAGCTGGTGGAGGATAAGGAGGACGTAGGCATAGTATAGAATCCAGCGGTGCATCTGCCAATCTGGTAGGTGTGGCAGCTTGTCCGTCTTCGCATGGACGGGAACCTCCCGGTCAAGGTCGACATGGTAGAGGTTGACTCGTTCCAGCAACTTGTGTGGGAAGGACCATTGGCTTTTGTCTTGGCGCCAAGTCGACTTCATGGAGTCTCTAGGATTGATCTTGGCGCCCATGGTGATTGTTGATAGTGAGAGCCTACTAGCGGGTGGCTGGATGGGGGCTACGCGGCTAGATATGACTTTATGGCCTGTTGTTACTCAATCTATCAGGATCGCAGTCAAAGCAAGGTTTTTGATGATTTGGTCTTGCTTCTTCTCATGTCCCACCATATTCACCTGATATTGAGCGCAGTCATTGGTCTGATCAATGGCCAACGAAATCTAATTGGATACTCGCACTGTTTGCCCACCAAGGAATAAGGATTGCAAATTTTTTTCAACTAGATCAACATATCTGAGACCACAGTGTTCATGACTATTTTATGGATCAGGTCGATAAGCATTTGGAGTCATCTAAGTGCAGATTCCGTCAATTTTTGTCTACTGTAGACGGTTATTCACATGGACAGGATTCCTGGTCATTGGCTAGTGGATTGAGACGCCTTCCCTTGCCAAATACGCTTTATGCTCTCACAAGCATCAAAGTTGACGCCAGGCGTTTCTGCATCAATAATAAAACGTGCTTGACTATTGCTTCCAAAGTAGGTAGACACCTTGTTTTTTTTAGGTTGGTGTCATAAGACCCACTAGTTAAGCCTTTGTCCAAGGCAATTGGCAGGGTAATTAAGCTTCCTGTTCCCAGCGATAGTATTCCCCAAGGTCCCCAGGAACTACGGTCGGAAAACTTTGTAAAAAACTCAATTGGAATGAGGTGAATTAAGACCCATGTCTATGATAGTTCATACCTGATGGGCTCCGCACGTGTCCCTGGCAGCGCCTTTTAGCGGTGGTTCCGTTGAGGTTCCATGGTTGTCGTTCGTATTTCATATGCTAAGCAACTCAGGGTGCTTGGGATCCTCTTTTTCGGCCTTTAGCTTGTTGGAACTGTACCTTCTCTTTGTTCCAACCATTCTCACTTTGGGAGTGTTCTAGCTATTCTCACTCTAGAAGGCGGGTGACTTGCTTGTTGTTGTCGCCATCAACGTCCGGATGAGCAAGGCGAAGCCTTGGCTGCAGAGACGTCTCTTGGGGATATATAGGAACTTCCTATGGAATCATGCATGTGACTTGCCATGAGATCCAAGAACTTAATTATGTGCCTCCGTCACTCGAAGCACCTACGCAGGCCTTAGAGAATCTTCACATCTGATGGTCGGTTAAAATTCTCTACGGAGGAGACCGTGGGGGCTGCAGGTAAGCGAACAAAGTGAAGAGAGAAATTTGAAGGGTAGGCTACGTGGGGGTGATCTTAGTCATGTCTCGGCTCGAGGACAGCCTTGCAACCAGTATAAATAGAGGGAGAGCATCTAGATGTTAGAGAAGCCCTTTTGAGCGGGAAGGGATATTCAGGTGGCTGAGATGGACAACCCCACTCCGGTAGAACCCATGAACATAGGCGCACACTCCTGCCTATTATGGCTTGGTCAACGCCTCGCATCTGCAGCTTCAATGCACTAGACCCATCGAAGAAGAAAAAAAAAATCGAAGCTATATAAAGCGCACGTGCTCAATTGCCCAAAATGATAGGGCAAATTTTAAAGCTGCTGGACTGCATATTCCGTCGTTCCGAACTCCTCGTTTAATTTGACGACGATACCGAGTCATGCAAGACGGGACTCGCCTATGTTTAACCAATCCCGGAAAGAGATGCCCGCTCCGAAAACACGGGGCCGACAATTTCCGCGAGATATGGCGGGTCAGCCAGGCGCGACAACCCGAGCGGGGTGGTTGACAGAGGACCCAGATCCCGCCGTGGGTTCCCAACCGTAAGGGTTTTATTTCCAACGTTGGGATAAGCGGTGCTCCTATTCTAAGGCCGTCTTCCAAACAAAATGAAGGGGGAAATGGCGTTGTATAGAATTCGAAAAGCGATTGGATGATCGCCACGCTAAGTGCCGAAAAATTCTGCTGCAGGGCGCGCTGCATAGTTCGGTGACTCGTAATAGTCCGCAATTTAGCCGAGTTTTATTCTATTGGATAAATTCTGTTTGAGTCTAAATGGGTAGCGGATACCTCCGTACACAAGGTGGGTTCTAGGTCCCATGGCCCAATGTGTCCCCAATACGGTATACGGTAATACGTGGGCAATTACCATTTTCGGGGGATATTTCACCGATAAGACCAATTGTGATAGAACGATTGGTATTCTCGAGGGTCTTGAAGTTCCTGGACGATAGGGGAATATGACTTCTTTTCTGAAGTTCCAGGGTTTAGATGGGTAGATCCATGGATATTTAGGATGGATCGAAGAAACGGCACTGGTTTCACGCCAAGTGAGTTTTTCGTGCTAAAGATGATTGGGATTTGACGAGCCAAGCGATATCAGCTCTGGACGCACGTGCAGACGCAGCGGCGGAGCTACACTTCCACTAGGCCCAATGCGGTAAGGCGGGCTCTGTCGGTCGCGACTTCTCTCGTCATGCAGCGGGGATTGGCTCACTGTTACTCTTCTTTTAACTGCTCTGATTCTCCCTTCGTTCTTCCCTCGTCGGATTTCTTTCAAACGCACATCCCTCTCTCAAGCTCCGGAGAAGTAAACGAATCTCACTCAGCTTACCGCTGCTTCAATTCCACCCTTTCCATCCTGTACGACCTCACTATCACGCCACTGCATTCTTCGAGTCATGTCTAGCCAACCTCTTCTCCAAACCGCCCCGGGTGAGTAACACTGCTTCTTTCCGCTGCAGCTTTCCCCATGGGATACCGACAGATGAATTGGTTCGCTTGGAAATCCAAGTTCCAAGCTCTGTTGGCATCCCTGAGGTGACAATTCGCCAGCTCTCTGCAAACCTCCCCAATGCAAAACAGCCAACTAACAGTATTCAGGCAAGCGGATCGCCCTCCCCACTCGTGTTGAGCCCAAGGTCTTTTTCGCCAACGAGCGCACATTCCTCTCATGGCTGAACTTCACCGTTATCCTGGGCGGTCTCGCCGTCGGTTTGCTGAACTTCGGTGACCGTATCGGTCGCATCTCCGCAGCCCTCTTCACTATCATCGCAATGGCCGCCATGATCTATGCAGTCGTCACATTTCACTGGCGCGCTCAGAGTATCCGTCGCCGTGGACAAAGCGGTTTCGATGACCGTTTTGGTCCCACCATTTTGGCTATCGCTCTCTTGGCCGCTGTCGTGGTCAACTTCATCCTGCGTATGCAGGACAACGAATTGAACTGATTGCGTTCTCTCATTGCGATGAAATATTTTGAAGAGTTGATCACTACTTGCACCTACCATCATCATTTTTCTTGTCTCTGAATACCACCGTGGCGTCAGTTTCTCAGTCAGTCACGTGTCAATATCCCTGTTGAAGCGTTCTCGATCTCGGCACTTGTGGGGGCGTTTTGGATTTTATTTTGGTTACATTTAAACAAAAACCTGTCTTCGTCTTGGACCGCGAGCAAAATTCGGTTGAGTGTCAACCCGAGAACTCCGGATTCCTTTGGATGTTACTTTCTACGATTTGGTAGATTTACCGGCAATATCACTCGAGGTTGCTCAAACATACCATGCTATCGGACATATGATATCCATCTGGGCATCAATAAGAAGCCCAGAGTATAAAAGTGTTTTGAAATTTTTGCTTATCTAGTCGTATCTTGCATTTATTGGTAAATTTAGAGACCTGGCATATATGCAGCGTTAGGCCGGACAGACTAGTAGTCCTCGGCACATTAGAGTAACGGAAAGGCCATTCCATCGCCACGTGGGTCACTGCCGGCACTATACACCATTTGATCATCATCATAGTGTAGACGAATGATCTGCCCACGGCCAAACATCGACCGTTCCCAACCCTTGAGCACCTCAATCTTGTGACCCAGTTGGCGCAGACCCTCAATGGTCTCCTCACTGATGCCCTCCTCAACACATACCGTACGGTCACGATCTTCGGATGTCGGCGCCTTGACGCAGATACGCGGGGAATCAAGAGCCGCTTGAGGGTGATATCCGAATGCAAGCATGTTAAGTAGAACCTGTACATGGCCTTGTGGCTGCATGAAGCCACCCATCACACCATACACAGAGTGCAGTGATCCGTCCTCCACGTTGGTGATCAAAGCGGGAATAATAGTATGGTAGGGCCGCTTGTTCGGGGCCAAAACATTCGGGTGCCCAGCCTGCAAGGAGAAATTTGCGCCACGGTTCTGCAGAGTGAAGCCACAGCCAGCGGGAATGATAGATGTGCCGAATCCAGCATAGTTACTATTGATGAACGAGATGCCGTTGCCTTCACGATCCGTCACAGCGAAGTATACCGTGTCGCAATGATTGTGTGCTGGGCTGCCGTGGTCCAACAGCTCAGCAACACCGTCTGCTGAGAAGAGCTTCGCCCGTTCGGCTAGGTAATCGCGAGCGAGAAGGCCCTGTGATGGTACTCGCTCAACATCAGGGTCTGTCACCCACCATCCCGCATCTGCGAAGGCGATTCTCAAACTCTCGATCACAGCGTGGAGGTATTCTGCGGAGTTGTGTTGGTCCTGGCTGAATTTTGGGATCTTGCCAGTCCGCTCTAGCTCTTCCATGATACCAAGAGCCATTAGCGCGACGATACCCTGGCCATTAGGTGGGTGTTCCCAGACCTCAACACCCTGGTTAGTACCATCTGTCCCTGCGGACTGCTTAGATGCGATATCCTGGCCAGTGAACTTGAGTGAGATGGCATCCACTTCCTGGGTGCCCTGCGCAGCATGTTGTGCCAGATCTTCAAGATCTAAATAACTTCCCAGGCTCTGAGCCACCTTCACAATTTCCTCTGCAATTCTGCCCTGGTAGAACCCCTTCTTGCCTTCGGTTGCCAGGGTACGGAAGGTTTTGGCCAATGTAGGGTTCTTCATAATCTCGCCAGGCAGAGGAGCACGCACTCCATCCTTAGCAGCTGGATCTTTCTTCAGCATTTCACGAAAATTGGGTGATGCTGCACGGATATCACCCTCAGCTTCTTGCCACTAGACGTATGTTAGCTTACCCGTAACAAAAGTAACAGAAAGGATCAATCACTGACACCATGTGACGAAAGCTCCGAAACCACAAAGCCATCTTCACCCATTTCAATAGCAGGCTGCAGAATCTGTTCCAAAGACAACTTGCCGCTTCCAAATTTTTCGATTGTATCCACCCAGCCCGCCGCAGCACCAGGAACTGTCGCTGCAAGAGCATTCAGGAAGGGAATGCTACCCGGCGCATCAGGAGCCAAGTTCAAGTCCTTGCGCACTTTTTCCAATGTAGCCTTGCCGGGGTATCGACCCGATCCATTCAGAGCATGGACTTTCTTAGTTTCGGCCTTATAAAAGAGACAGAACATATCGCCGCCAATACCAGTCGACCCAGGCTCAGACATATTGATTGCGGCAGCTATACCATTCATGCGATTAGAATATGGTCATCTTGAGATTGTTCGAGATCCCCCGAAACTCACCAACAGCAACTGCGGCATCCTGATAGCAGAAACCGAATTAGTCTCCAACGTTTAATGTTTAGGTCGGAACTCGAAGAACATACTGCTGCATTTCCACCCTGACTCAGAATGCGATGCCCCGCTGCAGCTGCCAACGGCTGCGTGCAGGATACAATGCCATTTTTACTGTGCACGGTACTTCTTCGACTAGCGAAGGGAACATAGTCCGCCTTCTCCTTTGCATAAATAGCCTTCGAGTTGAGCGGCATGATGGTTTTGAGATTGGAGGCTCAGTGAATTCGGGGTCTTCTAAGGTGTCGCAGTGATGGGTGAGGGCGCTTTCTTTATATGATGTTGCACAAGCTCCGCGCTATGGTTGCATGAAATACGAGTCTCTGGCCACCTGCTTAATCGGGGAAAGGGGAGGGGCCGGCGCAATACCCCGCTGCTCCGATATTGGAGCAGTTGGAGTCTATCTTATCGCACGGAGAAACGGCGCCTTCCGTTGGTATTTAGCCGAGGTGTTCGGTGCTTACTATTATGCTCTAGGTTCTTTAATGGAGATTAGATTGACTGGGATGGGAAGCAATTGTGAACATACGTGTCGAGATGTAATTAATATTGGAAAAATACAGAGCTGGATGTTCGGATATATATTGTAATCCTAGATTGACCAACACGGCACCAAGCTGGTAGTCGTCAGTACAGGTGGGAGTAAGACAAACTTCAAGAATGGGCCGTTCATTAGCAATACTTAGGTAACAGTTTCCATATATTTATGGTTTATCTACAACGAGAGCCAGGTATGTGTGCAGGTAGAAGAGCGTCGGGCTATCGATTGCATCTTGTCTATCGCCACGTGATCCTTATCGATAGAGCTTAGGTTTTTGGTTCTGGAAGCTTGTCTTGCATCATTTTCATCAAACTTTCCTTGCTGTTCAATCGTTTATGAAATCCATATATATCGGTCGCAGTCCGCAAATTATGCTGAACATTTAATTTGGTCGCGCACACCTTCTGTTTCCTGAATCAGGCATTAAACTCAATACACCCACAACATGATGCCGCACCAACGTGCCTGCCTACTCCTTTCGAAGCAGCCGCTTCTAGCTGGAAGACTTATCTACTCCCAAATCCTGCTCCCTCGAACACTTCGAGCAATCGTCCCTCACCGGAGGCTTTACACCACGAAAAACCACACCCCCCAATTTGCCGAAACTCCATCTAAAGATGAAACACAAGATTTGTCGCATTTAGATCCATCGCCAGAAGACTATTCCCGCTTCATTTTTCAGGACAAATGTTCCGTCACAATGCATGCTGGTGCTGGCGGCCACGGTTGTGTTGCATTTTTGCGAGAAAAATACATTGAAGAGGGTCCCCCGAATGGAGGCGATGGTGGCAGTGGAGGAGGAATTTACATTCAAGCCGTGGAGGGTTTGACCAGTCTACACAAACTCGCTCGAAGGGGCGTCATCCGAGCTAGCCGAGGAAAAAATGGACAAGGCAAGAGCAAAGGTGGGAAACGTGGCGACGATGTCTTGATCCAGGTACCAGTTGGGACAGTGGTTCGCGAGATCGATCGTCATGATCCTGTCGCAGAAGAGATGGCCACGAGGCGGAAAATTTATGAGGATCAACAGGCCGAGCAGCAAGAACGCCGTGCACAGCGTCTTGAGAAGCGTCTTGAGCAGCGCGCGAAGCTGTCAGAGGACATGGAAGAAGGGGAGGAGCTCGACGAAATGGAGGAGGAGGAAGATGATGAAATCACACCAATTCGTTTCGATCGCTGGGTGCTTTATCCTGGCGCCAACCCAGCCGACTTTTTGACGGTAGACTTTCCTCGATTAAAACCGCGGCGACAGGGTATTGCTGCAATGGAGCCGCAGGCCCCGATTTTCCTTGATCTTTCGGCGCCAATGGACAAGCCTATGTTGCTGGCAGCCGGTGGTGCCGGTGGACTAGGAAATCCTCATTTCGTTGGTCGTGTTAGAGGACGGCCGAAGTTTGCATCTCGAGGCGAGGGTGGAATGAGGCTAGAGCTTGACTTTGAACTCAAGTTGCTAGCAGACGTTGGTCTGGTCGGCAAACCCAATGCTGGAAAAAGCACTCTTCTGCGATCATTGACGAACAGTCGCACTCGGATCGGAAACTGGGAGTTTACTACCTTGAACCCGCACATCGGCACTGTTATCGTTGACGACCATCGAGGCAGACCGCTGGTAGAGACCCGGGGAAAGAAACACCGTACTCACTTTACGATTGCGGATATTCCGGGTCTGGTTGAAGGTGCACACCTCGACCGGGGTCTCGGTCTCGGATTCCTTCGACACATCGATCGGGCGGGCATCCTGGCCTTTGTGTTGGACCTGAGTAACGGTGACCCCGTACAAGAGCTTCAGAAGCTATGGCATGAACTCGGCGAGTATGAACGTATTCGTGACTCTGAGCCTGAGTCCGTTCCCGATGAGCCGCAGGGTGTGATTGACTGGGACACGTCTTCTGCTGCTTATCCAGAGTTCGAAGATGACACACCTCAGGAGACTTATCACCGGCCAGCTCGAGGCCTTCCTCATCTCCCCATGCCCCCTCTCCACACCAAAGCTTGGTTTGTCGTGGCCACTAAGGCTGATCTCGAGCACACACAACCACAGTACCGAGCGCTCCAAGAGTATTTAACTGCGGTGGAGCAGGGTACGGTTGAGCACCCATCTGGACACTCTGACGGTTGGAAACAGAAATTGCGAGCTGTTCCTGTCAGTGCTATTCGAGGAGAGGGCGTATCTCAAATCCCTAAGCTGGTGATGGAGTTCCTAGATTAAATACGTTTATTGGTTATCTGAACATTGTACATTAGTTGGATATACTAAATAATATAGACTCGCCACTAAAACCGTGATGGCTACACTATGTCTATGGTATCAAATACCTAGCTCTTGATGAGATCTGAATGCAGCTATCGGCCCTGCTAGCTTCAATATTTGCCCCCATCAATGCATCATAATTAATCACGTGACCGCGCGACGACTCATCCGCCGGATCTTGCGCTCTACCAACGCGTCAAGACGGGCTCCTCATGCCTCCAGAACGAACTAATGCGCCGGTGAAGCTGTCACTGCCTCTGGTAAAATGCCAATCCTTCCTAAACCTCTACTCACATCGCTAACGCACTCTCAACCAGCAATACCAGCAGGACATCTTCACCGAACTACGCGCCGAGGATGAGCTGGTCGTGCTTGCTCGCGGCCTTGGGCTCTTACACCTGATCACAAATTTTCTTCATTTTCACGATGCGGCCGGAAATAATTTGGTGTTGGTGGTCGGTGCGGATGACCGAGAGAATGAGTGGATCGGAGAGGGTACGATATCTACCCTAGGCTTACGCAGTGTGGTCACTTACACAGTCCATGAACAGCGTTGTCAGAGCATAATGACCGCAGCAAGTCTCCGCTGGCTAGAGGATTGAAGGTGATCAATACCGATAAAGCAAGTGTATCTATGCGGTGGGTATTGACGATCTCTGGGGTCGATTGTCCTTGTGCTAATTGCAGTTCCCATTAGAGAGCGAATCTACGCCCAGGGTGGTATTCTGAGTGTGACATCCAGGATTTTGGTTGTCGATTTGTTGTCCAAGTTGCTTGATGCTGAGAAGATAACGGGCATGATTATCCTGCATGCCGACAAGGTGGTTGCGACGTCTTTGGAGGCATTCATCGTGCGCATCTACAGACAAATGAATAAGCGCGGCTTTTTGAAAGCCTTCTCGGAATCTCCCGAACCATTTACCACAGGCTTTGCACCACTGGCTAATATGCTGCGCAATCTCTTTCTTCGAAAGGCGTCTTTGTGGCCCAGATTCCATGTCGCCGTGTCCGAGGCACTGGAAGGAGACCGCAAAGCCGAAGTGATCGAGTTGGAGGTCCCGATGAGCTCGAAAATGCGGGAAATCCAGAACGCAGTGCTTGAGTGTGTCGACCTCAGCGTTGCGGAGCTTCGCAAGGCTAACACAGGTCTGGACATGGAAGAATGGACCTTGGACAGCGCCCTACACAAGAATTTTGCAGCCACGATTAGACGGCAGCTACAACATATCTGGCATAGAGTGTCCAAGCGGACCAAGCAAATTGTCAGCGACCTGACAGATCTTCAATCTATCCTCCAGTACGTCTCCTTAATGTTATCGTTTTTCTATTAACGTATTCTGATGATCACAGCGCTCTGCTTACATACGATTCGGTATCGTTTGTGAAGTTCTTGGATACTATAGTAATTGGTAGTGCGCCGCCTCCAGGATCCAATCCTCACAATCACTCGCCATGGCTTTTCCTTGATGCTGCGCATGTTCTATTTCAGACAGCCAAGTCAAGAGCATATGAAGGGAAGCTTGATGCATCATCTTCGGCCGCATTCTCAGCTGCCTTGCAACCTGTCCTTGAACCTCTTCCAAAATGGGATGTACTTGCAGAGGTACTGCAGGAGATTGAACATGATGCTTATTTGCACCCAACAAATGTGGACGAATCAAATAGCACCATACTAATTATGTGTAGTGAAGTCAAAACATGTTTTCAACTCCGTGAGTACATTGGCACGATGAGTACCAAAATCGGGACTGTAACAAAGCCCCAGCATGGAGACGGAAATGGAGACGGAGACGAAATAAACGAGGAAGGCTCTTCGGCAGATGTCATCATGAGACGTCGATTACGAAGCTACCTCAATTGGAAAAGAGCACTGTCTAACGTCAATAAGAATTTGTCCCAGGAAGGGAGTCAGCCCGGAACTCCAACAGGAGCAGCATCGGGTCAAAGGCAGCAACAAGGAAGGCTCCCGCCAAACAAACGCCGGCGAGTACGAGGTGGAGGAGCAGTCAATTCTGCTGCTGCGCGCGTGCCAAACAGCAGTGTTCAAACTCAAGTTGAGCAGCCCGGTGAAGTGATCAATCTTCTCAATGAGATCCAACCCACCGAGGTCGAGGAAACGCAAAAGATTGAAATCGATATTGACGAACTCGAGGACATGGAAGACTATTACGAGCTTTACGATATGAATGACCTCGTTATGGTCCATTCATATGATGGTGACATGGACGAGCACATTCTAGAAGAAGTTCGACCGCGTTACATAATTATGTATGAGCCGGACTCTGCATTCATTCGCAGGGTTGAGGTCTACCGGAGCTCTCATGCTGGACGAAATGTGAAGGTATATTTCATGTATTATGGTGGGTCAGTTGAAGAGCAGCGATATCTTAGTTCTGTGCGTCGGGAGAAAGACTCATTCACCAAATTGATCAGGGAGAAAGGAGTAAGTCATGGAGTCTTTACTATGGTGGAATGGTCTCTAATACGTTTTTCTAGAACATGGCTGTTACTTTAACTCATGACAAAAGCGCCGAAAATCCGCAAGAGCAGTTTCTCCGCACAGTTAATACACGTATTGCTGGAGGTGGACGACTTGCAGCAACGGCAGCTCCACCACTGGTGGTAGTCGACGTGCGGGAGTTCCGAAGCGCGCTTCCGTCTCTTCTACATGGAAATAATATGATCGTGGTTCCCGTTCAACTCACAGTGGGCGACTATATCCTCACTCCCGATATTTGCGTTGAGCGAAAGTCTGTTCAAGATCTTTTACAATCGCTAAAGAATGGTCGCCTGTACAACCAAGCCGAAACCATGCTTCAGCACTACAAAACCCCGCTCCTCCTGATTGAGTTCGACCAAGACAAAGCTTTTACCTTTGACGCATTCACTACTGGCAACATCAGGACCGAGTCGGGATTTTCAACCACCGGGGCTGCGACCACATCTAGTTCGAGCTCAATGATAAACTCATCAAACGCCAAAAGTGCTCAGCACTTACTCGTTCTTCTCACACTTGCATTCCCACGCCTCAAAATTATCTGGTCCTCGTCGCCCTACCAGACCGCTGAGATCTTCGCAGAACTCAAGAAGAACAGCGCCGAGCCTGATCCGGTTAGGGCTGTTCAGATTGGCCTGGACATTGACATCTCTGGAGCTGAATCTGGCGACGTCATGGCTGCGGCTGGCATTGAGCATCGTAGCTTCAACCTTCTTCCACAAGATATGCTACGGGCTGTACCTGGTGTGACACCGCAAGCACTTGATCGTCTTATTTTGGAGACGGACAATATCAGTGAGATAGCTAATATGGACGAGGAGCAACTAGATCCGCTGGTCGGGAAAGAAGCTGCTCGTAGGATTGTAGCGTTCTTCCGGAAGAACCTTTTCGATGACTGAAAATTTTTCAGTTCAATCGAGTCGAAAATACACTGAAATTACACTTGCAAGTCTTGTACTTCTCGAAACAACGTAGCTTTCGTATTGCGTCCCAAGCTTATAGCTCCTAGGTCACGTGCACCACGCTTAACCAGATCTGGTCTCACTCGCTTTCGCTCCAACCTTGAAACTTTCCGGCTCAAGCTATCGTCACCTTTCTCCAAGGTTAAAAAAAAATGTCGCTTCCTCCAGAACAGATCAACATCAAGCGGCGACGCGAAGAAGAGCCTGTGGAAACACTATGTAGGATTCTGCCCCCTTCCCTCTATTTTTTTTTTGTGCCTTTTCTACCCCACATTTTACGTTCAAGATCAACACCAATGTTGAACGTGCTTTGCAATTGCAATTTTTTTTTTCATCTAGTCTTTCTTTGCCGTCATGGTTCTTTGTTTGCAACTTGCTTGCAACTTTGGTCCGACTCTATATCCTGTTTTACATGACTTTCCCCGCTATATCAAAATTTAGGTCCTCATAACAAAAACCCCACTAACATAACATAGACATTAAATCCGACTTGCACCCTGGAAAGCGCCGCTTCACTGACTATGTCTTCCATCGAGTCACACTAAACAGCAGCGGGAGCCCTGTTGACTCTGGGGCCTCGACGCCCCCTCACCCAGCTGCACAAAGATTGCTACGTAGTCCCCGATCAGTGAGCAGCCTTCAAATTCCTCCTCACCGCACTTCAACTGCGCGAACCAATTCTTCAAATGGAATTCCCACTGTGCGAGCTACATCACCAGGTGCGGAGATTCGTGAAGCCCAGCGTGCTGCGGCAGCTCGGAAAGAAGCCGAAGAAAAGCGCAAGCGCGCAATCCAGGGTCCTCCTACCCCGCAATCTGTTTCTCCACTACCACTCGGCAGTGTACTCGCCTCTGAAAGGGGGCGAATTGGACAAGAGCCTGTCTCCATTTCTGTACCACCTTCTCCGCGCCCTGCACAATCCATACGCCGCTTTCAGATCTCCAGACCCAGCGCCTCGACTCCAGGCTCTCGTCCAAGCTCACGCGCTGGCATTCAGAAGCGCCGAGCGGATGGTCCTTCGCCCGGCATAGCTGTTTTAGTGGAGCAACTTCAGCGCAAGCCGCATTCACGTCAAGCCTCTGTAATCGCAAATCTGGTACATCAAGCATCTGAAAGCCAAGAAAGTATCAAAATCAAAACACCTGAAGAGGAGGTCGCACCACCAGCGAAACCCAGAAAGCGGCCTGTCGTGAATCAAGCTGAGAAGAAATGGCGAGAGGAGCGGCAGGCTGCCATTTCTGCTGCGAAAGATCACCTCTCTGAAACACTGGAGAAATCTGCGCGGGCGAAGCAGAGCACTTGGGATGAAGAATCAGAGCGCCTAGCCAAAGAATTCGAGCAGGTTGCACTGGATATCGAGCGAGATATGGATGTGGAACCTCGGAACTTCAATAATAACTTTGCCCCGCCATCACCTCAGCCGCGGGTACCGTTCAAGCCACCTCAGCCATTGAAATACCAGCCACGGCCTCCTAAGCATCCCAGGGCTGTGCCATCTCAGTCTTCTCCGGCTATTGATGAGATGAAAACCGACGTGGTGCCAACCGTTGGCGACGATGACGATGACTACGTTTATGATGTCTACATTCGACGTCCACTAGAGGAAAGTGACAGGCTCGCGAATCCACTAGCTGAACTCGAGTCCAAGCAGCAGCTCAAGGCAGCCAACTCGGGTGTTGGCATTATCGTAATTACCGAGGAAGATGAGCAGTACTGGGAAAATTTCATTGAAGACGACGAAGAGGAATGGGATAGTGAAGATGCCGACTCCAATGGTAGGTTTTTGCCGTTTTCTATCATTCAACACAATACTGATTATGCCGCTGAACAGCTGAAAACAATCCTGCAAATGAGTACCCGGAAGAAGAGCTATCCTCATCTGATGAGGAAGATGATCCTACTGCCATCTATAGAAAATATCGGACCCGCGCAGCATCAGATGACGAAGAGTTTGATTTTGACCATTCCGGGAGCGAGGGTGGTAGATTCGGACAGTGGCGTTCGGGTGGACAAATGTATTCGGACGATGAGAGCGATTAAGGATCAAGCGATATCCATGTATTGCTACATAGATTTTGCGGGGGGTTTCAAAAACTTCTGATATTGTTGAACCATTAAAGCCCTTGAATATCATATAATACCAGGAGCTGATCTATTCGAAAGACGGTTCTTGGAACAACTCCCATTCGCTCAAGTGCTAAATTTATGCACCAAAGACATTTGAATATACATACTTTAGCGACATGCGATAGCCTCAGATCGATAGGAAATCAAGCAGATATCTTTTTTGGACCAGTCGAAATTAGACAAAGGATGGGTTAAACAATGTTACTTCCAAGTTTTTCTCTGGAATTTGTTGAAATAAACGTTCGATTAAGTCTAGGTTTTTGGGTTTTATGTATAGAAGAGCTGTCACGTGTTGCATGACGTCCGTCCACTTTTCACGGCGCGCCCTTACGGACTCGACGACGAGCTCTGATCTCCCGTCAATTCACCCCTCCTCCTCTGCCAGGCCGTTTTTCGGTCGCGCACTCTTCCGACACCATGTCGACTCAGTATGCCACCGAGCCCACTCCGACCGCATCGGCCACACTGAATACCACTGTTGGTCCCATTCACATCGCTCTTTTCGCGAACCAGGTCCCTCTCACCTGCAAGAACTTCCTCCAGCACTGCAAGGACAACTACTATACTGGAACTATTTTCCACCGTGTCTCTCCAGGCTTCCTTATCCAAGGTGGTGACCCGACAGGCACAGGGTCAGGTGGTACCTCGATTTACGAATATCCGGAGTTCGAATACGATCCCGAAGCACGCGATCCAAACGAGCGAGTGGTTCTTCGAGATGAGCTGCACAGCCGCTTGCGTTTCAACCGGCGCGGATTGGTGGGCATGGCCAAGAGCGAGGATGGGACTTACGGTAGTCAGTTCTTCATCACGCTTGACAACACTGAGCGGGAGCTGAATGGGCAATGCACCATGTTTGGGCGATTGGAGGGAGACAGTATCTTCAATGTGTTGAAGATTGCTGAGGCAGAGCGTGTCGAAGGCACTGAAAAGCCTGTATACCCAGTGAAAGTGACATCATGCGAGGTGGGAGAATTGGGACCGATGGAAGGCAAGTTGAAGGATCGGAAGACCATTTCGACATCGACGGGTGATAAGCCGGCAGCCAAGAAGAAGAAGAAAAATCCCAAGGCTGGAAAAGTCTTGCTCAGTTTTGGGGGGGACGAAGGCGAGGACGAAATTCCTATGCGACCAGCGAAGCCGAAGTTCAACACAAAACTAGTCGCCGATGCGCCTGGCGCGAGTAACGATGCACAGTCTGCCCCGAAGCCACAAATAGAGTCTAAGCAGCCACGAAAGCGAGTACGCTCTCCATCTCCGAAACGATCGCCATCAGCAGAGCGCAAACAACGCCCGAAGACACCTGAACCGCAGGCCCAACTCCCCATACAAGACCCTGAATCACCCGAACGATCACCTACACCTGTAAAGCAATCCAAACTCTCACGGACAAACGCCGAAATTGAATCCCTTAAGGCATCCATGCGTCGCAATGTTGACACTGGACCTGCCGACAAGGGCCACAAGAAATCAGCTCTTGAGGCAATGATCCCCGAAACAGCGATTCGAGGTCGGAGACGCCCCCCGCCAGGCTCTACCAATGGCGCTGCATCCAATGCAGGGTCAAGAAGCTCAGCAGAGAATGAAGCACTGAAAATGTTCAATGCTTTCAAAGCTAAGCTCGAAGGTGCAGACACAACGGCTTCAGCTCAAACATCAAATAAGGATTTACAAACCAAAGACACAAAAATGCAAGATCAGGATGAGGATGAAGAGGAGCAACTCTGCGATCTGCACTTCATTGTCAATTGTCAGTCATGCAAATCCTGGGATGATCCGGAGGCTGCCACAGCGGACAATGCGGAAGAAGAAGAAGGATGGATGTCACACCAGCTCCGCTTTGGAAAGGATACCTTGGGCAAAGATTTGAATTGGAAGAAAGACCACCAAGCTGACGTGGACTCGCTCATGGTGATCGATCCTCGTGAGAAGGAGAAGGATCTAGCTAGCGGTAGTGGCAGTGGTCGCAAGAGAGGCCTACAGCGTGACCGAGAACGAGAGCGCAAACGAGAGCGAGCGGGAGAGCTTGAATGGGGTCGAGACAGGAGGCAGTAATGCGGCCCTCTCAGGTTATAATGTACAGACACTTGATGCTTTGGCGGTGCATATCACTTGAGCCATCTCTAACCTCACGTAATATATTTGAAGAGTTTCTATTCACACAAGCAATAGACATGCCCATGGATAGCTCTTGAAAATAGGATTGACCAGAACATATGTACAGTAGCTCTATGAGAATTACCGATAGTTCACTATTAAAGCTTCGAGCTCCGCTTCCGGCCTTTAGCTATGGCTCGAGCATATGGGTGTGAGCGAGAAGCTGAAACCAAGTGATCAACATCTCCTGTGTGAACGTAGTCCGGGGATGCCTGATCCAATGAAGTGATACCAATGTTGCGCATGGCAGTCTCTAATTCATCTTGCATGACTATATTCCGGTTAGCTCCCATACACGTGCCAAACCGAGAGGACTGGAAGCGTGAAGATTGTAACTTACTATCAATGAGATGCTCCACACCTTCTTGTCCATAGTTCATCGCAAAAAGCATACTCCGACCCATTCCCACCGCAGTTGCACCCAAGCACACAGCTTTCAGAATATCTGTTCCTCGACGGATACCGCTGTCAACATACACTTCCATAGCATCAAAGACCTCGGGACATCTCTTCTGCATCTCCAATAGAGTAATGATAGAAGGTGGACTAGTATCGAGATTACGACCGCCATGGTTGCTGAGAAGAATTCCGTCCATGCCAGCCTTCATAGCCATGAGAGCGTCATCCGCGGACATCACTCCTTTGAGACAAACTGGTTTATGAGTGTGCTGTCGGACCCATTTCAGATCCTCCCATGTGAGACCAGGGTCAATGTACCCAGCCATCACACGGCCCAGACCACCGCCTTTCTTGTCATTCTGCGCTTTAGACGGTGACATTGGGACAGAAATACCTTCGTCTGCTTTTACGCGTTCATCCGCCTCACGCTTACCAGGCCATGCAGCGTCGACAGTCACGAAGATTGCCTTGATGTTCGGATTGGCAGAACACTGTCGGAGAAGCTCGGCGGACTTTTCTCGATCTCGGTTGACATATAGCTGGAAAATGAAACTTGCGTCTGGGGCAGTGCTTCGCAATTCATCCATAGTAAAAGAAGAGTTATTCGATATCTAGTTTGACTGTTAGCAGGAAAAGGCAATGTTTGAGAGATAATATACTCACGCCTTGAATGATACCCTTCTTCTCGCAAGCCCGGGCAATCGCACATTCACCCTCTGGATGGATGAGCTTGGCCATTGCCGCCGGACTAACAAAGAGCGGAAGTTTGTAGTCGCCTCCTAGTATCTTTGTTCGAGTATCCACAGACCGCACGTTACGGAGTACTCGAGGCCGAAACCATATGCGATCAAAGCAAGACTTATTCGCGTCTCGCGTGATGAGATCTGTAGATGCACTGGAGTAGAACGCCCAAGTCTTTTTGTTTGCAGTTTTGGAGGCAACAATCTCGAAATCGTGGGAGTTAATCAGGGTTTCCAATGGAGGCTTTTCATTGTCCAGAAGTAATTTGGTGTTTTCGCCTGGTGGTGGTTTGATCCAGTCTTCGTCGATTGTGGACTCATCAAGGGCTCCCTTGAACTTCTCTGGTTCGAGGCCTGTTTTCAAGACACTCGGCGAATGTACTTGCGAGTAGGCCTTTGTAGCATCACGACCCGCGTACTTCAGGATAACTGGTTAACTCGTTAGTTGATTTATTACCAGTAAGTGCCGTATCACATACTGTTAGAGCCTCCAGGGTGTTCATCGAGGAAATCTGTTACATCCCAGACCTGATTGTCAACCACAATCCAGCAGTCCTCGGGTGATTGATGCCCCGAGACCTCCTTGACGGATACTAATTTCTGGTCTGCCATTATTGCGAGAAGCACAAAGGGTGTGATATTTGAAACCAACGACCGGATTGATTTTGCACAAGAGTCTCCAAATTGAACAAATGGAGCAAGACGCTGACCAGCCAGAGAAGGTTTAATACTCAGCAAGGACAGACATGAAGGCGGAGGAGCGCGCTTATCACGGTCATTCTCGGGCCAGTGAGCGAGTACTCTCCACCCCGGTAACATGCCCGGACTTACCCCGGACTTGCAACACTGCTGTAGAAGGAAAGTCCAAGGCGAGTGAGGCGTTTACGACTACGATTTTAGCTTGACAATAAAAACAATGAGTACTCAATGCCTGGAAAGTAAAAGTGGAAAAGTGTCGTGGCTTTTGATTTCAAGTTCCAGATGGGGCTTTTCTTACAAAGGGAGTTATATTCTTTCTATACTCTCAAATGAATCTCCCATTTGTGCTCCTCGACTAGCTATTGCAATGGTCTTAGACCTCTAAGAGATCGCGGTGAGTTACCGACTTTCGCGCGGACTTCTCTCCGTGTGCGTGCAGCAAGACCCGCCTGCTTATGTTATATTGCACCGCCACAATAGCTACCTAGCCATATCTGTGGCTGGTGATTTCATGAGCCAACACAAACCGTGTCAATATTCTGGGCGAAAGCTCATTCTCACCACAGGAGCGTGTTGACTGGCTGAAACTCAGGGAATAGAGACGGAACACCATTTAATGTATATCAGGTCTTTTGGGAGCACTCCACTCTACGCCTTTCGCCAAATCAGCACCTCGATTGGGACAGGAACAGGAAGCAGAAGCATCGTATCCTTAAGCCCTGCTCTGACTCATTCTCAGTTCCAGAATAGGCTAAGTAAGTTCAAATGCAGAGCCTTGAATTGAGTCATCAGTGTTGCCCAATCCCGGCCCCACTTTGGACTATAGACCCTCTATACACTGATCACTAACAATTTTTACAGGTTCTTCTCAAGGGAACCAAACGTTTCTTGGCAACAGTATAAGATACTCTTGCTCAAAACTCTCAACATCCGCGAGTAGTCACACATCAAAAACCATGGCAGACGGAACTAAACCTCCTCGTTATGTCGATGTACGAGATTTACGGCTTCCAGAGAACTGCAGCCTTGAAAGCTGACCTTCTTTCTCCAGATCGGCATCAACTTGAGTGACCCTATGTTCAGTGGCACTTATCACGGAAAGCAAGCTCACGAATGTGATTTGGACGATGTGATCCAACGTGCTCGGGACGTGGGCTGTGAGAAGTTCATGGTCACAGGTTCGGACCTCGTTGAGTCCGAAGAGGCTGTGAAAATCGCCCGTAACTACCGTAAGCTTGCTTTATATCTCAACCCTTTGATTCACGGAGCTAATCATCCGCTTTTCAGCCGGATTTTGCTACGCCACAGTCGGTGTGCACCCTTGTCAAGCCAAGATGTTCGATGAGCACCCCGAAGGACCCGCAAAGATGCTCGAAGAGCTCCGAAAGCTAGCAATTGAGTCCAAGGAATCTGGATTTGCCGTTGCATTTGGTGAAATCGGACTTGACTATGACAGACTATTCCACAGTGCTAAGGAGCCTCAGCTGAAATACTTCGAGGCTCAACTAGACCTCGCGATCGATATTGGCATGCCTCTCTTCCTCCATTCTCGTGCTGCGAGTGAGGACTTCGAGAGATTGATTGGCGAGAAGCTTCCTCATTTGCCAAAGGGTGGTCTTGTGCACAGTTTTACGGGAACGATGGAGGAGATGCAGAGACTGGTTGCTTTGGGTCTTGATATTGGCATTAACGGGTGTAGTATGAAGACTGAGGAGAACCTTGAGGTTGTGAAGGCTGTTCCACTAGAGCGACTCCAGATCGAGACGGATGGTCCTTGGGTAAGTTTGGTATCTGCATATTCGTTTGCATTGACTAATAAGTCCTTCAGTGTGAAATCCGCCCTTCGCATGCTTCGGCTAAATTCTTGACTGGCGCTCCGGAATTACCGAAGGCTGTTAAAAAAGAGAAGTGGCAGAAGGGCTTGATGGTTAAGGGCCGGAATGAGCCTGTTGCCATTGCCCGTGTCGCTCACGTTATTGCTGAGGTCAAAGGCATTTCCGTTGAGGAAGTTTGTGAAGCGTAAGTCTGTCTCAAGCTTTGGGCTGAATTACCTACTAATATTATCCATCAGTGCCTGGAATAACTCGATCAGAATGTTCGGTCTGGGAGAGACTCTGTAAATTTCTGAGCAACCCCGAACATCACCAAATCATTCCCGACATCTCATTATAGACTGGTGGCAGCTGCTTTTATAGAACGTGCAAAGTAGATACTGGAATTAGAGGCGCATAGTGCTACTTCATTATCTTTCAATACATGAGTACATGAGTACAACTTCATCAAGTGGCTACTAGGATGGATCAAACGAAAGTGGAACCCGCTATTGTGATAGAACAAGTCGTGACAAAACGTAAAGACAACAGATTTCTTTAAGCACCGATTGATGAGTCATTATCATTATCAATACATCAGCCAGTTAAGCTGCTTGGATCCAGCTTTTGTCATCGATTTCGATGTCCGGGACCTTGCTCCAATGAAGATATTTGAAGATATCGGGCTATTAGTTTTAGGCTCGTCAGAGCGAACATATGGCTTGTTGGTGTTGGCGTAGAGCTACCACCGTAAATCCATCTACCATCTCTTTGTTGTGCAAGAATTTATTTCTTTTCGGTCCTTTTCTTTGTCTTCCGAGACAGACCAAGGTGTCATACGGTTCTCTATAGATGCGATATATTCAATAACGTATTTCACTAGCGAGCGGGACACCACATGCGAGCGGGACACCCCATCAAATTATGGTAATTCAAATCAACGTAAATTAACCAAAACTCCGTAAAATTCAATATATAAGCTATTTAACTAAATTTGGACAACGTGTTCTTTTATGCCCCTGAATATTGCACTCAGAGCATGTGGGTGGAGCTCGACGTCGTGGNNCAACGTGAGCTTCTGGAGCAGCTGGAGCACGTCGAGCTAGCTCTCGAAGCTCTGCCACGGATACGCCCTCTGGATGAGCTATCTGTCGCTTGGATCTTGCTCTTTTCTGCTTGATTCGCTCATTTCCGGCACGTAGAAGCTGATTTTCTCGAGCAAGAAAAGCGGTTGATTGCATGGTAATTTGACACGCTTTAAGCACTTGATCTATTGCAGAATTCACAGCGCTTGGTGGGCTTCTAGAGCGTTCTTTTAAGAGCTTTTTGATAGAAGAAGCTTGTCTTTGAAGCTGCTTATAATTTGACGGGGTCCTTGGCTCCCACGCGCTGCTTTGGCTGCCGCTGGAAGGGGGGGGTGTAGGTGTAGAAAGTCGAATATTAAGCTTCGAAATTACACGCTCTGGGTTATATGGAGCTAATCCAGTTACCGCGAAGCTATTTTTGATCGTTTCTAGCTTATAAGCTTCGATTCGAGCGCTTGGAAAGATCTCTAGAAAGTCAAGCTTATCGATATGGTTATATCCAGTCCGCATTAGATCTTCGACCTTCTTCCTATATGCGCGTTTCAACACAGCGAAACAACCCACATCAAGAGGTTGTAAAAGATGTGAAGAGTGTGGTGGCATGCAAATTGGAATCACGTTATTTTGAGAGCAAATTTCGTCGAATTTTGGAGTTAAATGGCTTCCGTGACCGTCGAGGATAAGAAGTCGAAACTTCCCCTTCGTTCTTAAGAAAGTTGATGGAAGAAAGACTTTTTGAAGCCAACGAAGCCCAATTTCGTCAGAAGTCCATCCATTCTTACTAGTCTCGAGTTGCCAATCATCCGGAAGTGTATCAGCCCAGGTTTCCATAAGGACTTTGCCCTTAAAGATCACCATTGGAGGAAGACTGAATCCAGACGCGCCTGTGGATTCGATCGCGGTTACCCACTCACGATTTCCAGGTTGTAAAAGGGGGCAGCGCCGACCGCCTATATCTGATCTTGTTATAACCCTCGCGGTCGCGGTTAAGCCTATCGCGAAGCCTGTCTCATCAAAGTTATAGATATCGTCTTCGTGGATCCCGTTCTCATCAATGGTCTTTCGAACTAGATTAAACCATTCTTTAATGATTTTTGGATCCTCACACTTAGCACGTTCATAATTATAACGTCTCGAGAACCGTGAATCAATCCCTGGGTGTCGTTCCACGAACCGTGGAACCCAATTTATGCCGACGGTTTCAATTGGGGTCGTTCCACGTATTGCGAGTAAAAGATCGGCCATTTCATGCACATGCTTAGGTCGAGGGGCCGCTCCACGTATATCCATAGAGATTATCCAATTCAGAAGCGAATTCTCCTCGATTTCGGTTAATTTGATGGAATTGGCGCGTAAATCAACGCGATTTTCACGTCCGTGAAGCCGGGAATGGAGGGTTGAACGTGGCACGTTATATATAAGCGCTGCCTTGCGAATTGACAATTTTTCCTGCTTTTTGATAGCTTGGATTGCAAGTAAGATACGACCCTCTTGCTCTGTCAATTTTTGACGATTTTTGGAGCGTTTTGGTGGCATGGTGGGTGGTTGAAGAAGGAAGATTAAATTAATTGACGCGTTTTTGATGGGGTGTCCCGCTCGCATGTGGTGTCCCGCTCGCTAGTGAAATACGTTATCAAAGGATGTTTGATGACTAAACATGTGAAACATGTCTTCTCTTTTATCTAGCAGTATGTATTGATCCGGTACCTCCATTTCGAGAGCTGTAGAAATGAATGGAATGACAGCAGTGTTCAATTCTTTTATTCTACAGATAGACTGAGCGCTATGGATATCGGCTGCTCTGGTGCTATTAAAGAGTAGCTTGAACCCTTCGTTGACTCGGGACCATCACCATTTAATCAATTTTCCCTACACATGCACTGCAAGATACCTCTCTGGTTCAATACTCTCTCCGGGTCATTATTCTCAGCCTGATCTCCATCAACTCAACGACGATATCCCGCCTGGGGACCTTTCTCTACTTACTTGATAAGTTCATACTCCCATAATATCCCATAATAATGTGGCATGGGTTAGATGTTGAGAAGAAGGCCTTTGAAGCGACCGAAAAGAATTGGCAGACAGCCTGTTATTTTACAGTCAAATTCTCAAAGTTCCCTTCAATACTCGGGACGCGAGACAAGGCTCAAGCAGCTCAACAGTATCTATCCTATGATGCCAAGCTTTGGATGGGGAAATTAATCGAGCATGCAAAAAGCATAGGCATTACCTATCGAAGTATGTCCAGATGTTATGCCCAGCAGTGCGAACTCATCATCGAAGAATTGGATGAGTTGGTTCTCAATCTCAGAAATACTGATAATGTTTGGTGGCACGCGCGGAAGGCTTTGGGAGATGCTTAGCTATCTAGTCGTCCGACTGGTCCTGAGCTGCAAGCAAGACAATGATAGAACGTCGGAATCTGATAAGCATGAAAAGCCACTCAATGATTCAGAAGGGGATTAAGTTGCCACCCCACCGTAACGAATAATTTCAGAATAGAGCAGATTTTTCATCTAAGTCGTGACATTATGGGAATGGCGTTTCTTCTGGTGCAAAGAAATGTGACTGCTATCAGTGGCCTGAGGCTAAGAAGGACATTTCGACCTCCAAGGCTGATATTTGAAGTGATAAGATGTCAAGGGTCAGCATTGGCTAGTTCTCCCCCACAAGATCCTATTCACGCATTGACCCAAGGTCTTTTTCCTAGTGAACCTTGTTCAGATGTTCAGATTAAGTTAAGTCAGTACTAATAGTGCGTTATATTTTGCGAGTTTTTTGTTTCCCTGTGAGGCTGACCCAGATTTATCTATGTTTACTAACAAGATATTAGGTGAGGCTTATCTAGTGCCAAAATTTGTAGTGAGCGAAATCTCAGACTAGCCAAGAGATAAGCAATGAGGAACCCCAGGGAAACCAAGTGCTCAATTACCAGCAGTAAGTGGGTACTTTGTGCATGTCTCTTGATATCAAACTTGGGTAAACAAAACTGAAGATTTAGTAGACCTTTAATTTGATAGTGTCCCCACTTTCATGCTTGACGTGATGTGATTCCTTTGCATGTTAACACATGAAAATGGAATGGATTCGGCATTTTCACTGCAAAATGGTTATCTTCGGCTCAACAGCGTATCGTCGAGTGCTGATTGAGGGCCTAGATGGTCAGCTTGGGGTACCGCGGGGTAATCTATGATGCAACGACATTGCCCACCATTGCGAAGTTGGGGTGTGGGGGAGACGGCTCTTCAGTCGATGATCCGCATTCATTGACACTAACCGAAACGAGATATATCTCTCCGGTTCTTCGCATCACGAACGAGGGGACGTGGTGGGGCCCGGCTTCGCAGATTATTGGTTCCCGATCTGCAGATACAGTACAATGATGGTGAACCGAGTTTAAAGTCAAGACATGACAAGCGAAGTATGTGAGAGCTAAAAAGAGAGAGAAAACCCAGGGGTCATGGCACCGGGGGGTTTCTACTGGATGAGGCGGCCAACGCGAAGTCTTATGAGCGGTTCAAGTGGCGTCGTGATTGTGGATTCTGGGGACCTCAAAGAACCACTCTCAAAATTGTGGCCACCCACACCACATGTATTTCCTTCGTTCTTGGTGCCAGTGGATCGTTGTACACCCGAAAGGGCCGAGGTTTCATCCCGCCAACTTAACGACTGGGAAATCCGGGGAACCAGTGGGCGGGCCTAGCTGATCCTTGCCTGCGATCGGGATATGATCGTCCACGGCGAAACATGAGCGTCGCATGGACCTCAACCATTCACTTTTCTGTCATTTAAGGGCCGAGGCTGACGCTAAAATAAGGAGGGGTTTCATGTGGATTGGGGTCGATTAGAGGGGTGGCAATTGCATATATATTATCCACGACGGCCCCATGAGAAAGCTCCATTCGCCAAATCTCATTCTCACCTGATCATCACACTCCAATTGACCTCCTAACACACCGTGCACACGCAAAAAACCAACACGCATAATGGCCACGGAAGGACCTCGCCCTGGCTTCCTGGGGAACATCAACGAAGACCAGGAGGTCAAGCTCCAGAAGATATGGGCCATTTTATTGAAAGCAGCCGAGCTGCCCTCTGACGAGGACGCCAATGGATGTGTTGAGGAACATCCGGCAAGTCCGACGCCATCCGCACCTCCGCGACGAATGTCGCTCCTGAGCCGTACCCCAACTGCGCAAAGCACCGCCTCCGACAAGACCGCCCCCACCCTTACAAGGCCCTACCAGCAGAAGTTCATGGCCTATCTCAAGGAATTTGGCATTGGACCCAATGAGACTAAGATGGTCCAGAAGTCCTTGTCGGAGATCAGCCCTGCCGAGCTGCGAAAGGGTGTCCTGGAACTCCTAAAGCACGATCACCCGGACGCCTTGATGCTGCGATTCCTCCGTGCGCGTAAGTGGGACGTCTGCAAGGCATTTGCGATGATGATGGAGGCTATTGTCTGGCGAGTCAAGGAGATGCACGTGGACGATGATGTGATGGCAAAGGGTGAGCTCTATGCGTTGAAACAGGAGAAGGGCTCTGATGCCGGTAAGAAGAAAGAAGGAAAGGATTTTCTTGATCAGATGCGTATGGGCAAGAGCTATGTGCATGGCACTGACAAGTTGGGCCGCCCAATTGTTGTCATTCAAGTTCGCCTGCACAAGCCTGGTGCTCAGAGTGAAGAGACCTTGGAGCGGTACATTGTCCATGTTATTGAGTCTGTCCGACTTACCATGCATGGAGGGGTTGAGAATGCTGTAGGTGATATACCATCAAGGGAATATTGGACACTTGCTAATGTGCTTCACAGTGTGTTCTGTTTGATATGACAGGGTTCGGTCTTTCTAACATGGAATACCCGCCAGTGAAGTTTATTTTGAAGTGTTTTGAGGCCAACTACCCGGAGTCACTAGGAATCATGCTTATTCACAACGCCCCCTGGATCTTCTCCGGTAAGTTGCGTTTCTTCGTCTCGAATGAGTCAGTCAGCTAACATTGTTGCGACAGGTATCTGGAAGCTCATTCGAGGCTGGATGGACCCCGATATCGCTGCCAAGGTGCAGTTCACCAGTTCCGCCAATGACCTGACCAAATTTATCGACCGCAGCAAGTTGCCCAAGGGCGTTGGTGGTGACGAGAACTGGGAGTACAAATACATCGAGCCCAAGGAGGGTGAGAATGCCCGAATGGAAGACACCACCACTCGTGATGCTCTTCTACGGGAACGCCAGCAAATCGGCGAGGAGTTCCTCACTGCCACCGCGGAATGGAACGAAGCGGCCAAGGCCAAGGATAAGACCAAGGTCCAGACTGCAGCCAGCCAAAGGACCTTCCTGGCAGAGCGGTTGCGGGTCAACCACTGGAAGACGGACCCCTACATCCGGGCTCGTCTCTACCTGGACCGGGCAGGAGTGATCCAGGAAGGCGGCAAGGTGGATTTCTATCCCACGGAAGCGGCAACAAACGGAACGAGTAAGGCGTCGGCAGTCGAACATTTGGAGAAGGTCAATGGTAACGGTATTCCAGCTACAGTTTCAGCATAAACTAACAGCACTGGATTTGCTGGATGTTTCTTTTCTTTCCGTGTTTTTTTTTTTTTTTTTTTTGACCCTTTCGATACCTTAGACGGTTGTTATGAGAATATCAATGATATAAATTGCCATTAACCTTTGAATAGAAAATCAAGAAGTCAATATTTAATCAACCCTGTAGAATCAGTGTAGATATTAGTACGCATCTCGACAAACAGTGGCTGACTCAGTTGCATACTGGAATTATTTCACCGCCTTTGACCAGTTGACAATCTAGCGCGATTCGGTATCATTCCGCACCTCCGCATCCGCGGCCGTCTGGCCTTATCACTACTCAGCCCACTCTCCCCGCTAACAGCTGTCGGCCGAAGATCTAGATGCCCGCTGAGCTGCTTTCTGACTTCCTAAGGATACTTTGAGCTCCAAAGCAGGTGGCTTTTATCCTTGGATTTTTACTTCGGGCCATGGCCGTTGCGCGTGTTTGCTGCTGTCCGACGACGCGGCAGTTCTCAGAAGCAACTCACAGGAGTACGCTATGAACCCAGCTGATAGGAGATCGAACTCACCATACCCATCAAATGTGTCATTAATGCAGTCTCAACTCGTGATGGATCCGGCTATTCCATCCTCGCAATCAGATTACGGTGACTTTCCCAGCTTCACCTCGGCCGATGGGGAATCTCAAGCCATTTTCGATGATCGGCCAGACGAGATACCACCTACCACCCCAGATACGCCGAATGCTAGTGTCATACCCGCCAATAATGATGACCACGGACCCGAGTCGCACTGGAATAGTGAACAGATGCCTCCCCCTCAAAAGCCACCTGTCCGACCAAACGCGCAAATGACATCCGAGGAATACAATGCACAGCTTCTCTCCGACCCCCGAATGGCAAAGTCCAGTGTTGTGAACCCGGAGTTTTTGCAACAATTCTATCGAGAGTCCCGGCTTCACCATCTGTCGACCTGGAAAGCAGAATTAAAGGCGCAGCTACAAGCGGCAGCAAAAGAGAAGCTGCAGTCTCAGATCCCCAAAAAGAAGCCTGTACCTGGGGCAAGAAGGTATATTCTCCATGTCGACTTTGATTCGTTTTTCGCTGCCGTGGCCCTCCTCAAACACCCTGAACTCCGCGACAAGCCTGTTGCTATTGCTCATGGTTCCGGTTCCGGATCTGAAATTGCGAGCTGCAATTATGTTGCTCGTGGGCAGGGTGTCAAAAATGGCATGTGGATGAAAGGTGCCTTGGAGGCGTGCCCACAGCTTCAAGTTCTACCGTATGATTTCCCTGCCTACGAAGAGGCCAGTCGGAAGTTTTATAACTCGGTTCTTGCAGTTGATGGCATTGTCCAGAGCGTGAGCATTGATGAAGCTCTCATCGACGTTAGTCAGCTGTGTATAGACGCAGGGGGCTCGGACGGGAGAAGAGTTTCGGAAGGGTCTGTTGATCGAGAACAATACAAAGCCGGTGAAATTGCCCAAGAACTGCGTGACTCAGTTAAGGAGAAGACTGGATGTGCCGTGTCCGTGGGCATTGGTGGAAATATCTTACAAGCCAAACTTGCCCTGCGAAAGGCAAAGCCCGCGGGGCAATTTCAATTGAAGCCCGAAGCTGTATTGGATTTCATAGGGGACCTCACAGTTCGAGATCTCCCAGGTGTTGGACACAGCTTGAGTGCCAGATTGGAAGATCTTGGAGCGACGTTAGTCAAAGATCTCAGAAACCTCACTCGTGAAAGACTGGTCTCTGGCCTAGGACCCAAGACTGGAATCCGGATGTGGGAATATGCTCGAGGGATTGACAAAACGGAAGTCGGCAACGAGGTTATCAGAAAATCAGTTTCCGCAGAAGTTAACTGGGGCATTCGATTCACCAATCAAGATCAAGCAGAAGACTTTGTGAAATCTCTCTGTGGCGAGCTCAACCGTCGGCTAGTAGAAAACCTAGTCAAGGGTAAGCAGCTCACCCTCAAGGTTATGCGACGGTCAATGGATGCACCACTGGAACCAGTGAAGCATCTCGGGCATGGGAAATGTGATGTTTTCAACAAAAGCATCCTTTTGGGCGTCGCCACCAATGCCACTGACATCGTGGCCAAAGAGGCCATCTCTATGTTGAGGAGTTTCAAGTTCTCCCCAGGTGATTTGCGAGGGCTTGGTGTCCAGATGACCAAGCTTGAGCCTCTCAATGCTGGGTCGTCGGCAAATGTCGATAGCAGTCAACGACAGCTCAGCTTTGCGAAATCTCCATCGCGTAAGAAGACTGTTACTGGTGCCGAACCGACGAGTCCGTCGAAGAACAAGGCACCCCGTATTGGATTTCAAACGCCAAGCCGTGCCGTCCACACCACTCCAGACGTTCCAGGATCTCAATTCATCATGCCTACTCAGGTTGACCCCGCCGTCCTATCTGAACTTCCCAGCGATATCAGATCGAGACTCGTGGCACAGAGCAAGTCTTCTTTTGCAAATCCTGTGTCGCCGACGCCAGCTCCAAAGGCCCCTATATCAGCGCCAGCGCTACCTCCTCAGTCTCAGCTCGATCCTGATACTTTGGCAGCTCTACCAGACGACTTGCGTGATGAAGTTCTAGGTTATTATAACCATCAACCTTCTGTAAAGGTCCCACCTGTAGTGGAGGTGGCACCATCTCCTCCCCCCTTGGAGCATGTTCCCCGCCCTTCTTCTTCCGGGTCCGTTGGGACAAAGAGACCATTTATACCGTCAAAAAGAGGACGCGGCCGTCCTTCAAAATTCTCAAAGATCGACAACAGATCTCAGAGGTTGACAAACTTTGTCTCAAGACCAACATCTGCCGTTTCTCTTGTCGAGTCAGATGGTTCTCGCGAGCCTTCTCCGGCCGTCGAAGAGTACCATGGAATATCGGCAGATTTTCTAGCTGCGCTACCTGAGGATATTAGACAAGAGATCTTGGATGAGCAGCGGCGCTCTTTAGTTCAACAACCCCTCCCAGAACCTGCCCCTGTCGATTCGGGTCCAGATACTGAACCGGAGATGTCCACTTCCATACCCGTACCGGAGGACAAGCGATTGCCATTGCCTCCTCTACCAGAGCGGCCTGTCTTCACATCACAACGTTTGTCACAGTTGCCTGACCTCCGCGGAGCTGTCCGCGAATGGCATTCTGCTTTTGCAAGCCATGGTCCATATCGTGAGGATGTGAAAGTCTTGTGCGACTACTTAGGTCGTGTAATTGTCGACGAGAAAGACATTGAAAAGGCTGTTGCTGTAGTGCGTTGGCTGATGTGGCTCGTTGGCGAGGATAATGTTGGGCGCGGACCAATGGATAACCAGACTCCGAGGTCTGAGCAGGGCTTGGTCACTTGGATGGAAGCCATCGAGATATTACATATCTGTGTAAACACTGCTTTGGAAGCTAGAGGACTACCTTCGGTGGACTTTGACTAGCCTTCAATATATATACATGCTGACCACGATTTTATGATTGACGATAGAGGCATTTAAAAGATGAACGTCCCACTATATAGAGGCCACGACCATAGTCACAATTAACAATCAAGCTATGTTTGCTGAGGTTTTCAGTTGATCTGCGACCGAATACTGTCCCGATACACTCCCGACGCCATCTCTCTTCTTTCCGCTACACTATTTCAAGATTCTGTCGGAGTTAGCGCTTTCCCACTGCGGCTCCGCTTCAGTGGCCCTGTCAGCTCGAGTTGGTTCCACCAATCTGGTGGAAGGGGGCTTGTCGGATATGCGGCTCGAATGATGCGCTATTGATGCGCTAAGATCTTAGCGCTTGGCTTTGAGTCATTTTTCCATTCCTTACAATTTTTCCACAAAGGATTTAGGATAGTGAGCTGCCCAGGACAGAATCCGTTTTGGAAAGAAAGAACCACCAGACTAGGTACCCACCTGCTCAAGTCATTGGGGCGCATCATTGATGAAACGACTCTTAGAATCTGGACTTGACATTAATGCCCGAAACAATCGTGGAGAAACACCCCTCTTCAAGTACCTTGAAGTTGGAAGCCGGATACGTCATCGTTCTAGAACCGTTAACCCTCCGTCTCCATAGAAGACAGAAGTGGAAGATCTCGATGATCCAAAACTAAAGCAATTTCTAGAGGCTGGCGCCGATATGTTCACATGCGACAATGATGGGTCAACATTGCTTCATTTGCTTGCAAGCCGCGGGATTCGGAGAAGGAACCAAACCGCTCCCGTAGATCTTGTTGAGCGGTTTACATATTTGATGAAACTAGGGCTGGATCCTATGGCTGAGGATGGGATGCAGAGGACGAGTGTGGATGTTGCAGCTGCCTGTGGAGCTGAGGGTATTCTGAAATTGTTTGAGAGGAAGCCGATGGAGTAGAGCGCTGAGGCTCCTGGTATAAGTGGATGAGTTACTTCGCGAATTGAGGCGATTCTGGATGGAAAGATTATTTTCATGTGATCAGGTATAGCTGCTTGTATGCCATCTACAGCTGTGTATCTCATAGCTCTTCATTTGCATAAACACATTAAAATCATCGCGATCCCAAGCGACCTAGCCTAACACGGGCTGAGTTATGTTTGGAGTCAAAGAGTCCGATCCAGCACAGGCACACCCCCCCGGACGCCTCTACAACCCCTGGGAATTAGGGACTTGAATTCACCCAACTTCCGAACCCCGAAAGATCTGGCCCCCCTCCAACAAACCCCGAGCTATTACCTCCACCTTCATTATTACTAACGCCTCCATTATTACCGCCGCCACCATCACTCCCGCTGTTGCCATTGTATCCCCCGCTTCCATTGTTTCCTCCAAGTCCACCGCCAGTGTTCCTTCCGCTTCCGTCGTTTCCACCGCTTCCACCAGACCCCGGGGCATTGCCTCCATCTCCCTGGTCTCCATGTACTGACGGTCTTGGAGGACACTCTTTTCTCACATAGAATGCGAGCTACCACAGGCTCGTAAGCTTTCTCCGCTATCAGGTGTAGATAACAGCCTAACGTACCTCATTTGTATCACTCGGTTGGTGGAATTCCATTCTGATATCTGAGTGAGCTTTGATGGAGATTAATTTCAGGCTTCAGGTTATCTCCGCGGGTGTCAGATTTGCTGTAAACCTTCGAGTTTGGTGAGATATGTGAGACGCATAGCGTGATGTGGCTCAGCTTACTTGTGAAGCGGGGTCACGTTGAGGCTCTGTAGCCTCTTGTTTTCTCATCTCTCTTGACATTTTTAACAAGAACAAAGCCCTCCGACATCTTTGCTGCCACCGCTGCGCACGTTAGCCTCACTTTGCGACCAAGCGGAATCTGATGATAACTTACAGATATGCTGCTGTGATGGTCGTTTTTGTCAGCAATGCGCCAGCAGCAACAACCTAGAGTCTTTCCCGGGACATTAATCAAAATTTCATGATATTGTCATTAACAAATTGCATTGTCAACTTATTCTGGGAACTATCATTGGGTTCCTTTATTCATCTATCAAAGGCATTGGTATTTTCCCATAGAACCGCGATTTGCCCTGGACAGCTTCTTTGCTTGCAGCATTGAAGTTAGATCCATATTTAGCTTAACCTTCGCGATAAATGGTTTGGGTATCAAGACAAAGGCCGTGACTCCATCGTAAGACAAATTCTATTGAATCTTAGGACTATTTCTGTCAAGGCATTGTCCATTGTGACCAAGGCTTTGATCAGCAAGCAAAGATATTGTTCTATCGTAAATATGTCAACTGCCAGAGTGAATTCGAGTTCAAGGTATAAAAGAGACAGAACTAACCCTCACTCAAGTGGCTCATCAACAAACAAGATTAACTTCTCAAACAATCACCATCGCCACTCTTCTTCTTCTTCTTCTTCGCCAACAAAGTTCAGTCGGTTCAGCGTCCAACTTCAAAAACCAGCTACTTAAGCTATCTGCATCAGCTACTCCTACCATTGAGAAATTCACTTGAATACGCATCAATGGCTGGAAGACCTACTCGAACAGTGCCTACCCGGCCTCCTCTTTACGGTCCCACTGAAGAGGAGGGAGCCCAGCGCCGACGATGGATTGATGACCCAAGTGAGCCCGGATGTTCCATTGAACGATCCACACTGACTTATTCCCAGATCGTGAATAGATACGAAGGCATGGGATTTTCAACCCGGCCGGTCGACCCCGACCCCGATTTCGAAGGACACGTGCTGACGGCAATCAAGGAACTTGAACAAAAAGAGATAATCAGTACTGTTCGAGAGTATGAGAATTTCGAGTTGGACTCCCCTTTGCTAGCCTGGTCGGGATGCACAGGATCAGGCGTTATCACCATCGATGTTATGATGCGGTCTCGCATAGGAGGAAACATCACCCGTGAGATGATGGATGATGTGCCACACGCTTCTTGTATTGCTCAGGCCTTCTACCAAAGGGATTTTGAAATCGATGATCTACGCTCCATTTTCGTCAATGATATCATCAACAGGGACACTGTCGGCTTTTTTCACGAGCATATCTACGACGAGAAATTTTATGACGACTTTCCTGGTCAGACCTGTGTGCCTCAGACATGGGAGCATGGATCCCCGGAGTATGACGGTCTACTCGGGACTCGTATAGGTAAGGTTGTTGCATACTTGGTCCTTGGGGCGTTTCCACGAGGCACTCGTCGGATTTCTCGGATCGTTACTTATTCATCTAAAGGGAAAAACTATATTTATATGCGCTTTGATCTTGATATACGCTTTGATATTGAGGTGGTTGCTTGAGTATTTCCAATTGCGGTTAACATGTGACATTGCGGGATTATTAATAGATTGTCTCATTCTTCCTCATTTTGTTTTGCTAAAGGTTAGGAGACAAGGGTTGGTGCTTTGGCCTGGGACCACGCGTTCAACAGATGGTCTTTTCTGTCTGCCAAGTTTCTTTGTTCCGAGTATAGAAATTAATGATATTAAACTATTTATAGTTAGTCTTCGTCATGAAACTTAGAAGCGTCAAGCTATGTTTGTAAACGAAGCGATCAAAGTGTCTGTCTCCACCCTATACTTGGACTTCATCTGTCGTAGGTCCTCTTTCGTTTGCTGGTCCCTGCAATATCTCGTACAGAGTATTTTGTTTCTATTTCTTCCCTTGGTTGCTTACTAAATAAGGTTTGTTTGTCGCCCGAAATCACACTTTGACCAACATAAGGGTTTTAAGTTAGTCGAGTTTCTTTGTTCCAAAATCAGAAGTAAACTTCCAAGCCTCCTGTGTATCTATATTAAATTTCCCTTTTTGAAAAAGTACGCGACACCCGCTGGGTTGAAGACTTCCATTGTGAACACCAGTCGAGAATACAGCCGAACCAATCACATACATCATGAGTATACCAAGTGAAGCAGAGACAAAAAAGTTTTAAGGTGGTGTGAATGACGATATAATGAAGATACACCGAAGCACGATCGAGAGCCTGAAGTTGACCCCCTACGTCTACCACTTTGTCTGTCAGGACTCCGAAGACAAAGTAGGCATGTGGGATGACACGCATCGCCTGCATAACTCCTTAAGCCTTCCGCCTAAGCCGTCGTCCTCGAACTGCAATCATAACGTACTCTTGGTTCCCACTTGTCATGGCTGTTCTAGGAATGGCATAAGTGCACATATGAAGTTCGAAAAGAAATAACTGACTACGCTCATTGGGCTACGACAGCCCATTTTAGACAAATCGAGGATTGGCCGTACAGATACGCGTTTGGAATCGCAAACACTCCAGTCACCACGATGACGATCCTAGCTGACTCTCATGTGTTCGAGACTTTGCAGACGCCTGAATGCGAATGAGTTCCACGCGCTCGAGCTTGTTCACAACGTTGGCCGACCACCCCCGGGACAACTTCCACTATCTACGCGTTCGAGGTTCCTTTCTATCCACTGCGTCTGATTGATCTATGCGGAGGGTCAAGAGATTGAGCGATACGTGGCTTTCTATACATTTCTTTCTGGGGGCCTTTGGAGTACTCAATGAGTCTGTGAATTGTCGAATGCTCTTGCGGAATAAACCCTGCCTGGATGTGCTTTGATAATGAGGGTTTCTTAGACATATCATATGGTGACTACGATATATCATTCGGGCTTGTCAGCTATTCTTCCTGTTTTTCGTTCCAGAGTTTAAGGGCGAGAGGCTTCCCTTATCGCTGAATACGTTTTCGTATTATTCACTGTGGTTTTCCTTAATCAATTTGCCGGTACGGTTGCTTTTCCTTGTCTGACCCTCACCTGGGCAGTATCGTCCACTGTAAATGCTTTTTTCTCTCTTCTTTGCGTATATGGCTTTCTCTTCATCTCCTAATGTTCCTTTGATACATAAAGTACCTCATCGAGAACAAAATATGAAACCCAAATACTCGTCCCTTAATAATCATAGTCAACACCTGTCTCATTCTTTTCATAACTCTGGTTCACTCTGCCAAGTTGCCTCGCCAACTTTCCCTTCCGTGCATCGATAGCTGCATTCATGTACTCCCATCCATCCTCCTTACCATCCTGGTCAAATTTCTTAACCTTGACCTTAGTCCCCGCTACAAAGATGTCCAATCAGCGCATGCCATGCATACCAATATTGAAAATGACTTACGAAGACCGCTCAGTTCTCCGTTGATGTAAATATTCTCCCATTGATTCTTCGGTGAAGAATATAGCTCATGCGCAATAGTGAGGTAACCATACTTTTTACCCTTGGCATTCCACCAGTTCCACGTATCGGTATGGATCGGTCCATGTGCAAACTGGTGGACGCCTTCAAGGTTGCGGAAATACATCATGGTAATGATATGGTTCCCAGCAGAGCGCTCATCTGCTCCCATCATGGTTTTGGAACCGAGGACTATTTTCAAGTCAGTTTTTCCAAGCGTAGTCAATGCACAGGATGTATCTGACATCCGTATGTTTCTCTTTCCTTCGCTAACTGGGCATACATGTTCTGTGCTAATGTGGCGATCTCGCGAGCTCCAGGAGCGAAAATTCCCAGAGGGCTTTGTGAATTGCGTTAGAATTATCATTTGCGGGGAGATCTTCACACTTACTGGTTTGACCTTGTGATGAGCTGGAAAGAAACCACATTCTCATCGGCTGGTTTGCTGGAATACACGCCTTCTGAATTGGGGATCTGTCCGGTAAATTTCCCCATAATGACATTGTCCATGAAGCGGTTTTTTTTCAGACCCACTGTCATGAGAAAGGTATCAATGACTCGGTACGACAGAATGACCATAGCCGGTAGAATTGCATAGAAAGCAGGGAGAGCCAGGACGGCAAGGCCTTGGGCGACCGCACCAAGCAGTAGCCATGTAGAGATGGAGAGCTGGTCTCTCATTATCTATTTTCATATCAGCTCACATTCACAAAAACTTTTTCCAAAAGATCCTCACATTAAACAAGGTGGTCATTGCTTTCTTTTTTGCCGCTGCTGCTGTAGGGCGCCCAGGCGGCGGAAGCATCGGCTGAAGTGGTTCATTATCTGCCATGCTTGATTTTACTAATGGAAAAACTTTGACAATTAATGTCGTTTATCAGGCGATCTCCAACGGGGAAAGTGGGAGTGAGATGTATTTGTGCGGTGGAAACGATGAATGCGATATGTCGAGTATCAGGAATACGAACATCGGCGACACATCATGTTTATACTTTGGTCACGAGATCAAGTTGCTGACCTTCCCATTCTAAGTTTTGGAAAATCAACACAATGAACGATTTCTGACTGGACTATACAAGGTGAAGGGCCCCTGTTCGTAAGCACTAGTGTGAAGTTTCGCTTCATCCATCCCTCTTTTGGCACAAGTACGCGCACACCATCAATTTCTGGGCTTCGGCCGAGTGGATTGTCACTATATGGCAACCTAGTGCATTGACCATGGATATGGATGACTCGCATAAAGACCGCCTACTTCGATTTGTTTCGCAATGCTCACCTTCCATTATTAGCTAGCAGTAGCTAGGTCGCTTTATGCCACGTATTGCAACGCTCAGCTTACGTCATGAGCAACTGAAAAGGGAACTATTTCTCCTGGGCGCCAGATAACTGACACGAGGGTTTTAGACGAAGAAAACATTTTGCGCTGCTTTTCGAAGGATTACATTTGACCTCGAGAGTAACTAACCTAGACACTCGGGTGGAAATAGGCGTACGTCACTCTTCTTAGGTTTCACTAAGACCCTCTTGACATGGAAACTTCCAAGCCGTCCGGGGTTTATTTATTTTTCTCCCACATAGTTTCAGAACGAATTTGCATCGGACATTACAATATTCGGAGTGATATGCATTGACGACGTTGACATACATTTATGGCTAATGAGATATCCGGAAATCTGACTCGCGTCCTTAATACGATAATATAAAGCTTACAACGGCGTGCTCCCATGATCATTCCAACCGAAACCAGGTTGCTATCAGCTATGCATATTCATATTAATCATTTTAGCCCTTAATTGTGCAGCGGCGCCCGAGATCGCCTTCCACGCTAGGCTCATGGAGATGCTCTTTCAACCACGAATCACATGATCATATAAGCCTAATGTTGTTAGTGAAATACATCGCAGGCTGGTTATGCGGTTTTAAAAACCTCGTGCGAAACATATGTCTGCTTAAAGTACCCCCTTCTTTACATTCTCAGCATTCGACTATTGAATCGTTGACGTCATGTTAATCACTGCTTCTTCGATTTGTAAAGGTAGGCATGAATGAAACCATAGGTCGTAGATTGACTTGGACTCACTACCCAACCAACTTCATCAACAAGGGCTTGCCGATCTTCAGCCTGTCCTTCAAAGCCTTCTCGATTCGGGTAGATACTCAGTTCTAACGGTATGCGAAAGACGGAACTTCCAAATACACCGTGCGAAGGTATATATTCTTTTGTTGCATGTGCTTATTGGAACCTTTTTGTATCACTCCGAAGTGCAGGAAGAACAGCTGAAGTCCGGCATGCGTTCTGGGGATGAGGAATTTGAGCAGGAGCCAAGTGAGCGATATGGTACCCCAACCTTGGTTCAATCAGGAAATACGTTCAAGACTGAAATATTTCCCACCGTCGACGCACTTTTATACACTGATTTGTACAACAAGCTTGTAGCTGCTATGGCTGGCAAGGGTGATGTACTCGTAAACCCTGCTGAGTCTCTTAGCGTTGTCCGGCTTGTGGAGCTCAGTGTTGAAAGCTCCAGGTCTGGAAAAACACTGGATGTCGATATCTGAACATGACAATACATGTCTACCTTCATTGCTGGTATTAACGGCCGAACGCCCGGGCATGTGGTTTCTGATATAATGTGATCGGGATGTATCACAGAAAGCAATTCTGGGCGCCACAGTATACAAAATGTTGGAAAAAGACGACCGGCAACGGTTTGCAAGGCGCCCATCAATGGCCTAATGTTCATTTGAACTGGCCCATCGGCCCCATCCGTCTAGCCGGTATTACCCATTTAAATCCAATTCCGCTTAGTCTGCATGTGACTGTCATGCGATGTGTTATAGGCTATTTATTGTCTATTTTTTGATTCAAAGGTGTGGATTTATATTCAAGGGTCTACTTTAAAGGAATCGGGGAGAGATTCGATCAAAGATATTCAACGGTCTTCAAGGTGGCAATGTTCCTATCTGCATCCTGATTCAATGGTGGGTATATTAAAGTAAATTCCGAAATACATTCCTTTATGCACAAGATGAGGGCCAGAAGACCACCGATGCCCGGCAAATCAAATCAATGCTTCATCTCATCGTCCAGGATGCTCCAGTCCCCTTTGGGCCTGAACCGATCCATATTTCGTATGACATTGCTAATACGGCGGCTCAAAGAACTATGAGGTATCATCTTTGTAGGCCTTGTTGATCTCCTCACTGACTCCTCAGGACGGGGCCAAAAGCCAGTGCGAGGATTTGTCTCGTCGCCGAGGACCTCCATAGCCCGTTGATAGTCGCGCATTGCGTACGGAAATTCCTCATCCAGTTCTGCCCTAGTCGGTTTTTCTGATAGCACAGGTTCAGGGGTCCGAGCTCGTTTTTTGGGCGTGTCCGACTTTCTTTTCTTGGGTGTTTGGGATGATTTCGCTTTCTGTACGCCGTTCGCTTTCTTTGCGCCGTCATCACCTAAGGTTGAGGCACGAGTGAAGCCAGTCTCGACGTCGTCGGGCATGTGGAACTTCTTGGGTGGCCGCTTGGGAGCGCGACCTTTGCGTTTTGGTTCGGGTAACTCCTGTTGCGAGTTCTCCTGCGGGATGTCGATTATTCGCTTGTCAGGCATGGGTCGGATACCAGCAGGGAGGATTCGAGCAGACAAATCGTCATGAAAAGTGAATCGTGTACCGCTGGCGATCATTTCCTGCATTTTTTCGTAGTTATCTTTGGCCTTGACGTAGGAATCTTGCTCCTTGCCCTTCATAAGAAGCAGTGTGATGTTTCCAGCTCGTTTGCGTCCAGTCCGACCCATGCGTTGCAGCATTCGGATCGGTGATGCAGAAGAATCATAACAAACGATACGATCCACCTCGCCAATATCCAGACCTTCTTCACCAATAGAGGTTGCAACAATGGTATTGTATGTTCCCGCTTTGAATTTATTAATGATGTCAAGCTGGGTTTTTTGGCTCATTCCCTCCGAGCCTTTGGCACTGGATTGACCAACGAAAATATGTGGTCGAATCATAGGTTCATATCTTTTCAATACACGCGAGACCTCCTCAGCACTGTCGCGGAAATGCACAAATATCATCACACGCGTCCCCGGCGCGCTGCTGTCGGTTTTCTCTTGTCCTTCTCCTGCATCCATGAAGTGATTCAAGATCACGGATTTCAGATATTCTAATTTAGGATGGCCGATGAATTCGGGGTTTTTAGACCATGGGTCAACATATGCGACAAGTTTCTTGAAGCTTTCGTTCTGCACGATTTGCTTTTGGTACTTGCCACCCTTCTGGCCATCGGTATTCGACTTGAAATGTAACAAATGACGATAAAAGGGGACGATCCCATGATATTTCAGCAAGTCAATGGCATGAGCCAAGCTAGCGAGGACTGTGAAAATGGCATTAACCATGCCCTTAAGCCCAAAGCTGGCATTTCGGCCAGCGTCGGAGGCCATCCATTGTTGTCTGGCTTTTGTCAATCCGAAAGCAGTAAGCATTAGAGGGTCTTTGCCCCAGTAAGCATTGAGTGTTCGAAGCTGATCCATCTGGGGCTGCAGAGCCTCCGAGATAAGGTCCAAACATAATTGAATCTCTTCCGAATATTCAAAGGTCTCAATCTCGATATTGCGAGCATGCACGTAGTCCCGAATGTCAAGAGAATTCTCAGTACGGATTTCTACCCGCGATATCTCCAAGCCGTCGATGACGCCCTGCACGGCTTCAACTGTCGACCCGGGTGTGGCTGTCAGGGCGAGAACACGGAAGCTGTTGCTGAAGCGCCGCATAAATTTTACTACTTCCACATAGGCATAGCCTCCAGTTGCACGATGGGCTTCGTCTACAACGACAAGCACAATTCGCTTGGGGTCTGCGATTCCAGTTTTCAAATCATTGATCAATGTCTGAGGAGTCATGAAAAATACGCGTTTTGATTGCCATTCCTGGGCGCGGATGCCCGGCGCTGCACCTCCAGTAAGCATGGTTGTTTGAGAGCGCGGAATGCCGGCAATGTCCAAACAAGCCGAAACTTGCTGTGACACTAATGGTTTGGTCGGGGCTACAAAGATAATCTGAGCATCTTTCGTCCAGCGGAACCAATTCAACATGACTGTCGCGGCGATGAACGTTTTTCCCAGACCAGTGGGCAAGGCGACGAGTAGATTATGGAAGAGGCCCTTTTGAGTGATATTGAATTGATAATCTCGAGTGGTACCCAAATTCGTCGGATACCACCACGTATTGAGTGCATCGTGGTTTAATTTGTGGTGGGTCGGGAGTTCGACTTTATCTGGCGGACCGGGGTCTTGATGTTGCTGTAAAATATCTGGATTTGATTGAATCATACCGTACAGGGTGGTTTGTCGGAAGAATGAAGGATTGCGGGAGGCGCTGGAGGAAAATGATGTCGTTGTTTGAGCAGGGCGTGCTACTGGTGATAGGCAGGGTGAGGAGTCGAATGCGTCGTCAGGGATATCATCGAGCTGGAACGATACGTCTTGTGGTGGAGCTTTGGTAATGCTAGCAGATTGGGGTCTTGCAGGAACAGCCTTGTTCACAGACTCTGTGCTTATTGTGCCTCGTGCAGCTTTCTCCACCTCAAATGAATCAAGTGAAGCTGCCAACGCAGCCCTTAGACCATCATAGTCGTCGTCAGAGAAATCGTCAGACTCTCGAACCCTCTCACTAGCCTGCGGTGTTGGTATGATATCAGGGCGACATGGAGGGTCCGGCTTTTTCCACCTCGGTCCACGTATTCGGTCAGGGCTCGAGTGAGGTTGCGTTAACTGGGTCACAAATATGTTTTCTTGGATGTTGCTGCGCTTCGGTATAAAACTCCGGTTTTTAGAGCGTGCGTCTACTCTGTCGTGGGCTTCGGTTATTTCGCTATCGTTGAATGCCTCTTCATCAATATCAGAGAACCCGTCTGTCGACGAGGCACCATCCCGGTCTTCATGGCGCGTCGGAGGTCGAACACGATGGCGTTTGGCTGGACGAAATTCAGATAGAGCGTCATCATCAGGTACAACAAAGTCATCATCGTCAAAGTAGTCGGATTCGTCAGAAGAGCGCATTGCCGTGGTGGCTTGTTGTAAGCCGAGGCGCGTCTAGAGAGATATGATCGTACTTTGTCGTATTATCGGGTGGCCAGCGAGGCCAATCGGGTTTCTATGGCCCCTTTTGAAGGCACCGGGCTTTCTTTCAGCTGCCAAAAAGCGGGATATTATCGGTAATACATCAACACTGCAGACGAAAGGTCAAAGGCGAAGGCGCGTCACGCGTCAACAAATGATGCAAAATTAGTGCCTCAGGCAGGAAATCAATTTCAACCCGTTTTGGAAACGACAAAAATAGCGAGAAGGGACAAGATAACCTTTGATTGTTACACTGGCGTTTCATGTACAAATTCTGGTCTATTCTTCATCACCTCTTGCGAGCACTCTATATCATGAATCATGGTCGCATATAAGACTCCCAAATGTTGAATCGATCCACCCAGATGCCCGCAAAACCCCTGCCCATGCCTTTTGGTTGAAATTCAATGTTGAACGGCAAATTGTTAAAAACCCTTTAAATAAGACGAAATAGTAGAAAAAAAAATGCAGTTCTTAGTATGCAAGAGATAAGATGCGAAGCCTGCAATCAGGATTCTTAGTCGTGCTTCTCGTAGCCGTAACCCCCGATGCCACCGGCATCATAAGTTTTGGCCTGGGTCGCCACGCCATTGCGAGGTCCCCGAACGGCAAGATCCTCTTTGAGCCACTTGAGGACCAATTCTCCGAGACGACTGTTCTCAGAGGTCCACTCTGGAACTTGATCGTGGAACGTTTCCACTGTTCCGAAGGCCTTGACTTTACCCAGATGCATGTGCACCAAGTGGCTGGGCCACTGTGCAAGGTTGTCGAGGATATGGGTAGCATATACAATAGTGCAAGGTCGTGTTTCAGTCTCCCGCTTCAGGAAAGCGAGGAAGTTGCTTCGGGAAAGCAGATCGAGGTCCACGGTGATCTCATCCAAAAGGAGAACCTTCCAAGGGCGCAACAGACCCATGGCTAGCTGGACGCGACGGCGTTCGCCATCTGACACGGCGTGCATGCGCCAGCGGAGATCAATGTCGAGGATATCAACAAGCTCGTCACGTCGCTCCGGGTAGGCATTTCCGCCCACCGAGGCGAGCAGTGTGGGGACATCGATGTCGGTGCGAACAATAGCGTTGAGCACCCATTCCACACCGAGGTAAGTAACTCCCTCAAGGCCGTCTTTAAATGGATCCTTGCCGCCCACCGTGATTGTGTTGGTAGGTGCCAAGCGTTTGCCTGAAACCAGACGAAGCAGTGTGGTCTTTCCCGCTCCGTTTGCTATGCGCAAGTATTAGCTGCTGAGCAGTCCCCGTGTGCAGGAGACTAAGTATTCGGAACAACATACCGCCAATAAGGAGCGTCCGGCTGCCTGGTGGAAGGCTTAGTATGACGTTTTCCAGCCCGTCTGAGCCGTCTTGGAACTTATAGGAGAGGTTTTGCACCTCAATTGAGGGGGACGCGGCAGAATCGGCCATATCGAGATTATTGCAGACGACGAACTTAGTATTGAGGAGTGGGATCGAAGACGAAGCAGCAGAAGTTTCTTCAATCAGGTGTTTCTTGACAAAGCTAAGCTGTGCTCATCTTAGCGCGGACTTTGCAATTACCGCGACGGATGAGGTAATGATCCCGCGATAAGATTCCAAGATACCCCGCCCTTTTCCTTCAACCACGGTTATTTTCACCGTATGTTAGATATTTTGCTCTTAGATCTTGGATCTTTGATATTTCTTCTTTGTTAAGTAAGTGAGTCAGGTTCCATTTCCAGAACCAATGACAATATCATCCACACCCACTTGAACAAGCCCCAGTTAGCAATGGGAATACCCCGCGATTGATGCAAGAAGCCTGGTGGCTAAGGGTAGCTCTATTCTCACTCGGCCCGTTGGAGTCAAATCATCAATATCGTTTCCATTTAATGAATCGTCACATCTCGAATCCTAGTTGTAGAATTGAATGGCGTTGCTCATCAACGGCTTTACGTACATTTGTCTGGCAATGCAACCTTATGTGGGTTTCATGGTGGGTGCTATAGATCCCCCGGTAGGCGAGCAGCAATCAATTTTGATGTCAAACACTCCAGCAGACTTGATTGATTGTATTAAGAGCCATTTTCGCAATAAACAAGTAGTAAGTGTAAGTGCAGATATCCTAGAGAATGATTTTACTCGCAATGCGCCACTTCGTCGTTCTTATCCGTCTCGGTGGTCGGTAACCGGACGGTCGACTACTTTAATCGTTAGATTGCCATGCATATTCTGCATTGAATCAGTCCCATACTAGGGCTGCGGCCAAAAATAAACTGGTAAAATATTATTCCGACATGGCCTATGTGACATAAGGTATCCACCATCAGCCCTACCCCAAGCCTTATTCTCAAAGTGCAAACCGGGGATTCCGATCAAACAGCAGCTACATACAGCGGATGGTCGGGTCAAAATGACTGCTTAGAGGCTCAGTTTAATAGGTTGGCATGAATGCGAAGTACATATAACTGAACGATACTACACATGCATTGCGTGGCGGTTTATTGAACCTGACTAGACAGTACACCGTCGGTCAGTATGTTGAATGGTGCGGATCAACCGCAAGAAGCAAACAATTCCAAAGAGAGCCAGAAACTAGACGGAGTGCAAAGAACAAAGGAAGGAAAATGATGATCAAATCGCATCAATGATGATGAAGCAGGATAAATTGCGAAAAAGAGGGGAAACACGGGTGGAGTTGCATCTGCAATCTGCATACGATCATCTCGGGCTTGTGCGGTCCAATTGTGAGTTCAGATCATGTTGCAATCTCTGATAGGATCGTTCTCATGCAGCCAGCATGATTAGATAAAAAGACTCCTTCCAATCCTGGTTACCCTCTGATGATCAAATATCATATCCCGTCGCACTGTCGGTGCGTTCTCCGTTTGGGCGGCAATCTACTCGTCATTGCCAAGCAAGTGTATCTCATTTATTTCAGAGTAAATGTCAATCTCGGGTGTTCGCGGACATACTTGACTCGCAGTTGGGTCACTTTATTGGTTCGTCCTTGCGCGTCGGGGTCGCCCACCATTTCCTGAATGCTGTCGGTTCCAGGACCCCTTGCCCCCTGTCCGTCCCTCTTGTGACTGCAAATGCACTATCGAGATTTGTGTCCTGGTTTATCCTGTAAGCAAGGGTCAGTGTAAAGTTTCTTGGTCAAAACGGATCCCTTATACTCACCCCGGCCCAGCTTCCAATACCCTGCAAATCGTGACGCTGCATGGATTGAGACTGACTAGAGTAGGGAGATTTGCATCAATTTTATTTTTCATTTGTCAAGACTCGTAGCAGGGAGCAGTACGACGTACCTTGTGGGAGAGGTCTGGCTAGAGCTCGCAGTGGCGGCGGCGCCTGTGCCTTGAGGGCTCGAGGCCTCTTTGGGGGCACTTTTCGTTGGTGTTTTCTTCGGCTCCATGGTGGAAGTAAACAGTCAATCTAGACTCCCAGATATGGAGATACAATGGAATATATAGACAATTCCAAGCTTGATGGATTTGTTGGCACATCCTCTGGAATTTTGATACCGAGGGTCCGGATGGTGACACTTTATAACCATCCTCATAGTCACATCTCCGCCAAATAATTCCAACTTCCTGACTCGTGTTCATCAGAGCGCCATTCAAAGAGAACCGTTTGATGTGGAGGATGGCGAATGCAAGATGTTGGGCATGATGGTCGCTAGTAGCCGGTGAAGATCTCGAGCCAATCAACTCGTAACAAACGCGCGACAACTTGGAAAGACTCCGGACTTATGCCCAAGCAGAGCCTCAATTTACAGGCCAACACCCCTCTTTTATGAAGCATCCGGTTGCCTTGCCATGCACATGCGGACCACCCTGCGGACCAGATCCCCGCTTTTTGGAATCTTTTTCTCCGTTCCTGGGTCTTCTGGGGTGATATCAATAAAGGCAACCATTTAAAGATTTTCTAACTGTGCAGACTCTCTCTAATCAAGATGATCGTATTACCGGTGCCGCCTTTCCGGCAAATTTGTGATTTACACATATCATCCGCCTTGACTTTGCCTTCAAATGGGGACCGTGTCTACTAGTTCGGGACGCTGAGCCATCAAAGGGTTTCATTCCTCCTCGGGAGTAAGGCTATTCTAGCTCAAGGTTCCATGGTTCCACGGTTCTCACGAGTAGTCCCTAGTTGGGTATCTACTTCCCCTAGTGATGAGTTGGCGGTTTCACAAGATTACAACACTTCAGACCACGAGCTCAGATTGGAAAGATGATAACCAGTGATTTGAGAGCATTGGCCATGTTTTAATCTATAGTGGTTTAGATCCTATCACATGCACGTCAGCACTGCAATCGGTGCGGAGAATTTGATCCGGAATTATACATCCCCGGATGCTTTTATGTAGGTATACGGTATACCAGGCATAGTCTGCATTTTGAAGTCACCTAGATAGCCATTATCCTCTCAGTGTATCCTTTTTTGTGCTCTACAAGTAAGCAAGTAAGCAAACTTGTCTTTGCTACTATCAGGAGCATATAGCATCGTCAGACTTCTATACATGTGTTGTTCTGATAACGGCGACACCGGCGCGGCGGGGCTCGTGAGTAGCCAGAGAAAAAAGATTAGCCACCTTTATCGCAGTGTACATTCATTTCGAGGAAGTCCCATTATCGATACTAACATGCATTACAGTTTATTGCCACAGTAGAACTGTTGTAATTCGCAGGCATGTAGATCTCTCGATACTTTGCTTGCCCTCAAGGTGATAATTGGTCATAGTGGAGAACCGCACGAAGAGATCCGCGTCTGCGATTCTGCCACTTTTCCTCCTTCCCCGCGCATCATGACCAACGCCATGGCCCCCTCACATACTGCCCTCAACTCCATCTTCAAATCACTAGGCAGTTCACGATGGTCACTCACTCGTTCACTACGCAGTACAAATGCGAACGAAATCAATGGGCAACTGAGCGGGACAGCGACCTTTGCCCAGCTTCCCACCGCGGATCAGGATTGGCTCTACACCGAAAGTGGCCAGTTCCCCGCCTCCGCACTCCCCCCTGCACTGGCCGGCATGGCAAATGCCACCTGGTCGAAAAAGTATATTTGGCGATTGAGCGATGCGACGTCACAGCTTAGCGTTTGGTTCGTGAAAGTCGGCTCCGGTCCCGATGAGGCCGATTATCTCTTCCACAACTTTGATTTCACCGACGATGGAAGAATCTCTTTAGAAGGCGGCGAAGAACATTTCCCTCCTGTTCCTGCTCTTCCTACCAATACTCGGGATGAACAGACTTATGTTCTTCAGGCCCGGGGGGATCATCTTTGCATTAATGATATGTATCGCACGTCATATGCGTTCCGGTTTCTCCGTGACACCGAGGAGTTAGTGAGCTGGTCCAGTTTACATGTTGTACGAGGTCCAGCGAAGACTCAGGAAATCCGCAATCAATATGCGCTGCAAAGAACGTGAATGCCCAGGAAGGATAAGATTGACAAAGTCGCCAATGTGGAGTGACAGCGAGACGACAAAATGGGAATTTTCTTTTTTTGAAATGCCCAGGTACTACCGGGGAATCTTAATTTTTACTTGTGTCTTATCGCGCTTGAAAATCCTGGCGCATCACTATACCTATTACTGAAGTTTTTTCAGGTCTTCGTCATTTGAAAGGTGCAATTCTTCTGGCTACACTACTGGTCGCTGCTAAAGTCAAAGCCCACGCCAGGATTCCGAAGGCGTTTAGCATTTTTCATTTTTCATTAGCATACAACATTCAGGCTGATCTCTCTTGGGCCTACTTGTACATGACGGTAAGGTGAAAATAATCAGAACTTCAAGTTGCGAGCACTCGAGACCTCCCCTCAAACAGCCCAGCCATCTTTCCCCTCCTTTCGGCACATGGCCCATATTATATGACACGAAGTGCATCAGTAAGATTAAAGCTTGCGTACGCATCTGAACAAAAACGTGCTAGTCTCTAGAGCTTCGTATATTATTGTGCGGGCTTCTCATCATATATAGTCGGGATGTGGGGGTCTCAGTCTAGGGCTGGAGTGGCCCACAGAAGCTTTATCTCCTCAGTGCCAATCATCTTCCCGCGTCGAGCTTAATCTCCCCGGATTGTCCCCTGTCATCAATAGTTCCTCTCCACCATCCCGAGGTTCACCCTGATCAATGCATCAATTTGCGGGGAGTTTGCGGGGAATCTTCACAGCTTGAATTATGCGTGTCCACATATTGCGTAAAGTATTTAAAGTCAGGACTTGAAATGCGAGTCATGATTCCAAGAACCAGACACGCAAAATATCCTGCAGCCTCTCATTTGCATCTCTGACACAATGGCGGCCCGATTCCTCTTGCTTTTTCCTGCGCTTGCGCTGGCATCGATCACAATTGAGGATCCTTCTAATGTGATCAACCCTGCATCATGGGCGGCGGATAATGCTATCGTGCCTGACTATGATATTGCAATGGTTAGCTCACAGCCGTCTGATAGTATGTACAACATTCGATGATTTGATTGAAGTGACAATTGGATCGCATGCTGACACATATCCCAAGTCCTGGCAACTCACAAGGTCGACGGAAAGACTTCAAGCGCAAACCATGTTACTTGGTCCGCTACGGCCAATGATACCAGTGTTCTCCTCGTTGCAAACGACGCCAGCTTCACCGGCACATATATGAACTTCGAAAAGAGTGGATATTCCACCAATCTGAATGATGCGAGTTTCTGGGGCTTCAATGCTGCAATCAATGTGGTAAGTCATTCTATCATCCGTCCTACATCAACACGTAGTGAATTACCTCCCCTTACCCAAGGCCAACGCTTCCACCGCTGTTTTCGACAAGATCAACGTGACTGTCCACAATGGCGCAGCTCAGGTCTACTCATACGGAACCGACACCGTTGTGCACGTCAACAATGCCTGGCTTTACTCCTCCGGCCCAGTCAGCCACGGCCTGTACGCCTCAGGCAACGGAACCATTATCGGCCGCAACATCGAAGTCTACTCTGGAGGCAAGCGCTCCTCCAGTTTCTCAGGTGATTCGCCAGGCGGGTACATCTACGTCTACGACAGCGTAGCACACTCAGCCGGTATCGGCTCCGCCACCTTCTACGCACTCGGCGAGATCCACGCCAAGAATGTTGTCAGTCTTTCAGAAAACGGACCCGTCGTTTTCTCTGATGGTGCGCAGACTGCCGATCTGATTGACTGTGATTGTACTGCCGGTCTGCTTGGTGGTGTTGCCATGTTCAGTAGCTCCACCCTCCAGAGTGGAGCAGTGTTGAACTTGACTAACACCAAGTTCACCACGACTGGTTCTGAGATGCCGGGACTGTGGTTCGGCAACCTCGTTGCTGAGGCTTACTTGACCAACTCGCAACTCGTTACTAAGTCCGGCATTCTCGTTGTCGCAAATTACTCGCAGATCACCCAGGACTTCGATTACTATGCAGGATACGCCGATAACAATGATTTGTCCCCTGCTCAGGTGGCTATAACTGTTACCGAGTCTGATATGACTGGTGATCTTGTTGCGTACAATGGAAGCTCTATCGATTGGTCTTTGGCTAAGTATAGCTCCTGGACTGGTACCGCTTACTCTGGATATGGAGACGCTTCCTTTGGTGTTAGCCTTGATGCTACGAGTAATTGGACTATGACTGCCAATACTGTTGTTCAAAACTTCACTGATTCTCTTACGAGCTTGAAGAACATTCATAGTCAGGGACACACTCTGTACTATAATGCTACTGTGAACACTTGGTTGAAGGGGAAGACTGTTAGCTTGCCTGGCGGCGGTTCGGCAAAGCCTATTTCTTCCGCCTCTACGAAGTCTCGGGCTCGCGGAAGTAGCTGGCGGAGCCAGAACTAAAGTGAATAGACTTTAATGGTCGGTCTAACAGGATGGGTTGTATAGCGGGAGAAATGAATCAAGCTTATACTTGATAAACACCCTAAACCAATCATTAATTACACAACCCTGTGATTCTTTCAAGCTAGTGTACAGCTATACTCGCAATTAACTTCCGCATTTCACGCGGAGATACTACATACTTGTAATCTTTCACTCGTCTATCTATTCTTGAGTAGAATCATCCGACATTTAGCGCTAAGTCACCGGATGATAATGCTGACAATTTATCATTATAAGGGACTCCACAACCTTTCTCATCTTTCTGGCCAAATCTCAAAATGTCAAGTACATGCCAGACTTAAAATTACGTCCATATCGTTTGGTGGTACGCATTCAGGGCTTCAATTGGGAGTCAACAACGGACAGATTATTCTTCCAGCGGGTAAGTTTCCCACCTTTTAAAAAGGTGTTATCTCTGGTGTTGACGAATAATCTCTTCTCCAGAGCGAGGGGAGCCCCGTGGTTAGCCCATATCGACCGTCCCACTCCCGCACGATCCGGATTTTATCAGTCGCCATGCGCTCCTGGAACAAATTCAAAAGAAGGCTTTGATTCCAGGGTCTAGGATAGCTCTTGTTGGACTCGGCGGCGTGGGGTCAGAATAACTCGTCCTCAAGGCGGCTCATTGACCGCTAATTATAAAATAGAAAACCCAGCTTGCGGTCGAATACTGTCACCAGGTTCGACAACAGTCACCCGATACGTGGATCTTCTGGGTCCATGCGAGCAATGTGGCTCGCTGCGAGAAGAGTCTCCGAGAGCTTGCGGATCGAGCCAAATTCCTCATGATCACAATACCAATATTTTCCAACTCGTTAGCGCCTGGTTACAAGGCGAAGTAGTCGGCCAATGGGTTCTGGTTCTCAATAACGTTGATGATGATGAGCTCCTTCGTAAGCCATTGACTACTCAGAGCAATGACTCGACGCAACCACCACTGAGATACCTTTTTCAAAGCTTGAATGGATCCATCATCGTGACAAGTCGCAATATAGGAGTAGCTTTGAATATTGCTCGTCACAGTGATATCATCAAAGTGCAACTGATGAATGAGGCCGAAGCGCTAAACCTGCTACAGAGGAAGCTAAGCACATCCGCAGAGCAGCAGAGTATGATACAGCTAGTCAAGGCCCTTGGCTATATGCCACTGGCGATAGTACAGGCCGCAGCATATATCACACATCATATGCCTCATTTCTCAGTCTTGGAATATTACGAGAAAGTGCAGAAAAGTGACCGAAAAGCAGCACGACTCCTTGATTATGAGGCCGGTCTTCTTTACCAAGATTGGGAGGCCAAAAACTCCGTCCTACTCACATGGCAAATTTCCTTCGACTATATTAAACGGAAACAACCGTCTGCAGCGGATCTCCTCTCTCTCTAATGAGCTTCTTTGATCGACAAGAAATACAGGAGAGTCATCTGCGACTTCAAAAAAGCCAGGTAAATAATACAAAGTCGCACCTAGAGAGGCACGAAGAAGACTATAGTTAGGATGAAGACACATCATCTGAATCTAAGGTAGATGATCATCCAAATGAAGATTCTACCACACTAAGCCACTATGCACTAATCACAGTCGGGGAGGACAACAGCATGTTTAGGATGCATCGACTAGTGCAGGTCACAGTACGCGCGTGGCTAAAAGTCCATAGCCAGCTCGAGCAGTGGAAAGAGCAATTCATATATTATCGATCGCTCTTTTTACACATCAAGTCGGTGGAATCACAACCCCTAAGATCTAAGGATTCTATATAGTAATGGACTAGTCTGCTTTATAGAGGCGCGTTGTATGCGCTAGAAAGCGGTAATATCACAGAAGCAAGAGAAATGGCATACAAATCAAGGGATTATAGGTAGAAGGCCTGGGGTGCTGAAAATGAAGACACTCTTGCCAGTAGTGCAATTTTAGTAGACGCATACCGACAGGAAGGTCGATGGGACGATGCTAAGCAGCTCGAAGTGCAGGTCATGGAAATAAGCAAGAGAATATTCGGCGCGGACTATCCTCTCACGCTGTCAAGCCTGGCTAATCTTGCTTCGATATATTGGAACCAAGGCCGATTGGATGAAGCCGAGCAGCTCGATACGCAGGTCATGGAGACTCGTCAGATAAAGCTCGGCGTGGACCACCCTAGCACGCTGACGGGTATGGCCAACCTTGCTTTCACCTGGCAATCTATAAGTCGAAGTAAGCAATAAACTTGCTTCAAACATGCGTGACCAAATAGCAACGAAAACCAGGTCCGACTCATCCACACACATTGTTCAATTCGAAAACCCTGTGCTATAATAGCAAACCAGGCAGCTCAGTATAGACGAATAAGACTTGCTGCTCCAAGGCTTTTGGCGCGTGCTCTGGTCGGGGCCTAGAGGAGACAAGGGATAGACGAACGTCGCATTGTGGTGGATATCAAGCATGGAAGAGAAGAACATAGGTATCAAGAGGCAGAAACGCTGATTTATGTATAGAGGGTCAGTTGGGCATGTGGCTCTGATAAATATGTTAGTCTTGTGCTTATTAGACCCTATTATCATCGGGCAGTATAGGTAATCAGTTGCTATATTCATGACCATTCAGTCCACTTAAACCTCCCTAGCATAAGGCTATGACATCGGTACAGTACTCAAGTTTGCCGCAGTAAAATTACATCTATGCACATAAAAGGCTTATGTTGAACGGGCTTGCAGCTTTTTCGACATATATGTTTAGAATATTTATTCACAAGTTTTGCGAAATACACCTCCAGAAATTTGACTAAGAATTACACAGAGCAAAGGAGAAAAAAAGGTAAAAACCTCGAAACGAAAATAACCCTCCATATTCCCATGCCCTAATGCTTCGTAGAGAGGACTGAAAGACTCTCAGCCAAAAGACGCCGTCCATTAAACGTGACGCGAAAAAAACCAAAACCAACCCAAAATTGAATGACACAGTGAGCCGGAAGATTAAAGGGGAGTTTATAATAGCGAGAAGCAAAGGCATCGATCAGCGATCAATGAGCATTGCGTTGAATATCGAGGGAGCGAGGAGTGTCGGCTGCCGCAGCGAGATGGAGGAAGGAGGATGAGGAGGATGTGTTGCCACTATCAGCGGCATGCATGACAGGTGTGCCACCAAATGGAGGTGACCCGACGGGAATGCCTGCACTCCCGGTGGCCATCTGCTCTTTGAGGGCGCGGTATTCGGCCATCTGGGTCTGCAATTGTTGCATCACTTCACCGATGGGAACAGCGTGATCTTCGAGACGATCGCCTGGTTTGAAAGGACGCATCAAGTTCCGCACAGAAAGAGTATTGATAGTTGCCTAGAGCCTTTGTAAGTATAATGTGAAAAGAGTTAGGGGGAAGAGATAAAAACTTACCTCAATTCTAGTGACCTGTTGGTCAACCAGACTGATCACCGTGGAGTCGTTCAGTTCGCCACCGTGGTTCTTGACCATGTTGAACAGAGCAACATTAGGCTCTCTGAGCTGTGGATTGGCTGGATTCTCCAAGGCACCACAAATCCGTTCCAGTCGGAGGGTAACTTCCCAAAGACGCCAAATCAAGTCAGTCTTGAGCTGCAGTTCCGAGTTAGGCGTGACCTGAGCCGGGCCACCGGCATCGTTGGCTTCTTCCAGAACGGCCAAGCGACCGGCGAGCGAATGTGGGTAGACAAGGTAGAGCGGTTCTGGATTCTCTAGGCCCTTCAACTTCCTCTCGCCCTGGTCTTTGATCACGAATCCTTGGCTATTGAGTTGCTGTAGCTCGCGACGAATATTGTGGCCTAGACTGTCAACTCGTGACTGACTGTCGGTAGAACTGGTCGACGCAGAACGTTCGGCATCCGCAAATACCTCCAGATTGCGCTGGATATCACTCATGAAGTCGGACGAGACAAACGTCTGACCACCGTCAGCAACGGCAGAGACTCGAGACGCTCGATTCACCATGGGGCCAAAATAGTCCATGCGATTGGTCACGGGGTCCTTTTCGCAGACTGGCTCGCCCCAATGTCCTCCCATGCGAACAGACAGACCACGGAAGATAATGTTGTTGTCCATGTCCATAACGACTTGACATTGTGGCTGTTCAAGGATCTCGGTAGGCCATTCGGCTTCAAGAAGCTGATTCTGACAGTTGAAGCACCACAGCATGGCAGCAGTGGTTGTTGCAAACGCCACCATGAAAGCATCACCTTCTGTCTTGACTTCATAGCCACCAATGATACCGAGTTGCCGTCGGAGGATATCATTATGGATCTGAATAGCGGAGCGCATAGCATCCGGACATGTTTCCCAGAGGCCGGTTGACTTTTTGATGTCAGTGAAAATGATAGCCAGCTCACCAATGGGAGCATCGACATAATCGAACCGCGCAAGGCGAGAATCGCTGGGTATATCGCGAGGCTTCTTGCGAAGCTTGGATGTAGAAAGAAGCTGATCTTCCGGGAAGGCAGAAGGACCCAAGGAAACGCTAGGCCGTGGCCACTTCTTTTGCTTCTTCTGCAGCTCACTCACGCCAAGAATCATCACCATTAGCTTGTTGGTAGCACCAAATGAGATCGCCAGATCTCGAAGTTTTTGAGCCGCGAACATAAGGTCTGGGTACGCCCCCCGAGTAATATCGACGACAAGTTCGGGTGTCACATAGTCCCAAAGCTCCTTTGAAGCTATAATGATCATCTCGTCTTGTTCTGTCAAGGTGGTGTGCATTGTGGATGGGGCGGCAATGACGGCTGGCATCATCGGGAAATGACCAAAGCATCGAGACACAGTGAGGGTATCGTTCAGCTTGCCATTGCGGGCCACAAAGCCACCCGCGGCACGAATGCGAGCTCGTTCAGTCGCTTCAGCGGGATCGTGGACTTTCGTGAGATAGCGGAGCGAGCCATCGGATCTGACAAGAACTGCCTGCGCATCACCGACATTTGCAGCATACAGGTCCATGTTGTTCAAGTACAACACGGTGGCAACTCCACCAGACTGAATATCGTCTTGGTTGAGTTGTTTGGAAGCATTAGATCCGCGATGATATTGCCGAAGCTCGCGATCATCAATCGATCTGTAGGCAGACCCTGCCATGTTCTTGTTCAGGGCTAGGAAAGCCCGTCTTAACGCATCAATAGGACTTTCGCCCTGATCCCGGTGAAGCTTTTTCAGCTCCTGAGAGAAGGTAGGCGTGAAGTGTTCATGTAGATATTTTGCGACTCGAGAACCACCGCTCGAGTTGATTTGGCCATCGAACATGCCAACCAATGTCTCAACATTATCTGGTTTCAAACGTGGAACGATCATGTCGATGATGGACAAATGCTCGGTCCGGCCCAGCGTATCTGCCATTCCATAGGCTAAGGAGCCGGCCAATGAGGCAGATGTTCTCACGCGGCGGTCCTCCGTCTCCTCTGGAATGGTGGGGATAGTAAGAGTCACATCCATTAATCCCAATACTCGCAGGTGAGTCAAGGATGTGAAATCAGTGAGATCTGCACCATTGCCCGAAGGTGGGCCCAAGGATGAAATATTTGGTTTTATCTCAAGTCGCTTGTTACCTGAGAAGTTCAGGTACTTAAGGCCGCGGTTCCAATTCCAGTTCCAATCATAAGGCCAGTTGGAGACATTATACTTCAGACCATTGCTCCCGACATCGAGAATAGACAGTTTGCTGACTTTGCACAGCTCTGCTGGCAGGACCTGGAAGCGGTTCGCATTTATATGGAGAACCTTGAGTTGGTTGATTTCTTCCAGGTCATCAGATGGAAGGGAAGTCAACTCATTGCCGGACAAGTAGAGCTCTGATATCAATGGCCATCGTCTAAGAACCCCCGGGGGAACCTCGGTCAGTTCGTTGTAGGAGAGATTAACGATTCGCAACTCAGGAAGCCGAATTAGTTCACGGAAAACATCGTCTTCCAGGCGATTATCAGCCAAGTAAAGGTTTCGAAGAGAACCTGCGAACGTGATCACTGTCCCTTGTTGGGAGAAGTATGAGTCCTTTCTAGAGTTCGAACTCCCTTCTGTATTGGCCGATCGAGATGCTGCCGAGACTTTTCTAGACTGACCAACGGATGGAACGATTGACGGATTTCGATAGGAGCCGCTTGGTGATGTCCCTGATGCAGGAGGCCCACCAGAACTTTCACTTTCTCGGCGAGTATCAACTTCATTGAGTGGTCCCAATTCTTCATAGCTAGGATTGCCCATAACTCCAGGGGTTGATACAGGGGTTGGTGCTGGTTCGCCAGGCATTAACGGAACTGGTGCACCATGCTTTGGGAAGGTTGCCAAGATATTGGTTGACACATTCAGTGTTTCCAGCTTGGAACAATGCCAGATCTCCTCGGGTAGGGCCTTCAAATTACACTCTCTGGCATTGAGATCCCGAAGTTCGGTTAGGCATCCGATAGTGGGAGGTAAAGATGAGAGCGGGTTTTTGATGATGCTGAAATGTTCAAGGCGACGTAATTTGCCAATCTGTACCGAAACTGATGAAAGATGGTTCTTGTCCAAGATTAATTTGGAAACATTAGGCATGTTTTCATACATCCCGTCGCGAAGCTGAGAGAGTTTGGCGGATGCAAGGTTGAGTGAAGATAGGGTAGGCATGGGTGCGTCAATGTCGAATTGGGTCAAGGGACAGTGATCCAAGTGCAAGCTGCGCAGTCTCGGGAACGCTCCCTTGAACTTGGATACCAAGTTATGGCCAAAGAAGACCTGCTCCAGCCGTGGAAGCCGGGAAATACTATCGATATTTGAGACTGCATTGAAGCGCCCATCGATCTCCTTCAGGTTCACAAGCTTTTGGAAGGACTGATCAAGGGGCCCACTCATGTTATTATTCGTCATCCAAAGTCGCTCCAGCGTGGTCAGCCGACCAATATTCGGTAGCTCTTCAATCCCGTTAAAGCTGATGTCCAGGTCAACCAGACTTTTCAGCTCACAGAGACAATCCGGGAAGACCTTGAAGCTATTTGAGGACATGGTCAAGCTTCGAAGAGACTGGAATTTTGCAAAATAGCTGGGCAATTTCGTCAACTGATTGTTTGCCAATTTGATGCTCACAAGACCGGTGAGTCGGTCAAGACGTGCATGTTCCAATTGGTCCAAGTTGTTATTGGACACATCAAGATACGTCAATCGACTCGCTAAACTGAAACTGGTCGGCAGGTATGTGGCCTCGTTCCCAATAAATTTGATCTCTCGCAGATTGATGCAGCTTTGAATGAAGTCCTTTGGAACATCTAGCGATAAATTCCGAGACAAATTTAGAGAGATAATCTCCGAAGATTTCTTGTAGAGGGTGATGGGGATTGTAACGAGGCTTCGACCTTGAAGATCCACATGGCTGAACTTCTGCATCTTGCTGAAGCCAGGATCGGCTTCTAGGCTGGTATATCCGCTCAATTTCGTAGGCAAGAAGATGAAGCGACAGAGATAACTGTGGTCCTCGCGACCGATGTCTTCTATGCGGTCCTTCTCTGTGTATCCGACTTTTTCTAGAAGCTGCTTCTGCATGAGGATCGGGCGCTCTTTGTGGTCAAGTTGTCGGGACAGATCATTCGTCCGTAAAACGATCTCGTAATTATTCAGATGATCAGACAAGAACGATTTTCGACCGAGCATGTAGAGAATCTCGGCGACTGTTGAATTCAGGCCGGCGGAAAGCGTGGCAAAGGTATGATCTATGCGGAAGACTCGGATGAAATAAGAGGGTCCGTCACGGTCACGAAGGCCTGTAGTGGGCTTCGGTGCGGTATCCTGTGCTTCCAATTCCATGTCATTCTGCTGCTTCTTGACCTGCCAACTGTCGGGCGCGTGCCAGCTATCGTCGACCATCTGATCTTGCTGCATCATGTCAGGGAGGTTGAGTTCTTCGCGCGGCGTGGTTGTGCCGTCCAGGCCGCGATTGACCAGTCCTTGGTCGGTGCGAACAATACCATTGAGATCCGTGAGATCAGTGTTGAGCTTGAAGACATGACTGTCGTCTTTTTGAGACGGACCATCTTTAGGGAGTTCTCCCAAATGAGTGAAGCCGCGCCGAGGAAACTTGCGCGCACCAATCCCAAGCCCTTTGCCAGATTCCTTCTTTCGATCTTGATCCGCTGGGTCCATATGACGGGGGGTAGATGTCCCTTCAAGACTGGGCTGTCTGAGGCGGTTTGGGGACTGGTCGCGCTTGGTCTTGTCATGCGGTTTGTGAGAACCTGGCTTAAGGTGTCTTGCCACTCTGTCAAAGATGCCACGTTTAGTTGGTGGACCGCCGGGGGAGTTTTGACCGCTGTCGCGGTATATAGCGCTCTGCACACTTGGAGTTGGACTCGCAGACCGACCACCAAGATTGGTGGCTGAACTCATAGCAGTAGACGAGGTGAGGTAGCTATCATTGGAGGGCTTAAGCCCCAGGAAAAGGTCATCGCGCCCCCCAGAGGGGCGATGGTAGCCAGCCAGGTCACCTGCAAGCGTAGGCCTTTCTTCCTTACTCCGAGAATGTCTGTGTCCGTTGACCCCGCGTCGACTGGAATCCCGAGTTCCAGAATTGGTTCCAGCACGAGATTCAAGTCTTTGGCCGTCGGGTCCGATAGGTACTTGGCGTACAGGGGCTTCTCCATAATGGGAGACATCCTTTATGTTCTGATATACCCAGGGAGTGATATCACTTGATGGTAGGGGTGTTTCAGCTCGTGGTCGCGAAGGCCGCTGTGATGGGTCTGATCCGTCGGAATTTGCTCGTTCACGGGCCTTCAACTGGTCGATAGGTCCTCCTCGTCTGCTTGGGGGGTTTTGTTGGCCATCATCTGGCTCGTCGGAGGCCGTGTAGTCATCGGTGGCTACCTTAGATTTTTTCCTCCATTTATGGCTAATACTTGATTTGGATCCTTGACTGCTTGTGATGCTCGCAGTGGATGGTCTCCGATGGTCCCGATTATAATCCATCTCAGCTGGTTCACTAGCGAAAGTCCGTCCTGTTGTCGGGCGAAACGTTGCAGACGCTGGAGATGCCTCATGCTCGGAATAGTCATTGAAAAAAGTCCCAGCTGCGTCTGAGCCGGCTGTGGTTGCCCACGGTGCAATCGAATCAAGTCCATCTCGACTAGAGCGAGCGGGGTTGGTAGGTGGGGGGTGTGGGCTGGAATTGAAGGATCGTGTAAAATCATCACCAGCCCCAAGAACCGCAAGCGCTTTTCGATCCTTGCTGAAGCCAGACCCTTTACGTTCTTCGGTGGGCGAAATATCCGGTGAACTCCATGACCAATGTGAAGACCCCCAATCGATTCTCGGAGCTTGTGACGATCCGGATCTATCTACTATCAGTACATGGGCCAGATCATGGTTGCAAAAAATCTGCAGCTCCAAGTCGAGTCACGAAGCTCATCATCGAAGATTTCGATGCTTACCTTGCCATCAAAGTGCCGGGGAACGGCTCAGCATCACCACTTGTAGGTGCTGACTTGGTCGGGTTCCTGGGTGGGCCCTCGCTATCCCGTACTGTTTCTTGTGATATCCAGCTGGTATTCCCAGAGCTCTCAGAGCCCTGACGATCAGCTTGGTCATGCTCCCGGACGGGCATTGCTGATCCGGGGCCTGGGCGTATCCCTCCGGGGGTGCGATCAAGTCACAGCCAGCTGGGATTCTAAGGATCGCGAAAACTCAGCGTAGGTCACCATCAATCGCCGTGAAGCTTATCGTAAGCAGCTGTGAAGTGCAGCTGTGTTCTGTAGTCGTATCGATACGCCGTTACCAGCGTGCGGAGCTTAGATCCGGGGGCGCGAGCGCGATTCGGAAGAGCGATAACTCAGCGGTGGATCAAAGGGTCCGATTATATATGTTGAGGTGATTTGACGAGCAGGTCTCATCGATGTGCGGGGCGCTATGGATGCGGATCCAAGGAAAGGGCGCAGGACACGCCGCCAGTTGAGTGGGGAGGGGCGAGCACGGGCGTAAAAGGTTCGGGCGTGACGTTATTTCCAGTGCGCCGCTAGAGCATGGTACGGGCACAAGAAGCGATCGCAATGCAGGTCGAGCTAAGTTTGGGTCGCGGCGTGGTCCGGTGTGTGTGGTTGGGGAGGGTTTCAGATGATCTTCGTGTCCAGTCGTTAGGTTCCCGGGGGAGAATCGGCCGATCGGACTGCGGAAGAACTAGCACAAAGACACCGAGGAAAGATCGTAAGTCGTAATAAAGGCGGTTCCAGCAAAATCTGAAGAAGCTCAAAGATGCCACCCGAGGATTTCCGGGGAGATGGCCTGGGAGGGGGATGGTTTCAGGATCGAAGAAAGAGAGCGAAGGGTGGAGGTGAGGCTCTCTTCAAAAGATGGGGGTTTGATTGGTCCAGGATCTCGCACCAGGATTCATTGATGCAGGAGATCAATGAACATGTCCGATTTGCCATAGACCAAGTTAATGGGGTACAAGATAATGATGGATGGGGCGCGTTTGGAGTGTGACGGGCGCACGGTCGCGGGTTTGCACTCTTTGCACGGGCCTCCCGTCGATCGGACAAAGACAACCTTGATTTCCACCATCTACTTCGTAGCTATCAAGCCTATCAAGTTCTGATTTACGTCGAACGGCAGATGGTCTAGGTTAGATATGATATGTTTGAACTGATCTATCCAATATGCACGCTCGTAGTTGCATCCTTTTCAGCGGAAATGAGAAAATGTCCCCATGACCTCGGGTATACAGGTATATTTCGAGATCTAGATCTGATGCAAGGGGTGACAATATAGCACTTCATTTTTATTTCTTTAGGCGACGGACTTCTTAGCTCGCCGAGATACGTGCACTTCAAAGTCCGTCGGCTTCACAAACCAAAAGTTTGAAGTAGCCATGGTTGCTCGCAACGGCGTCAAATCAAAGTCGCGCACTATACGGGGAATCAACTTAGACATCTCTAGGATAGAGATATGCTTGCCAAGACACGTTCTCGAGCCCAAACCAAACTGTGGGTCATTATTTAGTCAATATGCCACCAGTAGGGACATCAGTCTGATAAAGAGTGGCCTCCAGGGCTGTTCAGACTTACCGGCATATACATCTGGTTCATCTCCTTCAGCTTCTCCAGCTCAGTCTCGGACTCCAGCCACCGTTCAGGTCGAAAAGCCTTTGGGTTAGGGAATACTTGCTCATCATAATGCGCAACCCAGGAATTTACTCCAACCACCGTTCCCTCGGGGAAAAATTGATCGCTCAGCTGTGCCCCTCCTGCAGGGACTACTCGCCACATGGGTAGGCCGGTAGCGGGATGCAAGCGGAGAGCTTCTTTTATGACTGCTTGGAGGTAGGGCATCTCTTGTGTTTCATTGAAGGTTATGTTGACACTACAACGGCCCTGCTGGGTGAAATCATGAATCTCATCACGTAGTTTGCGCAGTGCCTCTGGGCTGTTCAAGAGGTACCACATTATACCGGACAGACTGACGGCTGTGGTATCGGATCCAGCCGCTACATTCAACTGGCCCATGATGAATAGATGATAGTCAGTTACCTTCTCCGGATTTTCGTCGCGAGCCTTCATCAGCTTAGTCAAAAAGTCTTGAGTCTTGGGTGTTTCTGTTGTTGGTTTATCCACGTTGTTGCGCTCTTGCTCCAGGAGGCTGATTTTCTCTCGAACAAACTTGGCTATATAGGCTCGGCCAGCCGCCCCAGAGCTCTTAAATTTGCTCATAATCTCAAAGAGACGTTGATGCCATTCGGGGTAGATGCCGACTAGGGTACTGTAGACCAATATCTGGTGTACTGCCTTCATGGCCCCGTCGATATCATCGCCGTGGTCCAAGAATCCTGGAAAGGCTCAATATAATAGATCAAATGGGGTAAACTTGGGTGAAAAAGTCTTACCAAATCTCCGACCGAAACTGATATCTCCAATCACGTCGAACGCATAGCACTGGAACCAGTGCCCGAGATCGAAAACCTGATTTCGATCCGCAAACTCGTCGAATCGTTGAACAAGTATGTCGATGCAACGGTCCACAAAGGGCTCGTAATTGACTACTGAGCTCATGGAATACAACCCGGTAAATGTCTTGCGGTTTTCAGCTATGCCCCACATTAGCTGGTTGCCTTGGTCGTATCACAAGTGAAATGTCTCAACTAACAATGTCTTTTAATATCGCGATCCGCGAACACAGTCCACTGCTTGGGATGCCTCCATGCATCATACCATGCAGACTTAGAAAACTTAGAGCCAGGCCCATACACAATTTTGATGTCGGAGATACCGCTGATGCTATAATGATCTGGGGAAATACGGACGATCGGGCCATATTTTTGATGGAGATCGATGTTGTCGCGCTCAAAGCTTCCTTTACGACACCGTTCAAAATACCATAGAGAGGTGAAACGAGTCCAGAATGGGCCGGGGATGCGCTTTAACGGGGAGGAGATAGCTCTGCTGAGCTTGAGAAGGACTTGAAGCCCGAGGTAGAAGAACGGGACAACCAGCAGCAGATGAGCGTGCATGATCAAGATACTGGCAGACTGAACGATGGTGCGTGTACTGTCTCTGTGGCTCTAGAGACCTTCTTATAGTTTTACCCCGTCCAGTGTTGCTATAGTTCGGGGACATGATCCACCCCCACCCCCACCACCACTTTTCCACATCATGTGGCGGTGTGTCATCCACTCAGAAGCGACATTTGTCAATTCTCTTAGATCAGCACAATATCTTAGATCAGCACAATATCTTAGATCAGCACAATCTCTTATGTCAGTGCTCGGATAAGCGGATACTGATGTGTACTCTTGAGACTACGTAGTGCTTACTGTGAAATAAAGTATCAATACTGGTCTTTCAAGGTAATGGCAGCAGGACTTTTAGAATATATCCACGTTGGATTCATTTTAATCTACAAGCAAGCCATAGTAACCAACAGGCATTAGATCAGCATAGTCAGTTAATAGCGCCATTCAGCAGTCGACCATGTACCAAGTCTGACTATGACCCATGTGGGTAAAAGCCCCCGAGAGAAGTAGTGCGGTCAACATCCTTTGTTTCGCCATAGCGCCAAAATAACAAGAAAAATAATCAACCCAGTTCCGAAAGCATATACCAGATCTCAATCAAGGTATTTACGGCCGGGTAATCGATAGATAACCACTTTCATCATTTCTTATCTCCCCACAGACCAACAATGCCCATTGACAGCGCCAGTCCAGCCAGCCAGGTCCGCACACGTTGCAGCCGGCGCTCACGGTCCATTTCGCGCTGCACGCTCTCGCCATTGACGTCCTCCTCGGCGTCAACCATCACTAAGTCATCTTCCTTGGAAGCGGGCGTGAGCCCGAGGCTCAGGCCGGTAGTGTCTTGGATGGTGGCAAGGGTCCAGTTCTTGAGCCCCATGTGTCGGTTGAAGAACAGGTCAAGGCCATAGGAGCCGACTGTCGAGACCACACACATCCAGATGAGGTATGGGTGTTGGCGGCGGGGTGGAGAGATGGAGTAGGCGAAGAGAATGCATGTATTCGTCAAGCTGGATAGGCGCAGCGCATGCTTGCGGCTTAGGCGCTTCACTTCATTGAGGCAGCGAGATGCAGCGGTGGAGGAGGGGAGGAGCTTTAGAGCTGGGATGGTGATTGAGGCATTGGAGTAAGACATGCCCTGATGGATTCGGTTAGTAAACTGCGACCGAGACCGAGACAGTTGCGCGCGAAACCAAGGATGAGCTTACTGTCAGCAGACCGAGAGACACGGTTCCAACAAACTTGGTGACAGTTATAGGGCAGGCCATGGCGCTGTTTAGGCAGATTGCACGGTTTGTCCAAATAAGTGGGTGGGTAAAGGTTAGTTGGGGTGATTGATACGCGATTCTATAGTCGAGAAGGAAAAGCGAATTGGGCGGAAGTGACGCCAGACCCGGACTTGAGCCAATCAGCGCCCGCTAGTTCTTCATCGTTTATTTTCCTTCTCTAACGTGTAGCTATATTGGAAATGACGATAAAATGAAGCATATCGAGAATATTTTCCTAGCCATCATGATACACTCTTTTTCTTATCTACAAGAGCGCTGGGTGTGAAATCAGCAAGGCTGATCCCTGCGTCATCAGGAACCCTACCACGCAGTACAACAGTGGACAGCACATTAGTATGAACGATTTACCTGACCAATGATATGTTTGAAAGCTTCATATACTTCTAAAGAGGTAGTCAACATAAAAAATCCCCACATTTTAGCATATTTAGTGTTGAAAATCACGCCTGTGGATTATGTCCTTAGCATAACTATGCGCGGTGTCAATCCCCGATTGAGCCGAGGCCGAACCGCGGCTTGTGGGGAAAAGGCGACGGTGTTACACTCCCTTATATATCAGTCTTTCCTGCTATCATCATCATTTCCAATCCTATTTAAATTATTTCACAATGCCGCTCCAGAAGAAAGATTACATGAGTGACATCTGGAAGGATGGCATCTTTGGTAAATCCATCTCCTATCCTCAAGTCTGACCGAGACCCCAGGACCCGCTCTTGGCTGACCTACAACACAGCAAACAAAGTGGTCTTCTGTACCGGCGGCGCGGGCACCATTTGTAGCGCCCAGGTCCGGGCACTTGTACACCTAGGTGCTAATGCGTGCATTATCGGTCGCAATGTCGAGAAAACCGAGCGCGCCGCTAAGGAGATGGCGACTCTCCGCCCCGGTGCCAAAGTAATTGGTATTGGCGCAGTGGATGTTCGCAAGTTCGACAGCTTGAAAGATGCTGCGGCTCGCTGCGTGAAGGAGCTCGGTGGTATCGACTTTGTCATGTAAGATTTCCCCTGCTTCGATGCCTTCAAAACCCGTCTGCTAAACCTCTGGAAAGTGCCGGTGCCGCTGGTAACTTCTTGGCCTCTATTGAGCAACTTTCGGTCAATGCTTTCAAGTCCGTTATGGATATTGATGTCTTAGGCTCTTATAATACGCTCAAGGCTACTTTACCTTATCTCATCGAGTCGGGTAAGAAACACAAGATCGACTCTGAACGTAAGTCAGGCTTGAGATATATTTGATGGTCATATCTAAGTTTTATCAATAGTCAACCCATGCCCACTTGGTACCGGTGGAAGAATCATCTTCGTCAGCGCTACCCTCCACTACCGCGGCATGCCCTTCCAGGCTCATGTGTCTGTCGCTAAGGCGGGCATTGACTCTCTATCAAACTCTGTTGCTATCGAGTATGGCCCGCGCGGCATGACATCTAACATTATTGCCCCCGGCCCCATTGAGTCGACAGATGTCAGTTAACTACATCTTCACCGTATCCATTGAGAATATTTTACCTGACAACTTTAATAGGGCTTGGAACGTCTCCTTCCATCGGATGCCAAAGCAGAATACATTAAGAGTCAGCCCCTGGGTCGCGTCGGCCATGTGCGGGACATCGCGGATGCAACGGTCTATCTCTTCTCTGACGCTGGAAACTATGTTAGCGGTCAGACACTAGTCGGTATGTTACCAATATCATGACTCCACACCATGATTGAAAACTAATGTGGAATAGTGGATGGTGCAAACTGGCGTGTCTCTGGTGGCACTACCTCTCAAGGTAACCTTCAGTACCCCGACTTCCTTTTGTCTGGCGAGGAGGTCGCCAACGTCACAGGTAAGAAGTCGAAGCTTTGAGCTAGTGATTTTGGGCAGTACGGGACAGTTCCAATAGAGTGCCTTTATTTCAGCTGGCCGTTGTAAATTGCAATAGCCTCAGTCTATCATACTTCAATGCATTATCGATAATCACTATGTATCAAAAACACCAGGTCCCCCAGAAATCATACTAGAGCTACACATAAGAATAGACAGTATACAAATGCCGACAAGACCTCTTGGCATTGGACATTATATCTATGTAAAGTTGACATATAGTACAGGGCACCTCAAATGGTACAGGAAATCTACTGGATCCTCTCGGCCTCGGCCATCAACTCCTCAACCTTGAAGTTCTCGGTATCTCCCTGGGTGAACATGCGAACAAGCTCACTCTTCCGGCCACTCGCCTGGCCCTCAAAATCATAGAAGCGCTGCACACAGCTCGCAAGCCAAGTAGCCTCCATAGTGGAAACACCACGTTCAGGCACAACCTGGCCGTGCATCAGGACAAGTCCCTTATCATCCGCCAAATCCAAGTAGTGTGTGATAGTGGTATGCGGCTGAGCAAACGCACCGTGCATCTTGAAGGCACCAAGGTGGGTAAAGATCACGGTGGAAACATGGGTGTTGACAGTCTCGCCAGAGGGCGCAGTAGGTTCACCTGCCGGCGGGTGGAATGCCCACTGCAGGAAGTGGATGTCGGCCTGGGTTTCTTGCTCTCCCTCGGCTGACGGGCGGGGAAGGGGAAGGACGAATTGTGGGTTCTGGCGCGCTGCGCTCATGATACGCTGGTAGATTTCGAGGGGAATGGCGGCGCAGATGGAGGTGGGGCTGCTGGCGAAGCGTAGGCGCCAAAGGGCCTCAACTTCCTTAGGAGGGAGCTCGCGGATCTTCTCGACATCCAGGTATGTGCTGAGCGGCTTGATGGGGCTCGCTTTGCCGGACACTTCACGCGCAGCATGAGCAATAGGGGCTTTGGCAGCTGTGGGTTCTGCGGCGTTGGAAGCGGGCGTCTCCGGCTCTGGGGTGGTCACGGTAGATGCTTTCACGCGCAAATCTTGAATCTTCTCGCTGTAGGCCTCCTTCAGAGACTCAATTGAGTCATGCCCTTCTCTAGATGGAGACAAATAATTCGTTAGTGGGGGGTTGTAGTCACAAATTCATTCGGAACTCACTGTTTGGCCTTCTGATCCAGCTTGGAGCGATATCTGTCCAAGATGTGGTTGGGATCGTGGTGCGAGGCGAGGTAGCGAACATCGTGGACCTGAGCCCAGCGACGCTGCTGAAACCGCAGAGGGCTACATTGACCCCGAATGACGGAGCGCAATCCCTGGAATCGAACAGAAGCCATGATGTGATGAAGCGCAAACTTACTGGTGTAAGTGGTTGAACATTTGAATTGATCATCCCGGTGATTATGTAATGGATATGTGAGTTCCTTCCATTTTGTATGTCCGTTGAGGTGGTCAACATTCCTGAGATTCAAGGTCAGTTATATATCCTGGTATACACTACTTGTAGAGCATCGTAGATGAATGTGTTTGTAGGGGTAATAATGGTGAATGCACAGGTCTGTATTTATATTGTGTTAGGTATGAAGACCTCGGAGACTCGACTCCAAATCTAAGGCACAGCTCAATTATATATATATTAGAAGAAAGAGCAAAGACCCCAAAGCCACCGATCGGAAGTAGTATTTGAGAACACCTATTGGGCATGTGGCTTAGGTCTTTCCTATTTAAGTCTCACTAGCTCAGGAATTATGTGAAGAAAATCCATGAGGTGCATGTTCAAGAGCACTCAAGGGTCCATGGACATTGTTATCGGAGCGGAACCCTATCGTTCCAGGGTTTGTTTACTTCTGAACTTCATTTCACGGATCAGACCACGGGAATATCTCTTTCTCAGTTTCAATTGAGATAGTCTTGTTTCTAGATTAAGAATCAGACTCCTCATATGATCGAGACCATCGAAACCTTGGAATAAGATTGGGCCGTAATGAAGTTGCCTTCAGCTCTCCAAGCGCCCAGGATGTGCTACCCCGCCACCAATCACCAATTTATCTACGATGGAGTGCCCCTGAAACAGCGAATCAGACACGACGGTCACGATGCCCCGCTCCGTTGCTGCTGAGAACAATCACAGCAAAACCACCAGGGCGCTTAGCCTTGTGACAAGACATTTAAAATAAATTCCCGGGTGGCTTCGTGCATCCTGCAACTTCCATTTTGGCCCCAGACCGTCTCATCCTGCAGAATGAATCCCGGCGACAGTCGTGGCATTCATCCGGACGGGGAGTTGTTCCTTAACAACTCTTCGAACAGGCCCGACGAGTCGCCCAGGGTCGAGCCTTTGAGAATCAATAAGAGAGACTCGGCCTCCCCAGCACCGGCCAGCAGTCCACCCAACGCTCCATTGCCGTACCCCGATGATAGACCTCGTCCCCAAATGCGCAGCTCGTCTTCCAATGATGGGCGTCCAGCCGACCCAACTAGATATGGATCTCCGCCCGTAGGCTCGGGCTCAGGCTCAGTGAGCCCCGCCGATTACCCCCTGGCTTTGCGCCCGCGCGATGGTCGCGAGCCACGAGTTGCGACGCTGGCCGAGCGACGAGGAGCTGCACCGAAGCCGCTACCCGAATCTCCAGGCCCAGATGCGCCAGATCGGGAAGCGTTGGCAGCCAGACAATACCCTCGTCCTCCAGCGGCTGCTCCCGTTCCGATGACTGTGGCGCCGGAGATGCCTCAATATGATTACCGCCAACAATACTTTCCACCTCCCCAGCGGGCCAACTCGAGGCCTTCTTCTGCCCGACCTCCTTCTACGCTTAATCCTCCACAATCCGGTGGAATTAATCGGATCAATTCGACTGCGTCGACTTCCACCACCCGTGCTGAGCGTGGATCCCCGCCGCCACCAGAGACGCCCATAGTGGGTCCAGGCCAGCATCCTACTTCGGATATCGAAGCTCGCTATGCTGCTTCTGGAATTGCTGGCACCGGAACACTTGCTGGTCTGCAGTCACAAAGTGTTGCAGCGCAAAGACGCGCGGCACAGTATGCTGGACAACAGCCTACTCAACCACAGCAGCCCGCGACACAAAGACCATGGACGCCCACTGAACAGCCGGGCTCACAGCCACATGGACCACCTACGGTGTACCAAGGCGCGGATGTTGTAGATGGTGATGAGCACAGCCCAGTTCATCCATTACAGCAGAGCAGCCCACCGCCGCAAACCCAACCAGTGCGGACTTCCCCCCAGCCCCAGCAGCCTCAATTCCAGCAGCAACCGCAACAACAGCAGTCACCTCAGTCTCGGGTTCCAGTCAATGCCTTGGAGCAAGATCTCGATCGAATGCGCTTAAACTCCTCTCCCCCACCTGCTTACTCAAGTGTTTCTGCACCTACAAACAATTACCCACCAGAAAAGCGGAGCAGTATCGCTGCTGGAGCAGCCATCGGAGCGGCTGCCGGAGCAGCTGCCGGCTCTGCTATGGCAGGGCATCCAGCGACTATGAGTCAAAACCATCCTGCTATGGCAGCAGCCGCATCTCCAGCTCCTACAGTCTCATCGCAGGATCATCCCGCCTTTGCCAACGACCCTCGCCAGCAGACTCCAGTGGGACAGTCACCGCAGGACCCAATTGCCAATGGAAAGCCTACTTTCCAGCAGGCCCCTCAGGTAGTACAGGTGACATCACCTGGGCCATCTTCTGGGCTTCCGCCGGCATCTCCTCCGCCTCTCCCTGAAGGTTGGATTGCGCACATGGATCCAAATTCTGGACAGTACTATTATATCCACCTAGCAACACAGTCCACTCAGTGGGAGTTCCCGAAAGGTCCAACGCCATTGAATCTCAATGAGGCTCCTATGTCTCCCATTGGAAGTGTGTATAGTAGTCATCCAATGGCATCACCGGGGCTATCAGCATTCGGAAAGCCCATGGCTTCTCCTGGAGTGCCTTTAACCCCGGGGTTCGAGAGTCTCCAATCTCCCATGGTGGGCTTCTCTGGACCTCCACCCAGCAGCGGCATGGATATGTACAAGACTGCTCCTACAAATGGTGTCTATTTTGGCCCCTATCTACGATACACAAATATGGATCTTGAGCGTGGAGTTTGGCTCGGCTCCATCCTTCTGGTGGCTGATGCCGCGCAGCCTCCCACGATTCACCTTCACCAGAGTGTTGATCTGTCTCCAAACCCACGACAGTTGAAAGCGGTCAATATTGCGGTCCACCAACGCTGGACATTCTACAAGTACGAAATTGACATTCAAATGGAGGAGATGGGGCCCGCAAAATGGACTTATGCAATCACTTCACACCTGGGCTGCACCCGCTATGAATTCCTTGTCGCAGGCCGACATGAGACCAACTGGCGCTTTATTGCAACATCTGGCAATGACTTTTCGATTAATGTCAACGCTAACGAAAGAGCTCGTCTGGGTGGTGTGGGTGTCATGTGGAAGGACATTATGCAGAAGCACAATGAGATTGGAGGTTTCCACGCGCAGTTGTGTCTGGGTGGACAGATCTATGCGGATCGCATGTGGAAGGAAATTCCATGCCTTAAACAATGGCTGAGCATTAGCGGAAAGGAAGCCAGAAAGAATGCTCCATGGACTGCCGCGAATCAACAAGATGTCTCCCATGGATACTTCCACTACTATACGAGCCACTTTGACCAACCGTACCTACGGGAATCATTTGCTCAAATCCCCTACGTCTGTCAGATCGATGACCATGATATGTGAGTATTGCCCTCGTTTTTCTTTTCTTTGGCTGTGGCTCATATCTTTCACAGTTTTGACGGCTTCGGTTCCTATCCTGAACACATGCAATTCTCAAACATGTTCAAGAACATTGGCCGTATCGGTATCGAGATGTACCTTCTTTTCCAGCACCATACCACTTTGGACATTCTCCGCAACGTGAACAATGATATGGATCTCTTCACGATCACTGGCACTGGCTGGCACTTTGTCAAATATCTGGGTCCTGGTGTCGTGGTTGTTGGACCTGATTGTCGCTCGGAGCGCAATCCTCATCAGGTCATGGCTGGCCCTACATATCAAGGACTGTTCCCGAAGATTGTCATGCTGCCACCCAGTGTACAGCACTGTCTTTGGATGCTTTCGGTCCCACTGATCTACCCCCGGCTGGAGACTGCGGAACATATTGCCCAGACCGTTGCTACTGGAAAAAGGGCCGTCACCGGCACTTATAATCTGCTGGGCAAGGTCACCAGCTCAGTGGCCGGTGTAGTAGGAGCCAAAGAGTTTGTTGGTTCCGGCTTCGACTCTGTTAAGCGTGCCGTGGGCAAGTCTGGTCTGATGGGCGGTATCCTGAGTCCATTTGGTGAGTTTGATCTCATGGACGAGCTGCGTGACCAATGGACCCACGAATCCAAGGTATGTATCAACTCTTAAGTAAACGTCGATCGCTTCCTAACATTTGGTTTCCTCAGGACCTCGAACGAACTTACCTTATCCGAACTTTGCAGGGCATTGCCCATCAGAAATCCCTTCGTATGACTTTCCTCTCTGGTGCCGTTAATGTCTGCGGTGCCGGTCTTGTCCACGATCCAAGCAACCCTTCCGACCACAAGACCATGTACCAGCTCATCTCTTCTCCATCTGTCAACACCCCACCTCCATCCTACGTCGTCAAGATGCTTCATAGTAGCAACAAGCCATTGTATATTCCCGCGAACGGTCACAAGTCCTCATCTTCACCAACAGATACCAAGGAGGACATGATGGAGATCTTCCAGACGGATGTCAATGGACAAGCCCGTGAAAATCGCAAGCTCATGGGCCGAAGAAATTACGTTGCTATCGTCGCTTACGACCCCGAAGTTGTTGCTGCTACTCCTTATGGCGGAAACACGCCACCGGGATCCAGACCCAAGCTTAGCTTGGCGGCAGACTTCATGGTGCAAGGCGAAGGGGCATATGCAAGTGTCGTCAAGTATGGGCCTGTCATTGTGCCAAGTCTGGAACATGGTCGATGATTGCTTTCACCTCATGGGTTGAAGATGACCTGATGATTCTCATTACCCGAGTACGATTTACGGCGTTGCTCTTTTCTTTCAATTCTCCCTGATTATGATCCCACGTGCACGCCTAGGTTCTTTATTTACAATCGCTCTCCTCAGTCTTAACGTTTATGCCTTGTCCATTAGAAGCATTTGGTAGTAAGATAACGCGAATTCATTTATTGTTTCAAAAATCAACGGATTCGTAGGAGAATACGTTCGGTCCGTATAAATTGCCAACGTGTGTTTAGTAGCACAACCTGGTCCCAGGAACAGACCGGCACTGTGACCTCCACAACGGCAATTTCCTCCGCTGGCTTCGAGCGGGGCGTTATGGATTCCATGTGAGCTGATCATGATTGGCGTCAAGTGTGGGGTAAAAGCCCCACTTAGACGCGGAAAGCAACGGGAACTGGCATAACGGGACTGATTCCGCAGTATACAGGCCTAACAACTCGGCATCAGAAAACCGAGCAAGCACAGCTCGTACAGTATAACCGGTCTGAATTCATGTAAAGTTTATCTAAATAACCACATCGTGGCCTATTCTCGTACGAAGCATCGATCCTCATCATCAGACACCAAATACAAGAATCAAATCTAAGGATCATCAAAATGCCGGTAACACTTTACACCTACTTCCGTTCCTCATGCTCAGCGCGGCTCCGCATAGCCCTCAACCTAAAAGAGATCTTCTATACACCCATATTCGTCAATCTCTTAAAGGGCGAACAATCCTCACCCGCCCACAAAGACATCAACCCATCCGGCCTGGTTCCAGCCCTCATAATCGAACAAGAAGGCAAAGCACCAGTGACTATCACGCAATCTCTAGCAGCACTGGAATACCTGGATGAAGTATTTCCAGGACCCGCCCTCCTCCCAACCGATCCGGAGTCTCGTGCTCAGGCTCGTACGCTGGCATCTATCATCGCCTGTGATGTGCAACCCGTTACGAATCTCAAGATCTTGAAAAGGGTTGCGCCACTGGGTGCGGACAGGGCTTCTTGGTCGAAAGATCTGATTGAGGAAGGGCTAAGTGCGTATGAGGCTACTGTGGCCAGGTCTGCGGGGAAATTTAGTGTTGGGGATGAGATTAGTGTTGCGGATATTTGTTTGATTCCTGCTGCGTGGGGTGCGGAGAGGGTTGGGGTTGATTTGGAGGCTTTTCCGGTTACGTGCGGGATTATTAGGAATCTAGAGAGGGAGGATGCTGTTATTAAGGGCCATTGGCAAAATCAGCCTGATACTCCTGAGGAGTTGAGGGCGAAGGAGTAGGTAGAGCGTTTTATGTAACTTGATTTACATGGAACTGTTACGTCGGCTACTGACGAAGAGGGCAGTCGAGGGAACTCAAGTCATATTCGGATCATGCATGTCATTGTGATCTATCTGAAGCTTCGATTTGCCCTGGAATAGTAATGCCGTTGTAAACATGGTCATCATTCAAAATCCCATTTCTTTATTTTATTTTCATATTCCTTTTAGAACGAGACTGGGGGCAAGATAGTGCCTGTGCAGTCGCCAAAGCCAACATAGTTGCCTTCAGTACCGGCAAGACCACGCAGGATAACAGTGTCTCCATCCTCAAGGAACATACGCTCAGAGCCATCAGCAAGCTTGATTGGGGTCTTGCCGTTAGTCTGCTCCAAGAAACTGCCCTGGGTCTTAGGCTCAGTACCAGAAATAGTACCAGAGCCCAACAAGTCACCCGATCTCAAGTTGCAACCAGTGATAGTGTGGTGAGCAACCATTTGGGGGAACGAGTAGAGAAGGTTGCGAGCGTTGCTGTTGGAGATAATTGTGGGCTGGCCACCCTTGTTGGTAACCTCAACCTCAAGCGGGATCTCGTAGGCAGTCTCGGCACGCTTCTCACGGAGGTAAGGAAGGAGACCATCGCGGTTTCCAGGCTCAATACCCTGGGCGCGGAATGGCTCGAGAGCATCAATCAGAACCACCCAAGGAGTAATGGTAGTACCGAAGTTCTTAGCATTAAAAGGCCCCAGAGGAACGTACTCCCAAGCCTGGATATCACGAGCAGACCAGTCGTTCATCAGAACAAGACCGAAGATGTGGTCCTCGGCCTCGTCGATGGAGACAGGTTTACCCAGCTCATTGGGCTTGCTGATGAAAGCAGCCAACTCTAGCTCGATATCCAACTTCTTGCAGGGAGAGAAGGTGGGAATCTTAGGGTCGGCAGTTGGGTTAGCGAGGATCTGACCGCTCGGGCGGTGCAAAGGGGTACCGGAGGGGACGACAGATGAGGCACGTCCGTGGTAAGCGACGGGCAGATGCTTGTAGTTGGGCTGCAAGGCGTTATCCTTTCCGCGGAAAAGGACTCCAATGTTGTAGGCGTGGTTCAATCCAGCGTAGAAATCGGTGTAGTCGCCAATTTGCATGGGGACGTGGTTGGTCACTTGTGAACGGGGAATGAGAGCGGACTTCTGCAGATCGGCATTATCCTTAAGGACCTGGGGGTACTGGGTATCGGCGCGGAAGACATTCTGCAAGTACTCGCGGACTTGACGGTGCACAGGACGACCCAGCTCGGCGAAGGCATTTAGAGTGGGTTGGTTGAACACACTCAGGTGTTGCTGAATGGAAGGCAATTGAGAGAAACCTCCCGAGGAAGCAAAGGCGTTTAGATCCAAAGCATAGTCACCGATCGCGATGGCGGGTACTTTAGATGAGGAGGCGGAGATGATGCCGAACGGGATGTTTGCCAAAGAGAACGGCGAGTTCTTGGGAATTGAAAGCCAGGAAGCCATGATGAATTGTGAGAAGAGAGAAAGATGCAAAAACAAAGTTCTAGTCTGCGAGTTGTCCAACTTAACTGTTTTCGCGCAGCTTGCCCCTCGGTCGTGGTTCCGGCATAAGCGGAATTGCTCCGTCCCCGCATACAAGCGCGGAAGTAAATGCGAATGACGCAAGGATAATCGCGGAGTTGTTTCTTACAGCAAGCAGACGGTTCTTGAATTACCCTCGGTCGAGATAATACAAAGGCTCGTCTTGTCTGTCTCTTGTCAGTCAAAATTCTTGACCTCGCCGCTATCATGCCTGTCACCAACTTCTCACACCCTGATCCATACTCTTACCAGACTGGCTTCGACTCCCACCACGAGTAAGTCTTTAATTGTTTATTTGAACACGCAGTGATTAAACCCAATTCCAAGGTCCGAAGCCATCGAGGGAGCTTTGCCAATCGGTCACAACTCTCCCCAGAAAGCTCCATATGGTCTATATGCCGAGAAATTGTCGGGAACTGCCTTCACCGCACCCCGCCATGAGAACAAGCAAACCTGGGTCTACCGCATCATCCCCGCAGCAGCACACGAGAACTTTGTCGCCGAGGAGCATGATTCATACCACACCCGCATGACTACCGAGACCCATAAACTACACCACATCCCTAACCAGCTCCGATGGAACCCCTTCGACTTGGACGAGAAGGTCGACTGGGTCCATGGCCTGCACTTGGTCGCAGGAGCCGGTGATCCGACCTTGAAGCAAGGATTGGGTATCTTACTCTACGCCGCAGGCAAGGACATGGGCAAAGAAGCCTTCTACTCAGCCGATGGAGATTTCCTCATCGTGCCACAACACGGTGTATTGGACATTCAGACGGAATTGGGCCGCATTATCCTGCGCCCGAATGAGATCTGTGTGATTCCTCGCGGTATCCGGTAGGAAGCATATCCCAACACCGCGAAACTTGCCTTATCTAATGTTTTCATAGATACCGCGTCACCCTTCCTGATGGCCCCGTCCGCGGCTACATCTGCGAGCTGTACCAAGGCCACTACCAATTGCCCGAATTGGGCCCCATCGGCTCCAACTGTCTTGCCAATGCACGCGATTTCCAAGCTCCTGTTGCAGCTTTCGATGATGAGGAAGAACCAACTGAATACAAGCTCTACAGCAAATTCGCCAACTCGCTGTACTCCGCCCGCCAGGACCACACACCCTTCGATATCGTCGCCTGGCACGGAAATTACTACCCTTACAAGTATGATCTGGGTCGATTTAACACCATTGGCTCGATCTCATTTGATCACCCTGACCCCTCGATCTTCACTGTCCTCACTGGTCCCTCAGACCATGTTGGAACAGCTATTGCAGACTTTGTCATCTTCCCGCCTCGCTGGTTGGTCCAGGAGAATACTTTCCGTCCACCATGGTATCACCGTAACACAATGTCGGAATTCATGGGCTTGATTGCTGGTAACTACGATGCAAAGACCGGAGGCGGTTTCCAGCCTGCTGGAGCTAGCTTACACAATGTGATGAGTGCGCATGGCCCGGACGCGAGTGCGTTTGAGGGCGCTAGTAATGCGGAGCTTAAGCCGATGAAGGTTGGCGATGGTAGCATGGCATTTATGTTTGAGAGGTATGTTTTTGAATCTTAGCCTTATCAATTGAACTATACTAATGTGGGATATAGTGCTCTGATGGTCGGTGTCTCTGAGTGGGGCCTGAAGACCTGCCAGAAGGTTCAGGAGGAATACATTGATCACAGTTGGACACCGTTGAAGCGCCACTTTAAGAATCCCAACAAGGCCTGAATATGGTTGCTGGAGAATTGAGAAGTTTGTGTAGATAGCGATTCTAGTATGATTTGACGATACTTGAAGATGACGAGCAGTATTTAGCTCAAAAAAGGTTGGAATGGAAATACTCCTTATTCTTGACTAATCCTATTCAATGATTAATCTCAATAATTCAATTTGGTAATGTTCATCGCGACTCGCATAATATTCGCGGTTCCCTTGGGCCCGGCAGTTCCCGGCTATTCCAGGGAAATCTGTAGTCCACGGCTGCACCCGCAATACCCTAAAATGTTGTATAGAAAACCATGGAAAATGCCTCGCTAAATACAGACTAATGCAGGGGTAACACCGATCATAATCAAAATGCATCGTTGGAGAGACCCATTGAACTCCTACCTCTTCGTAATGCATTCATCCATCCATATCATAAGTCCTCTGGCATCCAATCCAGACCAACGCATTTTTCACTCTTTATATCCGCGATTTTCGTGTAGGGGAAGGGATCACTCCATATCAAGTCGAAGCTGTTCATTATCTAGTCAGATACGGTCTCTTTCTCACATTGTCCATTCCCAAGATCACGGTGAAGCACTTACCGATCATCTGGATATTGTGGTGCATCCTCATACCCAAGCGCTTCCACAAGGTCTGTCATTCCATGATGCTCCCAGCATATTAAGATATTTCCGTTTCCGTTATAATCAGCGATGGCCTTCTTGACACAATTTGCATCATCACGATTGCACGATATGTCAACCTTCATTCCCAGGTCTTTGGCAAGTGGCTTAACGGTTTTGTAGGGTCGGCTTCGTTTCCCATCTGTAAAGATAAGTTGATTAATCTCCATTTCGAACAATGAGTCTGTAGTGCCATGATGACATTTGACTTCGACAAGCTTGAAAGCTTCGAGATAACTCACTCTTCTTAGGCTTCTGAGCTAGTATTAACCCAATATTATAGTCCGAATGCTCGCCAAAGACATGTCGAATGCACTCTGCCCGATCCAGACCATCCTCATTAAGCCCGTTCCCCTCCTTAGGCTTTTCGCCATGTCGGATTAAATACACGTCCGGACGTGCAATAGAAAGACCACTTAAGGCCAAAGTCGCCAAAAAAACCTTATACATGGTGTCCTTGAGAAAGCACAGCCGGTCGCGTGACGAAATTTTATGCTTGAATGTCCAATCTGGGGGATTGATAGGAATATGGGCAATACGTTATATACCCCTTGGCCTTGGGCTGACGGATGCCCCCTTTTGCGGGTGGCCGCCTTCCGGTGTCCACCCACCACCAAATTCTCATTTCTATTCGCCGGTTCAACTGCTGATTGTCATTTTTTGCATGGACAAGAAGGCACATGCGATGTATGGAGTCAGAAATGATTGCTTTCTTTTTTAGGTGGTGGGCCATACACCTGAATGATCTACGCGGCATGGGCGCATCGTGGCTTGTGATTCGTGGAAGCCTGATCGAACGCCTCGCCGTAACGGGGGAGTCTTGTGAGATCGAAAAAGCTACTTATCTTTTGTGGGACCTTGATCTTTTGTGTGTAATGAGGGGGCACCCAGGATGATGTGGACTAATTCATGTGGTGATGTGCGCTGGGTTGTAAGATAGGTATGACTACAAGGCATTTTCAAAACCAACGGTCATTTGTGCAGTTCGTCCTAGCCTTCTTTATTCTACAAATCTGGTTTCCAAATGTTTGGTCAGAGCTGTACGTTGTACAGTTTCGTAGATAAATCCTTTATTGGGGACCTTGGTCGCCACCGATGATGGCGCCATCTGACCTGAGCACCTGTTCTATTCGCGTCAGGCAGCATTTGATAGCACCTTGGAACATGATAGTAGTACTTACAAAGCTGTCAAACTGGACTCCAAACACTATAAATAAATCTCAAGGTACACTGAGTTCGAACCAGGGTTGTATTGATTGTGCCTAATCTCGCCAAGTTCATAGGAGGTCACGCGGTAGATGGGAATAACCTCACTTTCATCCCCAAAGAATTCCCCACCTTCCCCCCGTTATAACATCTTATGTTTAACTTGGAACAAAACTCACCAGGCTTTCAGAACCAGCCTGTCAGTATCGTAGGAACCAAAAACCAAGTAAAAGGTCTTTTGCCGGAGGACACCCCTACCCAACTGCAAGGGGGTCACACATGGTAGAATTAGCACCGTCCAGGTTGGTCCCATAGGCTAAAGATTCTGCGTGATCACCAACACGTCCCTGCCGCTGCACAGAGTATATCACCACCACTTTCCGGCCGTTAGTTGCTGAATGAAGAGACCGGAATTCCGTCCAAGTTGATTATCCATTCTGTTGATCTCAGCTTCGATATTGAGCCACGGTATCTGAACTCCCCGAAATCAAGGTATCCGTATGTGACATGATTCGTTTTCAACATTGAAGAATCAACTTTACTTCAACATATTTCTGATCCTCATTTTCCTTTGACTGACTATATCTCTTTCTGTCTTTCTCAGCCCTATACCCTGGTGCTTTGATGCAAATGATCTGGATAATTCAAGAAATACTGACATGCTGGAAGATGTGGCGTAGATATACCCGCTATATTTTGAGCATGAAAGATCTCAATGTAGGTAGGTTCTATGAACATCACCTAGGACCTTCACCAAACTTGAATCAACGTTATAGATAAATCATTGACGTATTAAATGCTTAATTCCATAGTTCAGGCTGATCCACCGAGGAAAGCCGAGACACAGATGATTCACACGCGGCTACCGCCTCCCATTGGTGGATTCGCTGAAACGCCCCACTCGCGACAAAAAAAAAGGTCGGCATTGGCGTATTTCCTCGATATCGAGGGAGTCACGACGCGCACAGCACGCGACTCCATAATGCACGATGAGCAAGCGCTCATTCGAGGAGTCCAGGGAAAGCCAGGCACCAGAAACAGATAGCAATGGCCTGCTTGCCATCCACGATCTGCTGTCGCCGGGCGACGAGCAGGAGCCCACCACGACCTCGTCTAAGAAGCCTCGGAACTTCATTGCCACGGTGGTATGTATCGGTCTCAACGCGATCGAATTGGATCGCGATACCATGAACCAACCGCTCACCAGTTTTCATAGGCCTGTGAGACTTGTCGGTTGAAGAAGACAAGATGCGACGAGTCGCGCCCCAAATGCGGACTGTGCAAGTCCCTGGGTCTGGATTGTGTTTACAATGAACGCAAATCATCAAAGTACGCTTTATCTTTACTATCACAATTGAAGCGAGTTAACTAATGATTTACAGACGCGATCAGTCTCTTACGATGATCATGAGTACTCTGCATCGACTGGAGACTAAGCTGGAGAATATTCCGAGTTCCATTATGAGTGATCTTCACTCATTCCGGGGTCAAATGCGCCAGATCTCAGATGTCGCGCAGGAGACGCATGCATCGCCTGCTGTTGTTGGCGAACATCGCCGCATCGCAGCTATGTCATCCTCCTTCACGCCTACACGGGAGGAGGATGACTTTGATTGGGAAGATAATCAATCAGCGCCAGATCCATCGGGTCGTGTTTCGATCTCATTCAGTCAACACGGAGTCATCGTGTGGCCCGGTGCGCGAAGCATTCTTCCCAAGCAGTTACTCGCAGCCTACGAAACTCTAGGCAAGAATTATGTGGTCGAACTAGAATCCACTCGCCGACCGTTGCCTATGTTCACCACGCCTTATCCTCTGCATGCGGGAGAGCAATGGCTCGAGTTGGTGCCCTTAGCCATGATCAAGGGTCTTGCAGATGCGTTCTTTAGCGTGTTCAATCCGTTTACTCCCATCATGGACAAGAGCTACTTCTTCTCCTTTACTGTTGGCTCGGCCCTTGAGAGTGGGTTTGGATATTCGATGGAGAGCTGTATCGTTCTAACCGTGATGGCGCTGGGTTGTCAGGCTGTGCTCGCACACCAAGAAGGGAATTACCCGCTTCCTGGAGCTACGAGTCATCGCTTTGAAGCACCGGAGTGGATGAATGTTGTCTTCGAAGAACAGCCGGGTCTGCGCTTCTTCAATGAGGCGCGTCGGCGTATTGGATTCTTGATGTGTGACAATGATATTCAAAGTTGTCAATTCTATCTACTTTCCTCGTGGGTGGACCCTTTCCCTGCAATCCTTCAAGCCCGTTACTAACTCGGCACAGTGTTTATTATAGTCAAATTCTTCGTCCAATGGACGCCTGGGCGATGATTCACCGTGCTGCCACATGTTGCTTGTCAATGTTAACCAAGTAAGTCCACTCGCGAGGACTTTCATCAGAAGCTCCATCTAACCCTGCTAGTCACGACGTCAACTACGACGAATGGGAAGGCGACATGAAATCACGCGTCTACTGGAACTGCTTAATGAACGAAACCATTCTGGTCCAAGAGCTCCATCTCCCACCAAGTGGTATCTCTCGACTAGAAGAGAAAGTCCCAATCCCAAAGTTCATCGGCTTCGCTGCAACAGGCTACGGAGCGAATCGTTACCCATTATCCAACGTGGTAGACGACTCCTACTTCCAATACCATTTCCTCGCCCAAGTCGCACACCGAATCATCCTAACCCGCATCCGACACTCCCTCTACTTTTATTGTAAGCGCTCAGCCAAGACTTTCCGCAAAACGTCTAGTATACCTAACACCCTACAGCTGATTCAGGATCCATCCCGTTACCTGCCGTCAACGCCGAACTTCGTCACCAGCTCGAACAATGGCGCAACAACCTCCCACCTGCTATCCAATTCCCAGATACAGGTCTTCCACCCTCACACTCAACACCTGGAGACCACACAATGCACCACGCATCTCCTTCAATACATCACCCATCGCCTTCAACACCTGCTTCTCCACACGTGATATCATCGCCTAGACCGGCTGATCCTAATCGTCCGCTATCGCCTGCACTAGCGGTAACAGATGCCATGCTTCGTGGACGATATATGATCGCACAGTTCCATATCGGTCGTCCATACCTTTACAAGGCATTACGAATCCCGAATAAACTCACGGACGACGATATCGAACAGATTAAAAGTGGGCTCCGGCATGCAATGGATTGGCCAGTCACGCAAGGAATTTTCCGGAAGATGAGGAGTTGTATCCCGATTAAATTTGCTTTTTGTTCGCAGTGAGTTTACCCGCCTCTCTTCCTTTCCCTCCCCCTTCGTTCCTCTAGAGCAATTTCCATTAACAGATACAGGTTTTTCGGCCAAATTCTCCTGTTCTATTGCATCGCACACTCACCCAGTCCCCGAGTGCGTGAAACACTACCACCAGGCTGGGAACGGTGGAACGACGAGATGATGCGGTTTTTGGAGGACTGTGCGAGACATAGTCCGGCTGTTGCGCAGGATTTGGAACTTTTGCAGACCTTGTGGCCTTGATGATGGGAGGTCTTGACGAATATTATATCCCTACTGTTTTTGCTTTGCTTTCGGGTGGTTCTTTGTTTTGATATGCATGGAGTTGGTTTTATGCACATGTTCATTGTATGGGAGTCTTCATTATTGTTATTAGATAATGTGATCGCGAGATAGCTAATGAAATAAGTGAGTTATGTCAATATCAATTGCGTGGGAAAGGAATTACGACTCAGTCATTGCGTGACTTACTTTACGTACCCATCAGAGAAGCGGCCATCAATTGATTATGACGGTGTATATTGTAACTTCATACATGTGGGCATGCACATTAGTCGCTTTGCTTGCTTAGCAGGGAGATAGTCTTATCCGACAGTGCCTAGATCCTCGGGAATATACTTGAACAACTTTCAGCAAGGAGATAGGCCATGCCTTTTCATTCAAGCGGCATTTGGGCGGATGTAATTACCAGGGATATACGGGAGATCAAGTACAAGAATATTGTAAATCAATTGAACTATATACATCAAGCACTTTTTGTGTTTCATCATTCATCGCGGGTTTTGCCGCGGAGACGGGGTATCGTCTAGTCATCTCGGGGAATTCCACATCAAATCATCCGTCTATTACCATTCCAGAAAGTCATCAAATACGTCATGTGCAGATTTAGAGCTGCTCAGCCCAGGGGGCAGAGCCAGGCTGCATCTGGTTAAGCCACTTAACGAGCTCAATGAGCTCGGCGCGGCGCTCATCCTCAAGCTGGTCCTCATCGGCAAGAACAGCCTGGAAGACGGGCAGAAGACGGGGGGTGAGTTCGCGGATGGTAGCATCCTCCCACTTGTACAGCTGGCAGATCATGCGGTACAAGGGGTCATTCTCCTCGTAGTCGTTCTTGAGGGGGAGGATGTTCACCAGGACGGGCAGAACGTCCTTAGTGGGCACAGCCTCGCGGTTGCGGAGGATCATGCGGGAGACACAGCCGGTGGCGTTGTCCTGCAGGCGGGAAACGTCCATCTGGAGGCACTGCTCAAGACGGCTGAGGATGGTGGGGTAGGCCTTGGCCATTTCGTCAGCAGCCTCGGAGTGCTCAACCAGGCGACCAACAGCGTAGGCGGCGTTGGAGCGGGTCTGGGGGTCCTCGTCACCGAGACGGTGCAGCAGCAGCTTGAGGAGGGTGGAGGTCAGGGGAGTGACGGCAGCACCCATTCCGTTGATGCACTCAGCGAGAACACCGACAGCGGTAGCACGCTCAAGGGACTCGCTGGAGCTGGCGTAGCGGAGGATGGTCTTCTCGAATACCTTCCACAGCTCAACGAAGCTGGAACCAAGGGCAGTAGCCATGCCGGAGACGACGTCGAGGGCAGTGTCAACGACGACCCAGTCGAACTCGGAGGTTTCATCAGGACCATCGGTCTCCTCCTCATCCTCGAACTCCATCTGGCAAGGGTGCTTCTTGCTGATGATGTCGGTGATCTGGTGGATAACGTTGGTGAGAACGCTCTCATCAGCGATGAGGGCGGGACCGCAGAAGCGCAGGTTCTCAGCCATGTTGCGGTTAATGTCCGCGACGGTAGCACTAAGATAGATATGTTAGCAAATGTGTGCCAAATATCATCCAATGAGATAGCAATGAGGGTATAAGTTGGTGTCATTCGTGATAAACGCGGTTCACATCACGCGTGCTCTTTGGCACGTCAAAGTGAGCTGGGTTAAGCGATAGGTATAATCATCCAACAGGGGGGTGGGGCTAGAAGGGCAGCATAAGAAAGGAAATAAAGAAACGTACCGGTCCTCTTCCTCAGTCCACATCTTGATAGTGGCAGTCATGAGGATCTCACCGAACTTCTGGACCTCCTTGGCAGGCTGGACCTGCAAGGGAAGACCAGGCTGCCACTTGGCCATCTGGCCGTTCTCCTCGGCAATAGCGAACAGCATGGCGTAGGAGCGGTGGAGGGTGCTGATGGTGCTCTTGCGAACACCCTCGTAGTGGTGGTCGGCTAAGGGCATGACCTGCTCAATGGTCTTCTCGAAGTAGGGCAAGAAGGAGCTGCGGGTGTGGGTAACAAGGTCACCAATGACCTCGACGGCGATCTCCTTCTCAAGAGCGAGAGGGGTGGTGGCGGTGATATCATCCCAGTCATCCTCATCATCGCCGATCTCAATATCCTCGATCTCGCCCTCGAACTCATCATCATCGTCAGCGCTGGCAACCTTGACCTTGCGGCCGGCAACGGTCACCTCCTGACCAACGAGGTCTTTGGCAGCCTCGCCGAGAGCGACGTCAAGCTCAGTCTCGTCCTGCTCGATACAGGCGAAGAGACCGTTGACAGCACCCTGGAGGAAGGGAGAGAAGTGCTCGCCGTAGACCTTGGCCATGGCACCCCAGAAGATGTAAGTGCTCTCCTTGAGGCGGGAGTGACCGAGGTTCAGGGCCTCCTCAGTGGCGCGCATCAAAGGCTCCACGTAAGGTTGGTAGCGCTCCGGGCCAGCAGCAGCAGCCATCTCGCCCATGGCGTCAGTGACACTAGCGCGGAGGTCGAGCTCAGCCTCGCTATCCTTGACAGCGGCGAACTCCTGCAGGAGGTGCATGGACTCATCGAAGAATGGGAGGAAAGAATCACTGGCAGAGGAGGCGAGAGATCCAAGAGCACCGGCAGCAAGCGACTTGATCTTGAAGTCGGGGTGCTTGAAGAGGTTGTGGAGGATGGGGACAAGCTCGGACTGGTAGGGAGCAACGTCCTTCTCATCGAGACCATCAACGACAGCATCCACAGCGCTGATGCCAGCCTTGAGGATATCCACGATAGGACCTTCCTCCTCACCCTTGTACTCTTGCATGGCACTGGCCAAGTTCTGGAAGAGCAAGGGCATGAGGGCCTGGTGCTCAGCGGAGAGGTCCTCAGCAAGGTCGTCGGCCAGACGAGCGACGGTGTGCAAGGAAGCCATGCGGACCTTGTACTCTCCGTCGGCAAGGAGCTGCAAGACCATGGGGAAGATATCCTTCATCTGGGTGCTGATGAAGTCAGGGGCACCCTCAACACACATGCCGAGAGCCAGGATACCGGCACGACGGTAGTTAGGGTCAGCGTTGTTGAAGTACTGGCCGAGAGCCTGGAGCAAGGGCACAACGACCTGGCTGGGGGGAAGGCTCTGGGAGAGCAAATCAAGGAAGGCCAGAGCGGAGCGGGGGGCGGTGATCTCATCATCAGCGGCCGAGTCGTCGTCGAGCTCGGTGACAATGTGCAGAGCAGTGCGAGTAAGCTGCTCACCAACGCGAAGACCCTGGATCTTGACCTTGCGGTACTGGATGCACTGCATCAGGAAGCTGATAGCCTGGGTGCGAACATCCTCGTCGGCCTCGGTGTTGGCGGACAGCTCGTTCATGAACATGACTAGGTCTTTGAGGTGAACGTTCAACAAGGCGGAGTCACAGCCAAGAAGGGTCTGGAAGACCTCGAAGGCCTGCATGATCTGGTCATCCTCACCCTGGTCAATGGCATCCTTGAGCACAGCAACCATAGAGGGAACCATGTCCTGGAATGCCTTGACGGGGCCGGCGTGAAGCTCGGGCTCAATGTACATGGCAAGCTTGCTCAGAGCGAGCAGGGTGTTGATCCGAACCTCGGCGCTCTCGGGATCGCGGATGGTCTTGCCAAACAGGGTGAAAAGATCCTGGAACTTCTCCTCGAAGGTCTCGCCCAGAGTCTCGAGGATGGTGAAGAGGATGTAGATGGCAACAGCACGCTCATCCTGGTTACCACTGTCGGCAGCCCGGAGGAGGATGTTGGGGAGATCGCCCCACTCACCATCGTTCAGATCAATCTTAGCGATAGCGGAGATGATGCGAGCAATGGAGTGACGGACCAGCGAGGAGCTCTCGCCCATGGTAGAGCGGAGCAGCTGCTCGCGGACCTGGGGCTTCTGCTCGTTGCCCACCTTCAACCAGTGCTTCGCAACGAGGGATCGGGACTCGACAGCAGCGAGCTGACGAAGGTTGGAGTCATCGTGAGCGGTGGCGATCTGGATGAGGAGGACAAGTGACTCGGGCTGGCTGTAGAATTCCTTCTGCAGGACGCCGGTCGCTTCCTTAACATTGCCCTGGGAGGCTGGAAAGCAAGGGTCAGCTGAAAATTCTTGAATAGGAAAAAGATTTGCCCTATATGCTCCTGCATGAACGGCATATCATTCGGGGGGTACATACGGTCGAGAACAATCTGCAATTGCTGCAGGAATCGTTGCTGATCCATATTGATGGAATATGAGGGTATCGTATCACAAAAAAACTTTTTCTTTAATCACAAGTGTTCGTCCCAAGCTGCCGCTTTATCAGAATAAAAGCAGCGGGACAATGATGAGCAGCTTGCCGCTAGACAAACAGCTCAATATGAGAGGGGTATCACAAACAAAAAAGAAATAAAAAAAGGAAAGGAATGGTGGGGGAGAAGAGAAGAAAAAATAATAACGCGGCGGAAGAAGAAGAAAAAAAAAAAGCTCAGGGGTGGAGTGGGTCACCTGATTTGGTCTAGTGTGGAGGGACCGCGCTCTAACGATTGGTCAGGACTTTCCCTTTGGGCATGTAATATCGTCACGGTGCTTTTGGGTCGCGGCACGCGTTAGGGTTTATCCATGCAGAGATTTCGAGCTAGAGAAGCTATCTATGGAAAGGGGGAGCGGATTTGGACAGAAAAGGGGACACTCCTCGTACACATGCTTCCTGATTGCCAGGCAATTCGCGTGCTGGGACATGGGACGGATTATCGTGATCCGTACCATGGACTTGTTTCAATAGTCTATCCATACTTAATGGTACGTCCATACTCAAGAGTTGCTTCTGGCCCCACGACTAGTATCTTCCGGAACTACTCTGTCAGGCACTTGGAATAAATCCTAGCTGCGGCAGGAAATTGGCATAACCGGTCACATCCGATGTGCTCTAAGTTTTCTCTTGGAGCCAGACATTTAGGTGCAAGCTCCAAAGAGCTCCTATCCACCACGTCCGCCCATTTGAGTACTGGTGTCGAATTGGTATTCCAATAAGTGGTCATAGTTCAGTTTTGTCTGCTCATGGTTGTTCTTCAATTCAATCATACACAGGCATATGTCCGCCTTGGGGCGCGTCAGACTTCAGACCAAAGGACACGGGACCATATACTCGAAAGCCCACCCAGAGTCAAGTGATGAACTTAACATGAGATTGCTAGCTTGCTCATCTAGTCCCACTCTTCATGCATATCATCTTGCACCCCTAGGCCAAACACTGGCGCCATGATATTAACCATTATATCGGAATGGCGTAAGCCACCCAGCAATGTAGTGCTGCTGCAGTTGAGAAGGGACATCCCTACAATTACAAATATGATTAAATCCATCTACTCAAGTTCAAACGAACCCCGTAAACCGACCCAGGTGGAAAGACGAGATATGAAAAAAAATTTCAACGTGCTTACGATCCATTGTCAATACTCTCAAATATATATTTAGACATCCCAATCACGACAACAGATACCTCAGTACAATACTTCCAGCCCTGGAACATTATACATACATGGCCACCAAATTCCAAACTTTAATTGATGATCAGGAGGTACATCCATGTCTAGGTAGATGTAAGTACGATTCTCGACTTCGTGGTACTTAGTAACCCCTTTCAGGAGCTATCACGAACAAATTTCCAAGATTTTAGTCATCCAATTGTAGTGTTGGTTGAGCTCCGAAGATCTGATGCCCAGTAAACAAAATATATATGACATAATTCTGAATTCCCGCACGCAAGCATGGTGTAATTGGAAGGCCATACGCTTGAGCAACGAAGGCTGATATCATCGCGAGTAAGCCAGAAAAGCATGAGAAACCGCATCAACAACCAAACCCCAGAGACATAACCAGAAACCAGGAAACCATTACAAGCCAGAAGAACCACTGAAACACGCAGAGAAAATCAGCCGCGAGATCATTTAACAGAGACATAACGAGCAGTTTGACCATCGAATTTCAGGCGGCAGTCGATTCACTGCGCAGATCAGTAGCACGCTACTCAAGTACTCATTTCCAGCAATCAGGTGCTATCTCATGATCATTGATATGCATGATTCAACCACCTGGGCATACGCAAACTCAATATCCCTGCAGCCAAGCAGATCCGGATGTCCCAGGCAAACGGAGGGATCAACCTGGGGTAGCTGGGCTGCTAATCAATACCATCGTGGGAGGCCCCCCGTGCGAGAGTCTCTTATCCGGTTCGCCGGCATTAGGCTATGGGGTCCCGTACCCAATCACCCTAACGTTGTCATATGATACTTCCATCATCAATATAAAAGCATAGAGGTCCACTTATAAGCACTATTCCAGTGGCTTCGTATGTGTATCGTCTTCGTGTCTGCGGCCCTGGGAAGTGTTTTGTGAATTGACCTAATTTATTTTTAGTCAGCATATAACAATTCACGTCCAGGTAGCATACATCGGTATAAATGTATACCTTTTTTTCTGACCACACATGTTAGGCAGTGCCTTCCAGGTCCTATTTCGGCGTGCGCGATAACAGCCAGGGTTGGAACTTTGGTGTTCGATACTGATCCAGATCACCTTGGTGAGACGAGCAAACGTAATAGGTACGCCTGGTCTTGTGAGAGGAGGCACCAGACATTATCATTATGGTACCAGGTATCGGCTCCCTGGCTCGGTTATATATGATAAGGTGCTTATACATAGTAGGTGTATATAATATGTAGGTGTGATATGTAAAGACGAGGAAGCAACAAGATACAGGGCGGTCTTTTTATATACACCTGCGGGCATATGACGACATACAAACATTTACTACTTCTAAGGTTAATTTGATTGTAGAGTACGCCGATTTTTGTTTGCACGGCTGACCGGCGACTTAGGTATGGCAAACAAGCTGGGAATGATTAAGGTCACCAGAAAGTTGACAACGTGTATGGTTAAGGCAGATATTACCAACCGGTCGAAATGCCATCGATAAGACTGCAGGGACTAATATGTCTTTGTTCATTATCATTGCAGAGCACTTTTATTACGATATTAGCTCCTGGTCATTAATCGAGATTTTTGACGTCTTTCATCAAGTAAAGCGAGTAGTGTGGATGGCCTAAAAATATTTTTTCTACTATCCATCAGAGGGTTTCGTAGTTGTCCTCCATATAAGTGAAATCTGATGGCGAGTCGTGATTGTGCTACGTTTTGCACACATTATTCGTTTGTACCACCATGATCAATAGTGCCAGGTAAAGAGTAAGATACATCATAGCTAGCCGACCTTCCGGGCGCGCTTGGTTCGGCGGTAGCATTCTTGGCTTGAAAGAGAAGTGGATCGATGTTGTATCAATCTCGGTCCACGTTTACGGTTGTCTGATTTGATCAGATAAACTCCGGTAATCGCAAACCCAGCCCGGTTGTAAGTCTATTCCACTGCCAATAATTGGTTGCTGAAGAGGTACGCAGTATCCCCATAGATGAAAAGATTGAAAAGACCCCACTAGCCTTGCAAGAAGATCAGTCGTAGATGACGCGCAAGAACAAAAAGTAAAAAGGAAAAAAAAGTCTCCCATGTTGACAGTGGGCTGATCAGTCGGTGGGACGAAGCCGAAGATGGCCCCCACGACGCAGATCTGATGTAACCTTTTTTAAACGGAAAGTTAAGAAGTCTTGGAGTCTTGGACTTGTTGCTTGTTACGAATTTTTCCGGCCCGTTGCGCGGGTGCCGAGATAATTCCATCGATGATCAGGCTGTTCCACAATTAATCTCCCTTGCGTAAACGTCGGCGAACCCGCAAGTTCAAGTGTTGGAAGGATCGTCATTCTTGGGGCCAACAAGGCCGAACTATCCATTCATGTTTCAGGGTCTTTTGGAGTTGGACCCATAGTGGATCCACTTCCCTTCCTTTGCGCCGCACTACGCGAACGACCCTGCTTACAAGTCGGCCACACGAGATAAGATCGGGCATCTGATTAGATCTTGATGCTCTGGTCACTTTGATTGTTTGATCTTCACCAAGGGAAAGATTTTGGACTTGTTGTAACTTACCTATCTGTATTTTTCCCCAAATAATCAGCCATATAATTTACCTACTACAGCTCTCCTGCCCATTCCAAATCTGGCCACACCATGGGATCCAAGACTCAAGTCGAGGCACAGTACGTTAAATGGCTTAGTAGGAGATGAATATACGGACATAAACAGGTTTCAAACGTCCCCCATTTCCCTTACGAAACAGAATGAGCTGTCTCGAATCATGGAACGGTCAACAAGTTGTGCGCTGACCCACCCATCACTGGATTCTTGGCGCCGATCAGTCCTGGTCTCAGAGCTGAACGCGAATCTGATTTTTCCTTTAATTCACATTAGCCCCCGGTGGAGTCGGGGTACATCGTGTAGGGGCAAATAGTTCCACCTATCTAACAAATCATCATCTATAGCGCAGATTCCGTTGGTCCTGTGCATCTGCGCGTGCTGTAAGTCTCCGACAAGCATCCGACTTCGGGTCTCTGTTCTATAAGGGCAAGGATTATCACTGGATTCTTTGGCTTTTTAAGTTGGGCAATGTCCCTCAGCCCACTCTTTTTTTCAACTCTTTTCCTTCCCCACCTATTCTCACATCAGTGTTAACCATCCAACATGGCGGTTACACAGATGCGCCCCTTGCTGCGCAGGGCTCGCCACGTTTTTGGTCGGACGAAAGATGAAGAGGGAATAAGCTCTTCTGTCGACACTGGTGCTGTGGAGGGAACTTCCGAGAAGAAGGATCCTGAGGCTACTGACAATGTGGTTCCTATTAAAGATAATGGAGCGGAACTGCCCCAAGAAGGCCTGCAGCAGGGTGTTGCTGATGCCGAAGCTATGACCCTGACATGGTCGAAAAAAGTTCTGTTCTTGGTGTTCTTGAAGTATGTTCTGTTGTTCCATTTCCCGGATATTGTACCGGAATCTGACCTTTTGATTCGATAGTATTTGGTTCTTGTACTTTGTCAATGCATTCCAGGCATCCGTTTACGACACAATCAGTCCTTATGTTGCGAGTTATTATGAATATCACTCACTATCTGGCCTCCCTACCGCTATTGGTGATGCTTGTTCTGCCGCGGTCTACATTCCGATGGGCAAAATGCTCGACACTTGGGGTCGAGCTGAGGGATTCCTGCTCATGACTATTTTTTCTACCCTGGGACTGATTCTCATGGCCGCTTGTGATGGATTCTCCATTTACTGCGCTGGATATGTTAGTTCTGACAAACATCATCTGTCGTTATGTTTATACTAACAATTGACATACTAGACGTTCTACATGATGGGTTTCGGTGGAATGGAGTACTGTGTGGATGTCCTCACGGCCGACATGACCAAGTTGCAGAACCGAGCTTTTGCTTACGCTTTCACCTCATCCCCATACATTATTACAGCATTCGCCGGTCCCACTGTTGGCCAGGAATTCTATGCTCTTCCTGGTGATGGCTGGAGATGGGGATTCGGCACCTGGGCGATCATCTTCCCCATCACTGCTGCCCCCCTGTTCTTCACCTTGAAGCATACACTCCACAAGGCCCAGAGGGAGGGCCATGCGGTCAGACTGCCTAGCGGCCGTACATTCTTTGAGAGCGCATGGCACTGGATCCAAGAGTTTGACAGTAAGTTCTGCCGCAACGCCATCCTCAGGCATTGTTGCAAACCATCTAACCCTTGAATAGTAATTGGCGTATTTATTTTCACCGTTGGCCTCGTGCTCTTTGAACTTCCTTTCGATATTGCGGACTATGCACCTGACGGCTGGGCAACGGGTTATATCATTGCTATGCTTGTTGTTGGATTCTCCATGCTTTTCTTCTTCGCTCTCTGGGAGAAGTATTTGGCCAAAGTACCCATGCTGGACATCACCTACATCAAGAACCGTACCGTCATCGGTGCCTGTCTCCTGGATGCCACATACCAGCTATCTTACTACTGCTGGAACTACTACTTCACATCGTTCCTACAAGTGGTAAACGGACTGACACCCAAAGAAGCCGGATGGATCAACCATATCTTCGATATCGTCTCCGGCGTCCTCTTGCTGTTCGTTGGTTTCTCCATTTCCAAGACCGGGCACTACAAGTGGCTCCTATATATCTGTGTTCCACTTTACATCTTGGCTCAAGGTCTCATGATCTACTTCCGTCACGCCCGATTTAACGTCGGTTACCAGATCATGTGCCAGATCTTCATCGCCATCGGTGGTGCGTGCTTCATCATGGTCGAGCAGCTTGCCATTCTCGCCGCTGTTGATCACCAGCACTTTGCTTCGGCTCTTGCAGTATTGAACGTCGTTGGTACGATCGGTGACAGTGCAGGCCTTACTATCAGTACTGTTGTTTGGGAGAACACCTATCCTGTAGCCTTGAAGCGTTATCTCCCCGAGTCGGCTATGTCGAACTTTGACAACATCTACAACAGTCTTTACACCCAGCGAGGATATCCACTGGGTTCGGCGACCAGAATAGCTATCCAGAAGGCTTACGGGTACGCCGAGCTGCGCTTGCTTGCTATCGGTACGGGTATCATGGTTCTTGCTATTCCCTGGACTATTATGATCCGCGACATCAACGTCAAGAAGAAGCCACAGGTAAAGGGTGTGGTTTTTTAAGATACCAACGACTGTACATTTGAAACAGAATTGTCCCATATATGCCTGCTATTTTCAAAAGAGTCCGAGGTTGAGTCTTTTTGACCTTGGCGATGACTCTTGGTTCACAATGTGCCACCCTTGTTCCAATCTGGCTGCCTAGATTGATGTGCGCTCTTTCTTCGCCTGAACATTGCTAGTTTTAATATATACCACCCTTTCTCTGCTCTTGCACTCGTTGTTCTGCTTTGGCTAGCCACCACTGGATTCACGTGAAACATGACCTATTACCTCATTTTATAGAACACCAGCGGTTCAGATTGCCTATCTCTACATGGGTATGCCAGGGACAAAGCTCCTCGAAATTTTGCTCTCACATTGAATTCCAGAAGACGAGGACCGGCCAAGTCCTGGCCTGGTCCCGGCCTCAAATCCTTCAGAAGTCTAATAGATCGTTATTTTGGCCCCCAAGACCATGTAAGATCAACGCCGAGCCTTGCAGTTTTCCCGAAATTGAATCATGCGCTATGTCTCACAGGGCCCCAAAGCTCCCTTAAAGGCGTTGCTACATTGGCCATATGGCTCTTAATATCTTCGAGTCGACCCACTTACTTCTTGATACCTTGCGGCCGCCGCGCCTGGAGTAGAATGGATTTGCTCCACACAATACATGAATCCTCCCGGCGTCATTCCTTACTTGGTAAACGGGCCACCTTTCGGATGATGCCGAAGAAACTGATCTGTGTAGCAAGTTGGTCTGCTTTACTTGATTTCGAATGCGTGGCCGAAAATATCCGGAATTGTTGGTCCATGCTTGATGGTCGTTTCATTCAAGCTAGTCATTCGTTAAAAGTTTATGGACCACGTTATTGCTTATGATTAAAATAAGAGTGCAATTGATTTTGCTGAGCTAATAATGCTTTCATTGGGGCGTCGACTCGCTGGCTAAATATGAATGCTTTTCACCTCTCTGCCTTAAAGAATCTGGACAATAATTCAAAAACTCAAAAACTTGAAGACTGTCAGTCAAACCAAAAGGCAACAAGAACAGACATTGGAGAAAGCTACCAACCATGGATACCAAAAAAGCATCAGTCCTTTTTTTCCTTTCCCATCGCTCTGCTCATCTCGCTACCCAATCATGTTGGTCCCTCGGCTTTACTGTCAATCTTCCTCTCCCTTCATTGCCTCCTCTGATAGCAACATACTACACCCTGCTCTGAACTTCCTTACCTCTCTCGTAGCATGTCTTCAAGATCGGATTCGTCCGAAAGCCCCATTCAAGTGTTCGGGTCAACCATCAGTAATCTTATGATCTGATTGACGTAATAATGGAATAATTCCATTGTGACCCACTCTGAGAGATTCTGCTCGTCACACGATTCGACTTGCAGCATATCATGAACCCGGTAGTAGATCAAGGTATCCGAAACTCTGCCAAAAAGCTTGATATTCACGAGAAGCGTCAAAAGCGATGCATATGGGGCCATGGCGATCCCATGCTCGGAAGCCACACTGAAGTGCTCTGCGTACGCCAAAACGTATTCGAGTAAAGTGTCAAAGTTGCTGGGTTTGAGCTTGACGAGATTCTTGATCTTCTTTACATCTGCTCGAGATCGTGGTGGCCGTAAAACCATTTTGGCATTTTTAATAAAGCCGTCGGCGAAGTCGATCCTTTCATTGCCATCCGCTATTTCCAAAAGAAGGTCGTGGTCAAGAACGGCAAGTTGCATCCATTTTGAAACTGCTTGTGACAGACTCGCCCAGTTCTTACTCTTCTCGTTAAAAAATAGAGGTCGTGGTCTCGTTTCGCTGATCAGACCCGCAAGCCCCTGAGAATCCAGGATGCGGTAACCTTTTGTAACCATTCATAGTAGTCATTGTCTTTGCTCAAGTATGGTAAGTCACTCTTACGGACATCTTGGAATTTTGGGAGGTGTTCCGACTGATCCAGACACTCCTCCTGGGTCCTTTCTTCCCAGTTCATGATTCCCTGCCAGTCAGCCTGTCGTCGATCTGGCATTTGTCGACATAGTGAAATTCAGGAAGCAGTAAAGTTAGACCCGAGAACTGAGAGGAAATGTGAGTTTAATCTGTCCTTCCAGTTATATAGGAAGATGAAATGTGGCGAAGCACCAAGAAAAAGAAATGCCTGGAAACTGTGTCGAGAATCTGATCCAGTGATGGTTGGCAGAGCGGTGAGATGGGTTGCAATGAGGATTTGCAACTAGATGAGACTTTGATTTCCTTGTGATGCTTATAGTCAGCTTCGGTGGCGAAAGCCGGCCTCCAAGTGGAAAAGGCCCTCTCAAGGTTTGAAAAGAAGGACGCTCGCAACTGACGGAGCTTGCTATTGTGCACATAAGTTTAAAGCGCACATGGATTGCTCTTATCAGCTTTGGTAAATGCAACATGTGGGAGGGAAAGAGACGAAGATGAAGATGAGAAGTATTAAGAGCAGGGAGGAGAGGAAGAGAGAGAGGAATGAAAAGGTCCATTGAAGGTAAGAGATGAGCCCTGAAGGGATATTTGGATGGTTCAGGGGCTATTGGGACCTATCGAATAGGTGGTCCGCGCTCCGACACACCTAGGTCTACCATAGGCAGGGATATCTGTTCTTTTGTTGGTATGAGATACCCTGCTAGACTATAAGTTGATAGGGGGCTTGTCCCTCAGAGTTCATTGTCACTGATACAACCGAGTGCGGCGTGGTGTGAGATGGCATAGGAGAAATGGCACTGATGCCGGCTTTTTATGAGGTAATTGAGAAGAATTATTGCTCGAGCCATGGATCTAAGAGCCTTGCCCATGAACTTTCTGTTATTGTTATCGACGGATTGGAGGAATTATATGATGATAAATACAAAGTACGCGCAAATTGAAGATGCTAGTTTCGTGCACGGCGGGCATCTACTCTCGCTATCTTTGCCATAATGAACAGATTCACAGGTTACCTGTCAATATTGCTTCTGACCAGTGAAGAAGGGAATGCTCGTTGGCAGCGCACTCGAAGATACGAGGATCAATGCAGTGGCGCACAACAACATCAACCAGCAGAGGCTATACGAGGAATCCGGGGGAAGGCCCGTATGGACCAGATGAAAGAAGTGTAGGAGTGTACTATTGAATACTATCTCGAGGCTCTGAAAATTCGTTTTGGACCCGGCAAGCCAGCTTACCGAAACCGGGGGTATAATAATAATTTATGACAATTAGAACAAGCCGGCCCTGTCACGTAACATGAAGAAACAGACCCACACTGAAGCGAGGTCCCCATGACATCCCGTAGGGTAGTGGGACATTCCTAGCTAAGATTATGCGCATGATTCTGCGCCTATCCTTCCGTAATGGTGGACCTGAAGGGCTCTTCAACTACACATTGCCTTCGAAATATATGACATGGGACCAAAATAAGGGAAGGAGAGGAGAATAAAGCGAATGCTTCCAGAACTTCTTGGCTACAGCCCGTCGAGCCTTGTTTTGCGTGGTGGCATTGAAATTTGATGCTGTAGAATGAGTCAAATTCTACCCCATAGTTGTCTCCCACCCCTTATCAATCATGACATCAATCCAATAAGTGTTGGCCTCTCCAGCATCGATCCGTCTCCATACCTCTTTTACAAGTTTCACACAAACATCGATTGGTTTAGGCGGCAGCACGTGTAGGAATGATGTGAGACGACCGAGGATGAACTTCCGCGTTTGAGACACTTCAATAGCTTCCATTGATATATTCGGTGTCTCAATGCCGGCTTGAGACTGATTATTTGCGGGATTGCCATCCGAGTTGTTTTCAAAATGTGTATTCGATTGCTCGGTGGGTAGTCGTGGCAGACGTAACTCACTGCATGAAGCGACCAACAGCAATGGTTGCAGGCAGCGGGTTCGGGACTCAAAGGGGATGGTTTTTAGGCGTGAGATTAGTGTGACGGCAAAATCGGTGAGCCAGGCGTCATATAATGACTCGGGTGGTGTGTCTTGAGTTGTGGATTTCGGGGCTTGAGGTTGGTGATGGTGCGAGGAGGAAGGGAAAATGTTGATGTGTGGCGAGGAGGTCGATGATGGAGATTGGTGGGTGCTTTGTTGATTTGATGGTTGAGCTTCATCGGCTGTAGGACTGGCGTTTGTTCCACCGAAGCCCGGAGAGAGATTCATACAGTCCAGATCTACTGGAAAGAAAGAGTCGCCAGGCGTTCCCCTCGCAAAATTTGGGAATTGAGCTGCCTTAGGATTTGGCAAACGGTTGCGGAGTAGGTCTGGGAAGACACGATACAGCTGTATTAAGCCTGTGCATCGATAGACCTCTGCAACGGTAAGAAGGTGCCAAACTGGAGTTTCATCGTCACCAGTACTGACGATCTCAGCCTCTGTGAGATGAGCAAGGTTCAATAAGCGCTCCTCTAACTCGCGTGCCTTTTCGATGGCCATCTGTGCTCGTCTGATGTCGTCGTGAGATGTGAAAGTTCGAGCACGAATACGTTTACGTTCTCTTCGAACAAGTCGACCAACTTCATGCACTGTAAATTGTGCATCTCGTGCGATGCCCGTCCATGGATGCGGTACGCGTCGAAGAACGAGCGATTCTTCCATAGATGATGCACATGACTTATCAGAGAACATTGCAGAGTCATTGTCTGCGACGAATGATAAGAGCATCTCCCAGTATATGAGAGCTTCCTCAAAGAATCGGTAATTGTTACTGCGGCTCTCCGGGAAGCCCAAGGATTCTGTACTCGATGCATCGGAAACAGTGTTAAGGTGTTTCCGAAGCAGGTTGAAGAATGAGATACCCAAATCTTTCGGATCATGCCAACTGGCCGTCTGTCCGAGCATGAGTAGTGCCAGTAATGATTTGTCGTCCATTGCTGGTTCAAGTGTGATGATGCTGACAGCTTCGTCCCTCATCTTCCGGCCAATCGGTCCAAACTGTGGAAAATCATTGACAAGAGTTGCAGCAGCCATGCTCTGCATTGTCCGGCACATAGCTAGGGATGAGCCCCATAGCCTGGAGACGGTGGTGCGGAAAGGGTTCATCTGGCTATCATAGCTAGAGAAGAGTGCCGCAACCTCTTTAAAATAGTACTCGATCAGCGTCCATGAAGGGTTGTTCAAAGGGCGAGATATCGACATCACGTCTCGTGGATTAGAGCGTTGTGAGGCGGGTGGATAATTGCGTACGATATTCGATGGCGAGAAGTCTCGATAAACGCTACCGCCGTTAGTAGTCTCCTCTTGGGGCGGGCCAATCAGTGACAAGAAGTTGGATACATCGGCGGCCATATCCCCAGATAAAGCAAAGTCATATGGTGAAGTTTGGGCCTGTGAGAAACCCGATGCCGACAGCTGTGCTGGGGAAGACGGGCAGAGGTCGGTCAACTCTGGTAGCGATCGACTGCCCTGAAGGTCCCAAAGATTGTCACAAAGGACGTTCGACTCATTCAGCTCAAACACAGAAGTATCTGGTTCAAGTCGCGATCCGGTATCTGGGCTACTGAGTGACAGCGTATCTTCCACTGGAGCTGGGGCCTCTTTCGGCACCGAGGTAGAAGGCACAGGGCTAGGCGGTTGACCCTCTGATGATGCAGTAGGACTAGGCTGTTCATATTTTGTGACCCAACGGAGTGACTGGACATATCCCGGGCACCGAACTCCAAGTCGGGTGCAGCGGCTACAATGAGGCTTCTCTTCTCCGCACTTGACCTGTTCGGGCAGGTTAGCATGTGTCAATTTTGGCCCACGCGCTCACACTGACCCTTTTGCTTTTGCACCTTGCACAGCCGTTGCGCGACTTTTTGACTCGCCGCATGATTGATATCTGGAACCGAAGCTGTCAATAGCTACGAAGCACGGTATTGTGGGACACACACTTGGGGTCGTGCGGGGAACGCGCTTATCTGGCGCTCCCCGATAACGGGAAAAATTTGCCTAATTCAGAGCGATTTCCAGCTTGGCGCGTTGTATATTCCAATCCAGTAGACACTTACAAGGAGCCCTGGGGTCGTCAATCCTTGAGAGTCACATGGGTTTGAATCAGGTGCTCTCGTTAGCCAGCCCTCAAAGTATACATATCTGTGGTGTCTCTCTCTCTCTCTGTCTCTCTCTCCATATGACTCCGTTTTATGCTTCGTTATTTCTCTAGGTTCGCTTTAGTCATTCACACTATTAGCAGAGAGAGGTATTATTTACATCCTTTGGCTCAATTGTATCCTCGGGAATCGGAATATTGCGATACCTGCCCATCGAAGGGGTCCTAGTTCTGCGGTATAGTGAAAGTTATGATGGGTTTCTTGACGGGATTATCTTTTCAGTGCTTTCTCACTTGCTTGGGATCTCACCGCAGACCTTCGTGGACTCAACTTGCTGTTCTCGATTTCCTCATTCTTATCCCCCTCCTCCTCCCCAATTTCTTCGCATGTGCTCAAAAAGCAGATACCGAGCGTCCTTTCCGGGTAAAGGACGTGGGGGTTGTGCCCTAATTGGTCGACAATTCTCGTAACAGATCTCACCTCGTGGGTGATGCTTGACCTAGCGCGCATTGAATACCAGGAGTGGGCTGAGTTGTATTTTGGTCGAAGAAAACGGCACACTCCGGGCAGCACTAGCCCTGCATCTTCTCTTTCACTTCTGCTTATTGATGTCCTTTTGTGCAACGTGTCCACGAAAAAAGTGGACTGAAAAGCGTCATGAGTGCCTGCAATGGCTTTTTGATGTAACCACCCAATTAACAGCCCTGAATCGGCCAGAGCAGTTGCACAATCCAGTTATCACATACAGCCTGCAAGTCACCTTACATTTCAAAGCTTGACGTTCATTTGGAACCAGTGTTGTGACTGTGAATACCCATTGATCAACCGAATACTATACTTATTTTACTTTTTTATAGTGGGTTGGTAGTGAGTAGGAAACCAACGCGACCAATGGATGTGCGCTGTTAAAGCGGCGGACCGCTGATCAGGAGCCTCAATTATGGGGTATCGGCCTTGATTCCGCGCACCAAGGCAATCTACACCATTGATATTGGCTTAATAAGAATACAGCCCATTTATGACAAGTAAGTTTGGTTATTAGCTGTTCGCATTAAATCACCAAATATCATATCTATCTATCAATGAGTCAATGTGTTCGATTTGCAGGAGCCCCTGCCCGACCACTGCAGCGTTCGGAATGGCCCCGATAAGGTAGCACGCAGCAGCCAAGAACTAAGCAACTTAAAACGCATTTTTTTCCTTGGTCCAATAGTTATTTATCCACCAAGCTAGGTGAACCAATCGATTCTTCCCTTACTCAGCAATGAAGAATACCATATGCCCTCGGAAGCGGAATGATAACGCGGAACGGGCTGTCAGCCCCCGCATTATGGGTGGCCTTGAAAAGTAGCTACATATACCCAGCTAATCATTTATTTAAAATTCCAGCATTCGCTGCAATCCTTTCGATCATTCAAATTTAAAACAAAATGGCTTCATCGTTGACAATCACCGGAGTGCAGGGTCGGAAAGTTACCGGTAAGGATTGACAATCGATATACCCGCTGCATATATACTATCATCAACTAACACGTTGCTTCCAAGTTCCGACTGGACTCTTTATTCACAATGAGTTTGTTCCATCTATCACCGGCCAGACATTGGCTGTAGAGAACCCATCGACGGGCGAACAACTCGGAACTATTTCCGCCGCCGGGCTGGAAGATATCAACAAGGCAGTGAAGTCCGCCAAAGCCGGCTTCGAAGCCTGGAAGGCAGTTTCTGGGGCTGCACGAGCGCGTATCCTTCTCAAGCTAGCCGATCTAATTGAGCGCGATGCGCAGGATCTGGCGTCTCTGGAGGCTGTCGATTCCGGAGCTCTCTTCACCGATTCCATGGGACTGAATATTCCACAGGCTGTTGGATGTCTCCGATACTACGCCGGATGGGCTGATAAGATTGATGGAAAAACACTCGAGCTTGATGGTGGTATCGCATACACCCATCGAGAGCCTCTGGGCGTCTGCGGCGCCATTGTTCCCTGGAATGCACCTTTGTAAGTGGCGCTCTGCTCTCCCGATGAACTTCATGTATACTAATAAAAGAATGCGCAGAATGATTACTATCTGGAAACTTGCTCCCGCCCTTGTGACGGGTAACGCTTTGATCATCAAGACGTCCGAGAACTCGCCCCTATATGGCCTGCGACTGGCTGAACTAGTCAAGGAGGCCGGAGTACCCGCGGGTCTGGTGAACATCGTGGCCGGTGATGGTGCGAATGCAGGCCAATCTCTATCCGAGCACATGGAAGTTCGCAAGATTGCTTTCACTGGAAGTGCCTTCGCTGGACGCAAGATTCTCCAGGCTTCATCCCGGACTAATTTGAAGAAGGTGAGCCTCGAGCTCGGAGGTAAGGGCCCATCAATCGTCTTCGATGATTGTGATATTGAAAATGCACTTCTTTGGACCCGCATTGGCATCACCGCGAACAATGGCCAGATCTGCGCGGCTGGATCGCGTATCTACGTTCAGGAAGCCATCTATGACCGTTTCGTCGAGGCGTACAAGAAGGCTGCTGCCGATGCTCCTACTGTTGCCGGTGACCCATTGGACGCAGCTACTACAAAGGGCCCGATTGTGAGCAGTGCTCAACATCAGAAAGTCCTCGACTATATTCGTCAGGGCAAGGAGTGTGGTGCTCGTTTGCTGTTTGGTGGAGAGCGGATTGGTGAGAAGGGGTACTTTGTGCAGAACACTGCCTTTGCAGATGTTGCCGATGATGCGACGATTATGCGGGAAGAAATTTTTGGTCCGGTTGCTGTAAGTTGTCGCTTGTCTTGAATTTTGCGCATGTGTTTATACTGAACCTGAATTCATCAGAGCATCGCCAAATTCTCCAGTGAGGCGGAGGTCATCTCCAAGGCCAATGATTCTGCTTATGGGCTCAGTGCTGCCATCTTCACAAATGACGTCAATCGTGCGCATCGCGTTACTAAGGCCTTGGAGTCGGGACAAGTGACTGTCAACGCATGGGCGATGTTAAGTCCCAACGTTCCCTTTGGTGGTGTGAAAGAGAGTGGATATGGACGTGACATGGGCGAGGATGCCCTTGAGGGTTGGACCCAAGTCAAAGCTGTCAAGTTCCACATTCTTCCCGCTCGACTGTGAGTTTAACTGCGGATGAAATAACAACAATGTCATTGTGAAATTCTTAAATCACCCATGGGCGTCTGAGCGAGGAAGCTCTAGATCCACACGTTATAGCCAACAGGAGAGGTCTAAAGTTAATTGTGTTCATTATTGAGGTAATAGTACATATACGAGAAATAGCTTTCATAACACGCATCACATATAGCTTAGATGTCCTGTAAAATCTTAGGTCGCACCCCTTCGAGGACGGTTGTTACATCACTCCAGACTTTCTCACGAGCCTTAGCTCCATCTGCACTCCGCACAAATTCGGATAGCATTGTGTTTTGAACAACTCCATCAGACATATATGCGCCATGCGACTCAAGCCCGGACAGGGTACCAGCAACAAGTGTGCGTGATCCAATTTCAGTTGACCGAGCCAGAACCTGCTTCAGCAACCACAGTCCCCAGCCTGCCTCTCGACCCAATTGTGAATGGCAAAGACCAGGGTTCACCATGTTGATAATGACTTCAGACCCCCGCACTCGGCCAGCAAGTTCCTGTACCACCAGGACCTCTAGCAGCTTTGACAAGGGATACCTCTCGGCCATTTTAGCTTTCGCTGGGTCGGAGAGGATCTCAAGAGTGTTCTGCTCTTTCCATTCGTCAAATTGCACCCACGCGTGGACCTCACTGACGACGAATGTCATGTGAGGCTGGCTGGAAGGTACTTCTTTCTTGGTAGCCTTGAGCTTTGGGAGTATGAGAATCCCCAAGAGCAAGGTGCTGATGACGTTGACGGTGATTGTTCGCTCATAATTCTCGGCGAGCTCGAAGTTCTGGGTAGCGATTGCTGCGTTCAGAATGGCGGCATCAAGGCGGGGGAGCTGGGAAATCCGATCTCCGAAGGCCAGGACAGAGCTGTATGAGGCGAGATCTACCTCCCATACTTCGCAAACACCGGGGCGCTTGGTTGAGGCTTCGATCTCCTTCTTGGCGGCTTCTCCGGCTGGAACATTGCGCACTCCTAAAATAACGCGGGAGGCGCCGAGACGGACAACATGGCGGGCAGCTTCAAGACCCAAACCGACGTTGGCACCGGTGACGAGGATTGTCTGGCCGTCTAAGGATCCCTCGGGGTAGGATGGGCGGACGAAAACTTGAGAGTACAAGAATTGAGGCATGATTGGAATATAGATCTTTCAAGGCAGTCTGATTTGCAACACAAAAAAATAACACAAGAGTTGCATTGGACAGATATAAATATTTTGCATTTCTGGAGGCAGAAATGTCGTGACGAATGTTCTTACGGAGATTGCGTCGCACTAACTCCGAGCCATAGCTTAAACGCCGCCGAAAATAATATTCACGAGTCAAAAGCCTATCTCCACTACTCTTTTCTAAAGCCGATGTCCGGTTTTCGCTTGCAAACCCTTCACGGGCCCCTCCTGATAAAAGTTGTTTTTTAGAACTTGAAGCAGTGGACTCTTTTTATCTGTAACACGCTGTAGTTCAAAAGGATCGCCGCCAAGGCCCAAGGTTGTCGTTATGACGTAGGACGGGGACCAGAATAGGCTGCCGGGTTGCATTCAACTCATGCATTTCCAACTATCACTATTAGACACAATTAACAATGCCTGGACATCTTGGTCAGAAAATAATCAACGCTTTGGGAGGCCACTCACATAATGACGGCCCACGACAACCTTTCCAACATCGTGCGGCAGTGAACAACGATGAGCGCCCACTATCCTCCCACCCAAATAGAGGCACCTACCCCCGCCTCGCCCGCCTCTCCGATGGATCAATTCTATCCTCATTCACCCGGTTCCCAGATGGCAAGCGTGCTCTCTGCGTGGCCCGCAGCACTGACAACGGTCGCACCTTCGAGAATCTCTCCGAGGTGACACGCGCAGCAGGAGATGTGGATAACATGTTTTTGCTAGAGGTCGCTCCAGGCGTTGTATTGGCAGCTTTCCGCAATCACGACGTCGGATCACACGGCCCTACACACTTCCGTATCACAGTATGCAGGTCCCAGGATGGAGGTCGAACATGGCAATTCGCATCCCAGGCAGCCGAGAAAGGAGCCCCACTTGGTATATGGGAACCCTTCATGCGACTCGGTAGGCGGGGAGAAGTGCAGCTCACTTACTCGCAAGAGTTCGCGCCCAACAACCAATGTACGATGCTTGTTACTTCGACCGACCAGGGAAGTACCTGGAGTCGCGCTGTCTGCTTGCACGGTGACAATGATCCCTTGCGCGATGGCATGAATGGGATCGCGACCACTTTTGACAACGGCCGGGAGGCGCTCGTTATGGTTTTCGAGACTACGAGACATGGTCCGTTTAATATCGAGGCACTGGTGTCTTATGATGATGGAGCTTCTTGGCATAATCGTCATGAGGTATTCCGGCCGAAGCCTGGACATAATGCGGGATCACCGCAGATTACATCGTTTGCGGACGGCTCTATGGTTGTCGTTTTTATGACTGATGAAGATTCCCCGAAGGTCGAGTGGGTTAAGAATGCTTCGATTAAGGCTGTTTTTGCTGGGCCGCCGCAGAATGGGCAGATTCGATGGAGTGAGGCTAGTGTGATCTCGCCGGCTTCGAGCTTCTGGCCCGGTGTAATGGCCATTGATCAGAATACGGCTCTGGTTACTTATGACAGAGGTGGTCCTTTGGCAAAGACAGTCACTTGGCACCCGTAGTGAGATGATGGATGCAAAATGTTTCCAGGTGCCCACATTTGACAAACCGACATTTACTGCAAAGTTCTTATACAATATTACAAATACATTGTCGATCTTCATTGAGCCCCGGGCCGTGATTCTCGAAGCAGTACTTTCACGGTGAGTGACGAGGGCAGGGAGGGCAGGATACATGTAGACTAACACCACGGGCGAGCCGTGATAGAGTTCTTGTGACCTCGCAAATACAATTGTCTTAGTGACAAAGCTAGCCCTACGCTTAGGCTTAGAGTTCAGGGTTGTATAAGCATATCTACATTGTTTGCATGTTGTGCAGGTACTAAATTGCGACATATTGCACGTCGGGGATAGCATCCGATCATCGGGCCAACCACCCGAGGGGTCTATCTAGTCCAGCCTTGCAAACAAAAGCGGATCGCCTGTCAGGTTGTTCATCAGTATATCCAATTGCTGTGCTTCGAATCTAAAGAGTCTCTTCGAGAATTCAATGATTGACCCAATCAGAGGACATAGAATGTCAAGCCATATTCTGTGGAGATGTATTTAGGGATAAAGATACAAGCGGCCGGGGCCGTCGCCGATTTCTCCGCATTGCCGGACTTGCGACCACCGGAGCTTGACCGGAGTCATATTCTCGAAATTCCCCCGGACTTTTTCTTCCTCTCCTGTACAACCTAGACTAAAATTCTCGGTCGCACGATATAATCACCATTCACAATGGCATCATCCCTCAGAGCAAACTGCCGCAAGGTCATGTGTATCGGCCGTAACTACGCGTGCGTCTCCCCACGGCACGGATAAATTCCGCCTCACAAACATCCCGCCCACGGACCCTTTTCTACGAATTGAAGCTGACATTGATTGTGGTATAGCGAACACATTGCAGAGTTGAACAGCGCGACCCCCAAGCAGCCATTCTTCTTCCTGAAGCCCTCTTCCTCCATCCTTCTTCCCCGCGAGGGTCCCGTCCTCCGCCCCAAGGGTGTCAGTCTGCACTATGAAGTCGAATTGGGTCTCGTGATTGGCAAGACCCTTCGCGATCTTGACCCCAAGGACGAGAAGTCTGCATTCGAGGCCATTGAGAGTGAGTAGAGAGCTCTTTTCCCCGCATATCACACGCTAACCTAATCGATCGCAAAAGGCTACATCCTCGCCATTGATATGACCGCCCGTAACGTCCAGGACGAGGCTAAGAAGAAGGGTCTCCCCTGGTCCATCGCTAAGGGCTTCGACACTTTCCTGCCCATTTCCGAAATCATCGCCAAGTCCCGCATTCCTAACCCCCACGATGCCTTCCTCCGCCTTCAGGTTAACGGTGTTGACCGCCAGGCTGATTCGACTAGCCTCATGCTGCACCGCATTACTACACAGCTTGCTCAGATCTCCCGTGTTATGACACTTGAGAAGGGCGATATTGTCTTGACTGGTACCCCCAAGGGTGTTGGTGAGGTCAAGGCTGGAGATGTCATGCGTGCTACCATTGAGGTTGATGGCAAGGAGATTGAGGAGGGTCGCATTGAGGTTGAGGTTAAGGATCGCTCCGAGGGTCTGTACGAGTTCAAGGAGACTTAAGTTTATAATACTGGATTGGATGTACGTTGGAGTGTTTACTATATGAGAGCGGCATGCTTTTCCTGGGATATCATCGGTGGTTATGTGCGACTGGCTGTAGATGTGGACATATCAATTTCAAAAGCAATTCGAATTGTACCAAGGTTTACCCTTTGTGGCCTAGATGTTCCGGATACTTCTAATGCAGATGTTCAGTGAGCATCTTTATGCTCCCACCGGTTTCAAGTTTGGCCCAGGGAATTTGCCTTCGGCGAGACGTCCATTAGTATGATAACAGAGCTATTACAATGGACTTTGAAAGCAGCATTAGGGCTTTATTGAGGACTCGATGGTCCTTCGCTTTCCGGAATGTCATTGTCTTTTGGGTCAAGCCAGCGATGAAGATGTAAATGCACTCCCAGCGGGTATCTGAGTCTCTGATTCTGTTGCATCTGAGCTTCCACGAGTTCCATGCTTTGCAATTTCAATTCCTTTATCTCTTTCTGCAGATTCTGTATCATTTGCAACATTTCGATCATTCTGCTCTCCTGAGACCGCGCACTCATCTCAGGTTCCTCATACTCTTCTTCCTCTTTGAGGTAGATCGCCGCAGAAATGCATTGCTCTAAATGCATAGGGCTCGTAGAATCATTTTGCCTGGCGGCATAGTTCGGAATCTTGACGGTCATTCACAGGCTCTTATCTGCCAACCCGGCAATCCATCTGTCAGCAAGCACTTCCTGGTCTTCTGCTGGAGCTTCGTTGCTGATCGCCCTGCCAGCGTCTGCATCCTCTTCCAAAGTCTTGGATCCTTGTTTAAGGGCCATCATTCGGCTCAAGATTAATCCTCGATTCTCCAACGGCTGTCTCTGCGGCAACCGTTCTTCCAGCTTCGAAGACAGGGTTTCGAAGTTGTAGTGTTCCACCATTGGCAAGGATTTAATAAAGGCTCTCGCCTCACCGGTCACTCCTAGATGGAGCGTAGTTGCCCGAGCTTCGTTTCTCTCGTCGTCGTAATAGAATGTCGTTCCCGACCAAGCGTGTTTGCACTGTAGTAAAAAATGTCCACGTTCACGTCACTCTTATCGAAAAGGTGGGTGAAATTGCGGGATTGAAGCCCAGAGACATTGTGCTATTGAACTGATCGTAACCTGAGACAGGTCAATGAACTTCGGACTTTTTTTTTTGAACACCTAGACTATTGTGCGGCAAGTAGGGCATTGTGATACGAAGGTCTATCAACGCTATAGTATATATCTCTTCCTTCAATCAGCTTAAGAATTCATTTATTTGATCCTTAGGCTATACTTTACTCAGGCACTTATACAGTACCCTACTTTCCTATACATATAAGTTCACCGCACTCTTCTTCTCCCTGAGATAAGAGTGAAAAACTAGTTTGCTAGAACTGAGGGGTCATGGGTCTGTGGGAGTCATCATGCTAGACACATTAAAGCTTCTTTGACTCTCCGGTGGTTTCCTTCATATTTCAGAATTCTGAAGTTTGTTATCTTCCTGATTTTCTTCTATCACCGCCTATCCACATCTCGCCCTCAACATCTCTTCCAGGAAACCCTTTCTTATTCTTTGCAATCTGCTGATACTTTTCCATCGCTATCCTGTAATAGTTTTAGACTCCTTCAACTACAACCCAACCATACCATACTAATGTCCCCCTCTCGCGACATGATGCCGGATATCTCTGGCCACTGGAAGCTGGCTGACTTCGTCCCCAAGCTTCAAGGTAACGATGACTGGGTGTACTGGAATCGTGCATTTATCATGGGCATCATGGCAATCGACCCTCGGTTCAAGGAAATTATTGATGGAAAACTTACAGCCCCGCATCTTCCTCCCGATGAGTGCTCGAGTGTCGGGTTTTTATCTGTCGATGAGTCTGGGTCGACTTACGACACCACGGAGAAAGAAACTGCATATCCCCATGCTGCCGACTTCGAGGAACCTTGCGCCTTCGCTCAACTAAACGCCATGGGCAGTGTCTTGCTCAGGATGACACTCGGACCGGTTCCCGCCCAGCTAATATACGACACGCCTGACCTGAAGGCGGCCTACCAAGCGCTAGCACGCGAATTTGGTAGATACGAAGGCCTTTGCAATGAAAATTGCTGCAATGACATGTTCCATTGGATGAGGATAAAATTCCAGAACTATGACGACCCGTGTCAGTTTATTCGTGTGTGGAAAGCCGCCCTAGACGGCCTTCTAGTCGACCATGATCTCGAACTTGAAACAATTTTCGGTTTGTTCCTCAAGGCCATCCGTGATCATGATGGTGTCGAAGACTTCCTTCGCACTCTGCAGTTTGATCATTCCTCGATGGAAATGGTCTACCAGCAATTCATGCAGCATGTTCCTTTCGGTGATATTTGAAATTCGACGCCTATTCACCACACAGAAGAAAACAGCGAGGTATTCAAGCTTGACAGATTGATCGCAGTAACTTGAGACCCAGGAATTACAGGTATGCCATGGAAGGATATCTGGGAAATGGTTTTATTCAGGAGATATTGTTCGATTTGGTCAGGCTCAGTAGTTTCAGTAAAATCCATTATTACTTAATTCAGATAGACCTTTGCCTAGTCATAAGTCACCACTAGAGCCCTGGCTGGATTCTTTGTTTTCTGCGAGAGACTTTTTGGTTTGTTTTATTCCTCCGTCGAAGCTACCAACACCTGGGGGTAGTTCAAGCTTAACACAATCCCATCATACCTATTTGTATACCAAACATGAAGGTTACGTTGCTCTCTATGCCGTTCGGGTCTTGTACGGAAATTGGCGGACGAATCAGAAAATCAAAGGACATGAATAGAATTTTTTTGTACGCAACACAAGGCTCATACTACAGCATTTTGAGAAAATTCAGGCAGCTAGAAAAGCAAATAGCAAAACAACATGTTCCCTATTAACCATCCATAAAACCAAAGTAGAGTTCATCATCCGCAGCCACCCAATCCCAAGGAGCCGAGTTGAGAATATCATCAAAAATGCCAGATTCAGCAGAAGGGCTATCAAACGCCTCGGTATTAGAAGCATGATCAGTCTCAGTGTCCGTAGAGGTAGATTGAGCAGGGACCTCGGTCAACACAGGACCTATCTCCTCTTCTCCTGTAGACTTCTTAAGAGATTCTAAATTGTCAATTCCAGTTTGAAGAAGCTCCCCAACTTCAAAAGACGATAGTTTAGGGGCATACCCCTGCTCAATAGCTGTTGTTGATTGAATATGTCCATTAGTGTCTGCCCATTCCACCCAGAAATTTAGTTCAAAATATTTGATGGACGGAATAGCAGCGATTCGTCCACACGGGGTGATTTTGACTGCGTCTTTGGCACTTTTTGAATGATTAGCGTTGATTGATGCGATTATATTCTTTAGAGTGGCGCGCACTTCTTGGAGGTGCTGCTCCACATTTTTGAAAATTAGCGCGATGACCGGGCTCTCAGTCAGTTCAAGTAAACCTTCCACAATCTGAAAGTACAGTTCCGTAGCTAAGAATACTGGATTTGGGCTACAAGCGCCCAGAGATTGGTGCTTTGTGGCGGGATTAGTACGTTCGTAGTTTCTGCGGCGTAGTGCTTCACATAATACAAGTGTGAAGCTGTTAGAAGCCCCGGCCAGATTTTGTAAACTGACGATCAATAACAGAAGCAAAGTTGATCGAGCAAATTTAGTGTCGGATGTGCAGAGATGAACCTGAGTAGTAGCCAGGTTCCGAATAGTGATGAATGACTTGGCCATTTTAACTACCATCAGAACCAGTGGGTGAGTTGAACAAGCCCCAGTCAGCTTTTCCAGCTCTGGAGAATGAATGCGAGTAGTTGCTCGAAAAATGAAGTCGTTCATGAGGCGCCTTGTTTCGGATTTGAATGGGTCCATGTCATCCTTGCTTACCGCCAAACATGGCAATCTATCTTCGTGTTGAATGTTGAGAAGGGCTTTCACAAAAGGCATATCCGAGAAAGCCTGGTCAGCCATCAGATACATGATGTTCAGTGCCTCTTGGGAGGGAGGACCGAAAGACATAAGCGAGTTATCATAAGTGGTGTTGAAATGACCTATCAAGCACAGCTGTGAAGAACTCCGAACGCACTTGCGCTTGTTGGCGCGACAGGGCTGGCAATTTTGGGCAGGGTCACATTTTTTCTTGCTTCGATGGCACCATAAGCAAGCTCCGCCAAATTCTTTGAGCTTTTGAATGTCTTCCTTTCGATTTTCAACATCTAGCTGGGTCCTCACTCTCTTTTCATGATGGCGTTGTTTGCTCGTGGGATCTTCCGCGATCCACTGGAGAGTAGATGCTTGGGGTGAGGGCCGTTCCCTTTTTGTTGATTGTAGGGCAATCATGGGCGCACTCGCAACAGCTTTGCTATAGTGACTGGGTACATATCTGTATTCATTGGATAAGACGGGGAAAGAGCTCTTAGAGCTGCACGGCTCTGCGACTGGCTTGGGTACGGATGGCAGGTCAGGGAAATAAGAATGCGTTATTGATTTACTCCCCTGGCTGAGAGATGCTGGTGTGGTGTATTGATTGGAAGAAAAGTCTTTTTGGGGCAGTGATGATGATGCTTGACCCGTAGATTGCTGATCCGGGTACATCATAAAATCCTTTTGAGATAAGTTGATGTTTACGGGAACAAAATCAGGAGCATATTGACCACCCATTGCATTTCCTTCGAATGTAGTGTTGGCTTGACCTTCGAAATGGCTGTATGACTGATCGTAAGGTTCACATAGAAGTGGATATTGCTGATAAAGAGGCAGGGTCTGGGGAATCGTACCATGCTGTGTGGAGTCTGAAGAGTAAATGGGATCCGGAGGAGAGATGCTCGAGTTCAAATGCGAGGTAATCAAGTCTTCGGGCCTTGGACCTGATACAGCCAGGGATCTCCCTCGTTGCTTGTACATAAGGAGCGAGTGACTTGACCATATGCAACTTGAGCAGTGTTTGTTGTATGAGTAGTGGATGAAAAGGTGCTTGACAGCGATGACTAGAATGCGTGAGATAGACGTATTGGGCAAATAGATATAGATAATTGCCCGTCAAACTTGAACAATGCTTCAGTACTAACACTTGTTGATCTGGCTCTACGGTACTTGAAGAGCCGCGGCCCAATTTGGCCTGGTGTTGGCCTGAACAGGTTTAGTTCGGCAAGCGACCCCTGGCTTTATGGCCTTTTTAAAGTTACCGGGAACTATTGTCTGTTTCAAGATTCTAAGGCATTAAGTGTATGGACATACTCAGTCTGTCGAATTCGCATGAATTTGCATGACGGAATCTGTATGCAAAACGACAAACGACTTTCCTTTGATGCCTGAGGCACTAATTACCCCGTTTCCCCACATTTTATACTCTTATTGCATATATCACATGCGACACAATTATTGACAGGAAATGCATTCTATACATAAGGCGTTGCCCAAAACATATTCTGCTTGTTGTTTGAGTTCAATGTTTGCCTGAAAAATCCGGTAGGCGACTTTTCAAAGATCGAAGTGCGGATTTAGAATGTTTCAAGCAGCTTTACAGGGCCCCAGGAAGTAACCTGTGGGCAGAACAAACCGATGATGCAAGTTGGAGATAAACATATCAACACTTTAGGAATAAAATAAAAAAAATTGGGGTCATTGTTTAGTCGTGGACAGTCTCGCCGCAATACCCCACGATATTCGCGGTGATACTCCGACGTCCCGCAGCTCGGGGCATTGCTGGCCCGAGGCGCTTTCCCCTCGACACGCGCTCGTTGAAAAGGTGTCGGCCCCCCACCTTTTTCTATTTTTCTTCTGTTCTTTCTTGCATCTCTCTGAAATCTGAGAATCATCGTTGCATTCATTTCTTGTCTCGATCACATCCTACCTAGCAATCATGGGTTCAGTAACAGAGTTTCCCCGCATCAAGGAGATCCGCACCTTCGTCATTGACGGTGTCGGCTCCGGTGGTGACTACCACAATGTAAGAGCAGCTTTGATTGGGAGTATGGGGAAATCTGATGGGCTAATGGATTGGATATAGGTCAAAGGTGGCCACTGGCTGATTGACAGCAACATCTCCACTCCCATGACCAAGTGGGCACAGTACCGCGGTTCGCGTACTTCTTGGGGCATCAATGTCCTGGGATCATTCTGTGTTGAGATCGAGGCCACAGACGGAACTAAGGGTTTTGCCACTGGTTTCGGTGGCCCGCCTGCTTGCTGGCTGGTTCACCAGCACTTCGAGCGCTTCCTGATTGGTGAAGGTAAGCTTATATAAAAATGCGCGATGCCCTGTATCATACTAACGTCTCGACTATTGTAGATCCCCGCGACACCAATAACCTGTTCGAGAAGATGTACCGCGGTTCCATGTTCTACGGTCGTAAGGGTCTTCCAGTGGCTGCCATCTCCGTCGTCGATCTTGCTCTTTGGGATTTGATTGGCAAAATTCGCAAGGAGCCCGTCTACAAGATGATTGGTGGCGCAACACAGTCTCGTCTGGACTTCTACTGCACTGGACCTCAGCCTGGCTCTGCCAAGGCAGCAGGATTCAATGGTGCCAAGGTTGCGCTGCCTCACGGACCCGATGAGGGAACCGAGGGTATGCTGAAGAATGTCGAGTACCTTCGTCAAATGCGGGCCAGTGTTGGACCGGACTTCCCTCTCCGTGTCGACTGCTACATGTCTCTTACCGTTTCCTACACCATTGAGCTGGTCAAGCGCTGTGAGGCTCTTGGATTGAACATTGACTGGTGGGAGGAGTGCCTGTCCCCCGATGACTTTGATGGCCACGCTTTGCTGAAGCGTGCCCACCCCACCGTTAAGTTCACCACTGGTGAGCACGAGTTCTCTCGCTACGGATTCCGCAAGCTTGTTGAGGGCCGCAACCTGGACATCATCCAGCCTGATGTGATGTGGCTTGGTGGTTTGACCGAGCTTCTTAAGGTCTCTGCTCTCGCTGCCGCTTACGATATTCCCGTTGTTCCTCACGCCTCTGGCCCTTACTCCTACCACTTTGTGGTCTCTCAAACCAACTGCCCCTTCCAAGAATACTTGGCCAACTCTGCCGACGGTCACTCCGTATTGCCCGTGTTCGGCAACCTTTTCTTGAACGAGCCTATTCCTACTAAGGGCTACCTCGATGTCTCAATCCTGGACAAGCCTGGCTTTGGACTTGAGCTTAACCCCAACGCTCCTTTGATTCCTGGTCACGCCCTCCTCAACCCAGCACCTCAGAAGAGCCTGCCCGCTCCTGATAACAAAGAGCTTGCCAATGGCACCGCCTAAGCATCTGGGTTTCTGGCGTTGCATATATTCCTGTTCTCCTTGGCCATCTCTTTTATCTCTTACGAAATGCTCCTGCAATATGAATTCATGTACATAAATAGCATTATGATTACTCTATCCAATAGACTGAAGTTCAGGATGAGACTAGAGATTGCGAACGAAGAATAATCTATGTAAATCCTGCCGAGGTCGAATTTTCCTCAAATTCGCTGTGAGGCTCTCAGGAGCACAGAATCTGCTTCGTCGGTCTGTTTAGCCCAATCATCAAAATTCGCCTTCAGTTCGGCCGAATGGACCTCACCAATGTCCACACGGAAGAATTTGCCCCTCCGTTGCAAACGTGGGGGAATTAACCCCACACTCGGGCTATCATCACCGCGAGACCCGAGGTCATATCCGCGGGGTGACGCGACGCAGACCAACGCAACACGGGGAAAAAAGTTCGCAAGAGAATTTTCAGATCTCTCCCATATACAACTCCCAGAAACTACAGGGAGACTGACAGATTCAATTCTAATCACTCCCCAAACACATTAATCAATCACAATGCCTTTCCCGCAATTACTCGTTGGCAAGGTGGCCGCCATCACCGGTGGTCTGACTGGCATTGGACGGGTATGCAAGGCCCAAATCTACGAGAGAAACAATCGGACTGACATTCTATTTTCAGGCAATTGCCCTCGACTACATTCGGCATGGTGCCCACGTCGCAATCAGCCACCTAGGCGGACCAAAGGAAGACGACCTGCTAGAAGCTTTGAAGAAAGACGTGAATGAGATCGAAGCAGGCGCTGCTGAGACCCGATTTATCACAGTTTCGGGCGACATCTCCCAGCCCGAGACAGGCAAGAATTTTGTCGCGAAGACCGTGGAGGCATTCGGACGTCTAGACGTGTTCGTGAGCAATGCCGGCGTTTGCCAATTTGCGGACTTCCTCGAGTAAGTCAACCCAGTCTCCCTCGTTCTCCCCTTTCGCCCGAAAGGCCTCCCATTAACAGCAATCTCAGACTTGAACCCTCCCTCTTAAACCACACAGTTTCCACCAACCTCTCCGGTGCCTTCTTCGCCACGCAAGCCGCAGCCCGACAGATGGCTTTGGTTCAATCCCCACCCGGTGGTTCCATTATCGGTATTAGCTCCATTTCTGCGCTTGTTGGTGGTGGGGAACAGACACACTATACACCCACTAAGGCTGGTATCTTGAGTTTGATGCAGTCATGTGCTGTGGCATTGGGCAAATATGGCATTCGTTGCAATGCTTTGCTACCGGGAACTATCCGTACACAGCTTAATGATGCCGATATGGCTGATCCGGTTAAGAAGAAGTATATGGAAGGGCGTATTCCGCTCGGCAGACTTGGTCAGCCCCCGGATTTGGCTGGCCCTGCGGTGTTCTTGGCCTGTGAAGAGTTGAGTAGTTATGTGGTAAGTTTGCGGCTGATGAGGCTCTGCTATTAGCATTGATGGAGTGATGCTAACCATTCTTTTTCATGACAGACTGGTGCGCAACTTTTGGTTGATGGTGGACTCTTTGTTAATCTACAGTAAATATTGAACGAATTTAGAGTTTTCAAATACAGCGAAATCATTCATGGAAGCTTCTCCATTCACAACTCATCTTTTTCAGTCGCTTGAGACCCTTGCCTTTCCATCACGTGGTATACCCGCCCCCCTTGTATTTGCTGCAAGGCTCCTCGTCGACCTTTCAATGCTCGTTATGTATAGAATAGCGATTGATTTTATGTTTTCAAGATACTCGGAAGGCGAAATCGGCCTATCTTACAATCTTCCGAATGACGGTGCCTTTCAGAAGACCAGATCTTACCAATGCGCTCCTTGACCTTAACCTCAGCGATACAAAGTCATCATCAGCCCACAGCAAGAGACCTACAGCGTCCCGACGACAGTTCCAATTTACCATTCGATCACCCGGAAAGAAAACCAACGCAAAAATCTCGCTTCTGACTTTGCCAGTCGAAATTCGACTACAAATATACGAGTTCCTTCTTGTCAGCCAGGCCGATCCTGAGCAAAGTCCATCATGGGCAGTTGGAAACACATCTCGAAAAATGATTTCCCTACACATGATCCAGGCTCCACACTATCGAACACTAGAACCGGCAATACTATACACATGTACACAAATTCATCGTGAAGCGGCCTCAGTCCTCTACGGTGGGAACGTGTTTAACTTCAGTGAACCGGGGCAGATGTTTCGATTCATGGCACAGATCGGTCCGACAAACACCAAGTTTATGAGGTCGTTGGATACGTGGGTACCATGGAAGGCTGAAATTTCACCGTGGTTAACGTTACTCAACACCTTGTCTAAAGATGCCACTGGAATTCGATATATCGAGCTTGCGTGGGGTGCCAATTGCGAATCTCCATTGATACATGAGAGGGGGGCTAAGGAAAGGGGGTTGGGAGACAATGTTCTCTTCATACGTGCATTGGCAAAGATTCAGGGCCTTGAGAGGATTCACCTCAAAGGTTATTTTGCGATGCATTGGCCGTCTTACCTAATGGCGAGCACAGGTGCCCGGGTGCAAGCTGAACGTGGTCAACACCATGAGCCGGGACCTGACGATGATGCTGCGACTATTCAGTTGGTGCAGCATGTCAATGAGAGGAGCTTGCGGAGATTCAGAGATTATCAGAGAGGGACAGATGATTTGGTTCCATAGTACATCCTAGTAACTAATAGTAGTAAAAGTTATCGTCTTATACTATTGTTTCACCGATCTGCATAGTTCTCGAACCCAACAAATTGCTAGGTAACAAATATTGAAGCTGGCTAGAATCTTAAATGATAGAGATATGAACGCAAACGACGTGCTTTAGATAAGCTAAGAACAATCCCATTCAGGGACCAGAGAGCAAAAGCCAGCCAGGAACTCTTCTGTTTCTCGGCGGTAATCGATCACCAAAACGCTCGACACAGGCGACGGAAATAGCACTAGCAGGCCGAAAACTTTGTCGTCTAGGAGTGAGCAGTTGGCTCGTTGGGCAAACAGGTTCAGCTCCCGGACAATGTCATCATCCAGGCGTTCAGGATAGTTGGATGTAGTCTGCAGTGTCCACCACTTGATTATGAATTGCATGACTTCCAGGCCAGGTTTTAGCTCCGCGCATACATTCTGCTTAAGCATGACCCAATCGAAACGGGAGTTGGTCAGCATAATATTGGCCAGGGTTTGAATAGTCGAAAGGTGAATTGGCGTTTTATCCCACCGGACCTTCGATGTCGTAGGACTGACGGCCAGCTCTCGGATTATCCACAACCGATACCAATACTTCATTGGAATACTGCCCACAATTCCGCGCCGAATGAACGTTGTGAATATATGTCGTCATATAACCAATGATCTCCGTCAGGTTGTGGATGCTCATACTCGGCAAATACCATGCCTTCAATCTCCTCCAAAGGTCCTTCAAATTGTTGCCATGTTGCATTTGACACTTTTATATCGCAATCTGCGGTCCCAAGAACGTCTTCAAAATTGCAAAAGAGGATGAAGTAGTGAAACTGATCTCGAGCGTATCTCTAACATCCTCACATTAATCTTTCTAAATCACAGTCCTATAAGCTTTTATAGCTACACGTCCCCAGATACTCTCCTTTTCCTCATCTTTCAGGCCTCGCTTTCCCAAGATCCCTGCAACCACATCTCTCCACCTTTTCCACGAAACATCGTTCCCACCACCACCAATAGTGCAGACCGGCCAATCCGAGCCAAACATCACTCGCTCCGCACCAAAGGCATCAAAGACAACGTCTGTCCAAGGTTGCAAACGCTCAACAAGTGAGTCGATATCTGCATCAGCATCCGCACTCAGTGGCGGGAGCTCAGAGAAAGCGCCAGAAAGCTTCATATAAGTCTTATTGCTCGCTTTAGCCATACAGGTAATCAGCTCCTTCCACTCAAGAAACTCAGTATGGGTAAAGACCGACTCAGGATCCAACCGCAAATTAGGCTTGCAAAGGTGATCTATGCAGTCAGTACGAAGCGCAAAGAGTCCAGGATGCCACAACTCACTTATCACAATTGTCACTTGTTCACTCTCATCCAACCCTCGATATACCATACCCATCATCTCAACAGCCTCGCGGAGCTGATGTAACCCACCGCTCCTCGCATCGACTCCAAGGTCAAATGTAAGATTCCGCGTCCCGAGCCATCGTAACGCATCCACAAATTTTGCCTCAAGCATTACCCCAGCCGCTTTATCTTGGACAAGGTATCTCACTCCGCATACCTTGCGCCATACATCAACTGTTTTCGTGCGCTCTTTTACTTGGTCCATGTACTTTTGTAACACATCTGCGCCACCGGGTACTGGTGCCCAAGGTACAATTCCAAGGCAAAGCCCTTGATCAATGGGTTTATGCCCTTCGCCTGGAACGGGCTCGCCGAGTGCGATGCGTGTGAGAAGTGATACTTCATCTAAGGCATGCTTCCATCCTGTACCCTCTGAGTCCTCCTCCGCGATAGAGGATATGCGGTCTGTTTCCAGAAAAATGAAGCCGCGTAGGTATTTTTGTGCAGATGGGTTTGTGGGGACGGATGATGTTGCATGTCGGTATTCATCTATGCTGTGCTGCGAACCAAGGGGGTTGTTTGGGCCATGCCAGGCTAAAGTTGGGAGGTGCGAAGCTGGGAATAAGTGGATGTGCGAGTCGACGATTGGTGTGGGCATATCGTATGTTTCTGTGACTTGTTGGTTGACTTGGTGGTGCGTGCAGTGCGGGGTTGATTGGGGTTGGCGGCTTACGCTGTCACGTAGAGACAGAGTGAAAGTACTGTGCAATTCTTCTCCCCGGAAGGATATTTAGTATATTTTGAAGGTTGTTGTCTCGGGTAAATTGAGAAACCAGACGTTGTCGTTCCCATCGGTGGGTTTTACCCCGAAAAGTGGAGAGCCTGACCTGGAGATACTCCGCGGGATAAGAACTCCGGGCTCTCAAGCATATAAATTACACTTTGATAGCACCAAGCTCATGAACTCTCTGCGATATTTCCTGGCCTGACTTGGATGGTCCAAAGGAGATTATGATGAAGTAATGATCTTGAATATAATACAAGGGCACCCTGGCGCCATCTATAGATCAGTATATTTACAAGTCTTGATCACAAACCTTAGACGTATCAAGCATTCGGGACATCACAGGCCCCTCTAGAAGTCCGGCCGCTCCAGCTTCACAGCTTCTTTCACAACACGATCCCGCACACTCTGGCGGTAGTTCTCCTGTGCGTCCGTTGACGGCCCACCTGACCTCCCAGCCTCCCAGTCTTCCCAATTCAACCAACGCATTCGCGGCCCCAAGATACCAAGCACACGTCCTGTAATCAAGCTGATGCTGACCGGTCCATATGTATTACTGTCAAGCGTTTTCCGCGGATCCTCCGCATCACCCTCCAGCCATACGTGGTTGAATGGGACGATCTGGGTACGTTTCATGCAGGGTTCGCGGGTAGTGATACGGTCGCCAGGAAGACCGACGACACGTTTAATAGCAATATGATTGGAATTGGCCGGTGATCTATGCGCAAGCAATTGTTGTTAGTATCCAGACTTGTCATCTCGGCGCGCCGCTTCCACCGATCTAGTAGGGTCGGGCAAAGAATATAGGGTCATACCGGAATGTCACGACCATCCCCCGTTCGATTCGTTTTGACCTTGCCCATGGGAAAACGGGGCCCCAAGGCCACATGTTTACGAGTACCATATCGCTTTTTGTTTGCATTTGGTCGTAATCTTCGTTCAGGTAAGGAGTCATTGACGGGCCACGCACCCACATGATCTGTGCGACATGCTCTGAGAAGAAGAGACTGATAGGTACAATCGGGGCGAGGACACGGAGAACGCGAAAAGTGCGTCGAACGGGGGATGGGAGGGCAGCGTAGCGCTCGCGGAGACGGGAGAATGCTGAGGGGAGGTGCCACCTGGAGACGAGGGGAGAGCCCCGATTTAATGATCTTTGCTGTTCAAGAGAGGCATATTTCGGAGTAGCTGGTTTGATCTCGGATTTCTTATGGTCGCCGGCGAGTGATTTGGCGTCTCGAGGACTCAAGATGCGAGGTTTGGCTTTCGGTTGAGCTTGGGAAGTTGGAGGTGGCATTTCGGTGAGTAATGACGAATTGCAACACCCGCATCAATTTGAGGGTAAGTTTTGTGAATTAGTTTCTCCCGGTCATGATAATGGCGTAGTAATTGAATTTGAAGCAGCAATCATTAAGCTATGCGGATTTGCGGATTTGATTCGGAAGAGAGATTCTGCCGTCTATCTGCCCACCGACTTCATTCTGCCCGATCACCCGATGTTTACTGAACTTTAAGAGGTGCTCAAATCTAAGGAAGACCTTTTGTCAGATTGTGAGAATCAGATCAAGCTCGGTACTCCAAGGCTGCTCAGACAAAAGACACAGCAAACCTTGGATTACACGAAGTCAAACCTGAATGGGTCGAATCTCCCGAAGAACCCCACACCTAAGGACCATTTACAATACATGGATGGATATATAGATCTGGTAGGAGATGAGAATACGCCACTTTTTACATTCGAAATCATCGGTTTTTAGATGAACATAGGCGATACCTAAAAGATGCTGCACTAGAAATTATATTCAAAGGTCTTGTAGATACGTGCATATGACCCCCTCATCATGTTCAGTACCGATGATCCTTGTTCACTTCCTCGCGTTAGCCTCATGTACCTCGTTCTCCCCTCTTCCAACGTCCGACCTAACCTCAGAACCATCCGCGCCTGTGTACCTCAGAATGTCCGTTAACGAGTCTGACGTATTGATTGTTGGCGCTGGGATTTTTGGAGTCAGCACAGCCTATCATTTGGCCAAGCAATCTTCTAACCCACCAAGCATCACAATCCTGGATCGGGATCATCCTCCATCGACTGCTGCTGCATCCACAGACTTCAACAAGATCGTCCGGGCAGACTACTCAGACACTCTATACATGGACCTGGGTTTCGAAGCCATTGATGCCTGGAAAAAGAATCCATTGTTCGCCACTGCTGGAGTCTATCACGAAACGGGATGGATTTCGATGGGTGAGCGGGGCAACGATCTCACTTCGACAATTCGCAATAATTTCAAAATTAGTGGGCGTCCAGATTTGACAAAAGATATGACAGAAGAAGAAGTTCGAAGCAACTGGGGCGGAATATTGAAAGATGCAGATTTGACACCGTTTGATTCTTACTATTTTAACCCGTCAGCTGGATGGGCGGATGCTGGTCGTGCCCTCAAAATCATGACAGACGAAGCCATTCGCATGGGCGTTCAATACAAGGTTGACGAGGCCAAGCGCCTTGTGCTGGATCAACATGGAGTCAGAGGAGTACAAACAAACCGTGGCAATCTTTACACAGCTAAGAAGATCGTCCTAGCTACAGGAGCTTGGACCAGCGAATTGACGACTTTGACCGAAGACGAACTGGGTATGCCTCAGAAGTCCAGAATGGAGAATCACCTCACCGCGGCCGGCGTTTGTGTAGTGCATTACCAGTTGACAGACGCAGAGCGATCGCTCTACGATCAGCTTCCGGTCTATGTGTATGGTGAACAGGGTAAGCATGATGCGATTCATTGAAGACACTACAGTAGATGACATATCGTTTAGGTGAAACATTGCCCCCAACTGCGCCGGGAATGATTAAATTTACCAGTACGGTCTCATTCAAGAACACCGTTCATACAGACAATGGACAGAACATCTCTATACCCCCAGTCCACCAACGGGCTATTCCCGATGGTCTTCGTCGGCAGACAGTCGACTCAATAAAGAACCGTTTACCTCAACTTTTTGCAAAAAATCGCGAAGTTGACAATTGTCGTCTCTGTTGGGACGCAATCACACCTTCACAAGACCCATTAATCACACGACACCCGCACCCTCATTTATCCAACCTTTATCTAGCTGTTGGAGGCTCGTTCCACTGCTGGAAATTCCTACCCATCATCGGACGCTACGTGACGAATGTGATCTACGGGATAAGTAACGGGGCCGACCGCGATAAGGCGTGGGGGTGGAAAGATGAACAGGATCGAAGAGTCCGAGGAATCCATAATAGTCTGATACCGTCGACAGAACTCTGTGAATTTCAGATCTGACCTGCAATTTATGTTGGGGCGATTTACAGAGTCAGACAGTGGATCCGTTTGAACCGAGGTGCTACTTTATTTTCTGATTTGTTTCTTGTTCCCCGCAAGCCCCATTTAGCCCCTCAGATGGAATGGCTTCCTTGCTCGAATCAACGGGGCTGGTTGAGATGGCGATTGGGAAAAGTGGGGGCGAGTCGTGGTTGTGCCGAGGATCTTTTCCAAGCTTCGGCTTACAATGACCTTGTTGTGATTCCACTGCATCGGTCTCTCTCTTTCTTTTCTTGATGTTGGATGTTACACAATCAAGTCATTGATTTGTTTCCCGATTCTTGTTCTATTTCAGATTTTTACTATTTCCTAAAATCTACGTCATCGCCTGTTTTTCGGTCCTGCGGATCAGGTACATCTGTTGAGAACACCTCATCTCAACCATATTTCCAATGGAATTCGGTTTGTCAATTTAATCCTTGTCTGTATCCCCAATATCTAACAATTTATAGGCACCGCTATAGCTACCCTGGCCGGCGGAACGGCTCTAGCAGCATATCTTGATGCCAAATTCCACATTCGCAAAGATACAGGGGTCCTGTTAGCAGTGAAACGGGGAGAGCGTGAGCTCGCGCGTGCCGGTATGTTCATTCCTTATCAGCAGTGGGCTGCATATGCTGATATTTCCGAACAGTTTCCGACGGTAGAGTAAATGCTTGGTTCGTTTTCCTACAGACAGCAAAGAAATACCCCGACACAACTGCAATCTGGACCCGAGAACAGACTTACACCTTCCGAGATCTCCATGAAAAAGCATGCCAGTATGCCCATTATTTCCTATCTGAAGGAGTAAAAAAGGGCGATCTAGTCGCTTTCTATCTCCAGAATCGCGCAGAGTTTTTGATCGCATGGATTGGCCTGTGGAGCATTGGCTGCGCACCAGCCGCAATCAACTACAACCTTTCTGGCGAAGCTCTGATCCACTGCTTGAAGATTAGTGGTGCAACACTCGTCCTGGCAGATGAGGATCCGACCTGCCTCGCAAGTATGGAAGATTGTCAGGCGACACTCACGACCGAACTTGGGATGAAGCCTGTCACGCTGAACGACTCGTTCAGGAACCACGTTAGCACCTTTCCAAGAACAGATCCACCAGTCGAATTGTCTCTCAACGTGAAGGCGGATTTCCCTTCCATTCTACTGTACACGTCTGGTACAACCGGAATGCCCAAGGCCACTGCATTCACTATGGGCCGAATGTTCGGAGGATTCACCACACGCTCTGTTGCGGTTGGCGATGTCCCAGGACCAGATGGAGATCGTTGGTACAGCTGCATGCCACTTTACCACGGCACTGCAGCTATCTGTGTCGGCACGGCTCTATCACTCGGAGTCAGCGTTGCGCTAGCCCCGAAATTCAGCGTCCGTAATTTCTGGACTGATATCCGTGACAGCGACTCTACATTCTTTGTTTACGTTGGAGAAACCGCTCGCTACCTACTCGCGCCTCCACCTTCTCCCCATGACCGGAACCACAAAGTAAGAGGCATGTACGGTAACGGACTCCGACCCGATGTCTGGGAGAAATTCCGGGACCGGTTCGGTATCCCTGAAATCTTCGAGTTCTTCAGTAGTAGTGAGGGGATTTTTAACTTGATAAATCGCAATGCTGGTCCATTTACGGCTGGAAGTGTTGGTCACCATGGCGCACTGCTGCGTGGGATTTTCCGGAATACTTACGTTCCTGTTTCTATTGACCCGGAAACTGGCGAGGTTATTCGTGACAGCAAAACTGGATTCGCTATTCGTCCTTCTTTGGAGGAAGGTGGTGAGATTCTAGTCAATATTCCGAGCGAGGAGGTTTTCCAAGGCTACTGGAAGAATGGGTCAGCCACACAGAAGAAATTCCTACGTGATGTGTTCGTCAAGGGTGATTTGTATTACCGCACTGGCGATGCTCTTCGTCGTCAGGATGATGGCCGTTGGTACTTCGTCGACCGACTTGGTGACACATTTCGTTGGAAGAGTGAGAACGTGTAAGTACTTCTATCCCCCTGTTGACGGGGATCATCTTCGCTAATATACCGTTTCCTGTAGTTCAACTGCGGAAGTTGCCGAGGTCCTGGGTCGATTCCCCGGTATCCAAGAAGCCAACGTCTACGGTGTCCTCATTCCCAACCACGAAGGTCGCGCTGGCTGTGCAGCCCTACAGATTGCTCCCGAGGCACGGCAAAGTCTTGACTTCGCGGAACTTGCTCGCTTCACGCGTTCCAAGCTGCCACGTTATGCCGTCCCTGTATTCCTGCGTGTGGTTGAAAACTCTAGCCACATCCACAACAATAAGCAGAACAAAGTGCCACTGAGAGACGAAGGCGTTGATCCGGCATTGATTGGGACCAAGGTACCTGAAGGCAAGGCAGATCAGTTCTTGTGGCTCGCTCCTGGTGAGGAGGCATACAAGCCCTTCGGAGAGAAGGATTGGGCACGTCTGACAGAGGGTGGTGCTCGCCTGTAAACATGTATGATAAGTAAATACGCATTCTCATGCGCAGATCGTACATACACAAGACTTCAATAATTTGAAGCCCAAATTATACCTTCAATAACTCGATGTCTATTTATTGTGCATAATACTAATCTAAACATCTCTATTAAACTCATGAATCACACTCGGAGGCTCTTGATAAGGCCCAATACTCTTCCACTCCATGTCCAACCCGAACCCCTCCGGTCCACCAACCCTTAGTCCCCGTTCATCTCCAGTCCAAAGTGGATGCGCAGCCATACCGATCACATTAACACGAAGACCGTAACGCAGATCCTGGGATCCTATCGCTTCACCATCTTGTCCCAGAATAGAAATGAGATCTGGGACTGTGCAGATAATCTCATGTTTGGAGGAATCGTCCGGGTTAGCAATATCTGCGTACGCAGCGTAGAGGAACTCGTTCTGGAATGGAATTATCAAGCAGCGAGTATCATCAAAGGGACGATTGGCTGGGCCGTCGAGGTCTTCTTCTTCGTTGCTGAGGGGTACGATTGTGCACTGGCCCATTGTGTATCCCTCTTGGACATCTCTCTTTACGTCGGTGATCTTGCCGGTGTAGAGGAGGTGACCGGGTGTTGTTTCAAACTGTTCGATTACATTAGGAGATGGGAGATACTGTTGAAGCGGGTTTACTCACAATTGAGTTGACGAGGTCACTCTTCGATTTTCTGGCTCTGTGGATGGCACGTCCAATGTACCATGCTTGTGATACCGTGTTCGGAATGGCATATTGCTTGATCACCTTTCCAGTCAAGGGTGTAGCCGAAATGGCAATGCTAAGTCCCAGATCTACACATTGTGTACGCAACATGGTTTCAACTCGTGAGTTTGATTCGGCTTTCTGTCATTGGCGTTAATGTGTGTTTGCTTTTCCGATCACAAAAGAGTCTTTACCATAACCACAGACGTATTTCCTCTAGCATCTGCCATCGCACAAGGGGTGATAGGTTCGCCGTAAACGTATGGAGTGCCTGACAACAAATTAGACCATTGGTGTTAAACAATACCGGGATTCAAAGACTGACCATGCTCCATTGTTGGGTATGCACGTCCCATCAAGTCACCATCCACAACAGGAATATCGTAGTAGACACTAGTAGGGAACGTCGAAAGACCATTACCACCACCGATTTCATCTGCTATCACGGCTTCAAAATGGCTATGGTCCCCCATCCTGACAGAAACATTTATCGCGTCCATGATCTCTGTACCGGAGGCTAAGCGCTCATTCCCTACGCTCGGTGCACCATACCACGACCCGAAGACGCAAACGTCTGAGTCCTTCATGTAGCTGGGGGAAACGACACGCATCTTCTTCCCAGAATCTCGAAGGCTTTCCAGGCATCGTAAGTATTCAAGGTATGAAGAGCCTCCGCCACCTGTGCCGAGAACCCCTGTTCCGGTCGCCATGAATTCTAGGTCAAGGGGACAAATGTACCATATACCATTCCGAACATCGGGCTGATAAGTTTCGATATCCATGAAGGCGGAAAACTTTACCATGGATTGTAGTGACTCCGATGTTTTGTTCTTGAACTGCTTTTCTGGCTCTGGCTGGCCTTCGCCATTGGTGTAAATCTCAGATTCTTCGTGTGATGATGCTCCATTTTTGAATGGAGAATAATCACTAATTATTGCCAGTCTACCGACGGCTTTGACCACAAGCCGCGTAGCCTTGTTAGTGACATACTGAAGAGGAAGCTTGTCAATGGACACAATCTTAGTGTCGTTTCTGTCTGCACCATGAGCCACCGCGGTGTCAATAGCCTTCTGCTTTGCATCTTCTAGCACGGCCTTCTCATCTCGACCATCTAGGATCTCAATGATGTCAACTTCACCCGAGACCTTCGCAATCGCAGCCCCGACAGCATTTGCGGAATCATGGTGTGGCGGGATTATACATTCAGCAACACCTTCCAGATCATCCATCTGAACGATCGACCCGCCACCAACGAGTAGAAGCGTCACAGGCAAGTCAGAGACTTTCATGTCTTCAACTGCTCGCTCAAGGATTTTCTTGATCTGCCCGCGGGCTTTGGAAACAAGACCAGGCGAGATAGCCCTCGCCCTCTTCACATCCCCAATATCGGCTTTTCCTGAAGCCACAACGATATCAGTGGTAGTCATGACATCGCCACCAAAGACCAAAGCCTGGCTAGTCAGATAATGTCCAACCGATTCCGGGCCAACCTGAACACTATCCGAAGCTTGATCATAGATAACACGACTACCGCCCCCAAGCCCAACACAGAGTACTTCAGGCATCGAAAACGCCGTACGCACACCACCAACCTCAACAAAGTTCGGCGCTTGTCGCGGGAATCCGGACGGAAGTAATGCACACACATCACTAGTCGTGCCACCGACGTCAATCACAAGGACCTGAGTTTCAGAGCGAGCCCTACTCTCCCCACGGTCTAATGATGCTAAGTATGCTGCACCTGTCATGCTGTTTGTAGGACCAGATGCGAATGTCTTGATTGGTAACTCCGCCGCCGTAGCAGCATCGGTCAATGTTCCATCATTTTGCGTGAGGAACAAGGGACAATCAAGACGAAGCTTCTTCATTGCTTCACAGAACGCACGAACTGTCTTTCGGGCCAAATTTAAGATTGAGGCATTCAGGATCGTTGCGTTTTCGCGCTCTAGGAGCCCGATCTCTCCAATTGTATGTGAGCAGACCACTGATAAAGATGGATCTTCTTCAAGCATCAGTCGCTTGCAGGTTTCTTCGTGGAGTCCTTGTGCGTCGAGGGGAGAGAATATGCCCACTAGAGCTACTTTATCGATTCCCGCGGCTTTGATGGATTGAACCGTCTCCTTGATTTGGGCTGGTTTTAGTGGATTAATCTCACGCCCGTCGATCTCAAGTCCTTTATACTGTTAAAGTCTTCAACCATAAATCAAGAAGCTTTTATACGTACCTCCATCTAGGTAGAATACTGGTCCGCGCATTATATCCTTCAACTCCGGTGGAAAGTCCGAAAATGGTGGCAACTTTGAATTTATAATTAGCATGCACCATTCTATCTGATTCTTCTATACATATATTTTACCATCTTTGTAAAAGGCCCACAGAGCCGAACAACAGCCACCCTACTGAGTCGTCGTGCATCTGCCTCCACAACGGCATTCACAAAATGTGTTGTGCCAATAGCCACACTAAGAATATCCTGTCGATCAGCGGACGACTTTGACAAGACATCCTCAATCACGGTATGGATGCCAGATGTGACATCAACTGTTGTGGGTGTCTTGCTTGAAGCACGTACACCTCTGGATTCCGTCTCCGAGGCCGAAATTTCAATGATAGCGGCGTCGGTATTAGTTCCACCTACATCAACGCCGATACGGCATGGACCACCGCGAGTCATATTGTATATATCGCCTTACCGCTATTGAATTTCTTAGAAGCAAGGTAACAAAAATTCGAGAGGTGAGAGTTGAACGAAAATAAAATGAGAACTTTAGATATGGAGGGTCATCTCGTATGTACACCACCGCTTAAGGTAGTCAGATAAGGTTCCTATATGCACCGTGACCTCTTTACTAAAACGCACGGATGCACTTGCCTAACTAATCCATGTATTACTCTCCATGCGAATGATCTACTTCCCCACCACACCTTATCACAGCACGTATCATGCCGGGGTCGGAGTCGGGGTCGGGGTCTGACAGCTATATCAGGAAAGCGGAAAGAATAGGATGAGCACTAGAGCAGTGGCTTTCATACGAAGAAATATCACCATCCACTCCGAACCCCGATGCAACCCCGTGTGGTCGGAGATCCATGCACGCCAATCGACCAATCACACGTCCGAAGCGCCGAAAATAATCGTCGCTTGGGCCTTTGTCTACTTGCTTTTTATCTCGTAATGTCTTCCACAATATCTAGGACGCGGATAAAACATCCTCGACCTGGGCGCTCTAGTGGTGGCAGGGAGGGTGTAGCGCTGTCGCCTATTCCGTTCCATCTGATTTGTTCTCGCTATTATAATCCCTGTTACACGGTGCGCTGCTACAATGCATGACCACGCCTTTGATAATGATAAGCTGATAACTTGATAACTTGATAAGCAGGGATGTTTACCTCCTTATCTAACACGATAATTGGTCAACTGATCACCATCTAGTACATATCCAGTACTTGTATTTCCATCTCTAGTACTGATATATTCGAGAAATCTGACATCTTTCCGTTTCGCAATTACAAACCCCAAAACCAAGTGCGGAGTAAATCGAGTATGTAGTAGCGGCCGCCCAACCATCATTCATAGATCCCGTTTTCTTTTTTCTCCCTGAACCTTTGCCAGCTTTCTCGTCTTGTTCCTCGGTATGTCGGTCAGGGCTTTGCTGAAGAGAATCGAGATTAACGCGGACGGCGGAGTCGTGCCGGACCGATGGATCAACAATGATATCAAACCTATTGAGGCTGGGCGGCGGACTTGGGGGCACTGGACGTTCCATAATTTCTGTACGATGGGTCGCTGTATGGGCACAGATGTTATGCTAATATCCGTCAGGGGTGCTTGTCAACTCTAATATCTCTACCTATATGACTGGTAGTTCACTAATTGCACTGGGGTTGACATGGTGGCAAGCTATTATTGCTATAGTCGCTGGACAGCTCCTGGCAACCTTGTTTGTTATCTTGAACTCTATTCCCGGGGCCTATTATTATCGTACGTGAGCTACTACTGTCAATGCTTCAAGTCTAACCTGATGCAGTGGGATTTCCCGTGGTTAACCGCTATGTTTGGGGTATGTACGGAAGTGCATTCGTGATTTGGAATCGTATTCTTCTTTCTATTGGTGAGTTACACTACCCTTCCATTCAATACCCAATAACCGCATTACTGACCTGCCTTTCCACAGTGTGGTGTAAGCATACCTTCGTCCCTTCAATTCTATCACGCTAACCAACTCGATAAGACGGCTTCCAAGCATGGATAGGAGGAGAGTGCATCTATGTTTGCCTACAAGCAATATGGCCCGACATCGAATCCCGCATCCCGAACACCCTGTCCGCATCAACAGGTACAACAACGGCAACCTTCGTAGCCTACATAATCTTCATGCTCATTTCACTGCCATTCATCTGGATCCACCCGCACAAATTAAACACATTTTTCTACGCCTCCGCAGCAACGATTCTAATATTCGAAATCGTGCTTCTAATCTGGTCCCTAGCAACCATGGGCGATAGTGGTTTTGGCTCGACACTCTCCGGCTCCGGCAATGCCACAGGGTGGAATATCGCTTTTGGAATAATTAGTACAATCGGCTCCATCGCAGCTGGTATTCTTAATCAGAATGATTATGCGCGGTTTGCTAGGAAGCCCACCGACGCTATTTGGGGCCAGGTTATAAGTTTTCCCTTTTACGGTATTACCTGCTCGATTATTGGTATTCTGGTTACGGCTGCGACGCAAAATCGGTATGGTGGGGCGCAGTGGAATTTGCCTACGCTGCTTAGTGCTGTGATTGAGCATGGGGGGTCGAGGTCAAGGGCTGCGGCTTTCTTTGGTGGTGCTGCTTTGGTTGTTTCGCAGATCGGAGTGAACGTCCCTGGAAATTCTTTGGCGGGTGGTAAGTATATTCAACTTCTACCGCTCATTATTATTGCTAATGTTATTTGCAGGCTTTGACTTGGCGGCAACTTTCCCCCGCTATATCAATATTCGTCGGGGTGCTTACATCACTGCTATCCTCTCTATTGCTTGTAACCCTTGGAAGCTCGTCAACACTGCCACGACTTTCCTCACGGTACTGAGCAGTTACTCCGTTTTTCTGGGTCCTATGACTGGACTGATGATTGCTTCATACTTCGTTGTCAATAAAGGCAAGATCAAGGTTGAGGATCTATTTGTTGGAGATAGTTCTAGCATCTATTGGTACACATGGGGGGTGGATTGGCGAGCTGTTATCGGGGTAAGTAAATCTCTTTTCCCCCATATTCTGCTCAGTCTCGGAGAACAAGAAATTGAAAAGCATGTACTAATATGATCATAGTGGGTTTGTGGAACCGCTCCGTCCTTACCCGGCTTCATCGCATATGTGAACCCCGACATCATTGTCCCGGTGGGCTTCATGCACATATATTATATTTGCTTCCTCTCAGGTTTTGCCATTAGTGCTGGTGTATATTCTGCACTTCACATTTTGTTTCCCGTTCCTGCTGTGGTGGACTTCGTTGCAAGGGCGCCGTCTGCTCGTGTGCTGATGGAAAATTATCGGGATCAGTGGGATGGTGAAGATGAAGTCCAGACGGTGCTCTCTCCGCCCAAGCCAGACTTCGATTGATCTTGACAACTCAATATTTGATTGTTAGGTAGTCCTAACAGAACTCCAGTTCATTCAAACGGCTGGGGAGACAGCCCACGTGCTGTTTGGTTCTGATTTGTAGACAGTCCTCACGACTTGGGTTTTGATAAGCGATTTTGATACCAAATTTTTAGGACATTGGCCATGTTTGAAAGGTATTTTCCAATGAATTCATTGATAGGTACTTTTTTGTCGTGTTCGTCTTCTCAGTCATAGCGTCGTAAATTTCACCTATCTTACGTATATTTCCTTCTTTATCGTAGAATTCTTTTTTATCAATAAAAGTGTCCTCAAGTACGGGGACGTGGAGAAGAAGTTCCCCCAGGTCGTGGGCGAGGAGAAGCCGGCTGTCTGCTTGTTTTCAATGCCCAAAGCCTGCGACCCCGTTGGGGAGGGCCGAGCTCAGCAACTCTCTTCAAAACTGCATAGAACTCCTGCTGCCGCTGTTCAGTGGCACAATAGTGATTGAAGTTGTTGATAATCACTTGTGAGGTTATAGGGCCACGGTGCGACCGGAAGAAGTTTTGAATTAGGGGTAAAAACTCTTCGCCGCGAGGCATAAAAGTCGGGGTAGAAGGACGTTGGGTATTCAACGCAGCACCTGGATTCAGGTTTGTGAGGAGAGAAGCGGAGGAAGGTCCTCCTCGACCAGGGCGCGCTGAGCTTCCACCAACATCCCGGCCAGCGACACCAAACTGACCGGTCCATGTGGGCAGTCCAATGGGGACAGAACGAGCGGCTTCTTCAGCTTTACGAAGTGCAGCGGCACTCTCGTTGGCGAAACGGCGAGCTTCGGCTTCGACCATCTTGGGATCTGCCTGGACTACTCGCTTGCCATTTATAATCTGGTCGTGTTCGAGGGCGGCATGGACACCTGAACGGGAGAAAATGCTATGCATGAGACGGTCTTCCGCTTGTTTGCCATCGCCACTCTGGTCGGCGGTTTGGTCATTGAAATTGTCTTCAGTATCATTTTCAGCCTTGACACCTGCTGCAGTTTGGAAATCCTCCACGTTGGCAATTCCCTGAACAGTACCCAGGTCGTCGGGTTCCTCGGCTTTAACATGAACTGGAGAGGGAGGCTTGGCCTTTGGCGCGGAATTGTTGTCAGTGGGGCGCTTCCTAGATGGAAAGTTGGACTTGGTCTCCTTCTGCTCTTCCTGGTAGGTGACTTCTGCATCTTTGAAAAGTTGTGTCGTTTCTAGCTCCTGGTCATCCTCTTCGGTGAGCGTGAACAGATCATAGAGGTCGTTGAGTTGGAACCCTTCACGCTGTTGTGGATCCTTGGTGATTTTGTTGGTCATAAACTGCTTGAAGATCTGACGGTGGTAGATTTTTTCTTCAATGGTGCCCTTCATCATAAGCCGGAAGATTGTCACATCACGCTTCTGGCCAAGACGCCACGCACGCTCGCAGGCTTGCATATCAGTGGACGGGTTCCAGTCGGGATCGAAAATGATGACGCGATCAGCACCAGTAAGGTTAATGCCAATACCTCCAACCTTTGTAGTCAGAAGGAACACGTGTAGGTCCGGGTCGACATTGAACTCGGTCACAATTGCATGTCGCTTAGGGATCTGAGTCGAACCGTCCATTCGACGATAAGCAAACCCTCCGAGAGAACAAATGAACTTTTCCAAGATGTCCAGCATTTGCACAGTTTGGGCAAAAAGTAAAGTTTTATGTCCAGTGTCCCTCCAAAGCTCAAGCAGGCTCCTCAGAACTTGCATTTTACCCGAGCGATCTTCACGGCCATAGTCACTCCCGAGATGGGCAAGTTGCCGATCAACAAGGTCTGGATGGTTGCAAATTTTGCGGAGAATATCAATGCCTGAGAAAGATTTCTTTTTTCCCTTGCAGATAGACTGCATATCTTCGGAATTGAGGTACCGTTTGTACATAGAACGCTGGTACTGTGTAAGTTTGCAAAAAATGACTTGCTCACTTTTCTTCGGAAGATCAGATGCGACATCGGTCTTGAATCGCTGGAGAAGGTAGGGGGTAATGGCTTCTTTTAATGTCTCCGCACACCTGGTAGCAGTCTGTACCTGGAGATTGGAGGCCGAAGCGTATCCGCCTTGACGAATAGGAATTTCGAATTGGTTCTTGAATGTAACAAGTGTACCGAGGCGCATTGGAAAGACGAAATCAAAGAGGGACCAGAGGTCAATAAGACTGTTCTGGATGGGGGTCCCGGACAAGATAATACGATGAGGTGTGCGCAACTCTTTGCAACTAAAAGTTATCCCGGCATCAGGATTACGAATTTTGTGGCCTTCGTCGAGGATGGCGGCCCCCCATTCAATACCCGTCAAATCATCTGCGTAGGACTGCAGGCCGGAATATGTTGTCACCAGAACGTGGCCATCTTCAACGACACGTTTGAGAATCTTCTTAGCCGCTTTCTGGCCGGAAGAAAGACTGTGAGAACCACCAGAACCCATCATCTCCGAGATCAACGCATTTTCCCGTCTGTTCTCCTTTTTGAGATTAAGCATTCCACTACCAGAAGAATGCAAAATCGAGACACGCAGCGCTGGCCACCAATTGTGAAATTCAGTGACCCACTGGACCATCAGAGTTGCAGGACACACTACGATAGTAGGTTTGGAGTACATTTTGCTGTGGTGTAGAGCAGCAACGTAGGTGATAGCTTGTACTGTCTTTCCTAGACCCATTTCATCTCCGACAATGCCACCGACGGACTGCTGGTGAAGCTCCCATAGCCACTGGACACCGGTCCTTTGGTATGAAAAGAGATAATGTGCAATATCTCCGGGTACGCTGAGTCCATTGGGGAGTTCAAGATCAGGATATTTAGGATGCGGCTTATGCCATTCGTGCTCATTGGGATCGTCCTGATAATCGGGTTGCTCACGTCGACGAGCTTCACTGCGAGTTTTCGTCCATACCATCAAACGGTCCTGGTAAACGGATTCGTCTCCGTCGTCCACGCCGCTGAGATCCTCCAGATCATCCCCCTTGTCCTTGATACCCAGGTGTCGTTTGCGCTTTCCAGTCGATGTTGTCTCAGGAAGTGTATCGGGCATGTACTCTTCATCTTCGGACTTGACGCTGGAAGCTTCGGAGGCAACATAGCTTGCGGACGACGTAGGGGAGAGGGAACGGCGGGGCATGCGAATCTTTAGTCGAACCGGGGTTGATATGGGAGTTGAGCTGAGAGACGAGGGGCCAGCTTCCACCTTCTGGCGCTTTACACCACTCGCAGCGCTACTTTCACTGTCGTCAAAGTCGTGGCCAGGGCGAATAAGGTTGCGGTGGGAAGCATCGTGGCGGGCTTGTTCTCTCTCTTCCTTGACCCTCTGTTCGTCTTCTGCGCCTGCAAGAGCATCATGTAGAGCTGCAGCAGGACCTTCTGATCCACCAGTGTTTATGAGGTCGAATGGGGTAATCTGACCGGTCCGCAGGAGGTAGTCGCGTCGAGACTCATTCGCCAGCCGGCCTGATCCATGGCTAGAAGAAGCCGCCTGTTGGACTTCCCGTTGTCCATCTATTCGCTTTTGGATATCCCGCACATCCTTGACTAGTTCAGCCCGGCTCGACTTGAGTCGGTCAAGCTCGACGCGACGAAGTTGTTTGGTGGCGGTGCCCAAGGGCTGGGCTAGGCGATCCTCTAGTCGTCGAATCTGGGCATCGGCTTTGCTGGACAAAATGTGAGAATGGGGGACAAATATATGATGGTGGTAAAGTTACATACTCTATCTCAGTCAAAGCTTTTTCTAGGCGTTTGGTCTCGTTTTCCTCAGCCTTCTCAGCCAGCAATTTGTCGGCCTAAGGCATGTTAGCCAGCACTTCAAATAGATTGCAGGTGAGGTCTGACCTTCTGAGCAAGGTCTCGCTCCAGGTCATCCTGGTTCTGCACATCAACGTCCAGTGCTTGTAGGTAGGCCGCCTCATCAGCAGCATGCGTGGGACGGGACGAGGCCATGGCGCAAAAGTCGGGATGGTTGGGAAGGAATAAAAAGAACGAAACGGGTCAGAACAAAGGAGTTTTTTATTAAATGTAGGGTTTAAGTGAATGCCAGCATGTTGACTTGTCTCCCTGCTGCAGAATAGTAAATGAAGTTATGAATGATCCATGAACCGTGAACTGTAGCGTTGAGATTCGATCATCCTTCGATTTTAATGACGGCAGAAACCACACACCGCCTAGTTGAGCCGCTTTACAGGAAGGCGGGTACCAAAAAGGGTTTAGTGTTCGCCTACATACATATGCGCAAGCTCCATACGTAAGAAAACTATTAGTTGCTATGGCATGCATTTTACCCAGCAGCCTAGTAGTTAGCTTCTTAGATCTGTCTTCAACGCTGGGGATAAATTCCATCAACGACAGTAGTTGAACTTAGACTTACTAAAATATCCATGATATCAAGCCCTTGGGAGCAACACTGTACCTAGAACACCATGCCTCAAATTCACAATTGAGATTGTCACCTCAGCCAATGACTATGAAATGTAAATCTTGACAATCATGTTCCAACCACCCCGACTGTCGGTACTTGCTCATGTGGCGCTGATCGATGATAACGATAATGATAACGATAGCGATAAGAAAGTCCCGACATTCTGGGTGAGATCAGGTGATTGAAGATGATGCATCAGCCCTGGAGCTTTGAAAAGTTCCTTTTTCCGGTTTCTTGGAATCACTAGTCCAATCTGGATATTCGTGCATTTTAAGCATCACGCTAACCCTAGCTCGCTTCCCAACCACTCGGTGGATTCCTTCCCCTCTCAAAATGGCATGTACGAAGCGAGAGGGAGTCAAGTTCCCCGCAGATGGGGTACTGGACAACTAAATAAAGCACTGGAAGCGCCGTGGCATGAGTTCAGCGGGCCTAGACCAATGACAGCGCCAATCGCTGCAGAAACCCAGATTGTGGACATCATCGTTGGGATTTATTCCGGTCCCTCGCGGCCCGTTCGCTCGACCCAACCACCAACCCTGTCGGTCCAAACGTCGTTCCCTTGTGATGGGTCCGGTCCCACAGCTTATTCCCCCCGCCCCCTCTTCACATCGGAAATGAAGATTCGCGACTCTCAGTCCAATCGGACAACGGTTGCAAAGAAAGCAATCAATCTCCTCCAAATGAGCTCATGCACAAGCGCGGTTGTGTAACAGGGGTCATGGATGACCCATGTCGCAAATCTGGAGAACCATTCCCAAGGGATTGGCCACGAGTCTCCAATATGATCTTCCCACTGGGCCACTGCCATACCGTCATAGATGATTTGAAGGGATCCATATCGATGCATGGGCACCAAAAAAAAAAAAGACAAAGCTGTCCACTCACAGGCGTCAACTAGTAAATTGCTGCTTCGATGATATGATTGATCGAGACGTGCATAAATCTCCTGCAGGTGCAACGCGAGTTATTTTTGGCCCATTCACTGGGCGCTTCTCTTCGGGTTGACTAACCGTTCCAGTAGCTGTGCGTTAGGTGTCCCTGCCCCTCGGTGCAGCCCCTCTGCAGGTTCCGGAATTTTCTGAATTATTTTGCTTTTTGCTTTTTATTCGCTTTGCTTCCGACAAATCTTCCATCATCCCCCCTTTTGATTCCACTCCCCGCTGTACCACGTTTTCCTCTTATCCGCCTCATGGGGCGGCGCTTCCAGGTTGCCGGGATATCCACATCGCGGCGTTCGCAACTCGGACCCTCCAACCACCGTGATCGGAGGTGAGAAACCACACCACCTTCACTTCTCAACCCAAAGTGGGTGCTCTTGGTCCTTGATTCGGTCAGCCACCGGGTCTTTTGGAATTATCGCGGGATTGCATTCTATAAATACATTTTTTTGACTGATCATTTGCCCGATTGCCCTTGGGCGGGATCACATCGGCTTCTATCGCGTGCATCGTATCCAACCTCCAGTAATCCTCCCGCGAACAAAGGGCCCCCCGGTCTATCACGACCCTCAGAAGATTCCAATCAAGGTCGTGATCCGCTCCCAAGCCGTCCCGCAGCTCATTTTCTGTTCGACAAACCTTGGGTGACGGGCCTTGGCAGCTTTCGAAAGTTTGGTTGCTCACATTCGTATCGGCATCGTGTCCACATTGGTACCAACAGATTTTAATAATAGTTGAAGGGGGGGGGTTCTCCCTATATGTCACTTGAGGACCCCGCCGAAGTGACGTCTGCCCGCCCCGCCGATTAGCGGTGTACAGGTTGGATCTATTTGTGTGCTTGACCTGGCCTGGTGGGAAATCGCATTCAATCTTGTCTGGCATTGTGGTCAATTGAGGATCTTAAGACGCCATCGCGTGCTGTTCTTGAATCGGATATTGGCAGGATGTCATTGAAACAGGTGAGGCAAAGTAAGGGTGCATTGCATGATACTCCATACTGATTGTAGCCAGGAAATCGAAACTTGGGTTACCGCCCTGGACTGCTATGATCATCAGGAGTTTGAAGAAGCCATAAGGCTCTTCAATGAGATTGCAGACACATCTAAGATCCTTTTTAACCTTGGTGTGATTCATGCGACTTTGGGTGAGCATGAGAAAGCCGTACGTCGACCTATGTTGTGAAAAGGCTGGGATTTCTCACTAACTTCATTGTGTAGGTTGAATGTTATCAACGGGCAGTTGGGTTGGATCGGTACCTTGCTATCGCCTACTTCCAACAAGGTGTATCGAACTTCTTATTGGGAGACTTCGAGGAAGCCTTAGCGAACTTTAACGACACATTACTGTACCTTCGAGGAAACACGTCTATCGATTACGAACAACTGGGTCTCAGGTTTCGTTTGTATTCATGTGAGGTATTGTTCAATCGTGGTCTGTGCTATATCTATCTCCAACAAGTCGAACCTGGTATGAAAGACATGCAGTTTGCTGCCAGGGAGAAGGTTACGGAAGACCACGACGTTATCGAGGATGCCATACGTGAGAATGCAGAAGTATGCCTCCTTGGGCAGAAGTAAGTGAGAATGCTTTCGCTGACAGAGAACTAGGGGTACACGGTCTTCTCGATCCCTGTAGGAACTATCTATCGTCCTAATGCCGCCAAAGTCAAGAATCTCAAATCCAAAGATTACCTGGGCAAGTCCCGCTTGGTTGCTCAATCCGATCGCCGTCAGGGAGCAGAACATAACTGGCGACCCATAGTCATCGACAAGACAGCATTCGAGGACCGGGATGGAATGTCTTACGCAGCCACGAATATGGTCCATAAGAATCTCAGTAGCCGCACTCGTCAACAATCAGAGCCTCCATTGAACCGCAACGTATTTCCACCAACACCTCCACCCGACGACCGCTCTACCAGCAATGGATATCCTTCAGGGAGTAGCCATCATCGCAGTTCCTCACTTCGCAACAATGCGCGGCCCTCGCTACGCTTAGACCTAGAACGAACAGGCGCTGCCTTGGACCGGCGGCCCAGTGTACCAGAGGCTGCAGCACCACTTTCCCAAGCACCTATAGAAAAACCACGGATCGGGACTACACGGACAGCATCGGAGCCCCGTGGGCCGGCTTCTCGACAACAGAACATCCGCGGGTATTCTCAAGATCCAAGCCATTCCCGCCCTCAAGAAGGACACCGCAGGAATCATAGTGACAATGACTTTTCGCCCAGCCATGAATACGCACAGGCTGACCCGCGCGACCCATATCCAGGGTCTAAGCCCCCTCCTATTTCAAGCTACGGACGAAGAAGTCGACACCAACCCCCACAATACATCAACGAAGAAGATGAATATGTTGATGAAGTATGTGATGGCGAGCCTTTGAAAGATGGAGGCTTCGAATTAGTAGGCGCCGCACCTGAAGGCGATTCATCTTCTCGGCAACGGCGTACACGATCCCCAGCACGGTTCTCACGACGTGCAAACTCCCGAAGACCAGAAGTCCGAAAATTCCGCACAAAGGTCCATGCACCAGATGATATTCGGTATATCATAATTGGGCCTACGATTGAATATGCCGATTTTGAGACTCGTATCCGGGAGAAATTCGGCTTCCAGCACCCCTTGAAAATTAAGGTCCAAGATGATGGCGATATGATTACTATGGTGGACCAGGAGGATCTAGACCTACTCCTAGGCTCAGCCCGAGAAATTGCCCAACGGGAAGGAAGCGAAATGGGGAAAATGGAGGTATGTTTGATGTTCCACTTGAACAGGACTCGATTCATTGGCTAACACTTTCTAGATATGGGTCGAAGAACGGGTTATCTGATTCCACTTTTTTTTTTTACTTTACGATTTTACTTTGTGGCAGCATGAATGGGCATTTTGGAGAGTCTTTGATTAGCTTATACCCTTGGATTAGCATGGATGGAACATATAGCGCCTGAATGATAATTGGCAGACATCAGTCATGCCTAAAATAAATATCTATTATTACCTGCCTATTTCCGTATAGATGGTCAGAAAAATCGCCTAGCCCATGCGCATCATGCAATTTACTCAAGAAAGCACGGATCTCCAATCCTATGAAGTCCAATAATACCAGAATGTATATTTTTAGCAATCTAGACTAGCAACTCGACTTGCATTCCAGCACAAATGCAGCGCCTATCACAATCTGAAAACATGCATGCTTACTCCAAAACAGACGGATCCTCCTTAACAACCTGATCGTAGTACGGCTGGAAAGCCAACCACATCTTGCTCGAGTTCCCACTCTTCTTATGCGTCATCTCCGCCTCCTCTTTACCAATATAGATCTTTTCCCAGCCCGGTCCGGTGGCTGCATTAGCAAGCAACTGCGAATGACAGCATCGATCCAGTGCTATAAAGAGGAATGCGGCTTCATCCACCGTCCGACCACAAGTGATCATGCCATGATTCTGCAAAATCACACTCCGACATGTTGGGCCGAGCGCTTTGGCGATACGAGCTCCTTCCTCAGTTGAAACGACTGTCCCGCCGTATCGGTTGTACACCGCTAGATCATTGTAAAAGCGTAGGGCGTCTTGGTATAGCATCTCAATTGGTCGGCCGTAGCAGGAGAAGGCTTTTCCGTAGATGGAGTGTGCGTGGCAGGCTGCGTTGAGATCTGGTCGGGCTTTGTGGATTTCGCTGTGGATTGCGAAGGCTGGCCCGTTTATTGGGTGTTGGGCTCCCCCGGGGAGGACCTGTCCTGATTCGTTTACTAGGACTAGGTCTGAGACGCTGATCATTGAGAAGTGCATGCTGAGTGGGTTGATCCAAAAGTGTTCTATACATATCCATATTAATTTAGCCATAACCTAAGGGACTATAACTTGATCTTTTTCAAGCTTTTTGTGGCAGGTTTTGACGCTATTTTGCTCACTTACCAGGATTGATAGGATCTCTTAGGGAGATATGTCCGGCAACACCCTCGTCGAAGCCCTGCTTTGCAAATACCCGGAATGCGACGGCCAAGTGCTGCTTCTGGTATGCGCGCTCTGCTTCTTTATCTTCGAATTTCGGGGGTGAGCGGATGACCACACGACCTTCTTTATCACCTAAAAAGTGGACATCTTCGAAAAATGAATCTTGCTGTGAGTTCTCTGGTGCCTTTGCTTCCAGTATTCCATTGTTGGTCGCTGTAGAAGTTGTAGTCGCCATAATGTGTGCACGATGAGTCAGATATTGTAGAATGAAACGTTGGAAATTATACTTCGTAGATTGAATCTATTTTACCATCAATCTTCAAAATTGGCATTCGTGGCCGTTTTATAGGTTGGCACTTGCAGAGCACTTATGCAACGACGCCACCTCCCCGCCATGTCCTGCCCCACAACGGAGAGTGAGGCTCCGTCGATTTGTATATCTGAATTGCCCAACGGATTGTCGTGCTCCGTCAAATCTCACGCGTCCAACTGTCTCGGGGATAGAAAGAGCGTGACTTCTGGATTTGGGAAGGTCCTAGTAAGTCTTGTTGCGGCGTTAAGATAGCGGATGATATATGAGGCGCCGCTTAAACGAATATGTTGTGTATGCTAGTCTTTCATCCGCCATGAACGAAGCATTATCTATGAGAATTTCATTTTTGCTACATGAAGTTGAATGAATGTGAAAGAAAGATAGAAACAAGTACGAATGGTGTTCATTGAATTTCTACGAATATGCATGGGTTCTAGTTATGTTCTCACGTTTTTAGTCCGCTCTGCGTAGGCTGAAAGTCCAGAGCGGTTCCGAGAAACGGAAATAAGAAGTGTGCCTCAAGGGCTCACATTCCAGTTGTTCTTGCGCTTGCATCTCACCGAAAAATCAATGAAAAGATGCCACATCCATCAACCAATAGAGACAGCTGGTTGGAGACGTGAGGAGCTCGTGTGCACGAAGCACGTATAGATCTTGTAGCGCGGTGTATAGGAGATTGGGAAGGATGAGGCAAAGGAAAGGGAAGAAAGACCGGAGATTCATCAGGTCGGGTAGTATACATGTATGTACAAGGTGATGCATAAATACTCGAACACGGGCGATTAAAAGTACACGGGAAACACTTCCCTTGGAACTCGACAAGCCGCGATATATCAGCTAGTCGAGAGATGCAATGTCGGACTGGCAGAATCTCTATTGAGAGGCTTCTTGTTGGCCCATGGATAGCTTGCGCACATCCCATTCAGAGCCAGCCCAGTCCTTCTTCTCGCCGAGTACGCAAGTTGCGCTGCGAGAACCGTTCACCAGGAATCGATCAGCGACTTCGTTCACATCCTTGGCGGTCACGTCAAGGACTTGCTCTCGCCAGCGCTGGTCCATCTCATGGGTGACACCGCTCATGAAGTAGCGGGATCCCTCGCTATCGACACTGACTGGGGCGTCGAGGCCTTGGAAGATGCCAAGCTTGGCCTCTTCGATCTCACGCTCGGACCAGGCACGGTCTCTGGCAAAGGCACCACTGTTCTTGAAGACCTTCAGGGTGTTCAAGGGGTTTGGATCGCGGTAACTCATGAAGGTGAAGATACCCTTAAGAGGGCCGTTGCTGGCTCCGGCGCCATAAGCGCCACCTTTCTCTCGGATTTCGGGGTGCAAGTAGTTGTGTGTGAGAAGCTGCGACATCACTGTGAGTGGGGCGCTAGCGGGGTCGACAAATGGTACAGTCTGGGAGACTTGGCCGGAGTAATAGACCTTGTATGGCAGATCGTAGAATGCCTTCTCGAATGGCTGGAAACCAGCTGTAGAGGCGGTTGACTGCGGCGAACGGACTCGGGGCAGACCGGCCATCCACTTCTGCAATACGGTCTCATTCTGCGCAGCACTTTCAGCCTCGCAAACCATACGAACGCGAAGATTGGAGCTCTTTGAGATCGCGAATGACTGGATCAGACACAACTTCTCAATCAACTCCTGGAGGCGCTCAGGGGACGACTCTGCGTCGCGCAGAAGGTTGGCAGTGGCCTGCAGCTGCTCAAGACCGGACTGCTGCTCCTGCACCCAGAGATTTGGCGAGATACTGGCAGCTGCAGCATTAACGGCAAATCGATGACCAGTTCCGGCAACAGAATCAATAGCTCCGTTTGTGGTCAAGCGCAACAGCTCTTGAATCATTGCTGGTGCCGAGGGGCTCGAAAAGTTGGTTTCGGTGACCAAGGTGGTAAGCATTTCCAGCATTTCAGGAATGTTCTTGTCAATAGCATATCCAGAGAAATCCAGACCTTCCTTGAATTGATTCAAATGGGTTGCGGATGACACGTTGAAGTCAGAGGTCGAGATGCCGCCGGTCTTCAATTTGATCAGATCCTCCCATTCCTCCATAGACTTATTCGCAGTACCCAGTCTCATGATACAATCATTGAACAAAGGCATCAAGAGACGAAGGTCAGCGGGCAAACCCTCAAAGGTATTGACAGCCTGGAAGTAGGTCAGGCCGTTCGTAGGAGCCTCGCGCCAGACAACATCAACATCATCGACCGTGGACTCGCGCACAAGCTTGCGCTCCTTTTCGCGGGAAATATCCTTTACCCGCACTGACGGGAGACAACTCAAGTCCGCATTCTGGGCATCCTCCTGCACTTTCAAAAGCTGCAGCTCTTCTTCGCTCAGCTTAGCTACGGCATTCTCAACTGAGCCATGCTCCTCAATGAGCTTAGCAAGTTTCGACTCCTTGCGAATGGCCTCCTTGTCATCCAATTCTTTGTTGAATGTCGGGGAGCCGACCATGGTGAAGGTCATGGAACGATCATTCAACAGATACTTCTCCACAAGAGATTCCAGGTAGCGGGGCTGCTCGTATCTTCTCTTGAACTCCTCGATAACATCATTCCAGGCGAGGTCCTTCATTGGGTTTGAACCATTGAACCAAGAGGCAATAGTCTTTTGCATAACTCCAATTCCGAAGTTCGCGGTCTTGTGACGCAGCGCAAGTTCGAGCTGATGCAGGAATCCACGCACCTTCTCGTCACTGAATCCAGCCGAAGCAGATTCTTGGAAGACATTCTGAATCACCTGCTTGACTTGGGTTGATTCCTCGGCACCAACGCCAGTCACACCAACTGAGAAGATTGGGACTTTGCCAGATGCATCCAAGCCAGTGTTGGGGGTAAAAGATGATCCCAGGCCACTCTCAATGAGGGCCCGGTACATGGGCGAACCATAGCCATCGAGGAAAAGAGATGAAATGATTCCAACAGAAAATGTCTCCACGGTATCGGTCGAATCTCCCATGTACCAGGAAGTGGATGTTTTATGCTGCTTATCTTCACTGGAGAATGTGTCAATCGGTCCAGAGACCGTCACATTCACTGGCTTGTTGAGATCCAAAGGTAGCTTCAGATCAGTATCGGGCTGACCCCGTTCAAATCCGTCCAAAACGGCACCAATCTGTTCTAAGTGACCTCCCAAAGGCATATCGCCATAAGTCAAGATCTTGGAGTTGCTTGGGTGGTAGTTGCGCTTCGAAAAGTCGGTCAACTGTTCATGTGTAAGGTCCGTGATGTACTCTGGGTCACCTCCCGAGTTGTTCATCGCCGGGAAGATGCTCTCCTTGAACTGAATGTAATACAAGTAATTGGCATCAGACATCTGACCCTTCATCTCGTTGTAGACGACGCCTTTGAATACAATGTCCTCCAGTTTGGCCTTCTGCTCGGGATCGGTCAGCAGAGCGCGAGGATCCTCGGGGCCCAATCGCCATCCTTCCTGACGAAAATCATCTTTCTTGAGAAGAGGATGTAACGTAGCGTCGAGATATACAGATAAGAGGTTTTGGAAATCCTGGGGGTTGGTTGTAGCGAAAGGGTAGGTGGTGTGATCAGAGGAGGTGAAGGCATTCATAAAGTTCGAAAGCGACCTTGGAAGCATCTTGAAGAATGGGTCGCGGATTGGATATCTAGAGCGAGGCAAAATTTAGCAGTTGGACAGGCTTTCCGTGATCCAGTTTGCTTACTTTTCGCTTCCACATAATGTAGTGTGCTCAAGAATATGGGGCACGCCTGTCGCATCAGGCGGGTTGGTTTTGAAACCGATACCAAAAACGTTGTTCTTGTCGTCTCTAGCCACATGCAAGTAGTCGGCGTCGGTCTTGTCATGAGTCAATCGGACCGCTGTGAGGTGGAGCTCCGGGACATGCTTCTTCTCGCGAACAGTGAATCCGTGAAGTTTCTCGCCGATCGCCGGGAAGTTGTCGAGGTTTGTGACGGTGGAGTTCGCTCTTGTAATAAAAGCAACGTTGATCGCAGAGTTGGACTTCACGAAACGGCTCGAAAGTTGTTGGCGCAAAGCTGGAACTCGGGCCTTGCCCAGTCCCATGGATGAGCGCAACATGGTATCACTGAGAGCTGAACAAAGAGATAACTCAACAATGGGCCACCTCAAGCTCACAGTACGATCCAACTATAATTTCTCCGCAAAGAAATTTTAAGCTTATGAATCAAAGGAGTAGGTTGGAAGCCGGCGATTCTACAAATATCGGAAGACACGGTATCATCACGTGTCGGTGTTATGTAATATCTAGAGGCCTGCCTAATCAGGATGGGTCTAGACATGCATGATTACTCATGTACTAACTATGTGAAGACTGGAAGATATGTGAACAGATGTCTTCCACGCTGAAAACCTTGGTTTCCGGGAATATCGTTCTCTATTCAACATGTGTTTATGAGAAAGTTGACGAAGTCCAATCTGCGGACCACGTTGGTGGCCCCGAGTCTGCATGCGGATGTACAAGGGAGACTAACATTCCCAGCACTGCAAACTCCAGCTTGAGCTTGATGCTATAAACGGTAGCCTTGAGGATCACCTGTGTGAAGTAGAATCCCAAGTACTCAAGTACCACCAATGATATATCCATGACGATAGCTGCAACATTGATGGCGACCAGTTCATACAAGATCTTATGGCGTCGCTTGTCTCCCTCTGGGCTGAGCCGAATGAGTTGGACGGTTTTCCAAATATAGATAGAAGATATTAACATCTCCTGTGCCACGAACCAGGTCAATTGTAACCGCTCGAATACATCGAATCCTTTTGTCCATGATGATTCCTGTGGAAGGTAGCTAGATCCAAAGTTCAAAACGATGGCGGGAACAACAACGAATGCTCCGGTAATAACCAGCCCTTTAACCATGCTTAGAACCATGGGATTCTGAGATACCAGGTGCAGCCGTGAGTAGAGCACGACGGATTGATTGGGCACCATGCACACGAAGCCGATGTTGGATAGAGTCAAGCTCAGCCAGAGAGGTGCCAGGTTGAAGAACTGGAAGCTAGGCCCTAGAGTGGCCGGGATAACACCAAGGACGGCGGAGATCAGTAGTGACCAGAAGTATAGACTGTGATAGCGTTTGAAGCTAAGCGGGATGAGCACCGATAGCTCGAGGGCGTTGTACAGCGCAATGGCCATGAACGCAACCACGGCAATTCCGAGAGCCACGTCCCCGCTGCCAGATCGAAAAATCGGGCTGGCAGGCTGCTCAACAACCGTCATGATTCTAGAGAGAATGGTGTTTCGATACGCAAGGACATAGTAGTGGTCTTGTACTACATGCTTTGCTCAGAAAGGGGTAAGATGACTACCTGTAATGTTTTATCTTGGAGCAGGGGAGGGGAAATTAAAACAAGGAATTTCTAAGCTTCAAATCGAACTAGAGGTTCCATGACCATGGGTATAGACATCATCGTCGTTTGGTCGTTCCCTTTGAGATGGGGGGAATGTGGAGAGGCGAAAGAATGGGCCGCCACTGGCGCGCCTCCCCGAGGTATTCACGTCATTGCATTCAGGTTCACCCAATGGCTGAGTTTTACAATTTGCTGTTCCATTATATATCCCAGATTATACTCTAGCGAAGCGCGGCTGCTACCACATGATTTGCCAACTTGTGGGGAAAAGATAAGAGAAAGGAGAATTGATTCAATCGGCTCACAGTATTATATACACCAATCTCCTGATCTTCTTCAAAGGTCCTATATTTAGACTTTCCCGTGCGTCTCGTATTGCTTCATCGAACCAACTTTAATCTTCGGAACATTCCCACATGTTCAATACCCTCCTCATCCCACCGACCAAGCGACTCATCCGTTTGGAATCCCAAACCACGATACATCTGCTCCACGTCCACTTGCGCATGCACAAGAACCAATCCTTCCCACTTTTTAACACTAGCAGTCCCATCTGACATGGATGCCAACTGTGCCACAGCTTCATCAATGTCAGCCTTGTGATCACGCGCCCAATCCAAGGCCGTATCCACCAAACGCCGCCCCAGTCCCTTTCCCCGGTATTCGGGCATAACGGCCACGCGTGTTAGCTTTATGCACGGCTCATGGACCCAATCAAATTTAGGTAGGCTTTTTGTAGCCACATCTTCTGGGTGTGTAAGGAGAGCATGTGGTGGCTGTGGAGGTGGCACCAGCCGGATGACTGCGATAGGTGCCTTTGCATTTGCTGAATTGGGGTCGTACATGACCCATTGCCAGCTGCGTGCGTCATCGCTGTCAATCTCGCCTTCGGCGGAGCAATGTTGTTCGTCAACAAATACACGCATGCGCACGATCATTGCATCGTTGAAGGTTGTTGGGTTGGATGATCCTTGCCCTGGGAGTACAAGCTTCGCATCAGGGCCTGGGGGCGATTGGATCGCCGTCGTAAGGGACAGATTTGCTGCCATTGGACCCAATTAATTGGGTGATGTAGTCTGAATGAATGGGAGGGATTGTGTCTAGTCAAAGTTGAAATCGCGGGGAACGGGACCTGCTTATCGCCGCCGGTATATAAGACGTGCGGCTCAGAATACGTCCATGCTTATCTTCCGCTACAAGTTGGCTTCTAATCCAAAGCTCGGAATCTGTCCCAATGGCGTATATTGGTCATATTGGAAAGTAATCATTCAAAACGAAACAATAAGGAGAGACACCTTCCGTAACGTTGGAACTACAACTCGATAACGGTTTGAGTAGATGGCTGCACGGAGCTTGTTGATTGGCTGAGCGGAATGCAAACAGGCCAAACACAATCATATCTGCGGCGAAATTAATTTCTCGCTCGAAATAATTAACGACGACAACGCCATGTCTCTGTATTTTGATGCGGTCAATATTCTGACCGAGCCAGCATCAGGTGGCTCCTTCAAATCCCGAATCTACAGTGCCCGGGACCTGCGCGCAAAACCGGCACAGATCTACGCTCTTATCATTGAAGCAGCGAAATGGGACATTGTTCTGGCAGATGTTATCGACCGCGCTGGTCTTCTGGACGCCGAGCGCAAGGTAAGACAACCTAGGCATCCTCCACAATATGCCAACTGACTGTTCAGCTCTGATTAATTGTTTATTTAGCTGTCCCCTCTCCTTGCACTTCTCCTTGTTCATGATCACCTCATCTCCAAAAATGGCATTGCGGCCCCAGCAGCGCATACTATCCGACAGGCCGTTGAGAGGCATAAGGTCCGGTTGAGAGCGGAGTTTACGAAGGCACGGGTGCGCCGGGGATGTGCTTCGGTTGAACAATTCAAGGCTGCGATCTTGAAAGAGAAGAGAGAGGCTGCTGGGCCCAATAATTTTATATACCCCCGCTGGGTGCGCGTGAACAATATCCGTTCCTCATTGGAGGACCAGATGCGCACAACCTTTGCAGATTACCGGCATGTTGATTCTCTAGCAGAACTGGCACCAGAAGGAGATGACCGCAAATCTCAGCGTTTGCTGTATGTCGACCCCCACATTCCAGACCTGGTGGCTGTGCCTTATGGGGCGGATTTCACTTCATCTGCCGCATACAAGAGTGGCGAGATCATTTTGCAGGATAAAGCCTCGTGCTTTCCCGCTTATCTCCTGCTTGGTGATCGTGGGCCTAAGGATCCATGGCAAGGTGATCTTGTAGATGGATGTGCTGCCCCAGGGAATAAAACTACCCACCTTGCATCTCTTCTTGCAAAGCAACAAAAGGATAAGCGGAAGCAAATTATTTCTATGGATGCCTCTAGAATGCGATCCAAAACACTACAGAAAATGGTCACTATGGCCGGGGCGGATTCCACTGTCACTGTACTACAAGGCCAGGATTTCCTAGCCCTCGATCCAATGGATGAACGGTTCGAAAAGGTCACAGGTCTCTTGCTGGATCCAAGTTGTTCAGGCAGTGGAATCATCGGTCGCGATGATGTGCCCCAGCTTACACTACCCAAAGCCGCGGCATCCAAGGCTCCCAATCCCAAGGGCCAGGGCGGCAAGAAACGGAAACGTGGTGAAGACAAGGATGAAGTCGAGGAGCCAAAACCGAAAGCAACATCTGGCGCTTTGAACACCTCCCCCTCGGATGAGAATGATATCGCCACTGACAGTGTTGACCAAGAACGTCTTACAAAGTTGTCAAATCTTCAAGCGAGAATTGTGGAACATGCTTTAAGTTTCCCTACTGCAACACACGTTACCTACAGCACCTGTTCAATTCATTTGATCGAGAACGAGGTTGTTGTGGAGCGTGTCTTGGCATCAGATGTCGCTAAAGAAGGCGGCTGGCGCCTTTTGCGACGGGACGAGCAACCGAGTGGATTACGCAAGTGGACGCATCGGGGTGTTCGACGGGATCGGGAAACAGGGGAGAACGCTGAATCGGACGCTACTCCGGCTACAGTGGATGATCTTTCAGATGAGGACCTGGAAGCCTGTCTACGTTGCTGGTCTGGTGATGCTGAAGGTCTTGGAGGCTTTTTCGTTGCTGGATTCGTTCGTGATCCTAAACTTGCCTCTGCAATTACCAAGGCCCCGGGATCTAAGACTAAAGCGGAGTCCAAGGCTAAGGGCCCTGAGTCTAAGGCACAAGCCCCCAAGTCTAAGAAGGCCAAAAAGGAGCCTGTCCAAAACAATAAAATTGAAAAGGTTCTGCAAGAAAAGGAGGACGAACAAGAAGATGACGATGACTGGAATGGCTTCTCCGATTAGATTCAATTAATCAATGATGGACTTGACTCCATATAACTTCACATAATTTCATATCTGGTATCATAATCTTGGGTTCGTATCTGCATTGCCTCTTATAAGAAATCCCTAGCTCGATTGCGAATGCGTGGATGGGTGTATACGTCCAGCTTTGTAGCGACTAGAACAACCTCGCAAGGACCATTAGGGTCAGCCTGCTGCACCAACAGCCTCCACTGTCCCTTCCGAACAACCCAAGGCCCCTCTTCCGACCCTTCAGATCGTAGACGCTTAAGCGGAGGTCCCTCATCATCAATCTCACCACTAGAAAGCAATTTCGCAATACGCTGAGGATCTCGTTCCCCATCAATAATGAGGTCAGTCTCCTGTCCCCAACGAATATTCAGCGGAAGCCCTGCAACATGAGTCTCGGGTAGATTCATCTTTTTCCCAATAATTTGTACAAGACTCGCCATTCGAGACTTGGTTTGACCAATGAAGTCGGCACGTTGACCCGCCCGACTAATTATTGTCGACTCCCCTCCGATTTCCAGCATCAGATCAAAGGGCTTGTCATCCACAAACGGACGGGCGTACATAACCAACCCGCCCATCGCCAATGAGGTTATAGAGTTTGTAGCAACCTGAACGCCTGACGGCCGGATGTCCTCTAGTCGTAGGGCGATCTCCGAACGCTGGTTGAAAGGATTGACGCTGATATCGTGCGGTATTATCTTCTGTTCCAAGCCGCGAAGATGGAAATATCTGCAATCCCGCAGAAGCTCGGCGCGGTGCTCATCGTTTCGAATATGTAAAGGGTACCCTCGTAGCAGGTGTACGAGCTCTGCAAAGACCCCCGCGGAGCGATTGGGTACGCTCGGGGGTGTGATAGCTGGTGGACGGAGGAGTCCAACCCGGTCCAGACCAGGGAAGACTTCCGATGGGGATGCGAAGAAGGCTCCAAAGCCCAGTGTGAAGAAATTGGGGGAGTCACCGGGACTCGAGAAGATATCGCGCGGAATTTGGAAGTGGCGGTCACCGATTTGGATGAAGATCTCAGATTCGAAAAGTTGGGACATCAATCGGGGGACTGTAATTCAGTCAGCTTGTGCTGGCTCTGATCGCTGACAGGAATGTTCTCACGGCTATAGAACTGAGCATCGGCGAACAGCTTGACGAACTGTGCGCCATCTCGTGGCCGAACATGGTATCCTAGTTCTTATCAGCCTTTGTTTCCATGCGCCGGGCCTCCGTGACTACCTTGCAGATGCCTTGCGATCTCCTTAAAGGTCTCGGGGTCGCGATCGATATATAGGGTGCGGCAGCTGCGTGATTCGGGGATGCGTATCTGCTCCTCGAAGAATCGCGAGAAGTAGGATGGAGCTGTGAGGGGTCAGCTTTGCGACCGGGTATGACTGAGAAACGGTTGACCTACCATCTGAGGCAATTGAAGCTCCTGAGAGACGGAATAGATCCGAACCGATCTGGATGGAGAAGACCTTCTCCCTGGGGAGGGTGCACTGCTTGGACGTGGAGTCCGACGCGTCCGCCATGGTTGAAAGGTGCAACCCTGGGGAGCTCTGCCGATCGGAGATCTGCCGGCCAAGACACACATCACATTGTCAAGGAGAGAACAAGCAGAACGTGCATATTGCTTGACACTATCTAATTGTATTCAGAGCTATGGTAGGAATTTACGTACATCCTACCTGCTTCAGTTTGATTCTGGGCTTGTTTGGCTGGTGTATCAGGCATAGCTGTAGTCTTGCAATATGTATGCCCAAGTTTCAGCAAATCAAAGTTGCGCTATTGATTCTTCTTGACTACTATCTTCTTGAAAAAGTTAGGGCTGAAGATCATCTTCGTGTCAAACTAGTGTTCTTTCAGATTTACCACGTTAGAATAGTCATCCGGTTTGCAAACGCCCTCGTGCTCCCGCGTGCTTCTCCACGCCACATATGCATATCATTCCTCGGCCAAGTACGGAGTGGTACATAACCCTTGATTTTGGCTGCAGGAAACCATTGAAAGCCTGAGATATCATGGTTACATGGTGCAGTGTCCCTTCATGGTTCATTGATGCCCATGGACACCATTCTCACCGTGACTCCGATCGGATGATTTCTGTGTTGCGTGTGAAGATGCACTGACCCCCAAGAAACTCATTTCCCAACACTTGGCACCCCGTGTACTCCAACAACAATGACAATCCCATCGTGATTCTTCGGCCGGAGACTTCTTACCCCTTTCAGTTACCTTCGAACCCTGGATCTCGGTCACATGGGGTGGAAACTCGGCTACTAGGGGCATTCCGCCCCCGCACCGCACCCAAAGATCTACTATATCCGGCCACGGTGACTGGCAGAATACCTCCAGACCCACTACGAGTTCAACAAGTTGTACGCATCGAACCATGCTCCGCAGCCTCGGCCCCTCTTCGACCGTGCCCCATGGTTGCGAAGGCACTCCGATCTTTGCTGTCTCCAGCACACTGCACAGACACTACTGTGGGGAAATGAGCTGCGCTGGTTGTATATCTGTGCTTTCTCCATAATCTATTTCAATCTCGTTTTATTCGATGACTGCCACTAAGATTCCTTGATATCACGTTCAAGAGGTGGCGACTTATCATCATCTTTATCCATGTCTGACCAGGCAATGTCCGACTACACCAACTACGTACCGCTGGAGGTACCTATTCCCCAAGCTCCAGATACCTCATTCTGGTCCGAGCTACAATGGAAGACCCTCTTTGCGCTTTGTGACGCGCTTGTGCCATCCATTCGTACGGCGCCTCAGTCTCCAAACGACAAGGTCATCTCGAATGCGGAATATGATGCCGCAATCGACAAGCTCACATCCCTGATTCCGGGTCCAGACGCGAAGCAACTCGCGATTCAGTACCTGGAGGAAGATCTGTCTTCAAACCCCGTGTTCCGTGCCATTGTGGAGCGCACAGTAGGTCACTACACCCACAATGAAGGCCGGAATGGCCTTGGTTTCATTTTGAATGCGCTCAAGTAAGGATTTCGATATCGTCCAACCGAAGCAGTCACTGACACAATCTGTAGTACCCGAGCTGGATCACTTATTATGACTGGCTCCACGACTCCTATCCATCAGCAACCTGTTGCTTTCCGGGAGAAAGTGTTCCAGGGTTGGAAGTCTTCTCGATTGTCACCTCTACGTGGTGTTCACCGAGCATTGACTCTAATCGTGAAAAAGTCATGGGTGTTGGCGAGTCCAACCGTCGAGAAAGTTCTCGGCTATCCGCGTGTGCCCACCCATGGCAAACCTGCCGATGGATTCCCTTATGAATTCTTGCAGATCCCGCCTGGTGAGGGCCCCGAGACAATTGAAACCGATGTCGTCATTGTAGGAAGCGGTTGTGGTGGAGCAGTCACTGCGAAGAATCTCGCCGAGGCTGGGCTTCGAGTGCTTGTGGTGGAAAAGTCCTATTCGTACCCAACTAACACTTTCCCCATGTCACAAAACGAAGCCTATGTGAACATGTTCGAGTCCTCAGGCGCTATTGTGAGCGACGACGGCTCAATAATTGTTCTTGCAGGCTCGACATGGGGTGGCGGTGGCACCGTAAATTGGTCTGCCGCCCTGCAGACTCAAGGCTATGTTCGTCAGGAATGGGCGAATGGAGGCCTACCACTCTTCACGTCTTGGGATTTCCAGAGAAGCCTTGATCGTGTCTGCGACCGGATGGGTGTCAATACCGAGCACGTTCGCCATAATCGTCAGAATAGTGTGATCCTGGAGGGCGCACGCAAACTGGGCTATGCTGCTAAGACGGTTCCGCAGAATACCGGCAATGCAGAGCACTACTGCGGAACCTGCACCTTGGGCTGTGCATCTGCCATTAAAAAGGGTCCCATTGAAACCTTCCTTGTAGATGCCGCAAGGGCAGGCGCGACCTTTATGGAGGGATTCCACGCGAAAAAAGTCCTGTTTGATAAGAAGAGCGGAAAGGTGGCCATTGGTGTGGAGGGAACCTGGACATCGCGAGATCAGTACCTTGGCCTCGGTGGCGTTGGCGCCACTAAGAGAAAGGTCATCATCAAGGCTAAGAAGGTTATCGTTTCATCTGGCACATTGCAGAGCCCTCTTTTGCTACTTCGAAGTGGTCTTAAGAACTCTCAAATTGGTCGAAACCTCCATTTGCACCCGGTGATGGGTGCCACTGCTCTCTTTGATGAGGATACCCACCCATGGGTAGGCTCAGCCTTGACCACGGTGGTCAATGAATTCGAAGATCTAGATGGGCACGGCCATGGTGTCAAGATTGAATCCGCCGCAATGGTCCCATCGATCTTTGTTCCCATCTTCCCCTGGAAAGAAGCACTGGATTATAAGATGTCTGTGGCCAAGACGCGTCGGAGCACAAGCTTCATCACTCTGACCAAAGATCGAGATGGCGGACGTGTGTACCCAGATCCGAATGACGGACGTGTCCGAATCGACTACCAGGTCTCCAGCTTCGACCGACGGCATATTGTGGAGGGCTTGATTGCTGCCGCCAAGATTGCTTACATCTCAGGAGCCAAGGAGTTCATCACCACCTACAGTGATCTTGAGAGCTTTGTACGACCGGAATCCTCAGATCCGGATTCTCCCGAAGGAGTAAACGATGTTGCACTGCAGAAATGGATTGCCGAGCTGCGCCGAAGATCACCCTTGGATGCAGAAAAGGCCGTGTTTGCCAGTGCGCACCAGATGGGTACCTGTCGAATGGGCAAATCCCCTAAGACAAGTGTTGTGGACTCGGATTGCCAGGTTTGGGGTACTAATGGCTTGTATGTTGTGGATGCTTCCGTGTTCCCCAGCGCCAGTGGTGTGAACCCCATGGTCACCAATATGGCTATTGCCGACTGGGCCAGCTCAAAACTTGCGAAGGCGATGAACCAACCTGAAAAGACTCGGATGGCACGTCTATAGTCAGCTCTGTATACTGCATTAACCATATGGAAACCCATCAGATATCCAGCGTTCGAATTTATCCTTTCTACTAGCAATATTGTTCCTGCTCCCTAATTGTTAGAAGGCCCATAAAAATTAAATGTATGATATTATTTTTGATATGCTTTTCGTCATCATCGATTCTAAAGCCACAGAAATTGCTAGAAGAGGAGGTGCTCTTTTTTCATTAGAGGAAAGCAAGCAAGTCTCTCCGATAGTCTAGTCGTCACAGAGTGTTGATCACATCTGAGGATAGTAGTGGCTGGGCTCCAATGATTGAAAGTAGTTGGACGTTGAGGTTCGCCCGAATGTGGATACTTCTTGTCCCCTTGGTCTTCTAACATTCAGAGTTTGCTTCCAAGGCTTACTGATTGCCTTCTACATGTGCCATTCCAACACTTGTCTTTGGTGCTACTCAAACTTTACTTCCAAGGTTCGCATGTCTCTTCTACTCCATCTAAGTATCATATTTCGTTTACAAAACCACTGTATCAACCAGACTGTGTGTATATAAATCTGACTTCACGAACCTTCTGTCTATACGACCCATTCTTGAACATCATCTCGCTTCAACCTTCAGCTTTCAGCCTTCTCCTGGTAAACCTGCCTCTTTTCAATAAACTTCACCTCCCCCATCGCCCTCCCAACCTCCTCAACAGCCATAACCCGCTCAAACCAACGTGTAACGAGCGGATACTTCGCCCGCATCTCTTTGTCAATAATCAAAAGAAACCCCATATGCAAAGGCGCCGCAACGGTAATATCCCCCAAACTCAACTTTCCATTCTCCCCCAACCACGTCCTGCCCTCCAGATGGCCCTCCATATACGTAAGACCCCTTTCCAATAGCGCAAGCTGGGTGGTCTCTCTCTCCTCATCATAATCCCATCTGCCAAATCGCCACATAGCCAGTTCCCGGATAACGCGCAGGAATGCGTGATCTGAGAAGCTGATCCATGATCGGATTGATGCGCGCTCTAGGGGTGTAGAGCCAAGGAGCTGGTCAGACAGTGGTCCGCTTTCTGCGACGTATTGTGCGATGGCGTCGGATTCGACTAGACGTGTTCCGTCTGCGCCTTCGAAGGCGGGCACCTTCCCCAGGGGGAATTTTGAGAGGTACTCCTCTGTGAGGTTGTCTTTGTAGAGGACAAAGCCTTGGGGAATGTCTAGTTCTAGGCCATTCAGATTTGCTACTGCTTCGATCTGGGGTTGAGTTAGTGTAAAGACTAGTACAGTTGATTTGGTTTCTTACCTTGCTGACCCGTGCACTGGGCATGTAAGACCAGATCGTGCCGAATGGAGCCATTTTAGTTATCGATGATCGAATTGGACCTTAATAATAATCGAGATGTAGATTTGGATCCTTTCTACGCTTTATAATGTTTATTTGGGGCCAAAAGGTCAGTTGACTCATGGGGCAACGAGAAGAGCTCCACCGGAAGTCAGCAAGTGACCTTGGAACGAGTGGATTCACGTAGCCTTGCGGAATCTGAGACATAGCTCGATCCTAAGATTCTCCCGGAGAATGGATAATGATCACCTTAATGTGTGTGGTGGAATTGATTACTATGTATCCTAGAATATTGATATCTTATTTCTGTGGAATCCATGGGACAGTGAGTGAAGGCACATGAATGGCCAAATAAATATTTCCATCCGCACCCCGCATCCGAGCTCAAGCTTCCTCTTACCCACTTCATGCGTCACCTCCTCAACCTCCCACCCGAGCTCCTGATACTAATCGCCGAATTCCTACCTATCCATGACGTCCTCAACCTAAGGTTTACCTGCGCGTACCTTTACGACCAGATTCCCCGCCCTTCCCATACCCAGCTCCTACAGGCCGAATCCACAGAATGGGCCCGGCATAAAGATATCTACACCTGTCGCTACTGCCTACGGTTGCGCCCGGCGCATGAATTTGCCGATCGAATGCTTCGACGCCGAAGAAGCCGATCAGGAGCCGATAGTGACAAGCGATTCTGTATCGAGTGTGGGTTGAAGCCACGGGATGGCACGGCTCGGTATGGCCCCGGCGCGCAGGTAGCCATTCAAGGACGAGTGTTTGTCATCTGTCTTTCCTGTCGGGGCTTTCAAGTGGGTGCTTATGATCGGTATGGACGCTGTACGTCGGAATGTACATCGTGTTGGCGGGAGCATTCTCAGCAACAATTGTACAATTTGCATTCCTTGGACAAGACACAAGTGCGATTGCATCAATAATCAATTCATACTGGAAATAAAAGAAGGCTCAAAATAAGTCGCTGTCCCAGGGTCTAAGGCTTCCTGCCTGACATGGAAATTGGATATAAAGGAAATGGTCAAGCATACTGCTTCATGCTTGAGGAGGTTCGCTCAGGCGCATATAGTTCCAACAGACTGATTTGTTAGCAAATGCGACAATTTTGGTTGAAGGGTATGCTTACTGCTGTTGGCCATATCTTTTCCGAACATGACATCCATCAGGTCCTCTCCATCCTTGGTGCCTTCAACTGCGTTATAAGTAGCGCACTTTTTGCCAAGAGCCAGCCCGATCACGTTTGGAAAGGGGGTCAAGTTCATGTAAGTAGGTTTCTCGCCTGTACATTCAGCCAGCATGAGTTGGTGAACGTTATTGGCTGCATACTGGCCCATGTGCATTGCGCCACCACAGCGCTTGATACCTGACCATGCTGCAAGATCGCCGACCGCGAAATGATGCTCTGCATTGGGGATGTTACCGGAGAATTGAAGGCTGCGAGCAAGTCAGAAGCATTCGGACAGATAATTGACAATGGGCACATACGACGGATGAATCTTGATCAACCCTTCCTTGTTCAGCGCCTCCGGTTCCAGATATGTCGATGTAGGGACTGGTTGTGAGATGGCACTCAGCACAAGCCCAGTCGTGAGCTGCTGGCCGTCTGCCAATGTCAAGCGCCACACACGCTCCTTCCCTGATTCGATGGCGGTTGTATCAATGACACGCTTTCCTAAAATCACCTCCACATTCTCCTCGCGAAGAATCGCGAGCGCGCGCTCGGCAAAGTCATCGGGCAGCTCCTCAGATGACAACAGCCGGCTTCGAGAATGTATAAGGGTGATCTTCTGCTCTGGGTAGAGGATCTTTAGCTCGGCTGCCATTTCGATTCCGACCGCGCCTATCATCGGATCAGTGACTGTTCTCTAGGAATTTTTCAAATTGGTACAAACCACCACCAACGACCGCAATCCCCTGAGTGGCATTGCGCACATTCTCCACGTGCTTTTTCGCCTCCTCCAGGAAGTCCTCTCGTCGCAGAGACTGCGGCGCGACAGGGAAGACTCTCCGTAGACCCGACGCCGCAATCAAATAATCATACTTTTCCATCCGATTTTGCTGGGTTTCAGAATCAAGGATATGAGCAATCTTCGATGCACTATCTACTTTGCTGACTGTTCCTTGAATGAAGCTGAAATCCGGCGACTTGAGTGCAGGAATATCTTTAAAGCGCGTCCACGACTCCGCGGCATATTTCTCACAAGCTAGCGACTTGGGTGATCCAATTAAATGGACTTGCAAATCTGTTAGCGTTTCACAAGCAATAACCGACCTCAACGCTTACAGTAGCCATCTCGTTCATCCACGACGGTGATCTGGAGAGGAATTTTGTAGGAGGGCGGTTTAGCATCAGGGTTAGAGTTGAAGCGACACACTCGACCCCGCGCCAGGTCACTCAAATTCAAAGCGGCAGCGAGACCACCATAAGAGCCACCGATGATCAGGACTCGGAAGGACCGAGCGACGGCCCGCACACCATCATTAGAAGGCATTATAGCTTGCGGTAGCTTGTGAGTTTAACGAAGGGAAGAACGTATGGAAGAAAGCAGGAGTGGAGAGGAAAAGAAAAGGAACGTGGAGATAGTGGGAAATGACCCTAGCTAATAATATACTGTGTTATTACGGAGTCGGACTTGGAATGAAATGAACAGACAGGATCTGATAAGACGCGACATCGGTGTGAAAATTATCAGATCCGATCCGGGCCCGGTTCCGGTACTGATACATGTAAGTGGGGGAGTGCACAACCAAAACTCATTAATTTACGTACTCTTTCGTATGGGTTTGTACGAGCCAAGGGGCCAAGGGTGGCAGCGCTGCCCCACGTACCGATACGTTCCGGGTGGGTTTAGCAGTAATTTCACTAGGGAGTCCCTGCATGGAATTTGGATTCCTTGCTTTCACGGTGTGATCCGTTCAAAAAGCAGGCTATGTGTCTTCAATGTACTTACATGTAGATGTTCGGACACGGACGAGCGAGGTGGCAACTAGAATGACGAGCAATTGCAATTTAGCATGACACAAAGTCACGGCCACGTACAGTACGTAGATTTGACGTCTACGTCACGCTACGGGTGGTGTTCTTCCGTCGCAACTTCTGGAAGCCCCGTTTCTATGTGGGCCCGACAAGGATAGCGTGACCGGAAGACCTGGGTTGCTTGGTCCGTACTCGTTCCCTCTACACCGCGTGTTATTGCAAGGAATAGCCTGGGGCGGAACCCAATCGGAAGGCAGCACTGATTCAGGGATGCTATCTAAGCTATCTAATCTGATTCAGGATTGCGTGGCGGGTGAGTCTTTTTTTTGCATCGCTTGTGGAGTTAGCCGTTGTTTCGCCGGGCTTCCGTATGTGGGCCGGATATAGGACCCAGATGTACTGTGAAGGGGAGTGCCTGGAACGGTCTGGTGTGAAGCAGGGATTGTCTCTTATCTGTCCGTGGATCTAATCAATCAGCCGCGCCGCGACGAGTGGTTTGGCGCTTTTCCACACAATGAGCATCTTCAATCCATCTTCAGTCCCCTGACTAATATTCATGATTCGATCTTCATATTCGCACCATAAGGTCTATCAGGCCTAAATCAAGGCGTTCCAAGGTTCCCTGAAATAGTTCATGGCAGTGATGGCGGGGACCGAATTGGGCCATTGCACCGCCGAGTCTGACCGCACGGACCATTTCACGACATGTAATAAAAACCGACAGCAACAGCAGCAGCAATGAGGATTATACAAAAAATGTCTCTCTTTCGCTACATATATCTTAGACTCGCAGTCTTTATTCTGCGAGGCCTAGTAAAGCTCCGAGCAAACATCAACCCGTCCTACGATTACATCCAACACATCCCGTCGCGAGACGGCGGTCGAAGCATAACAGCCCATGCGTACTATCAACCAAGAAGCGAGAGCGAGAAGTCCAAGCCCAGTCCGGTGCTAATCAATCTCTTCGGCTGCGGTTATACACTTCCACTCCACGGAAGCTCTTCCCAATTCTGCCGCGAGATAAGCCAAAAAACAGGCTGCATCGTCTTAGACCTCTCATACAGACTGGCACCAGAGAATCCATTCCCGGCCCAGCTGCATGACGCAGAAGACGTTATCAAATGGGTTCTAGCCCACCCGGACATGTTTGATCCAGCCCGGATATCAGTGTCCGGATTTAGTTCTGGAGGAAATCTGGCTCTTTCGATCGTGTCTTCGAAATTCACACCTGAGACTTTCCATTCTGTCATTGCGTTTTATCCTGGTGTTGAGTCTTACCGTGATCCCGGGACATTGGTTGCGCCACAGCCGGGTGGGAGGCCTATGCCGCCGTTTATTTTGCGGGTTTTCTTTGGGTGTTGGGTTCCCGATGGTGTTGATATGAGGGATCCGAGAATTTCGCCTGGCCTTGCTGATGAGGATAGATTTCCGAGGAATGTTTTGATAATTACAGCGGGGCATGATAGCCTGGCTGAGGAAGCTGAGAGGCTTGCGGAGAAGCTCAGGGTGGATCCTGCGCGGAATGTTGTTGCTGAGAGGATGGACAGATGTAATCATGGGTGGGACCTGAAAGCATTGCCTGGGACGAGAGATTGGGAGTTGAGATGTAAGGCTTATGATATGGCTGTGGAGATGATAGGGACTGAGTGATTGAGAGAATGAAGAAGATCTAGTCTATAACATATGGACATAGATACGGGTGAACAACAATATCGGAGCCAGATGAAAGGGAGTTCTGTCGTAGACTCATAGGGCCTTAGATCTCGAGAAATTGACATTTGCAATTGCATGAATTCATAAGTAGGATATCTCTTTACCCCGGCTAGTATAGATCTCAAGGCCTTGATACTCCAATATGTACAACTTCACCCGAACGATAGCCGAAAGTAACACAAAGATCTAGTCAGCCAGCTCCATCAGCCACGACTTAATCTTCTTTCCCTGCTCCGTCTCCGTGTTATCGTGTAGCATAGAGTTATATACCGGAGCAACATGACACTCGCGATGCCCAACAAAAACTTCCACATTCCCAAACCCATCCTTAAACTTCTTTGAAAATTCGAGAATAATCGGCAACAATATCTCATTGCCACCAGCAGTAATCAGCACCGTCTGCACAGGAAAGGTTTCAAACCACTCTGTAGGAGCATGGAAAAGATCCGTATAATTATCGCGCGGCGCACGACCCAAAAAGGCCGAAGCCCAAGGCGCTGCAACCTCTGGCGTAATCAAATCACCACCCGAATAGATTTCCTGATCAGGGAACTCCGTATCGAGCAAGGTCCATGGCGCGATCATGACAGCGCCACCGAGTTTGCCATTGATGGGCAAAGGCTCGATTTGGGGGTGAGGGTGTGCGGCATGCGACAACACGCCGCAGACCAGGTTTCCGCCGGCCGAGTCGCCGCCTAGGAAAACGGTCGCTGGGTCCCGATTTGGTTGGGCGAGAATGTATCGGGCGCAGGAGACAGCTTGTTTCAGCTGTGTCGGGTATGTCGCGATGGGGGCGAGAGTGTATGTGAGTGAGAACACGGCGACACTCTTGCCGGCTGCCTCGAGATGGCGGACGAGCTGCGCGTAGAAATTGATGTAGCCACGATTGGAGGGTAGACCGAATCCGCCGCCTAATTCATTGTGAGTTACGCGTCCTGGGATGAATGTTTTTACTTGTGCTCACCGTGGTACCAGATCACCACGTTTGTCGCATTGGGGTCCCCGATCCAGTGGCCCGTAGCCCCATGGCTCAACTCCACAGACTCCGGCTTATAGCCCACCTTTTTCACAAAGCGATTGTAGATTTTGGTGGAGCCTGGCAAAATGAACTGCATCTGAGTTGGCGACAAGCGCTGTGTGGACTTGCGCATGATAGCATAGCCAAAATGGAGGAGGAGAGATTTGGCCTGGCGCTCGGTGCGCCATAGACCTGTCAGGAGAGCATAGACGGCTGCGACGATAATGCTTGCGACAGCTGGCAAGATGTCCAGCTTCTCGCGAAGGGTCAATTTCACCTGGGTCAGCGACATGGTGAGATCATGCCATTGCGGAAACTAGCGCAGGTCGCGCCTGATAAGCATGGGGTTGACGATGATCGCATGTTGGACCTCGGAGAAACGTGTGGACGATCATTTCGCAATGCTATCCTGTTTAGGTAAAGATCGGTTGATCCACATCTTGCGAGATCCGCCAAATTTCTGTTGGGGCCGAGGTGCGGATGGCGCATTGGCATTACGGGATAAGGAAGGAAAGAGCTATTGTGTGAATGTGGCGTGGCTACAGTCTGAATATCATAAGTTTAATAGTATGCACGTTGTTCTGTTTTTGGAATTCCGACCTGGATAGCTTCAGTCGATCCATGACACCACCGGACAAGAAGACTATTTGGTTGGCGTACGAACAAAAATAGTGTAGGATACAAGTTCATAGAGCAGACCTCGGTTGATAACAAACAAAGAACAAAGTATGCAGTTCATGCAAAGCATGCATTCCCCGCAAAGAGTGCAAAGGTTCCCCAAAAAAAGAGGCAAACGCACGGACTTCACCGAGCCTGCGTGAAAGTCGGTCGACCCACTTCAGGATCGTCACAGGGGAAAAACCGAGGCATGTGAGTGACCTTTAAAAATTGCGGGTTGCCCACGCCAGATTGTTGCATCTTTCACTACACACACGATGAACGGTCACGTAGAGTCAGAAACGCGATTTGACGTGGTCATCGTCGGCGCGGGCATTTCCGGCATCAACGCCGCTTACCGCCTGCAAGATGAGCTCCCAGGCTACAGCTATACCATTATCGAAGCTCGCGACGACCTGGGCGGAACTTGGGACTTGTTCAAGTACCCTGGAATCCGATCGGACTCTGATCTATTTACTTTTGGTTTCTCCTTCAACCCCTGGCACCAAAACAACCCCATCGCCGACGGCCACTTGATCAAACGCTATATCGGCGACACCGCCAAGAAATTCGGCATCGACAAGAATATCCAGTACCGCCACCGTTTGACGAACGCCAATTGGTCTAGCGAGGACAACTACTGGTCCCTGGATATCGACAACGATGGCACCCCCAAGACCATCAATGCTCGGTTCATCATCTTTGGTTCCGGCTACTACAACTACCACGAGCCATTGGAGGCCATCATTCCCGGACTGGAAAACTTCCAGGGCCAGGTCATCCACCCTCAATTCTGGCCTGAGGATCTGGATTACACGGGCAAGAAAGTTGTGATCATTGGAAGTGGTGCCACCGCCATCACCCTCTTACCCAACTTGGCTCAGAAGGCCGAGCGAGTGACCATGGTTCAGCGTAGTCCAACTTACATCCTCTCTCTCCCGAACCGCAGCGGCAACTGGCTACTCCGTTGGATTTTACCGACAAAAACGTATCACAGACTCCAGCGCATGATCTGGATTCTACAGTCACGACTCTTCTTCCTCTTCTGTCAAGGATTCCCGAATTTCTCTCGTTGGATCCTCAAGCGCAGAGCAAGCGGCCAACTCCCTAGCCACATTCCTCATAACCCGCACTTCCAGCCCCGCTACAACCCCTGGGATCAGCGACTCTGTGTCTCGCCAGATGGCGACTTCTATACCAGTCTCCGCCGCGGCAAGGCCGACGTGCGAACCGACACTATCAAGACAGTCACGAAGAAGGGCCTGACGATCAATTCGGGCGAGACTCTCGATGCAGACATCATCATCACTGCAACGGGTCTGAAGCTTCAAATCGCCGGTGGCGCCACCATAACTGTCAACGGCGAGAAAATCGACATCGGCTCCAAGTACATGTGGAACGGAGTCATGCTCCAGGATCTTCCCAACGCCTCATTTATTATCGGATACACCAACGCCTCATGGACTCTCGGCGCAGACGCAACCGCGCAATTCGTGACTCGCCTGCTCAAGTCCATGGAGACCCGTAAGCTCATCGCTGCTACACCCCGTCTGAAGGCGCAGGACGCCGAGAATATCCAGCAGCGCCCGTTGCTGAACTTGAATTCTACTTATGTCACTGTCGCCAACCGTGTTCTGCCTTTGGCGGCTGATCGGGGCCCGTGGCAAGCGCGTGATCATTACTTGAAGGATGTTAAGTTTGCGACCAAGGGTAACCTGGATGATAGCATGGAGTACACCCAAGGGCCGAATGTGCATCTTCGTGCTAAGGTAAATTAAGCGTCCGATGTGGTGCTGGATTTCATGATGGACCTTGTAACGATTTTGCTTCTTTTCTGTAGTTAGTTAGACTTGGCGTATTCATTTTGGGATATAGCGTTTTCTTTGTGGACAAGATGTGAAATATGAATACTATATGACTTTAACATGGATCCTTTCGAGATTTCTGTATACTGATGCGACGTAAACTTCATAGAAGGTAGAGAAGAAACAGTATCTATATGAAGGATGTGGAGGACCTTGCTGTGTGGGGAGGCTATTGAAGTGGGACCATCCTTACGGTGTTCACCTGGGCGGGATATGACCTTTTCTGCCTCAGCACGGTCTATAGTCATATACTGGGTAGTCTATGGTGTAACAACTGAAAAGTCCCACATACCTTTCCAAATTTAAGCATCGGAACCGAGAAGCTGAGATAGTATCTTTTCCAGCACCACACCCCGCACTCAGAATACGGGGGCAGCCTTGGAAATAGAACGGGGAAGCTTTGTGAGGAAACCACTACCGTATATTCTTCTACATAATGGAATTCTTCAGTGCAAAGAAAAGGACGCCCTGCTGTTCAAAGCACAGTTCTCTCCATCAACCCAATGTTATTATACCATCTATCAAACGGTAACCTTCTCATCCTTCTCTCCAGCCTTCGCCTCCAACATACCCAAAACCCGCTGCCAGGACCGACCAGCCCGCTCAGCATGCTCCCTTGGAACCTCCGGACGCTCATCCCCAAGAGTCCTCGAGAACACCTCCATACTAACCCACCCGGAGTAACCGACACCATTCAAACAAGCATCTGTGACCTCCCGAATGGGAAGGAACCCACCACGGTCCTCCTCACACGGAAACAAGCGCGCATTCCTCGACCACGCAAGCAAAGGATGCAAGCCCGGAACCCTCAGAAACGGCTCTGACGGATCAACCCTCTCCCCATCAGCAAGCTGAACCATCATAACGCGACTGGGATCAACCTCCTTGACAAGCCTCTCCATAGAAACCTGGAGATCTGCATCCGCATGCGCGGGTAACCGACCAGAGGCACTCAACGGATCAGCCCAAATCCTCGCAGCAATATTGAATGTATCCAAACAAATGCCCAAATTGGGTCTATCGGCCTTAACGACCATATCCCAGCAGTCTTCCCACGTATTGATATGCGTTCCCCACGCAAGTGCCTCGTAGGCAATACGGACGGGATACGCCAGATCAGCAGCCTCGGCGAGATCAGACGCGATAACGTCACGATCACCCGTCGTCTGCGATTCATCCAGGAATGAAGAAGGGATGAGAATGAACAAGGAATCGCCAAGGATCTTGCAAAGAGATACCCAGTGCTGAAGCTCGTCGAGGCGCTTCGCATGTTCCTCACGATCAATCAAACCCTCGTAGTGCCGAAATGGCTGGAGGGCGAGAATACGGAGACCTTTCTCGGCGCAGAGATCGTGGATAGCGTGCGCGGCGTCGATCTCATATTCCCGATCGGTGCGGGTCTGAGCATCGTCACTTAAGGTTTTTCCGCGTAGCGTCTGAGCTAGTTGAGCGAGATCATCATGGAAGAGCTCAATTCCTTCTTGGCCATGCTCAGCAGCGGCGTTGATTTTAGCTATGATTGAGTGGAAATTGGCGGCGCCTAGACTGATTGTTGCGATGGCTGGTTTCCAGCGTAGTTCTGGGTTGGATTTGGGTGGGGTTGGGAGGGAACTCATTCCGGCGCTAAAATTTCGACGTGAGATGGGTCTGGGTCTGAGTTTGATAAAAGTGTAGACTTCCAACTAAATAGATATTGTTCTTTGCCTTGAATGACCATGCGCTCTTATCCGTATATAACCTTAGGAATCCATTCGCCTGATTTCGCTCCAGCTGTTTCCGTGTCGATCGGGAAGGCTCAGGGGTGAGCAAATGCGTCAAATAAGTGGACCATACCTGTCGCAGACCAGAATTGAATTGTGGGCCGCTGTAACACCCGCTTTTCAAGCTTCTGGGATCCACTGGTTGGCGATTAGTGGGTGATAGTGTGTTGCGTGGCTGGGTGTTCCAAGGTTGCTTTTGGAGAATTGCAGTTTGCATGCATAATTGTAAAGGAAAAGCAAAAAAGAAGGCAAACAGAACGAGTCGAAACCTCAGGAGAAGGAAAGGTGAAAGCAAGGACAAGTGAAAGTGCATGGAAGTGCAGAAATAATCTGCAGCGCTGCATCCGCTGCAATAATGCTGCAGTATGACTGGTGGTAGATCGGTGCCCTTGACCAGGCAAAGATATTCCATTACCCTTGTTCGTGCTACTAGTCCTCTGTCGTAATTCAAGCACTGTCCTAGTCTGTTTGAAATGGTAAGATCTACAACTTATGAGTCTTGCTCCGCGTAGAATAAACTCTTAGTCGTCGATCAGGCTTGAAGAGCGGGCTATTAACATTAGAGTACAATCCGGAACAGTGGAACTCGTGTATATTCCATGACCAGAATTATCCTTGACGCAGCTACCGCCCTCCGCGACATTACGTCAAACCTTTGATGGACCCCCTTGTGCATTACAGCTCGACTGCATTGACAACTTTGCGAACCCTACTCGTTGCATTGGAAGTTCTAGCTCTTTGTCATCACATAGATATACCCACTTAGGTACCGCCAGGTCCGCCACTATTGCACATCAGTACTCATTGCATATCTTCAGCTCGCCTCAGCTCGCCGAGTCATTGTTTCCAATATATGCACCCCCTGCATTCCAGATCGACATCATCGCGGCTTTGCCGTTGGAGGGAAATTGCTCGCGATTGGGTACGTGATCTCCACTAGTCCCGATCTGCGATCGATCTGCGCTGTCGTTAGCCACTTGCAGATTAGCGTCGGCTCGTGTTTCGCACGGTGAGCCAAAGTTGTTTTGCCGCTCAGCAGCGCCAGTTTTTGCACATACAGCGGCAGTCTGGGCTCTGGCGTTGACTTATCTTTGCCTGGTTTGTCAGGCCGCTGAGCTATGTGCTAAATATCTGGTCAAGCTAAGTGGTCGAAGTCTTTTTTCGGAATGCGATAAGTTCTTATCTATCTTTAAGCTTATTTACGTCAAGACTCGAATACTTCTTTGAACCGGTTCCAATATTCCATTTACTGTATTTGGGCATAAGGCAATGTTCTGCACTGTGATGTTGTTGCATGCAGGTGGCGTAGGGCGCACAAGGTGAGGGATAACCCAACGGACTCCTCCAAATTGACGAATGAGAACTATCACATTACAACCCATATACAGGCCGCAAATTAAAAACAGAGTCTAAACTTGTTTCTTTGAATTCCTCTTCATCATAGAACTTGGCACGAAGCTCCAAATTCCCAGGGACGTTTTCGAAGAATTCCTTCTGCGAGGCGGGGAGGTGACACATCATGCTAGTATTAGGGAAGGCGGGATTCTGGCACCTGTCAGCTCAACCCACGATACAATAACCAACATTACCAGTGTTGACTAACCTGGTAACCAAGCCCAAGCATAATACGGTGAGAGTCAGTTTCATTCGGCATACCTGCATGCCAGAGTCTCAAATCACGGATCATGATATCTCCTGCAGAGCAGGTAGCCTGGATGGGAGGACGAATCAAGCGACGTGCTTTTATCGCTTCTTCAGTAACGGCTGGGAGAGGTTCTCCGAGCATATAATGAGCGGTAATCTGCTCTGGTTTTGTGGCGACCATCTGATCTTTATTTGATGTGTGGGCGTGGGAGCCAAGCCAGAATTCTGTCGCTCCATTTTCAATGCTGGTTGAGCAAAGGGGTATGTTCGCGATGAAGTAGTAGGGATATTGCGGATGAATAAATGCATTGTCTTTGTGAACTGCTTGGCGCATTCCTCCTGTGTTGGCGAGGGCGGTGTTGGCTGTTAGCCAGTTCCAGATTGGTTTATGGCCGAGATATCTGGATTGCGACAGTTAGGAGCCTTGTTGGCGTAGATTCAATAGGGGTACTTACGCGTTTGCTAACTGGAGTACAAATTGGTTGTAGTAAATATCATCGTATAAAAGACTTGGTTCGGTGACGGGTGGTCTTTGTAGGAAATTCGCTTTTACATTTTGTCAATGGCTGGATGATTCAATATATCTGGAGGCTTACATTTCACTGAGTGGTTATAGACTTGGTTGGGATCATCTCTTTTCTTTTCGGCATCGGCGCTCATTCGCCCATTCAGAGCTTTGATATGATCTAAATCCACAACACCCTTGAGTACAACCAGGCCATCCTGGTGCATCGCCTCAAGGGCCTGTTGGAGGGACCAATCGGAATATTTCCCATTGAGGCGTTCCTCGTCGGATAGTATCACAGTTCTAACGTCGGGCTGAGTGTGGACCGTCATGGCGCATAAATAAGGCAAGGATATGAAATTTACCAGTCTGGGCGTGCTTGGTGGCGAGATAATATTGCCGTGGCTCACGTGCTACAGAGGCGAAAGAGGGGGCAACGAAAGGCTTATCTATTGGGTTTCTTGAGGAAACTCTGCTGCGACGCTAGGAATAAACTGTGTTATTTGCTTACTCCAGAAAGCGGGGAAGGTTTGTTTACAGCGGCTCGAGGGGGTTCGCTCAAGATAAAATTATGGTTATTGCTCCGATTAAGAAGATTATATGGGCTGAGGTGATCAGGCAATGATCATGCATATCTAGCATCGATTCAGCTCTTATCTCGTCCACCTTATCTTCGTTCAGTGCTATCTCTACAATCCCAGCGACTAAGATGTGGCGCACGGACAATCAGCGGCAAATGCAACCCAACGGAAGCACGAGCTGATATCGAAGGATTAGGGTAAAAGGGGTTAGTCTATTTGTCGGTTGAAATGTCTAGACATGGGTCTATCTAGGAGTCTAGCATGGATTAAAAGCCATGATAAGCCATTCGCCTTTTATGTTTTTCTTCTCCACCTTCCATGTTTCCCTCTTAAGTATCTCATCCCTTGTTAGTAGAGAGGCCAGCATCAAGGTCTAGAGGGTTACGCTTCCTATCGTAGTCTCCAATATGTCGTTTCTTTCGAGGATTCTACCATCCTCTGAAGTGTTCCAAAGTAAAGATGCGTTCATAAATGCTATTCGTGTCGAAGACACTCTAGTCATCGGCGATGATAAGTATGTTGACCCAGATCCGAAATTTCTAAATCAAGGTTCGTGGTTGAATCCCCTGTGTTTGATGTCGGTATTGACTTAACATTTATCAGATTTGGAGCCTACTCCACCAGAGAAGAGAAGTGAGTCGAATCATCGCCTCGGAGGTGCATGAGAGGTGCATAAGTTGGGTATTCTGACATGTCGATCGCAGCATGGGACACTTGGACATACATCCTGCTATATACCGGAATCTCATTTGGAAACTGGACCCTTGGTTCGGTAAGCGTTTATTCCATCCGCAGCAAGGCTGTATCTAAATACGTAGGCAGACAATGATTGGCATCGGTCTCAACTGGTGGCAGGCGATCGTTGTTATATTTGCTTCCCAAATGATTTCGTCAATTGCAATGGCCTTCAACTCCCGTGCGGCAACCATGTATCATATCGGCTATCCCACAGTGGCCCGAGCCGTTTTCGGGATGTACGGTAGCTACTATTTTGTGGCCGCCAGAGCTGCCCTCGCGATCATCTGGTTTGGTGTTCAACGTAAGTGCTCTTCACATTTCTGTATGCCATTTCTAACATTCACAAGTATACACTGGTGCATCATATCTTTCCAACATGATGCGAGCGATCTTTGGGAATCACTTTGCGAACATCCCGAACCATATCCCCGAATCTATGGGCATTACCACCAAGGGCATGCTATGCTTCTTCCTTTTCTGGCTCATTCATTTCATTTTCTGTTTCTTCCGACCCTACCAGCTGAAAAAGTTCTTTTGGTTCAAAGGCTTCGTCATGGTTCCAGGTATTGTGGGTGTCTTCATCTACTGCATGATCGCGTGCCACGGTAATGTCAGCGGTGCTCTTCCCAGTTCTACGGGTGGCTCACTTGGGTGGTTCATCATGCACGCGATCAACAGCGGAATGGGTAACACCGCCACGCTCATCACAAACCAACCCGACATTGCACGTTGGAGTACAAGCAAGAACGCGGCTATCACGTCTCAACTATTTGTCCAACCAATCGCTGTAACGCTGTCGGCGACATTCGGTATCTTGGCTACTGCCGGTATTAATAGGCAGTGGGGTCTGGAACTATGGAACCCCTGGGACCTGCTGGACGAGATTCAAACGCGCAACAACCACCCGGGCGCTAGATTTGCGATCTTCCTTGCTGCATTCTGCTGGATGATTGGGATCCTCGGAACAAACATCGCCTGTAACATGATTCCATTTGGATCCGACTCTGCTCTCCTTGTTCCCCGCTTTATCGATATGCGTCGCGGATTTTTCATTGTCGAGTTTCTTGCATACGCCATTGTACCTTGGAAGATCATGGCGTCTGCAGCAACTTTCACGACATTTTTGTCAGGGTATGGTCTTTTCATGGCGAGCGTTGTGGCGATTATGATTGCAGAGTGTAAGTTGCGACCGTTCACGGATCAAAGGTCTCATGCGACCTATACTAACATAGATATTTGCAGATTTCATCTTATCGAGGGGCAACGTGTTTATTGCTCATCTTTACAACCCCACGAAGTCGAACCCGCATTATCGATACACTGGAGGCTTCAATATCCAAGCTATCATTGCTTACCTAGTTGGAATTGCTTTGCCTTTCCCTGGATTTGCAGTGTCCCTTGGTGCGAGCGGACTGAATCAATCAGCCACAGACATGTTTGACCTGGGTTGGCTTCTGTCTTTTTTCTCTTCCTTGGTCCTGTACCCACTCATCTGCTGGGTCTGGCCAACGGAGAATCAAAAAATAATTCGAGAACAGGGGTTGATGTGGGAGCAACAAGCAAAAATGTATATGGGGTCGAATCTCTCAGATGGTGCACTTGAGGTGGTACAGGTTGTGGAGGATAAGTCGCACAGCAACGAAAAGCAAGTATCACTGTGATTTAGGGAGTCTAAATGACCCCTAATAATATCCTAGTTAGTTCTGCCTGTTTATGTTTAGTACCCAATACGTCGTCACGTAATCTCAACAAGGCTCCCGACTAAAAGTTAACTGCTACACTCCTCCAGCCTCTATCATCACAGCATTACAACTCCTGACCGTATTTTCAAGAGCTGGGAAAACCCTAAGTACCATTTGTATTATTATTCTTCAAACGCAATAAGAATCTCAGATTCCACCTTTATTGACACTATAATATTATATTGAAGTCGCTTTATTTTGTTGACATGATACAACTATGTCGGGATCTCCTCGCCGTATTGACATATTTCCACCGTGTGTAAAGTCAAGATAGATAATTAACGACCTCCTGGGCGACTTCCGGCACCTTCAAATGTTCAATTGGGCCAAAGATGTGAGAAATTGAACATCGAGATCGCTATGCCATAGAGACCTAATTACCTATCGCCGCGGGGCTCATGAGGATGTGGATTGCATGGAGCCCATGTTGGATCATGGTTCAAATTTTGAATTTGATTCTCAAGGGTTGTATTTACCTTGGTTACCAATAGATATGTCTTCAATATATTAAAATCAAACATGTTTGAATGATCTTTCGAGATGGTGTTCATGGCGCAACCTTGCCTTTTCAGGTGGTTGTTGGTCGACCTTGGCCATCCTTTCTTGGAAGGACTCGGATATATAAACACTGGAATTGGTCCGCTTACACGCCTGCGCAGAACAACTGGGTAATTCTACTAGAAATTTGGAGCATTAACCACTAGGTGACTTCAGGCTATGGATGCGGTATTTAATGGACTGCCTTGATTTCAAATGCCCTGAATTTGCGATCTGTGAAAGTTCCCAGGAATATTGGATTGTCCAGTGGTCCTGACTCCTCAGAGTACTCCACAGCTAATATCTGAACTTAAGTTTAGGGAAAAGACACGTCAACAAAAGCTTCGGCCCACTGTTATGGCTGCGAATGAGCAAACTGCCCAGGAGGTTATTATAGTTTCGGAAAAGCGAGACTAGCTATGGTCAAGGGTGGTAGTGGAGATGCCGTGACGCGCGTGCAGGAAGACCTGTGCTGTGCGGAATTGAGTAAAGGCAAAAGGAAGGCTACATAGAAGGAACCTGACATTTTGTAAGATCACATTCTGCAGATGCTGTACAGGCCAGCTAATGACTAATGGCTGTCGAGTGATCTGGCGATGATGAAAGGAAAGTTGTTGATGGTGGTTGGAAGCTCCACATCCCTTGGCACTACGTCGCTGCCTACAGCATCAATCCATAGCTCCGAGCCTTTGCGAGACCCCGCGAAATTTAATACGATCTTTAGAGTTAGACACGCCTTCCAATTATTTAAGATCGTCTAACAGGGAACCCAGCCCCTGTCAGACTGGCGGCACTGGTTATTTGACGTTGTTTACACCCCGCGTGTCATTCTTGGTAGTGGAGCCCGCTGGCCTCGCAACAATCCATTGTTGTTATCCAACACGCCCTACATTGCTGGCGAACACGCCCTACACACGCAAATCCCCGTGGGTCAGCCATCTACGTGCCCTTGACGCCTTGTGGGCGCGATTGAGTTCCAAGAAGATCTGCAGTCCCGGAATTCCTTCTGCAGACCACTAACAACAATCCCTGCGGGCTGGTCGGAAATATCTGGGGAACTATTCTGTATGTAAGTAGCCCATCCTCGATGTCGGATCCTTTCTCCCCATTCCTATATTTGACGCCCAGCGAACGCCACCATTTACTCGCTGGAATTGGCTGCGCCTAAAGGTTGAGCCTATAGAACGAGTCATCTACGTTCTATCTATTTCAGTTGTCTTAGTACTTGTGTTGGGCTTGCAGCATGGGAATTGAGTCGAAATGGAAGGCAGCAGCCTTGCTGACATGGCTTCTTGCCGCAGATAGTGTATACTGTTTGCCGAACGTGCTGCCGAACGTGCTGCCGAACGTGCGTGTTGGTGCTGTGGCAGAAGAGATTCTCCATCGAACAGCTACCCAGCCTGCGTCGGCTTTTGAAACACAATATCCTCCATCAAACGCGGAAGACAGAATTCTCATCCCAAAGCCTTCGCCAGTAAGAAAACTTGCAAGGATCAAGTTGATAATATGTATTGACAAAACACTTACAGGTTTATCGCGTGGCTTTGGAGAAAGACGGTCATTCATCGCAGCTTCCCTTCCCGGGACTCGACATTAATCGTTTACTCGAGGATATTACTGGGTTGTTACCGACCCACAAAAATAAACACAAGACTGCTCCCACAACAGCTAAATCTGTGACGGAAGCACCTAAGGAAACACATACTGGAGAAATTAAAAACGGTTCGTTTTTGGCATATCAAAACACACAATGAAAAGATGCAGCTAATGAGGAACAGTCCTTGTTCCCACTGGTGTAACGGATCTTCCTGATACAACTGAGCTACCTGATACAATCGATCCTACTGGTACAACCGATCCTACTAGTACAACTGATCTACCTAATATAGCTGCTTCTACTGGTACAACTAGTCTTACTAGTACAAACGATCTAATTGAGACAGCTGCTCCTACTGGTACAACTAGTCCTACTAGTACAACCGATCTACCTGATACAGCTGCTCCTACTGGTACAACTGGTCCTACTAGTGCAAACGATCTACCTGGTACAACAGTTCCAAGTAGTACAACTGATCTCTCTGACCCGACTGGTTTGCCTGACCCAACTGGCCAATCATCCGGCATGAACAACCAGGATATCTTTCAACCTGTCGCGACTGGAGCGCCTCCGGCCAATATCGAAAGCCGCAATGACCACCCCGTGGCTAACAAACATGTAAGAATGAAAACAGTACCTGAAATTGTCATTCTTGCTGATTTTTCACCGTAGGCCAATACTTCAGAGCCCATTGAAACAAACAAGTTCTACGCAGGATTGTTCTTAGGAACACAGACAAATGCTAGCTTCACGCAGCCTTACTCTGTTGCATGGTCTAAGGGAGCCGGCACTTTGAAGAGTTGGGGCATATCGGCAACCCACATCGAGACCAACGTGATGGCGTTTGGCCCCAAGAACGATAAGATACCTGGATCGCCTGTCGAGTACTACATCAATCCCGTTGGACTTCAGCATGTGATCCTCTCTGCCTATGAGCTGGATGAAACAAGCGTTCTCACCGTCGAAGACCCTAAGGCGTTCTCTGCCCATGCAGTCTTGAGAAAATCCGCTGGATCTGCCAAGTCAATCACCTTTCCAATCACACAGGGTATGGGCTACATAACCGGTGTATACAATGACCTCCAGCCGCTCATCGAGAGTGGTGTGTTCTTCCGCAAGGTAGTAAATGCTGGATCTCCCAGGCCGGGAATCTTCAAATACCAGGTAACCTTGGAGGATGAAACCCATTGGATCCTCTACGCCACCCCGGAGGACGGTCAAGATCCTCAATTTAAGCTGGTCACGCAGTCAAGCATCCGTGGCCCAACGGGATTCTCTGGAACCATTCAGATCGCCAAGAATCCCGCAGGGAAGGCCGGCGAGAAATTTTACGACAACTCTGCTGGCGTGTATGCAGTGGATGGCCAAGTCACTGGCTCGGTCACTGGTGACGTCGGGACATACAACCTCTCGTGGACCAAGGCTGGAAAGTACGCGCACAAGAGCCCGCTCATCACGTTCGCCTTGCCACACCACGTCCAGTCCTTTGATAGCAATACCCAGGCTCGTGTGACGAACATTCGTATGCGAAGCACTACCAAGGGTAATGCGACAGCAGTGATAGGCGAGACTTGGACTATGACTGAGGCAAATCTACCTGTCGACATTGATTTTGCTCCCTGGTCGACTACCGATGGAACTGTGAACACACTCTCTGAACCCGCTCGACAGGCCATCCTAAAAGTCGCGCCTACCGAATTGCAACAAGACATCCTTGCTCAGACAGATCTGAACAGCATGTACTACAGTGGCAAGGCGTTGAGCAAATTTGCCACTTTGATCTACACCGTGAATCAGCTTGGCAACAATGCTGATCTGGCCACCGACGCGTTCCAAAATTTGACAAAGAGCTTTTCCCGCTTTGTGCAAAATGAGCAGCAATTCCCGCTGGCCTATGACGCGGTTTGGAAGGGTGCCGTCTCCACTGCTGGTTATGCTGGAGATCTGAACGCTGATTTCGGCAACACTGCCTACAATGACCACCACTTTCACTACGGGTACTTCATCCACGCTGCTGCGATTATTGGTGCCCTTGATCCAAGCTGGCTTGCAGCGAACAAGGACTGGGTTAACATGCTAGTCCGTGATGCGGGTAATTCCGTGCAAAATGACGCCTATTTCCCTTTCTCACGTGGCTTTGACTGGTACAATGGCCACTCTTGGGCGAAGGGCCTGTTCGAGTCATATGATGGCAAGGATCAGGAATCTACCTCCGAAGATACCCTGTTTGCTTATGCTGTGAAGATGTGGGGACGCACAACTGGCGATGCTAGCATGGAGGCCCGTGGTAACATGATGCTGGGCATCATGCGACGAAGCCTCGACAACTACTTCCTGATGCAGGACAACAACACCAACCAGCCCGCGAACTTCATTGCCAACAGGGTGACTGGAATTGTGAGTCTTGCTTGGAGTCTCTTTGACCACACGGAATGCTAACACCCAGGCAGCTATTTGAGAACAAGGTCGACCACACCACCTACTTCGGGAACAACCTCGAATTCATTCAAGGGTATGGCCTGCTCGCAACTATTTAAATTCCGGTACTAACATCAGGTTTCAGGATTCACATGCTGCCCCTCCTCCCACACTCTGGCTACATCCGTCAACGTAGCTTCGTGACACAAGAGTGGAAAGACATGTTCGCTGCTACTGCTTCAACACCAGCCTCTAAAGTGGAGGGTGGCTGGAAAGGTGTTCTGTATGCCAACTTGGCTCTCATTGATCCGGGTGCAGCTTGGGACTTCTTTGCGCAGGACAACTTTGACTACAGTTGGATTGATGGAGGTGCATCACGAACATGGTATCTAGCTTACGCTGCAGGTTTGTTTTCCTTGAGTTGACGAGAATTACCCGTATACTAACAATATCCAGGTCTTGGCGCAAGCCCCTAGATCATTCTGGATAGTATTTTTTTTTTTTTCTGTTTGGGAGTTGTTGGATTTCTCTGATTCTTGGCTATGATTCTTTGCTTAATTATTGATGGTTGTGTATCTGCCATACTTCGACCGATTCTTATACATACTTGGTTATTGCTTTACGCTATTATGCCCTTCCAATAGCCTGAACAGTGATCTTATTGTGACGTGAGTGAATGCTCTATCTGTCTCTAAGTAAGAGGATACATCAATGAAGCATTCATATTCAGTATACTGTGACCGAAGTCACTTTACCTATTTCGGTGTTTGCAGGGAGACCCTTATCCAAGGCTCGCGATTGCATACTTTTATAAAATCAAGGGGGAAAGTGGGGCTTCAACCAAGGATGGATTTGCCACCAGCAGATATGATGTGTCAGGTCAGGTGACCGAACGTGCATGAGATGCATAGTACTCTTTGTTCTTTACATTCTTCACCCCACCTGCCATGGGCCCAGTGAGGAGCGACAGTCCCTACATAAACCACACAGGACAGAACACATTTCGCATCCAAGACATCCCCATAGACATCCTCCGCAAAACGATCTTAACGTCGAGACCCAAGTCAAAATCTACCTCCATTTCCAAGCCCAAATCGAAACCCAAACGCAAGCGTCATGCAGGACGAACTTTAAGGATGGCGCAGAGTATCCCTGCACAGGCCCAGCCGGTCGACGCGGTGTCCTCCCCTGCGCCACGTCGCCTGTCCATGCTCGAAGTCCTCCCGGTCGAGGTAATCGAACAGATCTTCCTGCACTCGTTGAACGTGAACCTCCCACGTGCATCGCATGTCGTGGCCGCCGCCCTCTCCAGTGAACGGATTTACCGGCTCCTAATTCTTCTCGCCTTCTGGGAAGATCCCGTCATTTGCCAAAAGTATCCCGCGAACCACCCGGGTTCCTCCAAGAATGGCAGCGCCGCAATCAGAGACGTCTTCAAACCGGTGGAATACAACATGCTCTGCATGCGCGACCGCTCAATGCTTCAAGCTCTTGTTTTCTCCTGCAGGTGGTGTACTATGGACCGTATCCTCAAACAGGTTCCCACAATGCTAAACCTGACCATCCAACGCCAATGGCTCGACGAAGGCGTGCAAATGGAACCTGCCGAGCGGGCAGAACTAGAGCGATTCATGAAGCGCAAGCAAGATACCAAGCTCTCATTCAACGGCAGTGGACCGCTGACCACCCAATTCGCCGAACTGATGTGTCTATCCTGGGAGGAAGTCACGGAAATGTCCAAAGCCACAGATCGTGGGATACACCATTACAAGCTAGACATCACCCCAATGGCCGATGTGCAAATCACTCACATCACGGGCAAAATTGTCATGAATTGGCCTGCGCTCAACCTATGCTGCCCTCCGAAGGAAATGCTCCGCGGTCGCAAATCAGGCTTCACCCAGGAAGATGTCGCCTTCCTTGAGATGCTGCGCATCACTTCCAGCAACTACAAGCGTGTCAATGCCCCGAGCACACCTTGTACCACCTCGATGGTCGACCGGACCGCTTTGCATGAAGGTGTAACAAATGCTATCGAGACACAAAATTACAATGCGCTTATCTCCCTACTCAAACTGGACGAGTACGTCTTCCGCTGGAGGGTGGCAAACCAGGGCAAACCTGTCTTCTACACTATCCCTTCCAAGCATTTTGAACATGTCGTCCGCGTGGGACAGGATAAGCCTCATCTCCAGCAGGCATTTTTTGAGGCGCTTCTTCGCGCAAGCGCGGAATCTGTGCCTCATAAGTCTGCGGCTATCACGCAGTGGAATGTTAATAATAACGAACGTGCACGAAAGAAGGGGGGCATTTACAATTTGCTGACTGCCCGGTTTTCCAAATGGTTGTCGAACTTCATGTTGAATCTTCCTGAGCAGATTGAATATGCGAGGGAGAATCCCACCAATCAGCTATTTACTTGTGGACAGCTGAAAGTCCATGATTTGGAAGGTGACCGGTTCATGGAGGAGGTGCTTGAACCGTCGCATCGGGCTGCGTTGGGCAACTGGCATGAGGAATCCCCGTTCCGTCGTGAGGATCATTGGTTAGTGAGGGCTGGCCCTGAGCTACCACCTGGGTTCCGCAGATCTTCAAGCTCCGCTATTGCTTGATCAACTAGCGTTTGAAATGGTTTACGACTACATACTTTGCTTAAAACTCTTGTACATATGCATTGAAGATAGAGGATAGAATATTACACTCGCGGCCATGATAGAGCCTCACGAGACATGACTGAATATGGTACAAATTTTTCAAAGTTTTCAATCTTACATGTTGCCCAACAACCGTAAGATGCCAGCAACACGTCCACCGAGAGTCAACTGGTATCCAGTTTCAACAACACCTTTGCACATTTCCCAAGCGGCAATGCCATCCTTGATACCGGCACTGCCCTCACGCTTCTGAATGGGATAATCAACACGAGGTGGAATAGCAGTTCCAACAAGTTTAGGGAACCGATCCACGCAAACGGCCTTCGTATTGCAAAGGCCTTGTAGACCTTCATTGCCGGCGAACCGGCCATATCCAGATCCCTTGACACCACCAAAGGGCAGCTGAACAGCATAGTATGCTCCGAAATCATTCACAGAGACCATGCCAGCGTCGATATTTGAGACGCAAGCTTGGACATCAGTAGAGTTGTGGCCGAACACACTAGCGCCAAGGGCATAGGTAGTGGAGTTTGCGATGGCGATGGCATCAGGCACAGACTCAGCGCGCATAACGAGGAAGATAGGTGCGAATAGCTCTTCTTGGGCAATCCGCATGTCCCGAGTGACGTCGACGAGGAGAGTAGGGGTGAAGTAGTGGCCTTGGGGGTATTTTGGGTGCTCGTGGCGTTTTCCACCAGCTAGCAGACGGGCGCCTTGCTTGACAGCTTCGGAGATCAGTGATTCGACCTTCTCAAAGCAGGCTGGAGAGATCATTGCTCCCATGTCGGGTGTGATTGCGGCAGGATCGTTGGAGGGGGTATCCAGGAGAACAGATCCGAGGCGGAGGGCTTGAATTCGAGGTGTGACCATCTCGATAAGTTTATTGTATGTGCCTGGTAAGGCGATGATACGCTCAACGCCGATGCAGTTTTGACCGGCGGATTGGAATACACCGCGCATGAGGATTGAGGCGATTGTTGGGAGGTTGCGGATTGTGCGAGAATCGTCGAGAATGACGGCTGGGTCTTTGCCGCCCAATTCGACGCAGACGGGTGTCAGGGACTTGGCCGCGGACTCGCAGACTTTGAATGCGACAGGCCGGGAGCCGATGAATGTGAGGTGTGAGATGTCCGGGTGCGAGGTCAACTTGTCTGCAACAGCGGGGAGGCACACAATGGTTTGTACCAGGTCCCGAGAGTATCCGCAGCTGGATAGAGCGCCGCGTACTATATCCAGGAAGTATGCAGTGCACCAGGCTGTTTGTTCAGACGGCTTGACGACGACGCCGTTGCCAGTAAACAACGCGCTGATCACCGGTCCGATGAAATTGTGGAATGGGTAATTCCATGACACACAGGCTGAGACCACGCCGAGGGGTTCGTAGGTAACGATGTTCTTCTTGTACATCATAAGGAAGTTTGTAGGTCTGCGTGAAGGGAGAAGGGCCTTCTCGCCATGATCAATGGTCCATTTCAGCTTTTCGGCCGTCACGAGAATCTCGCCGAACGAAGCATCCACTTTTGTCTTTCCGGAGTCGAGGCAGCATGCGGTCACGATATCGTCTTGGTGTTCGAGCACGTATTTCAAGAGAGTTCGGAGAACCTTTCTGCGCTCCGCAAATGTTGTTTTGGCCCATTCGCGCTGGGCAGTTTTGGCCGCGCGCACCGCTTCATCAACATCCTCGACTGTCGCAGGCCGAATTCCAGTCCCAAGTACTCGACCGTCGGCGGGGCAGTAGCTCATAATCAAATCATTGTTCCATTTCTAGGTGACACGATCGTTGTTAGCTTCGGCGTGAATCCAGGAGTAGGCCAGGCAGTAAACACTCACTCCGCGAACTTGATCTTCCAAGACCTGTTTCTGCTGGCCGGAAACTTCGTCCCATTTCTTGTCTGTGTTGCTTTTGCGCACTTCCTGTGGCACAGGAACGTTGAACGCGACGGCAGCTTCTTTCTGGCATTGGACATACAGGTACCCCACGTAGACGGCGATGAGAGAGGCCAACGCAATGCCAATCAATGGCGCGTGTTCTTCGTAGAGAGGAATGTAGGGCTCGACGATCTCACGCAGAGACTGCGGCAGGTAGGAAACGATGCAGGCCATGCCGAAGAGATTGGTGGACTTGGCGTGACCCCTGGAGCTTTGAAGAGGAACAGAAAGCGGGATGTCTTCCGCCCGCAGATCATCGCGCCACATTGACTTTCCGACTAACCCTAGCTTTTCGGGACATCGCTCTTCGTATCATATATAAGGAATTGATAAACGGTATACCGGAGAGAGGTTCCTCCCATCTTTATATGACTCGAAGAAACTTTGCGGTCAGTCCCTTGGTCGATCGAAACAATTTGGAGAGTACAGAGGTTGGGTTGGCGTCCCCAACCCAGACAAAAGGATTTTCCCGGCCTTTTTGAGGAATTTCTTAAGCCTCGAGCCTCGAGATTGAGCCGGAGGAAAGCTGTAGTACACCTCCGGGTCTCGACTTGGGGCGTTGTTGTGTACAAGGCCAAACCTTTTGGCAATTGGTGGGCCTTTGGTCTTTGACTTTGGAGTTGCTGTCGATGTCGAAGAACCTGGTGGAGCGCGTAGCTGTGGTGGAGGAGAGAATATCCTTCTCACTTCAGGCTGCGAGGATTGACCGGGTTTCCTCCTGTAGCCGCAACCATGCAGGATTCCTGGTTGTCGGCTCATCGGAGAACGCGAGAGGGAGGAGGGCGCCTGTGGCAGCCCTGGAATAGGCGATTCAATTGGAGTAGGCCTCTTGGAATCGTCGCAGCCATACGCGATTGTTGGCGGACAGTGACTCAGAGAGCCCGACTTGGAGGAGTAAGAGGATGGCGAGCTAGTGAGAGTCAGTTTCCTCGACTCATCGCAATCATAGACGATTGCTGGTAGATAATCCTTGAGAAAACTCAACTCGGAGGAGGAGGATGGTGAAATAGTACAAGTGGGTTCCGTTGACTCGTCAAGATTAGACACGGTTGCCGATTGACATCCATTGGAAGAACTCAACTCGGAGAAGGATGATGGTAAGATAATGGAAGTCGGTTTTCTAGACTCATCGCAATTATGAATGATTTCTGGTAGACAATTTTCAAGAGAACCAAACTCCGAGGAAGAGGATGATGGTGAAGTAGTAGAAGTGGGTTCCGTTGACTCGTCAAGATTAGACACGGTTGCCGATTGACATCCATTGGAAGAACTCAACTCGGAGAAGGATGATGGTGAGATAATGGAAGTTGGTTTTCTAAACTCATCGCAATCATGGATGACTGCTGGAGGACAATTCTTCAGAGAAACCAACTCCGAGGAAGAGGATGATGGTGAAGTAGTAGAAGTGGGTGTCGCTGACTCGTCGAAATCAGACAAGTTTGCTGATTGACATTCAATCAAAGCATCTGACTCACACGGAACAAGCGACAGGAAAGTCGGCATCATGTTTGGTTTAGCGTCATGAGGCTCGAGGGTCGTGACCTGCCGGAGCCCAGAAGGCTTCGGTTTCCAATCACGCTTTCGATGGCTTTTTTTCTTGCATTTAGAAGTCACCTTACTAACCATGCCATCACAGAGACTTTGCCACTCTTCCCGCGTGGGAAGTCCACCAGCGGCGACGAAGCCGTTGCCAACCATGACGTTAGGCTCCAGGTAGGAGCCTACGTCTCCGATATCCAGGTTGTAGTCCTCCATCGCTTCGTTACCATCTACCATCCACCAGCCATGACCAGTATAATACTTCAGCACATGGCCTTTTGACGCTTGTTGAAGCGCAGAGCCCCGGAGATCTAGAATTGACTCGTCCACTTCGTCCAAGATAAGGAGAACGGGGTCGATGAATCTAGATGCGTTGCGAACAATCACCTGAATGCGGTCTACCCAGTCATCGGTGTCAGGGCTGTCTGGAAGGAGTCTGGGGATCTTTGGCTTTGCGAGCATCACTGCAAGGGACTCCTCCGGGCGAGTGCTACTGCGCTCCATAACAGGTTTTCCCTGCCAGTTGAAATGGTGAGGATTGCCAACATAATGGATGTGTTCATGTCTTGATCCAAACTCATCATCCACCTCCTCCTGCATGTACTCCCAAGATCGGGCGGTCCTTTCGCAGGAGAATGTGAGAATATCCTCTGATGATGTGTCCGATGTGTCATCGGCGAAAGTTGTTTCCTCCGAGAAACGCCCAAGAGGGGAAGACAAGATAGCAGCCTCGTTCTTGAAGATCTCTTCCTCCTTATCCTCGGTGCAGTCGCAATGGTCGCTGGGGGTCAATGTGGCCTCGTTCTTGAGAAATTCTTCTTCGGCATCCTCGGCCCAGTCGAATTGCTTGCTTGGGGTCAACGAGGCAGAGATGGCCTCGTTCTTGAGGAATTCTTCTTCCGCATCCTCGGCCCAATCAATCTTCTTGGGCTGCCAGAAATCCTCGGGAAGGTCGCGATTGGTCTGCATGTTGAGATATCGAGGTTCGAATGTCGATGGTAGCAGAAAACAAGCAAAAAGGGCAACAAATTCCAACAAGACAAAATGTCAACAAAATAAATGTCAACAAGATTGAAGGATGTAAACAGGATGAATGTATGTTAACAAGACGAAGCAATCTCAACAAGGAAAGGCAGTTTCACAAGGTTGAGAAGAATCAACACGGTGTGGAAATGTCAACAAGGTATGTAAACGTCAACAAGATGTGGAAACGTCAACAAAGTATGTAAACGTCAACAAGATGTGGAAACGTCAACAAAGTAAAGAAGGATCAATAAGATGGGAAACGTCAACAAGGTGGTAAAGTGTCAACAACAGGGAAAGGCGTGAGAGTGCAATTGTTGTTGGCTGTTATGATGCAGCGATACTGGGTTGCGATCAAGTGGTAAACAACGCGTTTGCTCTTATAACCTCATTTACCGGAAATCTCCTGTAGGTGAGCTCTATGCTAGTTGCTATTATATCTACAGCATAAATCCGGTGCAAATTCGAGGAAACACAAGGCATTCTCGTGCTTTATAAACAGTGTATGGATTTATTAAACCTTTGTAGGTATCAAGTTTTGCAGTGCTATACAAAGTGCTAAGATCATGCGTTTGTAAGGTAGCAATGTCAAAGACCAAAGAGCTTCATTGTCACCATTATGACCCTTGATGATCGAAGTATAGAGTTCTTTCATTGCCTTGTGAACAAGGCAACAAGGCTGTCCATTAATAGTTAGGCAGCCAATTTGGGCTCACTTATGTAAGTTGAAAGAAATCCATTCTTTGTAATCTGTAGCACGTGAGCCATTGGCATTGTCTTCGGTCGAAGCTCCCTAAGTGGTCGTAGGGGACAAAGCCCAAGAAGGCGACACATCCGAACTAGACGCCACAGACTTGGATGTCCAATATATTTTACTTTTGCCCAGAAACCCTTGGCCGCTTCCCCAGCCAGTCTTGGCGAGCGCCCCCAGTGCAGCTAGTTTCACCGCCGCCCAATCATAACAGCGCTTTCCATAACGCCAGTGCAACCATACAAGGTAGGGAGAGCCATAAAATCTCTGAAATACTGGTTGCACCGCGCCAAGGCGTAAACCGAACGCCTATGGTGCGCATCCATGGCGCGAATTGTTATCCATCTGCCTGCATCTGACCGATATTACAATCACGGATTCTAACTTCCACCTGGAGCCTCGGTTCCCCCTTTTTGAACCTGTCGATTTATAAGTTAGACCAGGTCTAATCTGAAACACCCGCTGCTGTCAGCGATGTGGGGAGATCACTCGCTCCACTAGATTCAGGAACATCCCCGCAGATCGCAAATCCGGAGTCCCCAGGGGGAAGTAAAAGGCTGCCGAACGAGCTATAAAAACTCAGGGTTTCATCTCCACAAGTCGCTACTCGAATAGCAATCGCGCTAGCTTTTGCCACCACTCATGACTCCGTTATCGCTACGAGGCTGTTTTTAGGTCGGCATGTGAAGATTAATTTTACTTCTGCTCTAGGCTTGTCTTAGCAAACAAAAAGACTAGGAATAAGCCGGCGCATTCCGTGATATAAACTATGTAATCCTCGGGGCCCCGAATAGCCGGCTGAACAAAGGCTGCCCTACTTTAGTCACTCGTTATTCCAGCTCTTGCTCCGGTCCTCCGTTCTTGCTTTTTTTCTTTCCTTTTTTGACCCTGACGAGACACGACTGGAATCTTTGGTAAGTAGTCTTCTCAAAGACTTTTCGGGCTGCGTGTCTCAAATCTAATGTATCACGCTGACTAGGATTATCCTAATCTGGGAATCTCGCACCATGTCCGTTAATAAGCCCGAATCCGAAGTCATGGAGACCATTGCCGTTCCGCCGGCAAAGCGATCATTTGGATCACGAGCCGCCACCCATTTCAAGAAATGGTGGTGGGTGCACTTGATCGTGCTCATCATTGTGGTGCTTGTCGTAACGCTGCCAGTGTAAGTTCAATGAACCTTCCTGGCCTATACAAAATGAGACCTTGACCAGTAATCTGACAAACATAGGATCTATGTCGCCTACCCCAATATTGCCCAGCGCGACATCAATCGTTCTACCCTCAGTATCACAAGCATGGTTATCAGTGACCCGAAGCCCGAGTCTTTCGTCCTTAACCAGACCCAAGTCATTGGTTCCAATAGCTCCTATCATCCTGAGATCTATGGATTCGATGCCGCCGTATCCTTGTTAGGAGCTGCGTCCGCGTTTGCGAAGGTCAAAGTTCCTGCTGTGAAGTCCAAAGATGGGGCTGAAGTTGTTGTCTCGCAGTCGCTTGATTTGAGCGATGCCAGTGCCTTCTCTGACTACTGTACCGCTGTCATGATGAATGAAGAGGTCTCGTTGAATATTTATGGCAAGCCGAAGCTGCAGCAAGGATCATTGCCGAAGACAACCGTGACGTATAACAAGACTGTTACGATGAAAGGTAGTTTTTCCTTTTCATCTAGCTCTATAATTGCTTTCAATGCTAATTGAACTGTTATTTGTCCAGGCCTCAACAAGCTCAAGGGCTTCGACGTGACAGAGTTCCACATCATGACTACAGTTGTGAATGGTCGAAACATGAACGGCACAGTCTTTATTCCTAACCCTTCTGTGATGACATTGAGCATGGTATGTCCGATGATTTATGTTTTGAGTCTGGCTCATCTTGAATGCGCATACTGATGGTTTTCCCAAGGGAAATGTGACTCTCAACCTTGTCGTGGCAGGCGAAACCTTGGGTCTATCCTACCTTGACAATCTCGTCCTCAAGCCCGGCAACAATTCAGTCCCGATGACTGCGAATGTCAATGAAACCGCAATTATTGGGATGCTCACCTCCGATAGCAATCCCTATACGACTGGTGTCGTGCCATTTACTATTACCGGCAACTCTAGTGTTTACAATGACCAGAAGCTGCCTTATTTCACCAATGCATTGATCGCGAACAACCTGACCGTCGCACTGAATATCACAAAGGCTCTCGCAGAGATTGGTCTTACCATCTAATCTTACAGTGATGACAGGTGGTTAGTCTGTTCGATCGATCATTCAGATTCTAAATAGTTGCCTATGAGGAGACACCTTCAATAATAACCTTAATCACACCTTCATTTCCCTGTCGCACCAAATAAAAGGCCTCTTCTGCCTCTTCAAACTTGAACCGGTCGGTGATCAGACGTTTAACATCAATCTTGCCACTAGCAATCAGATCCACGGCAGTGGGGTAACAACCGACGGTGTAACGGATAGAACCTCGGATGCGCAAGTCACGAATGCACACCGTCGTGATAGGGAAAATAACGTTCTGGGCCCCGTCAATCTGTGTCTGGCAGCACATGTAGATCATGATTAACCTCGAGTCCCATACCAGCTTGTACGTATGTTCCACCCTTCTTAGTCAAATGGATGCCCGTCTGGATACAGGCCTGTGCACCAGTCGCCTCCAGAACAACATCCGGCCCCTCTCCAAGATCGAATTTCTCCTTCATAATCCGTGCTACCTCTTCACTCCACAAGCTATCATCCTTGCTCTCGGGTTTTGGGGGAGGTATGAAGACGTCATCTGCGCCAAATGTTCGAGCAAACTCTGCCCGAGACTGACTGATATCCACTCCAATCACTTTCTTCGCCGAGTAAGCCTTGCTTACTGCCTGGCAGAGTAGGCCAATCGGCCCGCAGCCGAAGACCACGACGGTTTGGTTAGGCTTCACCTTGCCTACCTTCGTAATCTGTACCGCCACCGCGACCGGCTCAACAAGTGCGCCTTCTTCCATGTTCATATGTGCCGGGAGGGGATAGCAGTAATCCGCCTGAGTTGTGTAGTATTTCGAAAGGGTGCCATTGTGGGGAGGAGTAGCTGCGAAGACGGTATCAGGGCAAAGATTGTAGGAGCCACTGCGGCAGTAGTTGCAGCTGAGGCTGTTAAGTATGCCTTCACAGTAGTGGAACGAGTCTTACTCACTGCCGACATGGTACACCTGGCTCGATAGCTACCCGGTCACCAACTTTGAGATTCTTGACTGCTGATCCGATCTCGACGACTGTACCGGAGCTTTCATGGCCAAGAACTATAGGGGAGTTGAGGATGAAATCTGCTCAGGCGTCAGTCATAGTTTTTCTATCGGCACACTTAGGTAGTCATGTACCTCCGATCCGTCCCCGTTGCCATTAGTGGACATCGCTTCCACATATCCCTGTCTGTGCGACTTGGACTCTGGCATCCCATGGATCGTTTAACTCTCGAACAGGGCAATTTTCAAGAGCCACATCCTTCACGGCGCGCAGAACAAATGATCGATTCGTGTCCTAGGAATGATTAGAGTGGTTGAAAAAGACAAGCGTCTCGCGTTGCACTCACGCCCATGTTTGTCTTTTTCTGCAACATGCTATTAGTCCGTATTCATAGCGAAAATATTTAGAAGATGAAAGAAATGGATTAAGTAGTAAAGGACAAAGTTGTTGTCAATCTTCTTATGTATGCTTCCCCGCCATATGTCACTCTGCATACTCGGACAGTCCACTCCGTCGCCGGGAGCTCCACCCCGCTCTTGGGGGAAGCCCCACGCGCCTGCAAACCATCAAAGCTTATTTACTCAAACGGGCAAAGAGTCCCGACCTATTGAATGAGATGAGAGTATGATGCTTCGAAGGGACATTCATCCGTTTTATGACAAGTTACTTATTCACGAGGTATTTCCAAGGACATCCCCGCATCGGACATCGCTGTAAATATATATAATTTTGCCGACAATAGAGCTATGCCCAAGTAATCATAATCTCTATACAGCACTGGACTGATCCATCCATATCAAACCATTCAGATTCAAGGAATCAAGCACCTTTATAATACCTGGCCATCGAGGCGATCTCCTCTCCAGGATTGCTGTAGTCCACGAATCCATGCTTCGCATACAAAGGAGCACCATCCTTGCTAGCATCGACATAAGCACTAACCCCCTCAGCATCAGCCAGATCACAGCCCCACTTAACAAGCATCGAGCCACATCCTCGTCGCTGGTAGTCAGGGTGCGTAGCCACGGTATCCAAGTCTGTCAATCTCATGATTAGTAAAGCTTCGAACATGATGAGGAGAACGGGTAATAGTCTGTAAGGCATACAGTAATGCTTTCGATCGCCCATAACACGGCTTCTGTTTCCCTCTTCCTTCAAGAAAAATGCCTCGCACATCTCTCCGGGCATCTCTTCGTGCCACGGCGGGTAACGACGTCCTCGCTCTTCGGGTGTTGACAAATCCCACTTTGCGTAGGCAGCGATCCGAGGTCTACCGTTCTCATCTTTGTTCTCCGTGTCGACAATTTTAATGTACTTCTGGAATGGCTTGTTGATCAAGTCATGCTTGTTGGCATTTTGAAGCCATTGACGGACGCCTGGGGTATCTGGGAAGACCATTTGAAGCTCCGGGGCTGTAAACGCCGCGAACCATAGGTTCGTGAGGGCGGCATTATCTGCCAGAGTCAATGGCTCGAGCTTAAGGGGGGTAGATGCTGACATGTTTCAAGGAGAGTACAGTCCTGTTCAAGAGGGAAACAATCGCGGACAGGGGTGCGGTAAGAAGTACTGGATGTTTCTGACTACGGATCTCTATTTAAGCTAAACCACTAAAGCCCTCGCAAAATTTGATCCTTCGATGTAACCATGGATAGCTTATCGAAAACACAGCCTTCCAATTGCGCGGCTGGGTGGCCTGAGCTAGCGAGTCAATCTAAGTTAGTGTAATTGTCAGTGCATAGTTGGTGCCTTGTCAATATGGCCTCAAGGCTTAGGTGCTCTTATCGGTCTTATCAGAGGTCGCAGATCAAACTGCGTGTCTGCAAGTTGCACTTGCGAGCAAGCGCGCCGAGACATTCATCTTCACTATTACGCATGCAAGCATCTTGTTGTCGGGCCTTGCGTTGGGGTTCCTTTCGCCCAGCATGGAACCGAACGCCCGCAGCAGGGTTGCATAACTTGCTATGCTATCATACCGAGATCCGTCCATCGCCGGCTGCACAGCGAGTTTCTAGGCTCAAGCGGAGCTTTACCTCTAGCTCACCAAGAAGGTTCATGCTAGATGCCGACTCCACGATCTATGCTCTATCAACAGCCCCAGGTAGAGCTGCAATTGCAGTAGTGCGGGTCTCCGGTCCAGCATGTGTTTCGGTACGAAGCCATCCACCCCCAAAACAGCAGAGAACAGCAGGAGCTAGCCAAGTACTAACCCGCGTCTGTCGCCACGCAGATATACAACTCATTATGCCCGGAAACGTCCCTCCCAAAGCCGCGCCGTGCCGCACTGCGTACCCTCTACGACCCATCACACCCACCGTCCGTTAACACTGTCCTGGACGCTGGCGCCCTCGTTTTGTACTTCCCTGCCCCGAAAACGGTCACAGGTGAAGAAATCCTCGAATTACATATTCATGGAGGTCCTGCGATCGTCAAAGCCGTCCTTGCCGCCATCGCACGCACAAACCGAACAGACGCCGTCGTGCGTTACGCTGAGCCGGGCGAGTTTACACGTCGGGCATTCATGAATGACCGGCTCGGCCTTCCGCAGATCGAAGCTCTAGGTGATACACTATCTGCGGATACAGAACAACAGCGACGTCTGGCAGTACGGGGCTCTAGTGACACGTTGTTGAAACGGTACGAGGAATGGCGTCAGCAACTGCTCTATGCGCGCGGCGAACTAGAGGCTCTGATCGACTTTTCGGAAGACCAGCATTTCGACGAATCCACGGAGGAATTAGTATCCTCTGTGGCTACCCAGATCCAGGCGCTACAAATTCAAATTGGCTTTCACATTCAGAATGCGTCCAAGGGAGAACTGCTTCGCAATGGTATTCGTGTTGCGCTGTTGGGTGCTCCGAACGCTGGGAAGAGCTCGCTTCTGAACCGCGTTGTTGGCAAAGAGGCTGCGATTGTCAGTACTGAGGAGGGCACTACTCGTGATATTGTCGATGTTGGCGTTGATCTGGGTGGCTGGTATTGTAAACTTGGAGATATGGCTGGCATTCGTGCTGAGGCCAATGGCCCTGGATCTAGTAGCTCTATTGTGATTGGTGCAGTCGAGCAAGAAGGCATTCGGCGTGCAAGGGCGAGAGCTCTAGAGTCTGATGTTGTTATTGTGGTGTTTTCCATTGAAGATACTGCAGACGGTCCTTGTCTGACCATAGAGCCCGAGGTGCTTGATGCGGTCAATGATTGTGTACAGGCTGGAAAATGCCTCGTTGTTGCTGTCAATAAGTGTGACAAGCTTCCCTTTTGGAAGGAGGATGGTACATTAGTGCGGGATATGACCTCTACCATTCATGACCTACTTCCCGCCGTGCCGACAAACAGAATCTTCGCTATGTCCTGTTATGAGGCACAGCACGGATGCACTTCCCCCGGTCAGACCGATCCTGGCCAGTTGCAAGGATTTTTGAAGGGATTGATTTCGACATTTGAGCAAATTGCCTCGCCACTGGGTGCTGAAGAAGGTACTCAATATGATACATCATATTGGGAGGAGTCTCTAGGAGTCACTCATCGACAGAGCTCCAATCTACAGAAGTGCCAGGACCACCTTGACGACTTTCTTTCGCAGACGTCTTCTACTCCCACCCATGAACCCGATTCTTGCTTCGGAATCATCCCTGACTCTGTCGATGTTGAAATCGACATAGTTACGGCTGCTGAACACTTGCGCTTTGCAGCGGATATGCTCGCCAGGATAACTGGAAAAGGCGAGAGCGGCGACGTAGAAGATGTCCTCGGTGTGGTTTTCGAGAAGTAAGTTTTGAGATATGCATTTTGAAGAACTACCTTCTGACATTCTGTAGGTTCTGTGTTGGCAAGTGAGCCACCTGAATTGTTTGGGCGACTTCGCCCTGGGCCATTTGGGCAGCCTGCATGTATAATACACCACATAATCGCAAGAGAAAATATTATTGATCGAAGAAGGACGTAGTTACACCTCATCATGACAACACAAGCTTTAAGTTTGGACCCCCATCTGCGCTCTAGAACGCATCTGCAATAGTCTTCGGGTAATCCGGGTTTGAGGATAAATTAATGCCGGAAAGTGGACACGATGCCGATATCTCCTACAGAGGTTTCAATCTTTGCATGCACGGGATTTCCGCCTATATATTTACGCGTGCATGAGTATATTGGCGGGCAAATTCACAAAGCAAAAGTAGCCGAGTCTTTACATAAGGGAAAGACTTCAATGTAACGGTCTCGATCGCCCAAGGTTCGACGTGCGGGTTTCACTTTCCTCAGCAATACGCACATAATACGTCTCTACTGTCGCACACCTCACCCCACACAAGCACCCCACAGCCTCAACATCCCTTTTAACCGATTCCCAATCAAAATCTCTGACTGGAGCTGTCGTTCTCCAAGAATTATACCCCCGGTGAAGCCAAGGGTTAAGGCTTTTGCCGTTCAGCAAATCATATTGCGCGATAAGATAATTTGCCGCCCCACGCAATCGCTCGCAGTGGTGCCTCATCCGGCATCCGGGGAAAAAGCGACCGTTCTGCTCTCTCCAGATTTGCTCGTTTTTTTTCTTTCTGCTCGAGAGGAGTTCACCTGAATTGTTGTGTACCTTGATGCGACTGCCACTGTGTATACGCCGTTCTCGATCATGGCACCCGCGCCATCGGCCTAGCTAACACATCTCCACCCGCTTTCGCTTCTCCCACCTTTATATTTGCCGCTCCACTCGGCATCTATCCGCTCGCCCACCATGCTTGACTGGCAAACCCGCATTCGTGACCCTGTCGAGCCCGACTCCCCCTCTACTCAGTCGGAATCGACCCGAGCATCCTCCGCCCACCCTATGCATCCTCCAGAGGCCACAACCGCACCCCGCACTTTCGATCCCGAGGCTTCGTTGGTGCTGGTGGGCATTCGCGGCTGTGGAAAGCGCTCGCTCGGCTTTGTCGCAGCTACGGCCCTCAAACGACGATTCATAACCGAAGATCACTACTTCAAGGAGGTGACCGGAGTCACGCGACACGAATATTTGAAGAGTCATGGCAGTCAGGAATTCCAGCGCCGCGACATCGATGTGTTGAAACAGATGCTGGATAATCACAAGACAGGATGTGTCGTTGAGTGCGGACTGGGAAGTCTAACTCGGCCTGTCCAGGACCACCTGCGTCGCATCACTCAGGTCTGCCCGGTGGTGCATGTCCTACGCGACATCGACCGCATTCAAGAACTTCTAGGACTGGAAGATCAGTCAATACGACTACTGCGGGAAGGAGACCCATTGCACCGTACATGCTCCAATTTCGAGTTCTACAATCTGGAAGACCGAACACGCTTTGTTGCCGACGATGGAAGCCCCGACCCACGATCGGCTGCTTATTCTTTCAAGCTGCAAGAGGTCAAGGAAGATTTGACCCGCTTTGTTCGCTTTGTTACCGGGGTCGACGTAAACCATTCAAGCCATGATTCGCCCTTTGTCTTGCTAGAAACACCTCCCGAGCTTCGACGCTTCACCCATGCCGTCCTTGTTCGATCCTCGGACCTGATTGACGACAATGTGAATCTCCAGGAATTAGAATCCGGGGGAGATGCAATTGAGTTATGTGTCGACCGCTGGGACGCAGATATGGCAGCTATAATTAGTCAACAGGTCGCAGTTTTGCGCCGGAATTCTCGCACGCCCATTATTCTCTCGGTGGACATTACTTCGTCTGGACTTGGCCGACGAGATCAATCAAACTCATGCTACTTCGATATCTTGGAACAGGGCTTGCGTCTGGCAGTGGAATATTTGGTTGTCGATCTTGGAAAAAACCGCGCCCAGCTCGCGCAGGTCGTTCGTGCTCGGGGCAATACCAAGATTATTGGTCAGCATGTCTTTGAAGCAACCTCTCGTGTGAAATGGACCGATGATGGCTGCGTGACACTATACAATGAAGCAGAGAAGCTTGGATGTCAGATAGTGCGCCTTCTCCGCGTCGCAACAAATCGTGATGAGAATGCAGCTGTTCTGGAGTTCTCCAACAAAATCCACGCTTTGCCCGGGGATCACGCACCCTTGATCGCTTACAACATTGGACGTCTTGGACGGACATCTCAAGTGTTTAATTCGATATTAACCAATGTCACCCATCCAGCTATCACTCGTTCAACTGAAAATGAGCGCGATCCTTTAATCACATCCCGCGACGCCGTAAAAGCCCTCTTCCAGAGCTACGTTCTTGATCCGCTGAAGTTTTGCATCCTTGGTTCAAGCGTCGCCTACAGTTTATCCCCCTTCATGCACAATGGTGCCCACCAACATTCCGGCATGAGCCATACCTATCGCATTCCTGATTCTCCTTCCCTCGACATATTGGATGAATTGCGTCGAGATCCTAATTTCGGTGGCTCCAGTGTTGTTCAACCATGGCGTGTGGAGCTTTACCATAAACTTGCAGCAAAGAGCCGACACGCCGAAGCCATTGGCGCCATTAATACTATCATGCCCTTACGGGGTCCCTCAGAAGGAGGAATGTACTCGCTTCAGGAGCAAGCCAGCCGACGCAACCAGGCAGGTCCGGTGCTCGGGTGGTACGGCGAGAATACGGACTGGGTTGGCATTATGACCTGTATTAATCGTCACCTTTCTCCTCGCAACGCTATCAGTGCGAGAACAACGGGCCTGGTGATCGGCGCAGGTGGTATGGCGCGATCGACTATCTACGCCATGCTTCGCATGGGCTGCCGCAAAATCTTCATCTACAACCGAACTCTGTCCCGCGCTGAAGAGGTGGCACGTCACTTCAATTCGTGGGCATCGTCCCAAGTTGATTCGGTCGAGGTAGTGCGAGTTTTAAAGTCAACACAGGATGATTGGCCTGATGACTTCAACCCCCCGAGTATCATCGTCTCTTGTGTGCCGGCCGATCCTGATCAGGATGAAGCCCCTGCCAACTTTGAGATGCCCTTGCAGTGGCTTGGTAGTCCCACTGGGGGTGTTGTAGTAGAGGTGAGTCCCTTCTCATCTCAAGTCATTGTTTTTGTACTGACTCTTCTCTTCTAGCTTGCCTATAAACCGCTAGATACACCGTTGCTGAAACAGATGCGTCGGATCCGAACTGACACCGGCCGGTCCTGGGTGTTATCCGACGGACTAGAAAATGTCATTGAGCAGGGTATCGCGCAGTGGGAGCTGATGACCGGCCGCAAAGCCCCTCGCCGGTTGATGACCCTGGAGGCCCTCCGGAACTATGAGGGAGAGAGTGGACGATTTGATGAAAAGACGATTCAGGCCCGGTTGGATGGTGTTTGTTCGTAGATGGCATAGGAAAATGGGAGTAATTTGGATATGGGTTGCAACTAAAATAGGAAGCGCTTGACTGATGATTTGTATGTAATAGCTTCAATGGCAACCAACATCTTGGAAGATTACCGTGTGAGATAGTAGACCTAGGCCAGCATAGCTAGACCTCGGGATAAACCATGAGATACCTCCCCGTGACCTGATCGCTGTAGACTTGCAAGGGCTTACGCTATCCAGATCTCTTGTATCATAGCATTCTCCAGTTTTAGAGTGTCTCGTGTTTTCAGACACCGATTCCGCTTTCGGCATAAGTATATAAACGTGCAATTGACGTCAAATCTTCCCCGCATTCCTAGGCTATGGAGTAATTGACATATGCCAACTACTAAAAACGTGTAAGTATGAAATTGATGAGCTAATAGCCAATAGGATTACGAAGTCGGTATACAGGAACTAGTACATTAAAGTTGGGCGATCCACGGTTGTGCGCCGCACCCGTCCGTTTTAAGGATCGGCGCATAACAACTAAACTTATCCAGGAACATTCCACAGCAATGACGGCATAAACATACCTGCACCTGACAGCTTCTTTTTAAGCTTGCCGCTTGTTCTATGAACATTCATACTCTTTCTACCTTTCTTCCAAGCTCACCACCAGATTCATCTTGAACACAAATCATACATTAATACATCTGCATACGCTTTATACATTCATTCTTTGGGCCACATTTCACCATGGACGATAGAAATCTCCCGCCCGAGTATTTAAACCGTTATAGCGGTGTCACCTCGGTAATCCCAAAGCTGGAGCCAACGGATATTCCCAAGACCCCGCTGTCACCCGCAGTACCACTCTCAGTCAAATCCGACGAGCCCAAACCACGTGCACTCCCTTGGTATGATCCGCGAGGATGGTCACCACTTACTAAATCACTACCGGGTATTGGAATTCTGATAGTCATTATCGTGGTCATTGTTGGTTCTGTCCTTGGGGTTAGGGCAAACCGGTACCCGAAGTACTTGCCCTTGAACTATCGACTAGTCGATAGATATCAAGGCACCTCATTCTTTGACCAGTTTCACTACTTCACGGACGACGATCCAACTGATGGCTTTGTTGTGTAAGTTTTCATATCCTTTCCCCTATCGTCAGCCTAGACTAACCTTACTACAGATACGTGAACGAGCGAACAGCCCAAAGTCTCAACCTCACATACGCCACGGAGACCTCTGCAATCCTACGAGTCGACTCTCTGACACCGAAGGCACTCGCGGGCCGTAATTCCGTGCGCATCGAATCTAAGTCAACATACGACAACGGCCTCTTCATTTTCGACATCATCCACACCCCCTATGGCTGCGGAACATGGCCCGCGCTATGGCTAACAGATGGCTACAACTGGCCCATGAACGGAGAAATCGACATTCTAGAAACAACCAACGAAGGCGCCCACGGAAACGAAGTCACCCTCCACTCAACAAAAGGATGCAAAATGAACGTCAAGCGCAAGCAGACAGGAAACCCCGTCTTCTCCAACTGCGAAAACATCACGAATAGCAACTCAGGCTGCGGCGTTGTTGGTGATCCATCTACATACGGACAAGCAATGAACGCAGAAGGAGGCGGAGTCTATGCCCTTGAACTTCGGGACGATGGTGTCCGTGCCTGGTTCTTTCCTCGTGGCTATATCCCGGGCGATATTACGGATCCATCTCAAATCCCTGATCCATCGACTTGGGGCACTGCGTTGGCCGATTTCCCCAGTACGGAGTGTGATATTGCGTCGCACTTTAAAAATCAGAGTATTATTGTAAATATTGATCTTTGTGGGCAGTTGGCGGCTCAGCCGCAATTTTATGAGAAGATGTACAAATGTCCGGGGAGTTGTCCGGATTTTGTGGCTAACAATCCGTCTAGCTTTGAGGAAGCCTATTGGGAGTTCAAAAATTTTGCTGTTTATCAGGCTTGATATGGGTTGCTGATTGCTTTTGTTGTTTTGCTTGATATGAGCCTAGCGTTTGAATTAGGGTCTAGGCGCTCGTGGACATAGGTATATAATGACGGATAATTCGTTTCGCTCAAGCCAAAGCCCATCTGAGCTCTTTGAATATTGTAAGAATGTAATTGTATGATCATTGTAACATCTTGTTGCGAAGCGTAGCATAGAAGGCTCCAATATTGTTGCCAGAAACATAAGGCAGCGAACTCGGTCCCACTGCAAACTGTGGAGTGCAGAGAGAATGGGATCAATGCAGAAACCGTGCCCAGGAAGTCCAAATTAATTAATAATTAGAGCTGCCTCTAGACCCAAAGGACCAGACTAAAAGGGTTGAAATTGCGAACCCCAACAAATGTGTCGCTTCACATGAACGATCTGCAGATCTCGGCCCTTTAACCTTATCAGTCCAGTGCAATCGTACCTCGGCCATTGACATCATTCACTCAAGTTCAAGCTTACGAAAAGGATTTAAATACACCACCATCCCGTCTTCCCCGCTATACCTCAGGATTACACCAGGGAATTTTCGCTCCAATCCATTAAAATGACAGATAACAACCAAGGCTGCAAGATTACCCTATACTGGTACGTCGCGACCTGCATTTTCTCAAGCTCCGCCACTAACCCAAGCTAGGCTCGAACAATCTCGAAGCCACCGCATCCTCTGGCTGCTGGAGGAACTCAAACTCAAGTATGAGCTGAAGACCTTCAAGCGCCGCGCCGACAAGCTCGCCCCAGCCGAGCTGAAGAAGGTCCACCCCCTCGGAAAGTCGCCCGTCATCACTATCGAAGCCCCCGGATCCACATCCCCCATGGTCCTTGCAGAATCGGGCGCAATCGTCGAATACCTCTGCGACCACTTTGGAAAGGCCAACCCATCTCTGGTTCCGGAGCGCTACGTTGCTGGAAAGGAAGGGCAAGTCGGTGGTGAGACTGAGGAGTTCATGCGATACCGTTATTTCATGCACTACGTCGAAGGAAGTTTGATGCCTTTCCTGGTTATGAGTCTTGTGAATGATAGTAAGTGGTGCGACGGGTAGACAGGTGTTTTAGCTCTTCCCCCGTTACCCAAATTATGAGATATCCGTGAAGGTAACTAATTCATGCTCGCAGCTATCCGCAACTCCCCTCCATTTTTCATTCGCCCCATTACCGGCCTTGTCGCTTCGCAGGTTGAAGCTTCGTTTTTGAACCGCAATATTGATGGCAACCTTGCTTTCCTGGAGGATCAGCTTAAGACTGCGCCCGGAGGTGGACCATGGATTTGTGGAAAGGACCTGACCGCTGCTGATATCCTGCTGAGTTTTCCGGCTATTGCTGCTAGTGGACGTGTGCTAAAGGATCCGAAGACTCGTGAGAAGTATCCTCTACTCGCTTCTTATGCTGAGCGGTTGCAGGAGGTTGAGGGTTACAAGACGGCTGTGAAGAAGATTGAGCAGGCTGAGGGCTATTTCTCGGCTTCTATGTGATTTTTATGATACCATGTCTGTACTTTGATATATGTTGATTGTCTTTGATATACGAATACGATGAATCATGGCATTAAGTCTCTTTTGATGATGGACGCGGGGCTTTTAGGTCCAAACCCGCTGGAGAAGGAATTGTATTGATCCGGATACCAAATGGCACAGTAAAAGAATGAAATAAAAGCGGCAACAAGAGAAATCTATGGTCATTCAAAATCGTTCAAGGAGATGTCTATATCTATATACGGCTGATACATAAGTTCAGGAGGATGCATGGCCAGTCACGGGACCGTGCTCACTGTTGCTTCCGTGTAGCATGGCGGTCATTAGACCTTCAAGGACTCGATGATACCCGGGCCAGTTTCCTCGATAGCAGCGACAAGAGACTCAACTGTCTCTTTGCTGGTCAAAACATTCACCACACAGCGGAAGAATTTGCCATTTCCAACCGCATCCTCGTCTCCACTGGGCGGAGCAAAGTCAACCATGAAGCCCTTGGGAACAATGGCATGTGTGATATTCTCGGTAACCTTGCTATTACTCTTTCCCCGTTGTGTTTCATCCGACACAGCGCCGCGCGGGTAGACAAATTGCTTGCCAGGGGAATAGTAGAAGCAGACCTGCAAACATGGGGGAGCATTCTCGCTCACCAAGATGAAGTTCGGGTTGTTCTCCACAATCGTGGCAAGGTGCGCAGCGACCTCGCATGCAGAGTCAATTTGCTGCGCATATCCCTCACTTCCATAGTATGTCCAACCCAAGAACAGCTTCAACGAGTCGGCCCGGCGACCACATTGAAGTGTGAGATCAGCAAGATCCCACACTTCAGGCGAGTCGACTTCGATCTCAGACTCGTGAGAGTCGCCATTCGTGGCTTCGGTATCCGCATTATGGAACAAATAGCCCGCGGGAAGGGTGTTGGCACGGTGGAACTGACGCATATCCGAAGCCAACAGGAACGAGCAGGTCACCGGTGCACCAAGCATCTTGTGTGGGTTGATCGTAATGCTGTTCGCCTTTTCGGAGCCAGATAGCTTGTGGATCTGCTTTTCGGAGAAAACGAAAGACCCTCCCCAGGATCCATCTATGTGGAACCACAGATTGTACTTCTGGCAGATGGCCGCAATCTCGTTGAAAGGATCAAACGAGCCCAAAACAGTTGTTCCTGCGGTAGCATTCACATAGAACGGGGTCCGACCCTCGCTTTGGGCTTTTTGTACCAGCTTTTCCAGTTCCGAAGGAATCATTCGTCCCTGCTTGTCGATGGGAACTTGCCAAACAGCACTGCTACCGAATCCTAGCATCTGAGCAGCCTTCTCAACGCTGTAATGACCGTGTGCGCTGGTGAAAAGCACGAATCGATAGCCTCCATTACCCTCTTTCTTTGTATCGGGGTACAAGTTGTTACGTGCGATCACAATTGAAGTGGTATTTGACGCGGAGCCACCCTGAACCGAGATACCTCCCGCACGTGGTCCTTTCAGGCCGAAGAGGTTCGCTAAACGCTGACCGGTGTATTTCTCGATGACCGTCAAGGCAGGCGAAACCTGATAAACGTGGACATTGGTATTCAAAGTCGCGAGGATAAGCTCTGCCGCAACGCCGGGGGCGTTAGTGGAAGCATACAGCTTATCCAGGAAGCCTTGGTGCCAGGTGTTGACCGAGTACTGGAGGACCTTCTGCAGAACCTCGATTAGGCCCTCTTGACGTCTGCCTTGCTCCGGGATTTCCAGCTGCAGGATGTCACGGAGATCCTCGGGCTTCTTATAATCCACTAGTGTGGTTCCAGTCGGTGTGCTGTGTCCATTGACTCCGTTCTTTTGGGGTTGGTATGCGGGTTGATCTGCAGATCGAATGAAAGGAATGAGGAGGTCTTCGACGGCTTTGAGGAGCTGTGTTCGATTGAGTTAGCTTCTTCAAAGCTGAGCTGATGAAATTGAAAGCTTCTGCTTTGAGATCGAGTCACTTACGCTTTGCACCTCATCAGCCCTGGATGATGGTAGGATGTCCGACATCGCAAGAGATAGCACTCTGCAAATTTATACCAGTGGCGCCTATTCGGTATGTGAGGTCAAGTGTGGAAGGACGTCGGAGCCAAGGACCTCCGAAAAATCAATTGATGTCGCCGCGATTGAGTCATTCAAGAAGAAAAAAAAAAGTTTCTCGATGCGCCGCTTTTCCCGCTTCCCGCGATGGCGAAATCGCATGAGCTGACATCATCAGACGATGCCTCTCAGTGTAAATAAGCTGCTGCAATTGCATTATAGGTATATACAAATATCAATATGAGCTTCTGGATACAGAAGTACCAAGTAACCTTTACTCAGTAGAATTTCCATGTTATTCACCATTCAACATTGTTGACACGAGATAACCCCGCGGCATATCTTATCTTATCCGTGCGCCCGGCAGGTGCCTGCAGGGCCGGAACCCAAATTAAATCAAATTCCTATTGGCTTCTGAATGAATATGTGTTCCAAAGTTCTGTCGGACTTCAGAATTCGTAGAATTGAAATGGATAAATCGATATGATGGGAATCAGAAAAAGGGCAAGGCAATAATCCATAATGATATAAATGTTCTCCCGGTAGGAGTCGCGTAGACCCTTACGGGTGAGGTGGGGCATGGTAGAGGAGAGAAGATCAACGCCATAAACTTTCGGTTCACGAATGTAAAATCAGAAGTACATGCTTTTCAGTTTGCCAAGCTCTACACGTGGCAAGGCAAGTCTATTGTAGAGATTGCTTGGTGCGGGTAAGAGGTAGGTGGAGAAAGCCTCAAGGGTAAAGTGCCGATTCTTGCCCCGCAAAATAATTAAATTAAAATAAGCTCTAATCCCTAGTCGTTGAATCTGCCGATTGTCTATGTTGATATTACAAAAAAGCAGTAAAATGACACTTTTGGTTATGCCTAATGGATGCTTCATTTGTAATTTGAGATACGTGAACAACTTTCTGAGACCTCGTGACCGAGGGAATGGATGATCGATGACGATGATCTCTATGAGCTATGGAATTATCTAAGTTGTGAAGCGTGTCCCTGCATGAAGTCGACAAAGATAGTGGAGTGATTATAGAAGTAACAACTCACTTCTTGTGAGTTTCTTCAAATTACGCTGCATATGAAATGCTTGATTGTAGATAATGGATCACGGGGCTAAGTACTTAGCAAAAACAAAACAGGCGAACCTTGATAAAGCAAGACCTCACCGCTTGCTCCCCTTTATCCATCTATTTCTGGAGCCTAGAGGTATTGAAATTTGTTTTAAGATAGTAGGAAATCCCGATATTCCGCGAATGCTGCCTAGAGCCATCGAAGGTCAAAGCATCGGCGCGTAAGACTCCGTGGCTTCCGAAGATCAGAAGAGTCAGCCCCCACCTCCTTTTCCACCTCTCAACTTAGCTTGGGGAGGACCATCGCCAAATTACTACAGATCTTGTCCAGCATGTCGCTATCAGACTCTGAGGACTCGGCAGTCCTGGTCGGACCAGGCGATATCCGTGATTTCAACAAAGAAAACATCCTTCCTCTACCAGAAGACGAACTTCAAAATATCAGAGGTTGGCTGCAGCCCACTCCCTATGACTCAGAGAGATCCGAGTTCTCAAGACATCTCGCGTCGTACCTCCAGGGCACCGGCCAGTGGCTTATATCCACGAGCACATACAGACAGTGGCACCAAGGCGTCGAAAATGGCCTTATTTGGATCAAAGGCGTACCTGGCTCTGGAAAGTCTGTTATGGCCGCTTCAATAATTCATCAGTTGTGCAAAGAAGAAGTCCCGGTTTTATATTTCTTTTTTCGACAGATTATTGATGCAAACCATCAACCGGTGGCCGTGTTACGGGACTGGCTATGCCAAATACTCCCCTTCAGTCCTCCCTTGCAGGTTAGGCTGAGAAATGAATATCTACAAAAGAAGCGCTCTATCAATACTTTGGCTCTGAGCGACCTCTGGAAAGACCTAAAATTTGCTCTCTCCGTCTTCCCTAAGGTCTACTGTGTCACAGACGCCTTGGACGAGATGGATCAAGGCAATGATGAGTTTCTCCACTCCTTGGCCGAGCTGGGACAGTGGCGCCCTGAGAATGTCAAAGTTCTCATCACTTCACGTCCAGTAGTTGCGGTTGAGTCTCCCCTACGACCTTTCAATGTACCTCATATCCAACTGGATGAAAGACTCGTGGACATGGACATTGCTGCCTATGTGCAGTACAGATTGCGAAATTCATCTGTTCCCCACGATTACTGGCATTTAGTTACTGAAGCCGTTCCTGGTCGGGCAAATGGCCTCTTTTTGTATGCACGGCTTTCAATGGATGCCTTTGTCAGACCTGGAGCTGATCCCCAGGTAGTACTTGAAACCTTGCCTGCGGATCTGAACGTGATGTACAACAATCTATTGCGTGAGCATGCGAAAAGATCAAATGTTCCAAATGAATTCCAGCTACTTATCTTGCAGTTCATCACACATGCAAGTCGACCCCTCCGCCTACTGGAAGTCGCTGAGATGGCTAAAGCTACCCATGGGCCATTCAAATTTGAAGACTGCAGCTTGAAAGGAATCAAAAACCTGGTTCGAGCTACCTGTGGCCCGCTACTACAGATCCATCATGATGAAACTGTGTCTGTCGTCCACCATTCATTCACTGAGTTTCTCAAAGGATCAACTCGCGGAAAACCCCTGGATGATTTGGGCTACCCTATCCTAGAGGCCGGTCCAACCAACAAGCGCCTTGCTGAAGCATGTATGGACTATCTTACGTCTGGTTGCCTAGACAAACTAGAAATCAAGAAACGCAGCAAGCAGGACGAGTTTTACAACCCCAAAAAGGCTCAACAGAGTGGCACCAGGCTTCAATTCCCATTCCTCGAATATGCGGCTGCTAACTGGTACATCCATGCCCGTCGCGCAGCTCTCGCCGGTATAGACATGTCATCATTCTATATGACACTGGATAGCTTTGTCGCGAACAAGCAGAGATTTGTTGCCTGGCTAGATATCGACTGGCCAGAAAGCATCATCCAAGGCCTCACTCCGCTCCACGTCGCAGCTCGTACTGGATTGTCTCAATACGTCAGCCACTTAATTCAAGAAGGTGGTGCAGACCCAAACGCCAAAAGCCATCATGGCGACCCTCCTCTGTATTGGGCCGCTTTAAGTGGCCATGCGGACGTTGCGCAGTTTCTTATTGAGAATGGGGCAGATCCAGACGGAGAGGCGAACGAAGGATACAAACCCCTTCATAAAGCCGCTAGCCACAACCGCGCTGATGTTGTCAGGATTTTGCTTGCGGCCGGTGTTGATCCGCTCACACCAAAAACACAACGTGAACCAGGCAATTGGTGTGGCAACGCACCAACATCGATGGGTGATACCCCCTGGATGTATGCTTGCACAAATGGACAAACCGACACGATGGTTGAATTTCTGTCTTACATTAACGATTCTGATACCCTACTCCGAGGCCTTTTTTGGTCAGCAGGAGCAGGGCAGGCGGCCTGTGTGGATCTGATTCTTCAAAGGCCAGGCATGGACGTTAATTCCAAGTACTGCAGAGAAACCCCGCTATTCAAAGCGTGCTGCAACCGCGGTGACATGAATACCATAAAGGTACTTCTAAAAGCAGGGGCTGATCCCAACATCCTTTGCGATTATACTTCGGATCAGTATGGGGGCATGCAAATCATGAACTTGCGATCTCTAGAACCGAAGCAGACTGTTGAACCGAGGGGATATACTGCTCTGCATGCTCTTTGCGGAATCAACAAGCAAATGTCTCAGGGTCAGCAATCAGGAAATTGTGTTTCACTTCTTCTAGAAGCTGGTGCGGATCTTCATTTGAAGACCCCACGTGGTGAAACTGCCTTGCACCTTGCCTGTCTCAACAACATAGAAGTCGTGAAACTGCTATTGGATGCGGGTGCAGACCCAACCGCAGAAACCGACAGCGGGTGCACAATATTGCACAGTGATGGCTCCACGGACAAAGAATTGATGCCTATACTGCTAGAATCAGGGGTTTTCGACATTGACGAACTAATGACGAAAGTAAAAGGAAATCCTCTGTACCTTCGGCTTGAGGGCCGTTATCCCGAGCGAGCCCTCGAGCTCCTGAAATACAAGCCAGATGTGAACAAGGCGGGACGAGATGGGAATGGCGCATTACATGTGCTTTTTGGAAAAACAAAATTTGGTTCTGTGGACAATGTCGTGGATGCTTTGATTTCAGCAGGTGCTGATCCGAACATGCAAAATTTGAGGGGTGAGATACCGCTACATTTAATGAGACAGTTCCCAAAAACCGAAACGGTCTCCAAGCTCATCAAAGCTGGTGCCGATCTTGAGACCCGAGATTTGGAAGGTCAGACAGCTCTTTTCAAGAACATCAAATTTGACAACATAACTGGTGGCAAAGATCTACTCTCGAATACCCTGATTGATCTAGGCGCACGGCTCGACACACGGGATAATAAGGGCAGGACTTTGTTACACCAGGCTGTCCCGAGTACTACTCGTCTGGACTATCTGATACCTCGTATGGATTTCCATCCTTCTATCGCTGACAATAAAGGAAATACACTATTCCATGCGGCCGCATCGAAGAAATCGAGTAGTGAAAAACTGGCAATATACGTTTATCTCAAGGAGTTGGGGGTGGACATTGATCAGCCAAATACTCGTGGCAAGACGGTATTACACAAGATGTGCGCGAGGGAGCCCATGCTCTCTAGCTGGAACCCTTCTGTGAAGACTGCTTTTGACTATGTCATCCAAGAATGCAAGAATTTAAATCCTTGCGATGTTGATGGAGTTCAGCCATTGCATATTGCCGCCGCTATCTGTGAAGACTATGTGTTCAAACTTCTTGATGCTGGGGCGGATCCTTTCGGCACCACAAAAGAAGGCATGACGGTACTTCATGTGGCAGCTCGGGCCCGGCAGCCTGGTATTATTGGCCTTGTTCTTGCAAGGCTTGCTGACCTGGAAGATGCCGCATTCAAGGGGTTTATCAATAAGAAAAGCGCAGAGGGGAATACAGCGCTTCATTATGCTTGCTGCGTCGGTCGTCCTGAAAGTGTGGATTTGCTACTAGATGCCGGCGCAGATCCGAATTTACCAGGCCGAAATGGATTCATGCCGCTAAGGGCATGTGCTGAATTCGAAGTTGAGCAATCACGGTGGAGAAGGATTGTTGAAACGAAAGGTGCCAAAAAGGAAAGCACTAAAGCTAAAAGAGCAGCCAGTATCTTTCTCGGCAGCCATGATCTGCCACCAACTGCTGATGTAGGTGAAGCATTGCAGTGGCATGGGCATGGTATGGGGTTAGACCCAGGCTCAGCCCGTCTAGATGAAATTCTTCTTTCTTTGGTTCTTCACGGGGCGAAGATTAGCGGGAATGAGAGCTCCCTCCGTGACGCATTTCATGTCGCCGTGTTCAACCAACGTGACTATACCGCCGAGTGTCTGTTAAAGTTACAGACCCGGTTTCTTCCTGATACCAGTCTTCTGGAAGGGCCAGATGGCGAGCTCTTCGCTGCCTCCAAGTCTCGTCTGGAAAATGAAAGGACGTTTTTGAGGCAGGAAAATGCCAAAGACAGCAGTCATAAAAGAACAGAAGAGTTTGAACGTTACTCGCGAGCTCTCTACTTATCTAAGTTGCTGGGTCTCCGTCAGTATGAAATGGTGGAGCAAGAACTGTCACAGATGAATGTTCTCGAGCTTAACCGGCTCAGTGCACACTTCGGCGCTTCTTTCCTGCACGTCCTTGCGCAAACTGGTTTGTCAGATGTCCTAAAACGTGTTTGTACCCGTGAGGACGCGTTGAAATTCGATGACCATGAATGGTGCAACCAAGCAGAGACTGCTACTCGAATGCACAAAAACACCATACAACCGCTGCTTATAGTCGCGTGTAATCAAAGAATTCCCAACATGGCAGTGGTCCGTTTTCTGATTGAGGAAATGGGCATTAATATAAGTGCAACGAGCAGGAAGCAGGTTTTCGTCAGCAATGGCAAGCGGAGTGAACACGTATCAGGCAGCAGCGTTCTACATGAGATTGCCGAGGGCAAGACTTGGTGGAATGTACACGAGGCACTGCCTTACCTGATCTGCAAGGGGGCTGATCTGGAGGTGCGCAATGGAAGTGGGGACACCCCGTTGCACATTGCGGTAGAGCAAAATAGGTACAAGGGCGTCTTCTACAAACAGGTTGTTCAAGTCCTCCTGGATGGCGGTGCTGATGTCAACGCCGTGGATTACTATGGGGAGTCATGCTTGTCAAAGGCCGGTACTGATACTGGGATGATCAAGTTGCTCCTGTCGTACGGTGCTAAGGTTTCTCCAGTAGCTATATTCTCCGCCATCGAGCTTCAGCAGGTGGAAATGCTCGAACTTTATCTCGCACAGGCTGAAGTTGCTAACCTAAGGCGACCCGCTCCTGAAAGGCCCGAAAAGATTCCAAAACTCGAGGGATCCAAGGTTCCAGACCATGAGATCTACCCTTTGTTTCATGCGGCGTTTTACAGAGTTCGTAGTAACCGCTTGGACGAGAACGATCTGACCCCTTCCCGAATACGCATGATGACAGCGCTGCTGCGCAATGGTGCAGATCCATATGCCACCTTTGTCAGGCTTCATCGAATCAATGACAAATCATTCAAGGATGACACCGAAAGCAAAAGCGGCTCTGAATCAGAGTGGAAATCGGAAACATGCACTGTCATTCATGAAATCTTACACAAAGGACTGGTCGCCGAGCCACTATTTGACCTCCCATCCCTTCGGCTTGAAGTACGCGATGCCAGTGGCCAAACGTTGCTTCTTGCGGCTTCTCGAGGCAGGATAAAGCGACTTGAAGAACTCCTCGCCCGCGGAGCAGACGTTACCGCTCAGGATCAAACAGGCAAAACGATTGTCCACAATCTCATGGGACATAAGCCCAACGAGACAAATCACAAGTGCCTCAAGGCTCTTTTCAGTCAGAAACCAGAACTCGTCCACACGCCTGACAAAGCCGGTGAAACTCCACTCCATTATGTGCTAAAAGCACAGGAAATACACCTTGATCACATCGACCTACTACTCGAACATGGCGCCAACCCGCTCACCCCGGACTCGAATGGAAACACCGCCCTCCACTTCTTTGCTAAAGACCCCCTTACCTACAAAACACGCATTGAACAATTTCGAGGTCTTGGTGTGGACATTAATGCACGCAACAAAAAGGGTGAGACTCCACTCTTTGGGTATATTGCACACGGCTCGCTGGGAGGTGGCTTGCGGGTGTATTTTATCAAAGAAGCAGACGAGGAACTCGACGATATCCACCACCTGCGGTTTTTCAAGGAAGCTGGAGCTGATTTCTTTGCACTTAATAATGCGGGGTCGTCGCTGCTTCATGTTTTGGCTGGCCGGATAATGGGTCACCGCGGTTTCGTGCGACAAGACGAGAGAGCAGTGCCGATTGGGAAGACTGTGAACTGGTTTAAATTCCTCACGGATATAGGCCTGGATCCTATGCTTGAGGATGCTCAACAGCGGACATGTTTGGATGTTGCTGCTGCTTGTGGCAATGAGCATATTTTGAAGCTATTTCAGGAGACGCCGCCTGAATGAAGCGTTGGATGGGCAGAGAGCTGCATCTCTTCTGCATGCTAGTCATTTAGATTATCTGCCACGAGCAGGACGAATCAAATTGGCTATCCTCGAAACCTTGAAATCGCTTTTTGTATATGCTAAATAAGGTACACCGGAAAGAGAAGCCCTTTTCCTTACTCCAATGACTAGCACCAAGACTCAAAGCCTAAGTAAGGATTTCCACAAGTAAATATTGGTAATAGATATCTCGCTGGTTCCTTCCTTTCAATCATCGATAAGCTCCACTGTCTATTACATAACAATGCGGGGATCGCGTTATCAAGGCAAGAGCCAGCGAACCCGATAAAGGCCCCGCACGGAGTCAAGCTACTATAAAGTGACATGTTAAGAGACATTCTGCAATGGACTGAGCTGCCAGACTGCCATTCCAAAATGAAGATTGCTCAATCCCTACTACCCATCCTCCCAATTGTCTCTGCCCTCAATGTGGGTGACTATGGGCATCCGATCGAAGGTATATACTCAATCTATAGTCCCAGTCACCTAATCCCAACATGAACTGAAAATTTCAATAATAGATCTCGACAAAGACCTTCCATTCTCACAGCCTGTCACATTCGCCCATCTCGAATGGCAACGCTGTCTAGCAGCAGACCACTCAAACGTTCGCAACATCTCCCCCACAAAACAAGCCCAAACTAACAACCCCAGCCCCTCGACATCGCGATCCTAGGCTTCCCCTACGATACATCCACATCCTACCGCCCCGGCGCCCGCTTCGGACCACGAGGAATCCGCGCCGGCTCCTCCCGCGAAAAGAAAGGCCGAAGCTACAACCCAGTATGGGGCATCGATCCCTTCGAAGAAAGCCTTTCCATCATAGACTGCGGCGACGTCCCCATAACCCCCTTTGACGCGGCCCACGCCTTTAAGCAAATGGAACAAGGATACAGACAGGTTCTCTACCATCCCACAAGCGACGCAAACAGTGGGTGGGAACATCCCCGTGTCATCAGTCTGGGCGGGGACCATTCCATCGTGCTACCCATTCTGCGGTCTTTGAAGAGTGTTTACGGACCTATTTCTGTCATCCATTTGGATTCACATCTGGATACTTGGGATCCCTATGAGGGGTATACGGGTATCGCGTCAGAGCAGAGTGCTATTACGCATGGAACGTTCTTCTGGCATGCTAGTCGGGAGGGATGTATTAATAAGGGTGCTAGTGTGCATGGTGGATTGAGGACGAAGTTGTTTGGTGTCAGAGATTATGAGATTGATGACAACGTTGGGTTTCATCGGATTGAGGCGCGGGAGATTGATGAGATCGGTGTTGCGGGGATCGTGAAGAGGACGCTGGATGTTGTGGGTGATAATCCGGTTTACCTTTCGATTGATATTGATGGTATGTTGGCTCTATGACAAAGGGTTTGGAGTGGCGCTGACAGCCTGGCAGTTTTGGATCCGAGTATTGCGCCGGCTACTGGCACGCCAGAATCTGGTGGCTGGACCACTCGTGAGCTTAAGCGGTATATTAGTGGCTTGGAGGGACTGAACCTGGTCGGAGCGGATGTTGTTGAGGTTAGTCCGCCATATGATTCGACTGCGGAGACGACGTCTGTTGCGGCTGCAGATTTGATCATCGATATCTTGGCGGCTATGGTGAAGAAGACGGCTCCAACTTTCAGCAAGAGTGAAGAGAGCGGTAAGGATGAGCTATGATTGCATCAAGGCCAATGAAAGGGTGCTTAGGTGCCGTAGTGGTGACGATAGCAAACTGTGTTTATAATGAGGGTGTTTGAATACTGAACATGGAGGCAGATTAACAAAATTGGATTACTCCTAGAACATAAGTAACTGACACCGAAAATGACCGCTCTCGACGTGACCGGGTTTCCACGGAATTTGGGCATGCTTTGCCAAATCTTTCTTTTTTCGTGCGTTGCGTGGGCTCTGTCGCGTAGTCACATAATCCAACCATGGCCTCTTGAAACGTTATGAGGGCAAAACGACCTACACAACACAAAACACAATATAACAATCTTCCAGGCAATACAAATCAACCCAATCTACAGGACACTTGCTTCGTATAGAATTCAGGTTTCGAAATCAAGTGAGTCGCAAAATGATAAATTGAGGGGTTAGAGCCCGCAGCTTCGGCGGTTTGATTCAGGTCGACGTCTTCTCACATGACTTGAAGACCTTGAGTAATCGGTGGGCTTTTGGTTTTTGACTTTGATGTTGGTGTACAAGATCGAAGCACACTGGAAAGTATAGTCGTTGTGTCGGGAGCTTAAATGCAGATGCAAGAATCTTTCCGACCTTTTTGAGAGATCGTTTGAATCTTGGAGCCTCGAGGCTGAGCTTCTGAAAGCTGGAAGACACTTCTGGGTTTCGACTTGGGGCATCTTTGTTGACTAGGCGAGTTGGTCTGAAGTTTTGCAAACGGTGTTATGAAATGCCATGCGCACCTCAATGCCATGCTTCTGTCCCCTATATAGGACATCCATAGGCTTGGGACGCCATATATTGTGCCTTGGAGTCCTTTGATAGATTCGTTTCTGTGCTCATTCTGGCCAGTATTAAGAATTCAACAGGAGAGCCCAGCTCGGTGAAACGTCATGACCACGGTGTGGAAATGGGCTCCCTCTGACGATTGCAACCAAGCATAAATGCCAATTCGTCGTGGAAAGGAGCACCCGATTCGGAGGAGGAGGAGGAGGATGAGGGAATGGGTGTGGGCCTCCTTGGCTGATAACAATCATGGATGACTGCTGGTGGACAATTCTTGAGAGAACTCAACTTAGACGGAACCCGCAATTGCCTTGACACGGTCTACCAAGACCGAACGACATGTCTTGGATTTTCAGGCATTTCAACTTGTAAAAACAGGCACAGTGAAAGTAAGAGTCGGAATTGTCAGGGCAAGGCACGCATGATTGCCAGGGACTTCCTTGGAAGCATGCCAGTGTGCTGCATCACAGCTTGGCCCAGCCAGTTGAAATGGTGGGGATAGCCAATATGATTGATGACCTCTCCTTTTGCCAACCGAGAAGGAAGTGCAGATGGCTTGTGGAAGTGAAGATACAAAGAGAAGAAAGGACATGGAAGAGATATCAATTTATAGTACTTTTTCCTGGTTGGGGTCATCATTGAAGATGTATATAAAGCGTGAGGTTGAAGTGAGAGGAAAGTTGAAGGGTGATAAGAACAAAGTCAACGTTCCCCTGAGATGCAAGTAAGGACTAAGTAATAGTAGGCGACAAGATGTAACAACTTTTATATTGCTAGAGAACCAATGATATCAAGTAGATATAACAGTAGTTTCTTGTTCTATCTATCCTAAACACAATAAACTAGGCTTCCTAGTACCATATAATATCTAAAGGAACTAAATTGCACTCGCAATGTTCTAACGAGCCGAAAAAGCATATACTACATACAGAAACGAAGAACAGCAAATAACTCCAGGAATATCACCGTTTCAGCCCCCCGAGCATAGAAAAAGGTCTATGCGACAAGAGCAAGGCCAAACGCAGCAGCAATCATGGGGTATCCAACAGCAAATTTATCAGCGGCGCCGGTGAAGACAGGGCTGCTTGCAGAGTTCGAAGCACCAGGGTAGACCTGGTAACCGCTAGTGGATGCCGCAGAATCGCCCGAAGGCTTGGGAATCACCGGCTTTGAAGGCGTTGCCAAAGGCTTCGCGGCTGAGTCGCCACTGGGTCCGGCAGTGGGCTTCTGGTGTGCAGTAGACGTAGTCTTGCTAGGAGGTGGGCGAGGGCTGGCTTCGTTGATAGAAACGGCATCGGCGCCACTTGGTGTCTGTGCAGGGGGCGACTGGGCCGCCGGGGCTCCGGACGGTGCAGCGTGGCGTGCAGCAGTGGTAGGAGCACTGGGAGTGGCAGGGTGTTCAGATGGTGCCTCAGTAGAGGTCTTCCATCCAGCTCCAGCTGGAGGTTCAATCTCGAAGGATGAGGTAGATTGAGTGGTTTCCGGTACCTGGGCGATATGCGAGGCGTGCGAGGAAGGAACAACCGCGTTCGCGGCGGCGGCGGTTGAGCCTTCGGTCGAAGCGCAAACAGTTGTGGTACCGGTGACATACTCTGTAACGTATCGGGTGGCGGCAGGTTTCGCGTGGGTAGATGCTTGCGATTCTTCCACGGATGCTTCAGTACCGACCTTAGAAGCAGCGGCGGTAGCCTCCGAATCCGAAGCCTGGGAAGCTTCAGCCATACGACTCTCGGCGGCAGTCTTGGTAGCTTTATGATGCGTAACAGCCACTTGAGTTACCTCGTGAGTAGCAGAGCTATGCGAAGCAGCCGAAGCTGTGCTCTTCACTCCGGCCTGGTAGACCTTTACCGAGTTGATTTCCCAGTAGGTCTCCTTGAACTTGGCAGGGTTCTGAGCGACAAAGTTGGTGCAGCTTGTGAAAGAGTCGGAGCTAGTCATGGGGCAACCAGATTCTCCGAACACGCCGCCAGCCCAGTCACCACAGAAAGTCACATCAAAAACGAATGATTGCGCCTTGAAACTGTTTGCAACATCACAGCCATCCTGGACCAGCGCCATCGGGGTGCCAAACTCGCTGACATCGGGCTCACCCTTGGTAATGGAAGCAGGAATGGATTTGCGTGGGAAGAACCAGATCTTAACGAACTCCTCGGTCCACTCCATAGCGTACACACCACCCCCATTATTGTTGAACGAAGTACCGTAGCTACCCGTTTGTCCCTCGATAACACAACCCACAGTTCCGAGTGCCTCGCCGCACCCCGTTGCGTTGACAGTGCCGGACATGCCCGTATCGGTCAAAGCGCAAGTACCAGCGGTGTGCATGACAATTTCATTGTGATCTTGGAGGTTGACACCTTCGATGATATCAATCTCACCATCCTGTGGCCATTCCTTACCAACCGTCCAGAATGCAGGCCAGGAACCACAGACACTTCCGGGCATATGCGCAAGATCAGCAACGACCAACGAGTGTTCGTAGTACTTCGTGGTGCCAACCCGCACCGAGTCACGTCCGCTGCCACTAGTGCTAAGGGTCGTCGTATGATCCACACCAATGTATACACTACCCGAATCAGTGACCTTCACCAGACCTGAGCTCTCTGCACTGGCCTGATCAAGATAGGTGACCCATCCATTCGTCGGGTCGTCTCCGGTGTAGAAATGGAAGTAGTCGAAGAACTCCTCGCCCTGCCATGACTCAACCAGTTCATATTTACTGGCGACTGCGGGCGAGAGGAGGGACATAAGAAGCAGCGAGCCAGCGCTGAGCGAGAGTGATGAGGTCTTCATCTTGCTCGAAGTATTAAACAACGGCAACACAATGGGATCCTCGTTTGGTCTTGGAAAACGGACAAAAAGCTTTTGGAGTCACAACAGCCGATGAAGATGAAAGAAGGGATGCAAATGGTTTAAACCATCTATTGGAATAGAAAGAGCGACAAAAAGGATAAAAAAAGGAATGAGTGACAATCCAGTTGTCAACAAAAGTCCAAAAAGGGAGAAGAAAGAATGTATGGAGTCGCCACGGCAAAGAGGCGGCGCGTGAATGACATTTAGGTATTTTGCAAGCCACTACCGTGTCCCATATCTTCCCTGCCTATCTCCGCTATGGAAAGTGCAGACTTGGACCCTGGAGCCTATTGGCGCCCCCTGGAAAGTGGCATATTCGGGACCTCGGTGGCCTGGCCCGAATTCACTCAAGTGGAAGCGATGTCTCATTCTTCACTGGTCGGGATGTGTTTCACGATCGCGAAAATGGTGTGGTGAAGCAGCTAGCTCGCGCCTATGGTCAATATGAAACGCCATGGCTCGGCAAGGTCAGGTCCCAAGACAAGGTGAAACGCCTGGGCAAGGGGACTCATCACGCTGCGGGACCCAAAAGGGCAAAGCTGAATATTTCGCATCGAGGCTGCCATGCCTGATTGAAGAGCTCCTTGCTTCGCGCTCTGCGTGGCATACCGAGATGATCGGGGCATCTCACATTCTTATGTTGCGTAGCGCGACCGTGTTGTTGACCCGGGTGACGTCAGCGGGATGCCCTGAATTGCTTGAGTCAAATCTCCCCAGAAATCCGTAGTGTTTACTGCTAATTGAAAGATTTTGAGTCTTGGTGAGGGACCTTAGGGCATATACATAGTCCATGGAACGATCCTAGATAGCAAGTGAGAGATTATTGTAGAGGTAAACCCATGGTCACCGATCCATGACAGTCTTGGCGATCTCTTCGGAACGCACCGAGCATATTCCCCGGAAATATGTCTCCACCACTGTGCATGTATCTGGGCAACCACGAATGTTAAGAAGTGTTGGACTTTTGAAATTCATCATCATTACATGTACATGAAGAAGGGTATCTACCTCAATAAATGACAAAAGAAAACAACAACAAAAACGCAAAAGAGAAACTCTAACGCTTATTGAAGCAACTGAGAACACCAGATTGCGCCAGGAACCAAAGCGACCCAGCAAATCGGAATAGTGACAGACCAACAGTTCCCCAAACAACAGCCATAATATAGCTCCAAGCACGAGTGCTAGGCCCATCCATAAGACAGAACCTGCTGATACCCGTGGAGTCCATAACAAGAACCATAATGATGTTACTGAAAGCCCACAACACCACGAGATTCGTTCGGAAGAACTTGTAGGAATCATCCATACTCTTGTCTTTCTCCTCTGGTGGTGCCTCAAATGGAGCAAGGGCTCGCTTGACCGTTATCTCGAAAGACGAGTCGATGTCGATCTGCGGACGGTCCACTTCTTCGATAACCCTAGATTTTCCTTCTTTCTTGATCTGCGCTTCGGGCAGGATCTGTGCTTTTTCTTTCACTGGTGTACCGAGGGAAACATCGTGCCAGTTGCAGAAGGCGTATACCATCATGATGTTCGTTGAGCAGATGGTTCCGGCGTAGTAAGCCCAGGAGGATGTGAGTACGTGCCAAGGGTCCATGTAAAGAAGACTGGCGGCGATGTGAACACCGTAGGTGCAGACGATACCAATCAGAACCATGTTTGATGCCGAGGCATTCCATGTCTCTGATTGGATAGCATTTTCGTCCAGCTCGAGATCGAAGTTACCGTTTGTGTTGTTGCCGACAACGTAGAAGGCCAGGACTGTCACGTAGAGCTGGATGAAGGCGAAGTACATGAAGGTTAGGAGGTAGAGTAGACGGGAACTGAAATGTAGGTCAGTAAAAGTTTCTCAGGTCAAAGCATATGCATAACTTACCCTTTAGGTCGGTTTCCGAGAGACAAAATGAATTGCAGGAGCAGGAAAACGACGTAAAAGTATTTGAAAAACGTATGTACGATCGGAGACGCTTCATTGCCAAAAGGCCATGCTGAACCATTATTCCATGAACCTGAGGTTCCCACGAGGTCCATAAGGGCCGTGCAGATTATCCAAAACGACGCTATCAGATGTTAGTAATGAGGCACCACTCATGAATCAAAACCACATACCAATTGAAAACCAGACCAATACAAAGTTCGCGAAATCATAAATCATTTGCAGATAGAAGAGCATCAATCTAAGGGGATTATGCCGACTCCTCAAAATGCGAGTGAAATGAATCAGAGCGTAAAGATTCGCAGCAAAGGAACCATTCAACCATTGTCGTCGCTGGTTAATGATATCCGTAAAGTCCTTCGGAACCTCAGCTTCGCTTTTCGCCGATTTGACAAAAGACAAATGCCACTTCGATCCAGCCTTGGCAACCAACTCAAAGGACAAGATGCGATCTCCAGCGAGGAACATGTTCTTCTTGAAAATGCTCATTCCCTCAATACCCTTTTTACCAAGCTTCTTTGTGAGGACAATATCTCCGTTGAAGTACTGTTCCAATGGGCGGCCCATGATAGCTCGGTACCGGTATGCCGAGAATGCGCCTAGGGAAACGTGACCAAACACACTTTCCAATGGTTTATCGAGGATGTTGGACCTCATATAGTCGAAGGTCTGGGACGCGACGAACGGGTTGATCATCGTTCGGCTGTCGCGCAAAGCACGGGTTTCACCACAGGATCCACCGAGGTTCTCGTTGTTATAAAATGCTTGCCATAAGTTGAGCAAAGCTCTCCTGTCGGGCTTTGTACCTGCGTCGAGAAGGACGACTACCTCCGGATTCAACATGCGACAGAAACCGTTGAACAGCCAGCGGTGAGAGTTGATTTTGTTGCTGGTTTGCTGCTTCAAGCACAGGATCATCTGCACGGGCGGAAGATTTGTCGCTTCTTCTCCCTGTGGTCGAACCAATTGTTGATCCGGGGTAACGGAAAGCTGTGTGGTGTATTCGAACTGCGCGTGTAAGTCAGGGTTGTGTGATACAGGAAGATCTACTCACGATATGTGCCACAGTCTCTCGCCCATCAACGGATTTCTTCATAATACCCTCCTGGTAGACACCAATAGTCGCTAACACATCCAAAGTGTTCTTGTCGCAAGGGTCGATTCCATCGAAAACCAAACAACAAACGATCTTTTGCCAAGCCGGTCCACCCTTATTCCAGAATTCGGACTTTCTGAGACTAGTAATGTCGCGGATGTTCTGCATAACTCCATGCAAGGTCCGTGCTGTAAGAACCTTGTTCTCACTCTTGCAGGTAATACCAATCATCAACTCGGTATGCCGACTGTACATTGCGGGACGAAGGTTGTAGCCATTGCGCATAACGAATTCATCGGGATCACAAGTTGCCGCGGTGTCTGGGAAATTAGCTCAAGAAATCCAGGTCGGAGGTGAAAGACTCACATCGCATATGAGAGAACTCCTCGGGAAAATCTTCTGTATCTCGATATTTCTTTTCCATCGCATTTTGAATTGCGCTTGGCACCGGGTAATCCGCACTCAGGACATAACCTTGCACGAGCTTAATTTTTCGCGTGGGATAGCGACGAACTCCCTGCGCAAATGTTTGCGCGAATGATCGGCGCTGTACGGGGCCTCCATTGCCGTAAAATGATTGCCGAGTTCCTGCTTCATTGCCGTAATAGGATTGTCGGGTCCCTGGAGTCCCTGGAGTTGCTATTTGCTCTTCTCTAATATCATGGCTGAATTTCTGCTACATGTGGCGCAATCACCGCGTTAGCTTATTTGTGTCGCGATGGTCGTTTCTACCTCTCATTGTCCGGTTGAAAAGTACCTACATCAAATGACAGCGTGCTAGTACTCTGGCTGTTGTCCCTCCCATGCTGCGAATGGAAGTAGTCGGATACGTGAGTGGGAGCGGGGGATGCCGAGCCAGGAGTACCCATTGCGCGTAGCTTAGCTTCCCCGAGTTCGTCGAAAGTCAAGAGTCAAATTGGGAAATTGAAAGGAAGAGTTCTGGATTGACACGGGTTATCAATTTAGCGAATGGACAAATGGCATGCGCTAGCACACACGGGGGAATTGCCGCGTGTTCTGCGCAGCGTTGTCCTGTGCGAATTATTGCGGCGATCGGTTTACGAGGGACTTGATGATCGCCAGCCCTGCTTAGAGAAATCACTGCCAAGGCCTTAAAGATCCATTGCGGTAGATAAAAAAAGATACCTCGGTGTTAAGACTGATGGGGGAATGTAGCGTGTGTAGTCTAGAATTTTTTTTCTTCCAATCGCACGATCTGATTGGAGATACGCGAGGTGTGGCCCATGGACGACGAAAAGGATGATGATTTTGCTTGCAAAGTTGCGCAACGGTCGTACGTCAGCGGCATCGTGGCCCACTATGGACTGATGGAATCGTCGGACTAGTGTTATAATTAGGGCCTACAGAGTACAGTGACTGCTATATCATCTTCCTCGTTGCTGACCACCATGTCTCGGAAGACTCGGCCATGCACTGACAGAATATTTCATGCGACAATCCTTTCCTTGATCATTGACTTTGCAGTAAACCATGGATTTGCACGCTGCAATAATTATTTGCCGGGTTGTGGGTCCGCGAGGCACAGTTCCTCATAATTGGTTAAGCTCATATCGGTTCTTTACGACCCACTTATCGAGCGCCCCCAGCAACGAACGCGAGTTCTTACGTCGTGGCCATAACTTTCTTAGGGCGTTAGATTTACTTGGTCATGGTGAAACACAAGGCGTCGTGATGGCGCATGGCGGTTGATGATCCCATGTTGTGTCGCGTTTCTCTCGGTACCTGTCAACTCGGGATGATCATTTCCTACTTCATCCTCCCCTGAACACGACTTATTATGATCTGCCACACCAAGGAGAGCTTTGTCCCCTCGTGGATTTCTTTTGCGGCTATTTGCCGTTGTACCATGGGGAATGGGAGTGAAGCATTGATTTGTATGACTTATTAAGCTTTATCGAATTTAAACCTTGCATCGGTGAAGAATAGCGAGCTAACAAGATGTGTGTGGCAAACTGAAAAGTGAGAACTAGTAAAAGTGAGTGTGTACGGAGAACTCCGTACTGTGACCTCAAAAGTTGCTGTCGTCTATTGGAGTCGCCAACATTCATGCATCATTCATACATTATTGCGTATGATGTTGTGCACCTAAGATGTATAGTAGATCATATCAACATATCTATACTCCGTACGCGGTCTAACTCACTATGGATTTTGGTGGCGTGGGTCTACTCCAATTAGAAAGCTTATCCAGGCGAATGCGAACGTCTCACCATTTTTGACAATATTGAGTGACAACATTATTCAACATACTTTAGACAACATGTGTTGTTTATGTTTCTTAAACAAATCATGCTACTGTCACATTCATCACAGCCAAATGGCGCTCTTCGCGATATGCCACCAGAGACCACGAAGAATATGTCTCCAACCACCAACTTCACGGCCGTTTAGCCGCATAGAGCCAGCTATAAGTGAGGAAATGATTGACATCGGTCAATACTCTATACGTCTAACTTAGGGGAAATACTGATATAGATGGATGCGTGAGGTCAAAAAGGTAGAACGTGGACGCTCAGTAGGCGTGATTCGATCAACTCGCTACTAGGTCACGAAATGCGATATAGCAAGGTGGTAAGAATAGGAATTTGTCAGAGGAAGATTCTCTGGTGAGGACCTGCTTATATGCAGCTGCTGATTTCCCCGCTTTCACTCATTTTTCCTACCTTCCAGTGCAGATCCCTCGTGCATATGCACCTGTTTATCCTTTGCTTTTAAGCAGGTGATCTATGTATCCCTTGTACGTACATGGTGCGTGCTTGAGTTCATATCACTGACTCTCTTTTCCTGTTTGTACTAGTTGCATATATCTCGAGATACCTGTTTTCAAAGCACGTATTTCGAATAATTCTCCAACGAAATATAAGATGTGACAGGGCTAGCGAAATCATATATTCACATGAAATTCCAAGACTCCCCAAATTATCGGACCCAAATGGTCGGATTTCCTTGAGTTCATGATTGGGAAAGATCCTCTGGAGTACAGTTGACTCCCCTTTGCTTCTACTCTGCATTTTCATTCTACCTCATATGTTTATATCTATATTTAGATGACTTTGGTATCTATTCTTATTTTATTGTTCGACTCTTGTCCACATAAAGAAAGCAAAGTTGCTGAACAGTATGGTATTTATATTCGTAATAGTAACATTTGAAGCTGCCTATATAACCAACTCATAGATTCAAACCGCACCGTTTCCCCGCTTCTCCAATTCTCCACGGACCCCAGGCAACACATAGCGTCCATAATCAATAGCATCGTTAAGGTTATCGTAGCCGCGGATAGATATAAGTTCAGCACCAAGATCAACATAATCCAAAATAGAATCAACAATAGTCTGGTAAGATCCGACCAGCGCAGTTGAAGCTCCACGAGCATTGGTTGCAGTAACAGTAGGATACCAGAGAGCACGGTCCTGGACTTCACCACGCTTAGCAATATCCAGCAACCTTTGAGATCCGACATTCTGAGGAGGTGGCGCATTAGCAGGCGCTTTACCCTGGCCATTCGCGCGGTGTGTAGTTAACGCATCCAAGGTCTTGTGGGCCTTAGCCCAAGCAAGTTCATCGGTTTCCGCAACGATAGGACGGAAAGTAACCCAGATCCGTGGACGGTCATTCGGGGCCCGGCCTGCCTTATCCGCCTCGGCATAAATCCGGTCAATTTGTTCCTTGGTTTCCTTCAGTGGTTCACCCCAGAGGCCGAAGATATCGGCCAGAGAGCCACCGATGCGGTAGGCTTCATCTGAGGATCCACCGACGGAGACGGGGATGGTACCGTTGACTGGTCGCACTTTATTGCTGAACTGCTTGAATTGATAATATTCTCCGTCCCAATCGAATGGGTCGGCGGATTCCCATGCGCGGCGGAGAATGAGGATGTACTCCTCCAGACGCGCATAACGCTGTTCCTTGTTGAGGAAGTCTCCTTCTTTGGCTTGCTCGGCATCACTTCCACCCGCGATGAAGTGTACGACTGCCCGACCGTTGCTGAGTTGGTCCAGGGTTGCCAGGGCTTTGGCTGCGACGGTGGGGTACAGTGTGTTTGGGCGAAGGGCGATAATCACCTTGAGGTTTTTGGTGACGGATGCAATGGTGGCTCCGATGGTGAAGGGGTCGAAGTAGGACGAATCGTATGGGACCAAGGTGTAGTTGAATTCATAGTCGTCCAAGGAGCGGGCGTACCGTTTCAAGTACTCAGGCTCAATCACCGCATTCGGGATTGGATTTAGCTCCGTTGAAGCATTGGGGAAAGTAAGGCTGATGAATTCTGTTGGCATTTTGTCTTCGTTGGAGGCTTTTCACTTTTTCTACGTACTGAATCACCCCTCTGTCCAGGAGAGAGAATTTTTGTTCTTATACTTGCTTATCCGGAGGGTTTCCGATTCTAAATTTCCGACATGCAGATGATGCAAGCTGGTACACAATGGCGTCTTATCACGAACGACAAACAAGTACCATCCATGTATGTATTTATCATCAAGAGAGGTCTATGAAATGACACTCTAGCCGTTTTGAGGGGTTATGGGAGGGTGCAATGAGGGGTTTGTGCATGGCATCAATTTCCCCGGAATCACGCCATGAATTAATGTCAGTGCTGACGTATAACCAAGCCCCTTATCTGATCACTCTTAGGAAAGGACTGGAAATTATTTATCATATGTTACTGCGTTATGGCATTGTACGTAGTGAAAGAACACGGGCTACGCAACGTACGCTGTGGCCACTGCAGGTGGTAAGTGGGGATAGCTGCTACTTGATAGAAATAGGTAATGAAAATAAGAAACACAGAAAGCTGGGAAGCAAACTTCGTAGACATTCCAAGCCTCTGATAGGCCTGATGAGAGTATACTACACAGCCTACGTTATAAAGGGGAACGTTGCTCTTCTAGAGACGAATTCATGGAGGTACATCGGTTCAAGATACTACAGTATACTCCAAAAAGATTAATATATCTTGGCGATCGCAAATTTGCGGTCATGGCCCAGATAACAAGCTAATCATCTGGGCGTCTTCATAAAAAATATGTGATTATTAATAAATGGGTTCGGGTCTGTCAGGGCCTGGGATCAAAGCCTCTAGAGGCTGTACGATACCAATACTATAGTCGATGAAACCATTTTGGGCCTAGTGCCGAACATAGAAGCTTCTCTTCCGATGCAGATCTTCTCTTCTCCACCACCCTATGCAATGAACCATATCTTTTTCTGATATAGTCCTTTGATTCGTCGTTGTATATATAAGTCGTTACAATGTCATCGCACGTTCCAGAAGATCGTTGGAATTTGTACGCCATTGCCACTCAAATCTATGTCTCGGGAAAAGGTAATCGGTCACTCAGCTACACGCTATTTTAGCGATTTGGCAATTTTTCCTGTTAATTTTCCTTTTTTGTGTTTTGAGTTTCAGTCAACATTTGAGTGGCGTCTATCGGCAGCGGCATTGACTCCCTGCTGCAATTGAAGACCTTCCCATAAATGATACAGTTTCAGATCAAGCTTCAAGCTTCTCGGGATATTTGGATTTGAGGCGAAAAAATCCGATAAGCCAATCAAAACCCCCAATTGTCATGCAGAATGCATTGCCGCCAATCAACCGGAGTCGCTTGGAATAACCTCACCTCGGGGGCAAATACTCCCACGGCATTGGTTGGATCTGGTTCGCGATGGCAAGAATCCGCCCCACTAACCCACCAGGACCAAACAAAATCACCCTGACGATTCCCCGAAAAGCAGAAAATCAGAAGAAAAAAAAGATTTTGCCGGCTGATTTCAAACAAATTCCAACCAACCGTAAAACCACCACCTACAAGCCCCCAGTGTATACTCCGTGGGTCCTACCCTTATGCGCCATGTCCGAAATTGTATATATCACTGTTGAACCGTCAATTCAGTTACATGGAGCCCCAACGCAGCCCTACTGGATTCATCCACACTTAATTGACTCTATCGATTCGGTCAAGGGTCGGCAGTTCCGGGTTTCGGACCATATTCCCAAAGGCACCTGTCTTCTTGTCGACCGCCCCTACGCACTTATTCCGGTCGTTGATGAACCGGCAACCAACGTGAATCTAATTTGCAGCTATCCGGCTTGTAATCGTCGGGTTGCGCTTGGGACGGTCCGGCTTTCGTGTCCTAATGCTTGCATAGATGATGTCGCGTGGTGTGGGACTACATGCAGAGACCTGGATCAAGTTCGCCATGCATTCGAATGCACATGGTTGAAGAGGTATTCGAAGCCAATTCGATCCAAACGGGGGGAATATGAATTTGGTATGCTGTGGTTGATTATTCGTCTCCTTGCCACCCGCCAAGTCGAATTACAAAATCTATCACCCATCAATGGAAGCAAACCTTTCCCTTCGGTGTCGAAACACGGCTGGGACGGTATAAACATGTTATGCGGATCTGTCGAGACATGGTCACACGATCGAGTTCGAAATTGGTCCACTTTGGCCAAGAAATATCTCCAAAGCAGCACAATATTGCCGCATGGATTAAGTACAGACCGCATCCTTCATCTCATATGCCAAGAAGAGGCAAACTCATTTGGTCTCTACCCAAGGGAGACTGGTGTTTTCCCCATTCCAACCCCCTTCGTCGACAGGGGGGAACAGTTTGCCGCAGCTGTATATCCTACAGCGGCGATCGCTAACCACTCATGTCTGCCAAACGTAAGTCGTTCAAGCCTGCACATTTGTCAGTTAAGCCGTATTAATCGTCATTTTAGATCATTCACAAGGCTGATGATCAAGGCCGCATGGTGTTTACTGCATCTCGGGACATCAATAAGGGCGAAGAATGCTGTATATCGTATTTCGACCTGACACAATATACCGACCTTACCACGCGCCGTCAACATCTTAAAAACTCATTTCGATTCACCTGCAAGTGCGAGCGATGTGTCTCCGAAGAGCCCGTTGAGAAGGAATCTCTATGGAACACGATACCGATGATGGACATGGAGTGAATATTGACCGCTGGATAGGGGAAAATCCCTCCGCCTTTAGGGAGTGAGCAGAATGAGTGCATAGCGCATACTTGGGAATGTTTTTTCTTTCATTTTGAGCTTCTGCTTTCTCACGTTTCTCAATTGCATAGGTACCAGTATCTCGCACTACTGCGGATAAATATGAAAAAATCTAAACTTGAAAAGACTTAACGAATATATGACGGCCTAAATGGTCACGATCATCGAGCCATTAATGACCTGGCAGCATCCCAGCCTCTTCGTATCGGCAAAAGCCTCTTACCCCATGATTTGATTCATCGTACACTCTAGATCAATTGGGCATAGGTAGCACTAAAGGTCTATGCTATAGGAGACTGTTAGAACGGCATCCCAAATTGATAGCTTGACATCCAACTAACTAATTTTGACGTCATTCAATAGTTGTAAACCGATTTGGTAAAATGCTTTTTAATTTTTTGGGATATGTGTCAAGAACATACTGTAGAAGATTCTGTATAGTTAGCCTAACAATCTCCATGCTAGGCTTTCTCTATCTGGGGCGCGCTATGCCTAAACAGGGGAAAGGGATCGCCAAATGGCAAGCCGACCTCCGGCTTGACAGACATCGCAGGAATAAAATTTCACCCTCACCTTCTTAGCGGAGTAAAGAGTCCGATACAACCAGTCCAGTCATATACTGGGCCGTCAAAAAGGCGAGTGTCTGAAGTGCAACTCGGCAATTCGGCTACATACTATCGGGATGAGTAAGAATCCTGGAGTCGGCTGTATGAGTATGGTGGGTCCCAGATATGGCGCCCTTAAATACCAAGCTTCGAGCTCACAAAAGACAACACTATAACAACAATCATGTTTCGATCACGCTGTCAAAATATTCTACGGTCACGATGCGCGGTACCGCCCGTTCAGGCGATGACTCGTCTGCCCTTGACACGCGCAGCATTCTCCACCTCGGCTCGTCGTGAGCTCATGGAGATGTCCGGTTTCACCGAGGAACAACTCACTGTTCGAGATGCTATTCAAAATGTTTGTTCCAAGTTCCCAAACACATACTGGCAGGAACGCGATCAACAAGAGAAAGATCCCAAGGAATTCCATGCCGCACTGGCAAAGGATGGCTGGCTCGGAATTGCCCTGCCGGAATCCCTGGGTGGAGCGGGCTTAGGTATGTACGATCCAGGTTGAAATGAGTTGCGATGGCTGACCGTGTCTATCAGGTATATCTGAGGCTACGATGATGATGCAAACAATCACGCAGTCTGGCGCAGGCATGGCGGGAGCGCAGGCCATCCACGCTAACGTATATGCCACGCAGCCACTAGCGAGATTTGGTACTCAAGAACAACTTGAGACTACCATTCCTAACATAATTAACGGGACCTGGCGGACTTGTTTTGGAGTCACAGAGCCGAACACGGGACTGGATACCCTCAAGCTCAAGACCCTAGCAACAAAGACAGCAGATGGATACACCGTGACAGGTCAAAAGATCTGGATTACCTGCGCGCAGGTCGCGTCGAAAATGATTCTTTTGGCTCGAACTACCCCACTCGAGGAAGTGAAGAAGTCAACAGAGGGTCTATCAATGTTTTGCATTGACCTTAACCGCGATCAGCCGGGACTCGATCTTCGCAAAATCAAGAAAATGGGCGGTCGCGCCGTGGATGCAAACGAAGTCTTCTTTGACAACTATAAAATCCCCGCGAACGCACTCGTCGGTCAAGAAAATGAGGGCTTTAAGATCATTCTACACGGTATGAATGCCGAGCGTTGTCTTCTGGCTGGTGAAGCCCTCGGTCTCGGATACGCTGCACTGGAAAAAGCTGCGCAATACGCTAAGGAGCGTGTGGTCTTCGGTCGTCCAATTGGTCAGAACCAGGGTGTATCGCATCCATTAGCTGATGCTTATATGAAGTTGGAGGCAGCGAAGCTTGCGACATACCATGCTGCTCGACTCTATGATACCAACGACGGCTCGGTTCCGTTCCATTCTATTGGTGTTGCGTGCAACAGCGCCAAGTACCTAGCAGCTGAAGCAGCTTTCACGGCCTGTGAAAGAGCGGTTTTGGCTCATGGTGGTATGGGTTATGCTATGGAATATGACGTCGAGCGGTACATGCGTGAATGCTTTGTACCCAGAATTGCGCCTGTGAGTCGGGAGATGATTTTGAATTATGTTAGTGAGAAGGTGTTGGACTTGCCTCGAAGCTATTAAGTTTTTTTGTAAGTAACTTCACTGTTTAATTAATTTCCTGTCGGCCATGCCAGCCTGAACTTCTGACATATGGCAGCGAAGTATAGACTACAGTACCGTTCTTATCCTTGAGAACACATTGTTTGAACCCCGTAGAAGTATCTGGGTATGATGAAATGAAATTACCCGGCGGTCACAACGTTGATGCATCATGGGTCACATACCTGAAAGTTGTGGCGAGCCTTCAGGTACTGTACGCACTTAGCTTCTTTTTAGCGCCGTCAATCAGGTGATAAAACGTACTTCACTCAATTCGATTAGCCTAGTCAAAGTCACTATCACTACCAACCATGGAAACAACTGTGAACTTTGGACCTCATAACAGAGGTATCCAGATAGGTGTCAACAATGGGGTTGTCGAGGTGTCTTCACGTATGAATCGAGATGTGTCTTATGAAGCTTGAGCAAGCACCACTAACCCGTCAATTCCCCGCAGCCCGACCGGAAACCCCCCCAGAGCCTCTGTCCAACGTCCCTTTCGTCGCGATCCAGATTTTGTTACCTGTGGCTCAATTCTCGATGAGATTGATGAGATGTCCTCTTCTCCGGCTTCGAGAATAGCGCTTTGTGGTCTTGGCGGTGTTGGGTACGTTCAGGCAACAATTGTGCCACACCCTGACTGACATCAATAAAGCAAGTCACAATTGGCGATTGAATATTGTTATCGTGTGCGCGAAAAGTCACCGAATGTTTGGGTTCTTTGGGTCCACGCCAGTAATCCGGCGCGTCTTGAATTGAGTTTTCGGGACATTGCCGAGCGTCTCAAAATTCCCGGTCGCAACGACCCTCAAGCGAGCGTTTTTGAACTACTCTACAATTGGCTTCACGACGCAAAGAGAGGGAAGTGGGTTCTGATACTTGACAACCTTGACGACGAAAATCTCCTTCGTGAATCTTTACGAGCCACCAATCAAAACGACGGGTTGCGCAGACCCTTTATATCATTCCTGCCCCAATGTGGTCACGGTACAATTCTTTTAACTACACGCTACCGGAAGGTAGCCCGTCAAGTGGTCAACGAGTGCAATATAATCCGAATTGACCCAATGCAGGAACCATTTGCACTGGCCTTGATGACAAAAAAACTGAAAATCGAAGCAGCCGAGGAGGATGTCAGGGAACTTGTGGAGACACTCGAGTTCATGCCCCTAGCAATTGTGCAGGCGGCTTCGTACATTACGCAGCAAGCTCCACTTTGCTCAGTGCCTCGATACCTTAAGATATTTCGGAAAAACCATCGTCTTCTTGACCATGAAGCCGGTCATCCCCAACGCGATTTTGATGCTAGCAACTCGATTCTGGTCACCTGGCGAATTTCCTTCGATTACATTCGACAATTTCAGCCATCTGGAGCTGATCTCCTTTCTTTGATGAGCTTTTTTGATCGACAGGGAATTCCTAGGAAGCTACTGCATGGCCTATATAAGAAAAGCGAGTCTGATGTAGGCGTTGCTAGCCAGTCGAACAGTGATAGCGAAGACAACGAAACGGACTCTGACGATGGAATTGACATCAATCATGATATCATGCTGTTGAGGGACTTTGGTTTCATATCCATCAATCAGAACCCAGAAAGCCTTGAGATGCACAGGCTAGTACAACTCGCTCAAAGGGACTGGTTGGAGATTCGGGGGAGGCATCAGTACTGGAATGAGAAATTCATCAATATCCTTCGTGATGAATTTTTGATAGACAAGGGCGACTTGGAACTGTTTAAAAAGCTCTTTCCACATGTAATGTCAGCGATGTTAGAACGCCCAACATCCAAGGCGGCTCTACTTAGCTGGGCGGCATTGCTTTACGAGGGGTCGGTCTATGCCATGAACGTGGGAAATTATTCAGATATGAAGTCATTAGCTCTGAAGGCAAAGACGGAAAGAGAGGCACTGCTCGGTCCAGAGGATTTAAGCACTCTATCGAGCACTCGACAATTAAGCGCTGCATATTTTCATCAAGCGAAATGGTCAAAAGCTGAAGCATTGCAATTCCGGCTAGTGGAATATCATCGAAAGACCTTTGGAGATGATCATCACAATACTATCATCGCTCTGGCCGATCTCTGTTTGACGTATAGGGAGCAAGGTGAATGGAAAAAAGCCGAAAATCTTCAAGTCCCTTTACTTCAGAAGAGCGAGCGGGTTCTTGGAGAAGATCACCACGACACAATTGTCATCGCCCTGAACTTGGTGGGAACATACTGTCATCTGGGCAAATTTGATGTTGCTGAAAATATGGCAGTAGAGTTACTTCAAACCTGCAAGCGAGTGATGGGTGAAGGGCACATCACCACAATAGTCTGCATGAGTAACCTTTTAGGCAAGATATACATTTGTCAAGACCGTTTCGAAGATGCCGAACGCCTTCTGAAGCAAGGACTGAATTTCATCCAAGAATATTGCCCAGACAGGCAATCTGATTACCTGACCACGACTTCCCATCTGGCACTGGCGTATCAGCACCTACAGAGATGGAGGGAATCTGAAGAGCTGTATATACAAATGCTTACAATTCAGAAACAGGTTTTCGGAGAGGCGCACCCACAGACTCTCTCAACGATGAATAACATGGGGCAATTATATGAATTTCAAGCTCGATACTCGGAATCTGTGCATCTTCACGAGCATGTGTACAAGGTGGAGAATCGGCTTTTGGGGGATGAGCACCCATCAACCATTGTTAGCCTGAATAATTTGGCAGTGGCTTACAGGGGTCAAGGTCGGCGGAAGGATGCGGAAGAAATTTTAATCAATCTTTTTGAGAAGTCCCAACGGGTTCTTGGGGAAGACCACCCCAACACGATAAAAATTCGCAATAATCTCATCGAGACACAAGGTCGATGGAAAGATATGTTTGATATCACGGAAGGCGGTCCCCCAGCTCATGTGCCATCGTTGACTTGCATACCAATGCCCAGCACCTCCAATCATCAGAACCCTAGCAAGGTATATCGTCCCGCACAGGCACGAGACGTTTTTGAAGTATTCAGTATCATACGTCGATGCGGCAAAGGGAGATTACCCCGTCATGTTATTCTGCGAATCATGGATTTCGGCAGATATTGGCTCCTTCATAGGGCATGGAGAATGGGTACAATGTGTGTCACTGAACGTGGCTGTCGAGAGCGGATCTCGTATCTGAAGACTCAGCTGCTTCACGGGTTGCAGTACCCTATGAAAGAGCTCCTAATTCGAATTTCAAGCCATGATCAGAGCAAGTTCCAATTGAATGCGAAGGATCATGGTACCTTTCAGAAGTCAAATACATGGTTTGATCTGGGCATTGAGCGCCCACCAGGAAGGGAGTATGATGGGCTCCCAAAGCAAGGTACCATATGTGCAAATATCTATCTCTGTTCGGGGTTCCAAGAACATCATTTGCCCATTAATACTTCTGTCAGCAACAAGCTTGAGGCTGGTGATCAGATTTCAATCATTCCAATGGCTGGTTTCGGAAACTGGTCAATATTGTGAGAGCAGCACGTATTGAAGTTTACACCACTTGTCTTCTATCTCACTAGGGCCGAAGGATTCTCAGTTGGAGTTTTCCGTGGTCCAAGTTTACTTTAGTTGTAGATCGAGCCTGCTTGAATCGAATGCTGAATAACCACTATCTCATGCCTGCATTCTCCTGCGACTTATCAAGAGGTACGCTAGCAAGACATAAAGCAGTATAGAAGGCGGAGGAAACAGGTCCATTACAATTATTCTCGAAAAATGGCTGGACCATATGTACCTTCTCCCCGGGTAGCAACTGTAATCTAGATTTTCTGGTGAAATACAGATTTATTTTTGTTACATAAAAACTCCGAGGACATACGGATTGGCGTGCTTCACTGTGAAATTTGACAAGAAAGTGAAGCTGATCGTATGCAAAATTCGAACTCTCTAAAATTCGATGTACCTTATCGTGGTAGTCATAAGTCTTCGGCGCGGAGAACCAATCAGTACGAGGCGATTTGCTTTACTCCTCTTCTCCCGCGCCCCCTCAGTAGACGGGTATCGCCGAGCGGTAACCAAATTACCGGGGGATCGAACGCAACGCTTGACTCATTCAATTTAATATGGGAATGGCTCTCTGAACCCAATCAAAAATCAAAACACATCGCTGAAACCCGTTCGTGTATACATGGGCTTGAAAAAAAAACTGTCAAGATGGCGCTAGCAACGTGAAGGCTTACTTCTTGCAAAGTAACCTTACCAGGACTCGAAAACTATAAAGCTCTGTTGAACTTCCTGTGTTGTTCACATTCTCACAAGTAAAGAAGTCCCTTCAGTACTTCACATTGATTACATACTATACCAGCCACAATGGGACGAACACTCACATACCCCAAGCGCTCCTCGAACACAGTTAATCGATACAATAATCGTGGTAGGTAACCAACCCAACGAAAACAAAACACAATTCTAATAATCTACAGCAACATACGATCTGGGCGCAATCCATTCAATCATTAATGAATCCCAGGTCCTCAATGTCTCCTTCAACCCAGGACCCGAGGATCCATTCCCAACAATCCTGCCCATGATCGGACAAATGGGGTCTTTCGAATACCCATCCGCAGACATCAACGAGCCACTGGAATGCTACCTGCATGGCTATGTCAGCTCCAGAATCATGAACCTCGCACGCAGCACCGAGGGCGAGGGACTTCCCATCTGCATCGCAAGCAGCAAAGTAGATGGGTTAGTCATGTCTGTTACCCCCAACTCGCACAGCTATAACTACCGTTCGGTGGTCTTGCATGGATACGCGAAGCTCGTCACGGATGAAGAGGAAAAGCTTTGGGCCATGAAGCTGATCACTAACTCTGTGGTCGCTGATCGCTGGGATAACACCCGGGTTCCTCCCGACCGGGCGGAAATGTCGTCAACTGTGATTTTGAGGGTTAATGTTGTTGATGGGAGTGGTAAAATAAGGAGTGGGCCACCGGGTGATGAGCGTAAGGATACGGAGAGGGATGATGTTACTGGCCGAGTTTGGACAGGTGTGATTCCTGTTTATGAGACCTTTGGGGAGCCGGTTGCTAGTGAGGGGAACCGGGTGTCTAAGGTTCCTGGGCATATTGCTGAATTCATTACGAAGAGAAATGAGCAGAACCAGGCTTTGGCTGCGCGTGCTGCACGGCCAGCTGTGGGATTGGATTAGATGTGGTGTAGTATTGTACTGGACTGGATAATGGATTCTTCCTTCCTTCCTTGTTAATGCTTGAGATAAAGGGTAGCTCAATCTTCTTCAAGAAAATCAGAAATAATGTAGAGATTGCCAGATCTGATCCGAGGCAATGCCAGAAATGCATATTGTTCTCATGCCCTCTCATCGTAAACAGCGTTCCCAAATGGTTCAACGCAGCCTGATTATAGTCATTCATATAATCAAGTGAGTCCAAAACAATGCAATAGAATCCAAGTGTCTTACTGCCTAGGCGAGGCCGATTATATTCTGAGTAAATAGCAATTTTTTAAGTTTCCTTTACTAACAATTTGAATTACATCTAAATGATTGTTCAAGAAGGAGCCCTAGTGATAAACTACTCAGTTATCTGCTATCTGTGATAGGAAGAGATCTCATTCTCACTTCCATCTTTCACTAATTCTTCACATTACACGTGTTGTGTAGAGACATTATAATTCCTGGAGGCGATCGGGGTTTCCAGATGTTACTGGCAGGCTCAGTAGGACATTTCCTCCTCTTTGTATTGCTCAGCGGCTACCGACAGTCTTCATGGTCCAGGTAGTTGCCTTACCTTACTCGGATTACTTTTTCTCGGAGTGCATTTGATCAAATTTAAAATTGGGGTAAGGCTTTTCCTCCACATTGCAATTGGTTTTGTTGCGCTCAACGTGCAATTTGAGTAGTTTCAACACATCTGCGCCATAAAGTGGCCAAAGCGCACAGACAAAATGCGATTTGCTCACCTTGGCTGCCTCCTTGTCAGGATTCAATGTTGAGTTGTTTTATGGCGTGCGCCCAGAAAGCCGGAGTGAGAAGCCGATGCCAAAAGTACACACTTGAAGCAACCCAACAGGTGAACCTTGCTGGCCCATCCCAGAGCCTAGACCCGTACACGGCACAGTCTACGGTTATTACGTGCTGGCGTCTTCAAAACGCATTGCGAAAATAACCACCTCACATTATATCTTGCACGTGTATGAATTACAAACAGAATCAGAGGGTAGTCGGAAGCTCCACCTCGGCCGCATTAATGCTGGAATACGATGGGGGCCAGGATGTGAACATCAAAAGCCGGCTTACCAGATACACACACGGCAAATAAACAAATTCATATCCACCGAAGCTCCGTACGGGGCAGGCCAGGATGTTCTCTGTATCGGCACGTGCATAACCGGGCCACGCAAGAACGAGGCTCAATTATTCGACATCCCACATGGCCCCCACAGAGCAAAGTGCGAAGCAACGTATATTTATAGAAGGAATCTCAGAAAAGTGGAAGAATGATTACCCCGTTGACTCAATACGGTACGTTTATCACGCGGGGAACGGACGTGTGCTGTATGGGTATGCCGTGTTCAACCGAGGCGCAAAATATATCCTGGCAGTATTCTCTGTGAACCATCTGGAAAAGCGCGTGGACAACTCTCGGAATCATATGTGCGGAGCTATTAAGGTAAGATCGAAGGTTGATTGCTACTTTGCTTCTTCTGGCATCAATTGTACCCACCGGTAACCTGGGATTTAAGGTTCATGAAAGATATCATGGAAGGTGTTTTACGGTATTGAGCGGAATATTCTCGCCTTATTGCCGAGGAACACGTATCTCACAACCAATGGCGAGATGAGCTTGAGTTGTGGCAAATGACGTAGGTTGATGTGAATATTTTCAGTCAGGGCTTTCCTGTGAATTTGTGATTTCTACAAGGTACGACTCAATGGCATGATCAAGATGGATTGCTGTTCGCAATTTTATCTCAATTCTTTACCTTTTTCTTTCGTTCTGGAAATCTGCTTGGTTCAATTCTTTTGTTAGGTATCCACAATGTGATCCGTGTACGCTTAGCCGCGGCCATCATGTATAAGAGGCAATGGTTCAAGTAGAATAGGCTGGATATGAAACCTGATGATCCACACTCGGGGGGCAAAATGCAGGTGATCCAGATGAATGAGTCCAACTCATCTACCACGCAAGTGATAATGGGCCATTTAAAAACAAAGCCTCACCTCAACAAGATTTTTGATCCATTCAAGAGGTCTGCGACCCAAGACGATGATATAAGGATGGCCTATATTGATGCAGCAATCTACAACGGGGAGCCAACCGAACGAACTATGTGGGATATTCTAGCCGAATCTGCAGAGCCTCCATGGCGCCAGTAATGGACTAGGCTATACGAAACCAACGGATCTACAGAAAGACGACCCGGTTGGATACCACACATTCCAGAATGTCTCGTCTGGTCAGGGGTCCGTGCACGAGGCTCTGCCGTGGTGGCCCAATGTAGTGCGAAGGCTGACTAGGGCTGATGACTTCCCCGTATTTGGCAGGATTTATTAAAATCAAATTTAGCCCCCACTTCAGGGCTCCCTTGAATGGACGGGAGCCTTGCATGCTTTGCCCAGGTGCTTGCACCGAGATTGCATCGAGTTGGTGAGGCTTAAAACTGTATAAGTCAGCTGCAGTAATGCCGACCAATGACAGCGCAAAGCGCACTGGGCGGCCGTGCTTGTTGCACCCGGGTGCAAGTGAGCCTCAAGTCTTTGAAAAAAGAAAAAAAAGAAAAAAAATTGTTGTCCGCCTTCCAGTGTAGATATAAAAGGTTTATATGTCTCGACTTCTTTTTGCACCCAATAACTTCACTATTGTTAAAATCTTATACCAACTGAACTATCGCACAAGCGCATAACCAGCACTCGTTATATTCTCACGGGACAATGACATTCTGGGAAAATGAAGGTCTTATGGACAATACAATTGGAGAAGGTCCGAATTCTTCAACCCCAGCCTCTCGCAATGCGTCGGATGGTAAGCACATGCTCAACTTCAACATCCAGCCCCTCCCCCTAAAGAAATGTTGGTTCATGTGAAGTATAGGGTTCACCTCTGCTTCGGAACCAGTTACAGTCGTGTACGAAGGTTACAAGTTTTTTAAAGCAGACCCTATTCCAGGCCAAGAAGCTTCATGGACGAAAGTCGAGCGCACGAAGATGATCATGTCACAGAGAGAATTCTGCAGGAAGGTACAGAAGCGAGCAAATAAAATATCTGCAGCGCAGCAATACCAGGTTCTGTCTGAGATTCGACAGGCGCACGTCAATCAATTGATTGCTGAGAAGCGACCACTCAGCCCTAATGTTGAATGGAGTTGCGTTTATGCTAAGGAGCGACAGAAGGCCTCTAAACCTCGCAATGCTCGTCGGGATGATTACGAGGTCGTTTCTATGCAGATCATTCTGATGAAGCGGCCCGTGAGCACAAAGACGCATTTTAGAACACCCATGGGGGATCTTGTGGACTTAGGTGTTCATTTTGGATCGCACCCAAATAGGGCGAAAATACATCGTGAAGAGGACGGTCATGAAAATAGGGATCAGGATTCACTCACCCGCAGTCACTTTAGGAATCGATCTGTGCCTGCTTTTCCAGAGGTTCAACGAGGTCAGACATTCTCAGGTAATGAGGCTGTTTGCCAGGTTCGCCGGGCGCAGGAGCCTTTGCCTCGCCCTGTGACGGCTACTACTGTCCAACGAAAGGCTGAAATAGACCATAACCAAGTCTGGAGAGGGTTTGAAGATGAAGAAGGAAGCTCTGGAGAGTAGGCTTCTTCTAGCGAGATTTTACAACATGTTGCTAATTTTGACTTCTTGACAGATCTCACGATATTCAAACTGCTCAAGGCATCGATGAAGAGGAAGGGGATTATGTCTCAGAGAACTGCGATGAAGGAGGTACAACTCCGCTTCATCGTACAGCATCTAGTGAAACTTCCACCGTCGGAAGCCCAGGTAGCGTGAGCTGTTCTTGTCAGGAGTCTGCGGTTACGCAGGAAGTTCCTTTTGATGCGAGACAGCACAGCCCCAGCCAGTACGACTTTGGCTTCAGGTCTCACTTCCAGAGGAAACCACTGGTAGCTAATAACAATTTGAGGAGGAATATGAGAAGTGAGCCATGGTATGCCTCCAGTAACATACCTGCAAAAAGGCCTCGATCATCTGCTTCAGACTTCCTAGATGCAAGAATGTGGGAAAAGAAAATTCACATTGAGCGAATGAATGAGGAGGAAATGCGTGGCAGGCTTCTGGACTGTGAGGCCCGCATTGAGCAATGGGAGAAAATATTGCAAAATCAGACGCGGATACTTGGGCTACAAATGAGGATCGAGGCTCCTTTGGAGCAGCGGTGCCACCAGTAATATGGGTTGATGGACAGATAGAGGTGGGGAAGTTATAGACGGGATGCGTTTTGGATTTCGGATAAGGGTGGATTATGGAGACAGGCTGGACTGCTAGAGGATCATAATATGAATTTTCGCTCATATTAGACCTCATTACTGTCTGCTCTATACGTCCGTAATATTAATGTAATAGTACTTGTTTTAGTGTTATCGGTTTTTTTTTTGCTGGTTCAAATTTTGATTGATCATACGTAGCAGGGTGTAGCAAGCACCCTATCCCCGATGTACGTAGGGTATGCAGTCGTTCGAGAGGCAAGATTCTGTTAGGAAATCCCCTTAGGAAGGAGTGGGCCAAAGGCACTTCGCTAAAGACCCTGATACCGAGACTAACAATCGACGACCTTGCTCTATCTCCGCTACATCATTGCCATTGTTCCTTGTATGTACAGTTCAGTGCTTATAGTATAGTAACCTATTAATTTGAGCTCATCGTCAAAGTGCTGTTGCCGGTGTCTCAAAAGCCCTGTGATATGACACAGTTCCGTTTGGGACTAGCTTCCGCCAAGTGACAGCCATAAAGTATTCCTGTGGCACTTCCGGTAGTTGCAGAGAAGCTTCTGCCTTGAAACCAAACCGTGTGTAGTATTTCGGGTTCCCTAACACAACGCACCCGGCTGCATGACGGCTTTGAAGATCTGCCATCACACGTTCGACTAACAATGTGCCGATACCATTTCCTTGATGCTGAGGTAAAACCGAGATTGGTCCTAGCCCGTACCAATTCTCACTGCCGTCCGAGATTTTGACGGGTGAGACGGCGACATGGCCCACAATAATCTTTGTAAATTCATCTTCCGCGACCAGCGAGATTGATAGTTGGTTTGCTTCACGTAGGTCATGAATGATGATTTGCTCGTTGTGGTTGGAGTGTTCGGCATTCATGAAAGCAGTCAGGGTGACTTCTTCTATCGCTGACTCATCATTTCTTGTCTCAGATCGAATGCGAATGGACATTGTACTCGTCATTCTTGAAGATCGTTCTGGGGGGCTGCGAATTGGTTGTCCTCTGGGAGCTATGTGCTAAAGGATGTTGGAGGAGAACTATAAGCAAAACTTAAATGGAAATGAGTCATGATGAGTCAGTAAGTCGAAGCGTAAGTATTGTCCTGGCACTGGCCTTGTTTGCGAACATATCACCCATTCATAGAGTAAAATGGAATTATAATGGATGAAACTACCTTATCTTCGAGGAACGATTGGTTTGCTCGCGTCCCGAGGTCCTCTCGCACCTAGGCCAAGACTCATTAGGCCATCACCTATCCTTAGATTTCACTGCAACGCACAGACAAACCCATTCACTAAAAAAACGACAGATCTTCAACTTTACATTCAATATTCTCCAAACGCATCACCCCGCCTTAGGCCGGACTTCAATCTATGCTTGAACATCTAGCTGTACATGAAGGCAATACCTTGGGGGACCTAGGGTCGCCTTATTCTCGGTATCGGAGCTAATTCAGCTATTCACAACATCTACATGCTTGAACTATCAATTTATTGAAAGTATGGCTAATGGCTATTATCTTAATGCATCTCCCGTAGTCAGCACTATTCCCACTAACTCATTGCTATAATACTATACATAAACGCCTCCCAAGGTCGGCGGGCTCGGGGCAGCTAGTAGACTAGAATTGATGTGATATCAATATATATCACGTATCAGTCACTAAACGAATACCAATTTTGGATTCTGACAGGTTATTGAAGACGATCTATACTAGAGTATATCACCTTGGAAGCCTAGTTGATGTAGGCCGTTCGTACATGCGAGGCTCGGTGAGCCGCTTTGATTACGTAACTCAGTGGGCATCATTCTAGTCTACTAAGAGAGCACAGAGCCACGAACGGTGGTGAGTATCAAAGCAGAAATGGAAGGAACTCTTTTCGGATTATTCGGGACATATGCATTTCCAAGGTTTTGTGTTGATGCCTGGGATGGCGTCCAAACCCGAGTGGCATTGGTGGCGGTTCCAGATTACATGTGTCATTCTCGCATTCGGGTCCGACAAGCCGACCAAAACATTCTGGAACAACAACATCAGCAATCAAACAAGATCCAACCTGACGATCACTGCATACGCCACCTCTCTGATGAGCAGGAAGCCACCTCTATTCTAAGTTGACACCGGTCGCGTATTCAAGACGCGATGGCTGCGACGCTCAACCGGGGAATCGCCGTGATCTCCGGGGGAAGCGCGGCAAACAATCTGGTCGACGTGTTCGACGCAATCCGGGCCAGCAAAAACTGCCCACTAAGCTATATCATCCCCATTAGCGATAATGGAGGCTCGTCTTCCGAGTTGATTAGAATATTCGGAGGCCCGGGCATTGGCGATGTTCGAAGTAAGTGCCTGGCACGCGACACTATTCGACCAAGTTTTGCTAATGATGACTAGGTAGACTGGTTCGCTTAATTCCGGACTTACCAGTCAATCCAGAACGGATGGCCATCAAGACCCTGTTTAATCACCGTCTGCCCGCGGAAGCAGCTGCAGCATCCCTTGAATGGCTCTCCATCGTGGACGGCACATCTGACCTATGGATATCCATCACGCCGGCAAAGAAGGAGTTGATTCGCTCTTTCTTCAATATGTTGAATTTGGAAATTCTTAAACGAGCTAGGCCACCATCATCGACCTTTGACTTCACCTCGGCTAGCGTGGGCAACCTGTTTTTAACCGGAGCGCGGATTTTCAGTGGAAGTTTTGAGAGCGCCATTTATCTTCTCGGGAGTATATGTGGTGTGCAGTCGGATATTGTACGGGTGATTCCGGCGATCAACTCGAATTTCTCTCACCATATATCTGCTACCCTGATTGATGGAAGTGTGATCGTTGGGCAGAACAGCATTTCGCATCCGAGTGAAGCAACCGCACTCGGGAATGTCCAAAGTGCTAGACGTCCTAGTCTCCTCCTCGCCGACGGGGATGATCTCGAAGACACTGATCTCTCCGATACTTCGGACACGGTCTCATACGAGGAAGATCACCTTCCTGGCTCCCTTGCCACCTTGCGGAATAAGAACATCACGTTCAGCAAAGCCAAAAACGAAGATTTACCATGTCGCATCAGCCGTATCTGGTACATTAATCCGTACGGCCAAGAGATCCGACCACCGGCAAACCCACGCGTTCTGGAGGCAATAAACGACGCACAAGCAATTGTTTACAGTATCGGCTCCCTTTACACCTCCATAATTCCTGCTATTATCCTTCGCGGCGTGGGAAAGAGTATTGTAAACAGCCCAGCGCGTCACAAGATTCTTATCCTTAACGGCTCATTAGACCGAGAGACCGGTCCCCCATCTCAGTCCTTTTTGGCATCTGATTTCGTCGAGGCTATTGCACGTGCCGGCGAAGAAAGTCGTGGAAGACATCCTGAAAGGTTTCCACCACTGCAAGGCGTCCATGACTCGGCTTCATCCCCAGCCACTATTCGACCATATAGTGCGATCCCGTACACTTCCTATGTTACGCATATTCTTCACCTGGATGGACCAGGAACCCCCCAAGTCGACAGAGAGAGGCTGAATCGGATGGGAATTGAGACGTTGCGTCTATACGGACGGAAGGTTACTACTAAGCATAAAGATGAAGAAATTGTTGTTGGCATGCAATACGACTCGAATGCGTTGATTCAGGCTCTCGAAGTTGTGTTGGGAAAGAAGGGAGATGCAATGGTGCGAGGGGGAGTGGATGGTGGCTTATGGAGAAGAAACACCCTTGATCCAGGCAGACGGGACAAAAGATAAATTGCTATATTGGATGGGGTCAGTATTACTACTTTATTTAATGAGATACATTGAAGAAACATGCCTGGTAACTTGAAACATTTTATAATTGTGGTCCACCATCGGCCACCCTGGAAGTCGTGGAGCGCAAGTCTAGTTTTTACCCCCGGCTGCCTCCAGCACATTGCGATCTCTCAATCATCGAGTCATATTTTGGCCTATCCCCCACCTGGGCAGCAGCGTCACACGAAAGTTGTCGCACACGCAACGAACAGTCCAGTCGGGCAGTCTCTCCAAGAATATCAATTCATTGTGCGAGATTTGGTTTACCTTGGAAGTATGTATTGGAGACCGGATTCCTTACCCATCCCTCGCTCTATGGCCAAGCCAGAATGCCGCTCGAGGCGCCCAATCGCCCATGATTACGAAGTTCCCATAAAAGCAGGAGACAAGCTTCGCAGGCAAACATCGATCGTCACAAGAGGTAAGTACGTGCTTGGATTAAGGTTGCTTGGCAATGCTTGATCATAAATGCGACGCGGGTGGCCATCACTAGCTCTTTCTAGGAAAAAGGGGTCGCGTTGATCGTGGCCTTGCGAGCAGACCCTACGGCTCAAACAAACTATCCAAACGGCGAGTTAGAGTTCCCCTGAGCGGACTAGCGATGTGGGCTTCATTTTACTTATAGGGTGAAGGAAGTGGTGTTGGAAACTTCATATTTTTCTCTGCAATGGCTGTATCAATCCGTTTCATTATGAACTTGGCAGACCAGCTTCTAGCCACCACTCTAGCACCTTCCGACGTGCCTGGATGATTGTGAACACAGTCAGCCACGGAGTGATAATAACCAATCTCATTCGAGCTTGCCTTATTGGATGTTCTGAATATGTATTGTTGTCTGAAGTTGAAAGGTCGCCCTTTACTTGACGGTAGTCGAGCTTTAATCAACGCTGTGGTTTGCGATCCTGAGAGCCATAAACAAATTTTTAGCTGGAGGAAACCAATGCGTCAGGATTGTTCAGACACGTGCATATCCTTTTGCTAACTACTGGCAGTGGTTCCCTACTTTTGGGTTAACTGGAAAGGGTTACATTGAAAGACTCTGGAATGATATGATATCCTCAAGGATATCATCTAAAATAAACCGCAGAGTCACAAGAAATACCTTGGCATAAATCAATACAACAGTATGCACCGGACGAATCTTGGACAACATATGGGGCATGTCGAATGCACATACAATCAACGGGGAGCTCCAGACCCCTAGCCCTTCGGGGATGTTTGTGCCGAGCAGTGACGGAGGAATTTGCGGAGAAGCAGATTTGCGGGGAAATGATACATTGAATTCAAGGGACTAATATCGCTTGCGGGAATCGCGGGGCTACCAGAGCCACCGGAGTGCTTCGTGCGCCGATCTTAGATTCTTTTAAACGGCGAATTTCCCACCAATGACTCAAAGCCGGAATGTTTTTTTTTCTTAATTACCAACAAACAGACAAGTGCGGAGAATGAGCTTTCGTGCTAGAAAATGCCGAGCAATTTCATCGTGCATTTGCGCCGTTTTTGATTTCTAACAAATGAAAACCTATATGTAGGAGGCATGTAACGTGAAAGTAGATCATTCCCCTGCAGGCTAGAAACCGAGTGTACCACCCATTGATTGAATCCAATATGCGTCGCGCATTTTGGCTTAATCTCCTCCTGGGAGTCTGCTCCCTTGCTTCCCCAGCCCAAGCGGAAACTTGCTGGCGAGATACAACCTGCTCCGGCCCCACAAAAGCTGCCTTCAGTGGTGTTTGGGATAAGAACATATATGCGCCATCATCTCGAACAGTTAAACCTGTGTCAACGCTCTCCGACCTGAAGAATGACGCTACTACCAACTCTGCCAAACCTGCGACGGCAACACTCCATGGCAATGGCTCCCTTGTCGTGTTCGACTTCGGCAAAGAAGTGGGTGGCATCATGCACATCGAATACACCTCCACCGGCAGCGGGGCTTTGGGAATCGCGTTCACAGAAGCATTGAACTGGATCGGGGAGAACTCTGACGATTCCAACAGTTTGTGGCATGATGGTTGTTTGTATGACAACTTCACATCCGCTGGCTCACACTCTTATGTGATGCCGCTCCCAAAGCTTCGTGGCGGATTCCGCTATTTGACTCTTTTCTTGGTTACGGACGATGCGTCGACAGTCAAGATTGAGGACATGGATCTTGAATTGGCTTTCCATCCGACGTGGTCGAATCTGCAGGCATATCAGGGCTACTTTCACTGCAGTGATGAGCTTCTAAATCGGATTTGGTATAGTGGTGCATATACTCTACAAACAAATCAGGTTCCTGTGGATACTGGACGTATTACCTCTGGCGTCACTTCTGGATGGCTGAATAACGGGACTTTGGGTCCTGGAGACACGATCATTGTTGATGGTGCTAAGCGCGATCGTGCTGTGTGGCCTGGTGATATGGGCATTGCTGTTCCGTCGACAATGGTTAGTCTTGGTGATTTGGATAGTGTCATGAATGCGCTGCAGATCATGTACGATACTCAGGTATGTGAACCTTTCTTTGCTATCCGAATATTTCTCACATCATAGAATAGGACAAAACAACAGGTGCTTTTGATGAATCGGGACCACCGCTCAGCCAGACTGGGTCGGATACTTATCACATGTGGTCGATGATCGGCACTTACAACTATGTTTTGTACACAAACAACACGGACTTCTTGCTGGAAAATTGGGATGGCTACCAGCTTGCTATGGACTACATTTATGGCAAGGTGACCTATGCCAGTGGACTGCTGGATGTCACTGGCATTCGTGACTGGGCTCGCTGGCAGCAGGGCTATAACAACACAGAAGCACAGATGATGTAAGTCTTGCCGTTCGATTTGTCTTTCCTTGCGTTCCATGTCTATTTCTCATTCCCTGACTATTGCTGACTGATTGCTTCATAGTCTATACCACACCTTGAAAACCGGTTCATCTCTCGCCACCTGGGCCGGAGATACAACAGGTCTTTCAAGCACCTGGGACTCTCGCGCGGAAAAACTGAAAGAAGCCATTAATACCTACTGCTGGGATGAGTCTTACGGAGCATTCAAAGACAACGCGACTGACACTGACCTTCACCCCCAAGACGCCAATAGCATGGCTGTCCTATTTGGTGTTGTTGACTCTGACCGTGCGCAAAAGATCTCCGACAACCTGTTGAAGAATTGGACACCAATCGGACCCAATTCTCCCGAGCTACCAGACAACATCTGTCCCTTCATAACCTCTTTCGAGATTCAGAGCCATTTCCTCGTTCAAAAGCCATCTAGGGCCTTGGACCTCATTCGTCGCACCTGGGGCTGGTACATCAACAATCCCAATGGAACCGAATCGACTGTCATTGAGGGATATCTGGTCAACGGTACATTTGGATACCGTGGCAGTCGTGGATATTATTATGATACTTCATACGTGTCTCACGCTCACGGCTGGTCCTCTGGCCCGACGTCCGCGTTGACGAATTACATTGTTGGTCTTTCAGTTACATTGCAGTTGGGGCTGACATGGAATCTTTCCCCCCAATTTGGAGATCTTGAGTTCGCGGAGGCTGGCTTCGTCACTGATCTTGGAAAGTTCCAGGCATCGTGGACTAAGTCGTCTGCTGGGTATACGTTGGATTTCTCGGTTCCGAAGGGGACTACCGGAAATGTTACTCTTCCGTACGTCACTCCGTCTAAGAAGCCTTCGATTAGCCTCAATGGTGCCTCAGTGAAGAAAAATGTGGTGTATGCGGATAGCACGGCGACATTTGTTGTTGGAGGTGGTTCTCACAGGATCGTTGTGAAATAATCTCCCGAGTTAGGCTATAGTCTGATATGAATGGATGTTATCTCACTTACGGCAATAATCTCTAACCTTATGTAATTTCAGTCTAAAAGCTTGCAACCAGTGATGCTTATGATAATGTCGATCATCATAGGTGGATTCATATAGATCGAGACCGGTCACGTGTATCCCCACACCTGAGGCCCGTCTCGGATCAAGCAACACATCTCCAAATTGCAATTCTCCGAATAGCGACAACAATGACGTCTTCACTTCGCACAGCGCCCTGGCGCACATGCCAGTCCTTAACACGCCAAACTCTCCGCGTTCCATCCAATACCCGCTACATCTCCACGACGAACTGCCTCCGATCTACCAAAAATGGTGCCACCAACCCTCTCCGTTCCCGTGCCGCTGGAAGTCCGAAGGTTGAAGATGCCAAGTACCGAAGGTCCATTGTCTGGTCTGCGGCTGGCATTGTTGCCAGCGCAGCTGCTATGTATGGAGTGGTCAAGCTGGATCTGTTTGGCCTGGAACAACTCGAGGCCGGAAAGAACGACGCCGCGTCGAAGCCTCACGACGCTACAGTCACAACATCAGGAAGCCGCACTATGAAGATGGATGGACCTCCTGGGTTTCCGGCCGATGGTGGTCCTTCTGTGATTCCCCTTAACGGCCAGGATAATATCGATCAAATTGCGACCGGCACTAGCCATGTTCCTTTTTTCCCTACTACCATTCGGTTACCGTCGATTACTGGAACGGAGAACAAGAAACCTGGGGACGAGCTGTCGACGTCTGACGGAGATGAATATCAATTATTGGGTCTAGGCATTCGCACTGTATCGTTCTTGTCGATCCAGGTTTACGTTGTTGGACTATATGTTGCCAAGTCGGATATCACCGAGCTGCAGCAACGTCTCGTGCACACAGCGGTTCACCCGCCTGTCTCAGACGACGCCGCTGCTGTCTCCGGGGTTGGCGCTGAAGCCGCCACGTCCCTGGTATCCCCGGAGCGCCAGCAGCTTAGAGAGCTGCTGATGGACCCCGAGCATGGTGATGCTGCCTGGACAGCTCTGATTAAGGAGAATGGCATCCGGACTGCCTTCCGAGTTGTTCCTACGCGCAATACTGACTTTTTGCACCTTCGTGATGCCTGGGTCCGTGGTATCACCGCCCGCTCACAGATGAACAAGTCTGCTTCCGGATCGGAATCACAGGATATGGCCTTTGGATCCGCAATCAATGAGTTCAAGGCCATCGTTGGTGGTGGTCAGGCTAAGAATATTCTCAAGGGCCAGACTGTTGTTCTTCTTCGCAATGCTCATGGTGCCCTTGATGCGCTCTTCCAGCCTGATCCTAAGACGACCCACTGGATGGGTCGTGTCGACGATGAGCGGATTAGCCGATTCGTGTGGCTCAACTACCTGGCTGGCAAGAAGGTTTCCAGTGAGGGCGCAAGAAATAGCATTGTCGATGGGCTCATGACTGTTGTCGAGCGGCCTGTCGGAACCGTCACGCAGAGAGTCGTTTAACTTGTGGAATAGTCTTGTACTTTTAGGATCACTCTTGTTTTCATATTTTGGCTTAATACAATTTCCACAACTCCCGTCTACTACTTATTTCTATTTCTTATTTTCTTCTTGCCCTCCAGGTCACCTTGGGGGACCTTGACCGATCTCATCAGAGGGCACAAGGAATCCACTGGTGATCCATAACTTCGTAGTAGAAAGAAAAGGACAAAGAAGTTAATTTAATTGACGATAATGAGAATCGAACTCGGGATCTTTCCATTACAGTGTCAGTTTTTTTTGTGGCCATCTTAAATGTCGAAGTACCTTCTCTGAATGTCTTCACGATGCGGCTCAATAGCCGCAACATCAGCCTTCGACCAAACATTTGCTCTTTCTTTACTGAACATCAAAAAAAAAGTATCTGCTATGATATAGGGATGTTTCAAAGATTATCGCAAATTCTCTCGTACCGACCGACAGCGAACCCACGGAATCGTAGCATATGTGCCAGGACCAGGGAGGCGCCATCGCGGACGAATGTCAAGCTTGTACCCAACCACTGCAGATGGCCAGATATAGATCGAAACCCAGATAAACACACCAGAGAGCCTGGCCCAGTTGAGTGGACGTGCTTATCCCGCTTGACCACGAGAGTCTGTTAATGATCTGGAGGGGACAAGTGCTATAAGTATCTCTATTGCTTCCCTGTCTTCTCTTCTCTAATCATGAAGCCATTCCCAGTCCCTTTCCCTGCCCCCTTCTACTTTCCCTTCCATTCTTCTCGTTTATGAAGGCATTTCAAATCTTCAATAGACTGAACATCTTCCCCTTCTCCTTCCACTTCCCCTTTTTCGTCCTTCATGAAGCTATTCCCAATCCTGCAATCCCCTTCTGGTTTCCATTCCATGTCTCTCATGAAGGCATTCCGAATTTCCTAATAGCCAGAATCCCTCCCACTTCCACTTTCCCTCTTTTTTCATGGAGACATTCCCAGCCCCCAGTTCCCTCATCACTAATCCTTTTTCTTTCTCTCTTCTCCATGAAGCTATCTCCTCCTCGACCATTCCGTTTCCCTACTCCGTATACGCACGATAAAAAGCCATCCCCTTCTCGGTACCAAAGTCCATCGCAATACCTTGCCCAACAAAATAAACATACCCCTCCTTCATCTCAATCGTCTGATTATCCGGAATCTTCATTGACCCACATCCCCTCGTCACAATCATCAAACTAGGCCCAAGAATCGCCTTATGCGTCTCATTCTCGCCAGCACCAAGACAAGTACAAAGCATATTGAACTCTTCAATCGGAGGTACAATCACATCCGTCTTACCATGCATCCCCTTGTCACTCTTTTGCCTCGGCAAAAGCGCATCTTTCGAATTATGTGGCACAAACGTCAACGCCTGCGCGAAAAGATCAACGCTATCCCGTTCCGTCTTCGGACAAAATCCCGAATTTATCACATTGTCTGATCGCGCCATACACTCCACAATATCGCCTTCCAAATACGCGTGGATACTGTCTGCTGGAACGAAGACCGAATCCCCTGGTCCGAGGGTCATATAGTTCATCAGGATGGCCGCAACGAGGTTTCCGTTGTCGCTTGGTGTGTACTGCTTGCTCAGTCGAACTAGAAGACCGGGGATATACGGATCGCGTCCGAAGTGGGACTCGGGTATGCTTTGCAAGTTTTTGATTGTTGAGGTTACCGTCTCTGGCGATGCCTTCAACATCGACATACAAACCTTCCGTAACGTCTCGTCGTTGAAGCCCGTGAATGCTGGTACAAATTGCCTCAATGGTTCCAGTTTACACAGTGCTTGAATATCTTCCAAGGGCTTCCAGCCCACGAAAAGCTCAAATTTCGAGAGTGCAACGGCTATCTCCGGCTTGTGCATGGTGTCGCCGAATTTCTCTGGGTTTTTTTGGTGGAGTTTCTTTGCCAGTGACAGGTCTGGATGAATCTGGAGCGGCAGTGCTTTTGAGAAGGATAAGATCTTCCTTTTTCATCAGCTGGTGCATAGAGTGTAAGGAATGATGTACTCTACCTTTGGCAGGAATGGAATTTCTGCTCCCCATCGATCCAGAACTGACTTGCCCACTAGCTGTGGGTTCTTCTTCAGATACTCCCCCAGTGGCTCTCCGGTCGAAAGGAGATGTGATTGGTTGGATGGATAAGTTCCCATCCACATCTAGATACAAGTAGATAAGAAGATTAGTTGAATGACAGTCATTATATATGGGGCATCTACCTCGGAGTAGGTTTGGTTCTCGTCAATGGGTGCATTTCCAGGTGTTTTGGACCACAAATGGGCCACCATGGAGTCTTTGCCTTTCTTTCCCCAAGGATCATTCTGTATTGTCATTGTTTGTTAGCGACTAGTCGGGGCATAGTAGCGAAAATACATTCCTTGACACCACATCGCAGTTGAACAACTGCAGCCGCCATGACAGATATTTTTGAAGGTGAATGAGCTTAACGTCGAGTGTATCGATTTTAGCAATTGGGAAGGTGTAGGTCAGACAATTTGAATGTTCTTTCCTAAGATTTGACACTGAATGGGAGAATCGGCCACACGTCGGCATGCCGTCATAACGACTGCGCAGCCATTGGCATCTACTGAATTTTCGGTGTTAAATCCGTCCACATGAATTTCCACTGGAGAATTGCTTTGATTGAATCAGATTTACATCACTAACACCCAATGCTACGTTATGTTTACCTCCGTTGTCATTACTCCTCTTCGCACCCCTTATGGCGCTTATCCCAAGTCCGGGAACTTCGTGGCACTAGGTACCAACCGCAGCAAGACTTTCGGATCATCCCTGAGCAAACCGGAAATTTCAGACTCTTAATCCCATCAAAAGGCTCGAAAGTACAATGTACTAGACTTTCTCCCCGGATCAAATCTTGAAGTAGCACCAAGCCTCCGCTCGCAAATCGTCTCTGGCGGCTAAATGTCTTTACTCGACATCCTTGTCTGTTCAAAGCTTTAGCATTGAGTAATTATATTTTTCTCGTCTGTTCACTTGACTCTTTCTTTGATTGATGGGGGCAGTTAGTATGAGGTTGCAATGCGTTTCAATATTGTGTGTCTGCGGGAGGCGGCGGGTGAGATGATCACTTGCTCGCTTTCTAGTTCAATACCAAGTCATTGGGCCATTCATTCCCAAGGTTCTTTTTTTTACCGTCGCATTAGTTATCACAGATCAGTGGATCTCTTTTCGTGGTGTCATTTGGTTCCGGTGCGGTTGCTAATACATACTGTCCTGTATTGGGATTGGGGTGATCCATGCATATATGTCTTGAGGTTCACAAATATATTTGGTTGCTGTCATACAAAAATTCGACTTACACAAAACATTATGAAGATGATACGTAGAGCACTGACCTCAGAATTAAGGATGGGATGGCAACACCAAGAACGATATAACTGTACAGTGATAGCTAAAGGAAACCTGCAACAAGGGAGAGTGAGTCGACTCGATAAAGGTTGCTGAGTCTGTCCAAGATTGCAGGCAACAAGTATTTTCTCATTTGCCCTCAAACAGGCTTTCAACCTTAAAATTTCTCTCTGGTAACAATGACAATGATGTCTAGTTTACTGCAGGTAAGTTCGCCCCGGCCTTACTTCCCCGATGGTGACTATACAGCCTCCTCATCCCCATTTTTTTCTCTTCTTCATCCTCTCTCACACATATGGTAAGTGAGCCTTAAAAGATTTGCTTGCGAAAAAATCTTTTAAGAAGAAGCCTTCAATTTTGTTACAGGTTCCTGAAGTGAAGACTATGGCGACACGAAAGCATGTCTTCATCTTCATGGAAGTCATCTTGTGCCGAGGTTCAGGAGGATACCGCAGAAGAGATCATAGTGATGCGTTTGCGTGCCTGGTGAATCGTCCACTACAATTCTTCAGAAGCTGCTGAGCATCGGCTCCCTATGCTTCTTTTTCTCGACCTTATCTTGGGATACTCGCGTCGAGAATCGGTCAACTGAAGATGCCAGGGGTGTGCGATTACCAGGACTTGTGTACTGGCATGCATGGGGTCTGCGGATCACAACATCAAGACAACCCCAGAAGAATACGGAGACCGCGCATCTACAAGTCAGTTTACCTCTCCACCCTTCACTTACATTTCGCATTCACTGACTATTTTGTTTTATAAGAGGCAACGCAAGTGTCTTTGAATGCTAGGCGGCTCCTGTCGGCAATCACAAAGGATGAATAGGCCTGCCGTGAGGACTGCTGTGAAAATTCTTGCGAAAGGTTTCTCGAGCAGCGGCCCCCCCCCCAAAAGGCCTTTCACGAATCTCTCGAATACCATATTGAAGAATCTGAGTACAAGTTCCGTTGGAATGTGGATTATACACTGGTGTGATGATCAGGCGGGCGTTCATGGGAATGGTACGTGATTGTCGGTATGAATCCCACAGAAAGCCTCTTGACGCTTCGGAGGGAATAAAGGGGCTCGACCAACAAAGACATAGTGATGATGTCTTTCGTCATTTGACATCTGTATTCGAGATATTCAAGGTTTTTTCCAGACTCAATACGGCAAAACAAATGGTGCTGGCGTCGAAGTGATCTGAGACGAGAATCGGGCGGCCTCTTAACAAGGAAATTATGATGCAGACGACTATCTGCCATCAACAGCGAAGTAGGAAGGTGGGTACCTCCTGGTACCAAAAGGGAGATGCCAAATCACGTGTGTGTTCCAGCAACGACAGGAAATACTTACTTCCACTTGAAAATGAGGCAACCTATCTGACCATCAAATCGAGTGATGAGGGAACGCAATCACGAAAGTTTTCCACGGAAATGGATTTTCTCAACGGATTCAAGAATGGATGCAGGTTGAACGCCACTCGAATGGTGATCTATGAGAATGGACAGTATTTACACTAGGTGAAGCCAGAATCCAAGAATTTCGTATTGTCCAGCTTTCCAAGCAGCATAGACTTATTCAACAATTTGCAAAACAAAGCTAAAATGGAATCGGAGAACAAGATAGAGTATAGTCTAGAAGTGAAAGGAGTATAAACGAAAGAAAGAAAGCACTATGTTCAGGGAGCGCGGAAGATGGGAAGAGCGTTGGCTAAATTGTTGAGTAGGCCCAATTGACTGCTTGGCTGATGTTCACTCTAGAGCTAGTGCGAGCTGTGGAGTGGCTTAGGAGCGCCACAGGCCCCAAAGTCAGCTGGAGTAGGCACCACAGTCTCCCACTCGGTCACAGTGACAGTAGGGGTGACGGTGACAACTACGGCAGGGGTCGAAGGAGTGACCTTGGGGGTGGATGATGTGACTGGAGTTGGGGTGGGTGTCGACGAAGTCACAGGAGTAGACGTGGGAGTGGGAGTGGGAGTAGACGAAGTGGTCTCAACTGTGGTGTACGCAGTGAGGGTGGTGGTAGAGGTCAAGTGAGAGGTAGTCTCGATCGAAGTCGGAGTCGCGGAGGTAGTCGGGGCGGCAGTCGAGGTAGCCTCGACGGCTTCAACGACGACGGTAGAGCTCGACGAAGCAGAGCTGGAGGACTCAACTTCGGAGTCTGCATCGGCACCGACATCGATGGAGATGGAGACGGATGCAGAGACCTCAGTCTCGGAGGAGGAAACGGTCTCGGTCGACTCGGAGACAGAGGTCGAGGTAGAGGCGGCAACAACAAAGGTGGTGGTCGAGGTGGAGGCAGACTCGGTCGTGGATGAGGAAGACTCCGACGAAGAAGAGGAAGAAGAAGAGCTGGATGAAGAACCGGAGACGGAGATGTACGCGTTACCGACAGAGTTGGCGACGCTGTCGGTAAGCATGTAGTCGTTGGCACAGTAGAAGAACGAGTAGCGAGTAACGGCGGACTTGGTCTCGAGCCACTCGCTAGCCTCCTTGACGAAAGTAGCAGCGGTGGTAAGATCAGTGATACCGGACTCATCAGTGTCCAGACCAAACTCGGTGAGCCAGACCTCGGAGATGGAGTACTCCTCGGCAACTGTGATAGCCTCATTGACGAAGGTCTTGAGCTCAGCGATGTCACCGCCATACCAATGAACAGCAAGAGCGGAAATCTCGCAGTCTGTGCACTCGCTCAAGAAAGAAGACATCCAAGACAGACCTTCGCCATCGCTAGTGGACGAAGTAACAGCGGGACTAACCAATGTGGCCTCGCTGGAGTAGATGGTGAGGTACTCCTTATAGTATGTAGCAGCATCAGAGTAGCTAATATCGGATTGGGAGGACGAATCGGGCTCGTTGAAACCCATCAGATGGGTGCTACCGTCGGCAAGGGCAGTCTTAACGGCGGCAGTCCAGTAGTCCGTATAGGTGGAACTCGAACCCCACAGCATGGGCACGTACTCCACACCGGAGGGAATATCACCATTGATGGTACTTCCCCAGTTGTAGGCCCAGGAGATAACGCTAGAGCTGTCGGTCAAAGCGGAGACGAGAGTCGCATCGTTATAAGCAGCGCCACGCTTGGTCGAGGTGCCGGATCGCTTCTGCACGGTCGATTTGTGCGCATGCGAGTGGCCATGGGGGTGGGCAGCAGCGCCGGCGACCAAAAGGCCGGCAGTCAAAAACTTGGAAAACGAAGCCATTGTCCAGGCTCTTGGTTGCAGTATTGGTTATCGGTTCGATTTGGCAAAGGCGAATTTAAATGAGCGATAAGGTCTACTCGAACGTAGAAATGAATGACTTGGTGCCAAAGGGCTCCTGTCGAAAAGGAATGGATACTTCTGCGCACAGCACGGAAGGTTGGAAGAAAAGATATCGAACGAAGATACAAAAGTTGAAACAAGGGGAAGGCCTCGCTAGATAGGCATATTGGGCTAAAGCCGTTGCGTACGCCGCCCATTAGACTATACTCCAAGCGAAAGTGCTCGGGCGACCATTCCCCTTTCGCCCCAAAACGAGGTGGGCTGCCAATTGAGAGCTATCAAGTGGGAATTGTCCGAAGATCCAACCATACGGGTGATTGGCCGATCGTCAGTAGTCAATTTCGAGGTGGAAATGGCAGGAAGCCACTGCCGAGTAGCCATTGGGCGCCGCCACGAAACGTGAAAAACTAGGCGTACGTATATCGGGCTCGAGCGTAGAGGGGCCAATTAGTGCTTGGTCTAGTCTACGGTCGGTTATTATCTCCCGGGAATGAGCGGTGTTGCTTGTCCTGCGTTTAGGGCTGAAATTTTGCGTTCTAAAGCATCAGAACCTAGAAACATCATTCTTGAAGCTTTTCAAGGCTGTCCAGGGGGCTTGAGCTTACCAGTGCGAAGCAGTTGGTGGTACGATCCACTATGAAAATTCAGATTTGCAGCCATATCTGTGCCTGGGTGTTTTCGCTGCCTTTCTTTTTCCCTCTTCGTTCTGAGCCACAAATATGGGCTGAGGGAGTGGGGCCGTATTTCCAAGAGATTTAGCTTACGTAGACTCTTAAATACCTCGTGGAAAGCTTGGCCTGTACGCATCGGTAGCAGATCGCCCAGATATACACGCCAGGACTGTCAGTAACTATTCATGGAGTCAATAGAATCATCGATCGTCCCTAAATATTGGGAGACTAAAACAATTATGCCATGCACCTGCCATCTTCTAAAACATGTGGCCAGGCCATTGTGGAATACCGAAATTGCTCTAGTGAAAAGTGGATCCGCCACAGCGCAAACATTCGAACTCTACGGAATCTAGCCCAAATCCCGTACGATTCCGGTGTTTCATCTTAGCGCCATGCTTCCAAGACCTGCAAACGTGGCGAATTCCAACTATACTCCGCTGGACTCGTGGATGTTGACTTGGCTATACACTCATCGGGACAAATATATTGATTGTGGATTCGTGGGGGATAGGGGGCCCCGGTTCAAGTGGCCCGAGGTCGCTGTCACTTTTTGGATGGAACCATGTTCGTGGCCCATTTAACGGAGTTGTTATCCAAGGTAGGTGCTGCGCGGCACGGCACGCACCCTGGTCATTCGCACGGGTACCTGAATACCCCCTAAAGATAACTCCCATGCGGACTTGAAGATGTGAAGACCTTCAGGAGGATAATGGGGCCAATATCCGTTTCATCATAGCAGGTGTTCGTCAATCATCTGTTTCCACTCAATATATTTAGCAACATGGTGAAGAAAGGCTAGACCAAGGGGCGGAGAAGCCGATGGTCGCGTCTTGGAAATCAACTACTAGTTAAAATGGATTAGCACGATTGTTCCGAATAATGGAAGAAATAAAAAAAAATCGCAATTAAAGGACGGAGATAACAAATTGCAAGCAGACCAAGCAGCGTATCTTGACGCCATAAGATTCAGGCGATAAGGCGATAAGGCAACAAGGTAAAAGTCAGAAAGTGGCATGTGGTCACGTGTGATAACGCGTCCATTTCTGGACTAGTGCGGGCAAGAATTAGATAATGTGAGGAAAGTGGGATTTTGAACGAGGGAGATAGAACAAAAAACGGACGAATTGAGACGTGCTACGGCGTTGATGATCTTGGAGATATTGGGGGAAAATGTCTTTATCTCTTGAGGTTTGTGCATACAGGAAAAGAAGAAGAATTACCTGCAATAAGATTGGTTCCACTGACTCAATATCGCAGCACATCGATGCTTGTGTGCCAACTACAGCATTGAAAGCACTCTCTTGGGGCAGCCGGAATCTCATTCTCCAAGGCCAAGGTCCATTTTTACGTGTCGTTAATGATGAATCTGGGGATGTGGTGAGCCAAGTGCGGGTCTTCAAACGCAACAACCTACATGGATTCATTTCATTGTCGGAAGAGCAAGATGGTAGTGACCAAAAGCATGTTCGATTCATCGTTTGGGGTGGCCAGTCACTGCGAATTGTTGACCTGGGATCAGACTCAAATGGTGGAATCGAAGTATCCGTTTCGTCTTCAGAGTTCCTTGCTCCAGATTGGATTATGAGCGGCTGTGTGGCAGTAAAGGATCAGCCAGACACGGCGTACTTGATCACTGCCAATAACTCACTTTTGAGTTTAAAGCTCACGCCTAGCTCTCAATTTCCGGGCCAGTCAGTGATCAATATCTACCAACTTTCAACGAGTGTCAAGTCCATTTTGTGTGCGGCTGACCTGGTTGCTCTGTCACCGACCCATGTGCTTATTGCGGCGGGAACCATATTTGGAGAGATCATTGTTTGGTCCTGCTTCATGGCTGCCAGCGAAAATGCCCAAAACAAGACGGTTGGATCTATTCACCACTTCTTCACCGGACACGATGGAACTGTCTTTGGTGTACAAATATCGCCTATAATCTCATCAATGGCCGGGGGAAAGCCAGGTCGTGTTCTGGCCAGTTGCAGTGATGACCGAACTGTGCGGATTTGGGACATTTCTGACTGTGAACACAAGTCTGCCCATGATCCTTCGGCGTACTCTACAGATGGATTTGACCTCCGAAGCACGGGATTTGGTGCCACAGATGGCGATGTTTCAGGAACTGGCTCTGAATCTTGCATCGCGCAGGCTTTTGGACATGCTGCTCGTATATGGAGTATCGGCTTCCGATCAAACATATCCCAAGACTCCTCTAAGATCGGTCTGGTGACTCGAGGTGAGGATGCTACATGTATTGTGTGGGATTTGACCTGGGAGCCATCATCTCAAGGCACTACAAAATACGAGTTGCGCAAGGACTTCTCGTCAGATGCACACTTGGGAAAGCATATCTGGTCGATGGATCTGTGCCGTCGCGGCAATGAGACTGTGGTTTACACAGGAGGTGCCGATGGAGCATTGAGAAATTTCAAGATTGACGAAGTCCGACCCTCACCGACACCCAAAAAGTCTATAGTGAGGGAAAAGAGCGCCAAAACCAGCTGCGTTCAACATTTCGCCTTCGTTGCTGAGGATTGCCTCGTTATGTGCAACAAAGCAAGCCAGCTTCAGATTGGAAACGTCAGCCAGGGACTTGATGCCAACATTACATGGGAACCTTTGCACATCAAAGAAGAAATTGGCCTGATCTCCCTGATAACCGGAATCCCCGATAAAGGCCTGGCCTTGATAAGCGATCCCCGAGGCAAGGTTCGGCTGTACAATCACAACCTCAAAGCGGTCTCTGATCTCATTGACTTAGCTGGGCGACCCATGGAACTTCTAGTGCTTCAGCAGCGCAATGTTGATACTGGAAGTCCAGCCGAGAAAATGTCCTTTGTCGCTTCTTATGCTAAGGATGATTTCACAACATTGGTGACGATCTCGGAGTGGAGCAGTGATAGCCCTCAGGTGGATGCCATCTCTATCGTTTTGCCCCAGGTACCGTATGATGTGGCCTCTGCTTCGCTCCTCGGGAATGGCGAGTATTTGCTGCTAGGATCTAGGCTCGGTGGCTTATCAGTACACCTGGTCGCAAATCCCGAGATTTCCACTGGTCCTCTCCTTGTTGACCGACGTGTGCATGGTCACAACGGTACAAACCACATCCAAACACTTTCATCGGTGACAGCCTCGGATGGCTCAGATCTGGAATACGTCTTGACATGTGGACGTGATGGAAAATACTGTGTCCATGAAGTGAAGATTGGTAAGGAGAGAGGTGATGCGGTCACTCTCACCACCGTGCATAGGACAGAGTCAGCACTGGGTGGAAACATCGAAGGAGCATATTTCGACGAGCTGACTGGTGATTTGATGATGTATGGATTCAAATCTCAAGATTTTGTGTTAAGAAACGAGTCAAAGGGGACGGACATCACTTCAATTGGATCTGGAGGCACTCGCAGGCCATGGGGCTTCCAACGACGCATCAAGGGGGGGAATGGCGATCTCCTTGTCTGGAGAGAGGGGCCTTCTCTTGCCAGTCAACGCATTCGGCACGATGTCAATTGCTTGGTGCGAGCAGGAGGCCATGGTAGAGAAATCAAGGCCATGGATGGCTTAAATGGGACCGAGGATGCCCCGCCCCTTATTGTCACCGGTGCCGAAGATACCACGATCCGAATTTCCACCATCTTAGATACTCCCACTACAGGTCCTTGGGGATCTGTGCAGACTCTTCGTGTTCTGAGCACACACGACTCTGGTGTTCAAGAAGCCTCATGGTCGAAATGTGGAAAGTATTTATTCACAAGTGCTGCCTGTGAAGAATTCTTCGTATGGAGAGTCCGATGGATCCCTTCATTTGGAATTGCTACAATATTAGCAGCTGTTTGTCCGAAAGATGACCCGAGTTCTGAGCTTCGTATCACAAGCTTTGATGTGGTGGAGGTAGACGAAGGAAAAGATTCTGGCTTCCTTTTATGCCTCACTCTTTCGAACTCTACCATCAAGGTAAATATCTTTCTATATGACGTCGACGATGAAATGCTAATATGAGGTAGATCTTCCACTACTCGCCGCACAATAACGATAGTTTCACGCTCCTGGCCCGAGGAAAATACATGACGAATTGTTTAACACAAGGACGCTTTATCATTCAAGGAACTTCTGCGACACTTGTAACGGCCGCTACAGACGGATACTTCACTCTGTGGGATCTGACTGATACCCTGAAGCGATTTTACACAATCAGCTCTTCTTCTTTGAAATCCATCGGACAATTTGACCTGGAAACATCCCCAGAGGATATTACTTGTGAGAATAGGCATGAAGTCCATTCTAACAGCATTAAGGCCATGGAACTAGTTCTGCTGTCTGACACAACAACTATGATTTTGTCCGGTGGTGATGATAACTCGTTGTCAATATCACTTTTGGGATCTGACCCGAACCGAACAGCGGAGGCCGATACACATGTTTCGACCATTTCCATTCCAGACGCACATGCAGCCTCAATCACCGCTATCAAAGTTCTGAGCCTGACACCTTCTGGGGCGAACGATGTCGGGATTGAAACTGCGAAGATTATCATGGCCTCCGCAGGAAACGATCACCGTGTCAAGATTTGGGCGATTACTGTCCCTCTCTCCCAATGTTCTAGAAGCATTGAAGCCCACTTTGTCGAAGATCGGTACAGCGCCGTAGCTGATATTTCTTCTATGGGCCTGGTCCGTAGGTCGGACTCCAGCGTATCTTCATCTGAAAAAAGCTGTTCAACGCTACTGGTCGGCGGCGTTGGTATTGAGCTTCTGAAGATAAAAGCATGATGATCTACATGACAGAGCGATGCATTAATGTACATATTGATGAATATCTAAAAATCTTTGTCTTCTATCACAAGATTAAATATTCCGGGCGTGCGGGTCGGATTGATACCCGAGCCCGTTTCAAAAACAGCTTAGCCTAAGAGGGGTTATTCACACATGCAGGGACTATGTTGTGGTTGCATTGACGGAATAATAGTATGCATGGTATGGTGGGCGACATAGGACTGGCCGACCCCGCAGTAAACGGAGGCTTTGCCGTTTGACCTGGGGAGAGTTTCGGATAAACAAGATCGACTGACAATTGCGGAACGTTGCCCGTGGCAAATTCTCATAATCAGGAAATAGTGTGTGTGATACACAAAGTCGCCGCCAGACCTTTCATAGTTGAGGAGTAGATAAGGTTGAAGAGCGGGTCAAATCCTCTCCTGGGCATATATCGTCAATAAAAGATCTGTTTGGCCCCGACAGCCTGATACCAAGTGCTATCTAAAATCACATTCGAGATGAAAAGCAGATTATTGTGCTGGGCTAGTGGTCTCACCATGGCTGCAGCAGCACATTTAGGAAATAATGCATCGCTTACCTACTTCTTTACCTTGTAGGATGCCATAACCACTTACAATCAAGTTCATTCTATCGAAGAGGATCTAAGTTCAGATATCTAGTGGTGATTCGTACAGCATGACTAGCTTCGATGTGTACGGCGAACAAGCAACGCCTCAAGACCCGATGGGGAATCCAGCACTGGGTGAGTAGACCCATACCAAACCTTCACCTCATGATATTAACATCTCTCAGGCACGGGTACAACAGGAGGGGGAATCAACTGGATAGGTGACCTAACGACAATTAATAATGACTCACTCGTCTTGAGTTACAACCTCGCAGTTGGCGGAGCAACTATTAACAATGACATTATCGATTCTGGATATGAAGACATGGTGACACAAGTTCAGACATTTCTATCAACTTACGGCGATAAACCTGAGATAGCACCATGGGGCTCTGAAAACACCGTCTTCGGATTTTGGATCGGTATTAACGAGTAATTAGCCATCCCCCACATCCGCTCTCGTGTCCTATCGTACACTAACAATCTTTGCAGCGTCGGCTGGGCATATGCTAGTGAGAACGCCAGTGTTCTCGTGCCAAAGCTCATGGCCGAGTACAAATTGCTTGTGGAGCAAATATACGGGAAGGGAGGACGGAAATTCCTCTTTTTGAATGTCCCGCCAACTAGCCGCAGTCCGTATATTCTAGACCAAGGGATACAGGCTTCACATGAGCATGCGGCGTGGCTGTCTGTCTTTAACAAGCATCTTAAGTTGATGGTGTTGGGATTTCAAGATGATCATCCTGAGGTAAGCACACTTAAATTCACCTTGGAATAGAGAGTTTTAGTGGCTGATTTTTGCAGATCCAAACTGTTATTTACAACTCTTGGAGTTTCATGACAGGTGTTCTGGATGAGCCACATAAGTACGGATATCCGAACAATACGTGCATTGATGATGATGGGACAACCTGTGTTTGGTGGAACAATTATCATCCTGGACTCAAGTACCATGCTTTGCAGGCTAAGGATATGAAGAAATACCTTTCTCCATTTAAAGCGTGGTAGCCTGCAGGGATAAAGATGTGAGGGGAAATGGATTGTTCATAAGTGTGCATATTCAGCCATTTCGAGAGTGGTAAAATGAATGTTCAAAGTCGTTGGTTGGGCTCACGAGAAGATTTCTTCTGATCTTTTTCTTCAGTCTCAATTTACCGCCAGCGCTGAAGGTTGCTATCAACAAAGACATTATCCGGACGAAGGGATATGTATCAGGATTAACCAGAATGTGGGTACTAAACCCTATGAGACAAGAATGGCGCTGCCTAGTGTGGAGTGCCAATTTTCAGTCCTTCTTTAGTTGACTATGAGGAGGAGTTTGGGATTTGCTTCACTTATAACAACCATTGGTTGCAAGCCCGAAATAGATGAGCTCGGCTCGACTATGTACCATCAATTAGTGTGTAATACTACTGGAATTAATTAAGCTACTTGTATAGAATCATCATCTTGTGGGTTTCAAAATAGAACAAAGTGATGCCTGAATATACACCGTAGCAGTTGTCACAGGGACCAATGATCTGACAGGATTCCCCGTAGCCCCATCGTGAGGCGCAGTCCATGTTATGGCTACGCCGTATCTATCAGTACAGTCCTGCAGCTGGAAACCATCAGCTAAACAATTGAATAGATCTTGAAAGCATATAAGTGTCTCATAGACTTGGAAATATCTTTCTTTTTCTCCATCAATCTCTTCCACCATCGAACTACATAATTCTCGCCATTTTCCAATATCATGCCCTTTAACGCGCAAAATGTGGGCATCAAGGCCATGGAGGTTTATTTTCCTAGCCGCGTCTGTACTCCTCTCCCTCCGCTCTGCCACCAAATTCTTTAAAGGCCACTGACATATATTCCTTCAGTATGTGCCACAATCCGAGCTTGAGACCTATCTGGGTGCCAGTACCGGGAAATTCACTATTGGACTGGGTCAGCAGAAGATGAGCTTCTGTGATGACCGTGAGGGTAGTCTACCACACCATTTTCAGAAAATCACAAAACCATACACATCATGCTAACGTATGTTGCTATATTCATAGATCTTTATTCCATGGCACTCACAGCAGTCTCTTCTCTACTAGAGAGGTACAAGGTTGACCCAAGCACAATTGGTCGCTTAGAAGTGGGAACCGAAACCCTCCTCGACAAATCAAAGTCATGCAAGTCGGTGCTCATGCAACTATTCGGCGAAAATACAGACATTGAGGGAGTCGATACCTACAACGCTTGCTATGGTGGAACCAATGCCCTTTTGAACGCAGTCAACTGGGTCGAATCGTCTGCCTGGGACGGTCGCGATGCCATCGTTGTAGCGGGTGACATCGCGTTATACGATAAGCCTGCCGCCCGTCCGACAGGAGGTGCTGGGTGCGTGGCCATGCTGATTGGTGCCGATGCGCCCATTGTGCTGGAGCCCTTTCGCGGAACATACATGAAGCACGTCTACGACTTCTATAAAGGAGATTTTAAATCCGAGTACCCCATTGTTGATGGACACTTCTCCAACACATGCTATCTGCAGGCATTGGATAATTGCTATGAACGGTACCGGACTAAATCGGCGAAAACTGCTGAACATGCGATTGGGGCGATGACCTACAAAGGCAGCTTTTTGGATACCTTTGACTATTTCGCTTTCCATGCGCCTAACTGCAAACTCGTCTCCAAGGCCTATGGCCGTTTATTGTTCAACGATCTCCGGGCGGAGCCCGACCACTTTGATGAGATTCCGGAAGCAGTCCGCGATATTGAGTACACTGCGTCTCTGACAGATAAAGACATTGAAAAGACCTGTATCGGTTTGACCAAGGAACGCTTTTTCAAGCGTGTCCAGCCATCCCTTACGGCACCCACCAACTGCGGAAACACGTACACTGCTAGTGTCTATTCTGGGCTGTTGAGCCTGTTGAGCAATGTTCCTAGCGAGAAACTGCAAGGTAAGCGTATTGGGATTTTCAGCTACGGCAGTGGTCTGGCCAGCACTCTCTTTAGCCTGCGGGTCAAGGGCGATACTTTCGAGGTTTCCGAGCGGGTCCGGCTGAATGAGCGTTTGGAGGCTCGCACTGCGGTCTCACCGGAGTTCTATAACGAGGTAAGCTAGTTCATTCTTTCTGAACTCGCTTATATGAAGTTTCTAACGAAGATAGATGTGTAAAATCCGAGAGAAAGCCTACCAGCAGAAGAGCTATACCCCTATTGGAAGTGTCGACAGCCTAGCTCCAGGTACCTATTATCTTACCCATGTGGACGAAATGTTCCGACGAAGCTATGAGAAAAAGCCAGATGCATGAGCAAAAGAGGGCACTGGCTATGGAATAAGTAGATGGCATGATTGCTTAGGAGTCCGAAAAGATGGGTTCATTTGATGATTGCATATTCTTTAGGGGGCTTTGCCTCGATTCAAGTCCCGGAAACCACGTACTTCGCCAGTCCTCTTGATGCGTTTGCCGTCGATCCAGTTATTCAGTCTGGATATTTTGCAATGCCTCATGTAAACAGAATGATTTCGTGATCTTCAAATTTCGAATGTGAAGTAAGTTTGACCTTTGAAACTCTGGTAAAGTGATGGTTACATGTTGGCACTCGGGTTGGCCTTTCGCCTTGGGCGTGGTTGTTGGTCCTTTTTACATATCTTGAGGTTTCGTTGACACACTACAAGATTTTGTACCCCATTATTGAAGGCTGAACCTTGACCAAAATCTTACGGTTTGACGAGTTTACTTCGGCGAGTCACGGTTCCTCCACGTAGATCCCCTGGTCGGTAACCCCCTAGTTGAGTATGTATGCCGTCTTCGGGACCATCTAGGCACGCGCTTTGGATATTCCGACGAAATTAGTGACCCCGCTTAGGGCTAATGATCTAGTCCATTGGCACTTTTGCTTTGAACTATCCTCTGGCGAAATACAGCGACCAAATGCGTCTGCCTGCAGTCTACAGCAGAGTTGAGTGCAAGATCCAAAGGTTGTTGAGAGCTCCACATTTGGACTGCGGCAAGCGTTATCAGTGATGATAAGCCTCGCCAATTCCGCTGTTCCGGTCACACTTTCTCCTCTGCCTCACCCACCAGTAGAACTGAATCAAGCAGAGAGGTTTTGACATCATGGCGCCTGACTCATCAAGACGTGACGATGAACCAAATCAACAAAGGCCAAGAAAGAGGGCCAAGTATACACAAGTCGCATGGTATGTCTCTGAGCCAGTGGCGCTTCAATTCCGAGTTGCCGAGATGCTAACCGCCTCAGCAACGAATGCAAAAGACGCAAGCTGAAATGCAGTGGAGGAATAACCTGCACACGGTGTGCTCGAGATGATATTCCGTGTGTGTATGCGGCACACCGGCCGGTCGCAGCTACGCCGGAGGGTGATATTAAGGATGATCGGTGCGACCCCTACAAGGACTCGTAAAGTTCTTTACTGTCAGCCTGCGGCTGGACGCTCATTATAACTCAGAGAACTAACGTGCTGCAGGATAAACACCAGATTTGACGCTGTTAATCAGCAATTGGAGTCCTTGCAGCGGGAGATGCGCACTATCTCCGCTCGGCTCCGTGAACTCGAAGGAAATAGTCCAGCTGATTCCCCAAAACTATCGGCACGAGGTACTGCGGCGGCGGTTGGGTTACACCGCATCCTTACTGCTCCTAAATCACCTACATATGTTGGACCGACGAGTGCTGAGTTTGGGCTCGGTCGCCAGCGTCGACTCGGTTCCGCAGACACCGATCATGGTCATAACGGCAACGATGACGAGGAAGAGGAATTTGACCTTTCAACAACTGCTCCTAGTCCGGCGCCTTCTGGTGGACAATTCGATGTGACTTCTGGAGATCCGTTGATGGGCCTAGGTCTTGAGGAGATTTTGCGCCTGGTGCAAGTCTACGAGGATACCGTTGGTATCATGTACCCTTGTGTCGATCTGGCTAGTCTACGTACATATGTCGTGGAGTTTCACCATCGATATGATCCAGCTATCGACCGTGGGTCAGGTCGAAAACTACCAAATTCAGACCAAGATTGGTTTCATGCCCGAGACATACAGGTGCTAAAGATTTTGCTGGCCACCGCCCTGCTTGTCGAATCCCATGGTCGAAGTGAGCGTGCGGCACAGCTAGCAAATAGTGTTGAGGACCGCTTTGCCAGTCGGCTCAAGGTAGCTGAGGTTGACATGAAGGAGATCCTCATCCTGTGTTTGCTGGTAATGTTTTTATTTGTCTCATTTCCATATGCTGAACTTTCATCTAACGGACACAGTCTATATTTCATTCGTATCGCGACGATGAAGTTATTGCCTGGCGCTTGACCGGCATGGCAGCCCGAGGTAGTATGGAGCTAGGTCTACACCGTCAGGATACCTGGCACAAGACAGGAGGGGTATTCCCGGGTGCGTTGGAGTGGATGTGGGCAAGTCGGTTGTTCTGGTGCATCTACGTATTAGATCGAAAATGGTGTTTTGGAACTGGTCTTCCTTTTGCCATTCAAGAGTCGGACATGGACACTAATTTGCCGGAGCCGGGTCATTCCACGCCTTACCTGACGTGTATGATCTCGTATTCCCGACTCAGCACAAAGGTTTGGGGATTAGTTGTTGGCTGGCCAAACAGGTCGCGAGAGGCTACAGCAGAGAGATGCGCATTCCTAGATGCACAGGTTCAGCAATGGGTCCACTCGATTCCAAAGGAATTGCGATTCGACCCAACCTGGCGCTCTTCGGCAGGACCAGAACACACTGATCGAGCTATGATGCTGCAGGTGCTTCTTGCCCTCCAAGCCAATCAGCTTCGGATATTGGTGTATCGTCAAAACCTCATGAACAGTGAACGGATTGCAGAAGACCTGTCTGGAGCCTCAACTGCAGTGGAGACAGCCAAAAGTACCGTTCATATGCTGGATTACTTCAGCCGTGTCTCCAATGTCTATTTTCAGTGGCCGGAGCCTTTCAACTACTTCTTGATCTCGGCTCTTGCGGCCCTGTTCCTAGCTGTGCTACATGCCCCGGCCCGCTTCAGTCAGGCGTGCCGACCGGAATTTTACACAGCAGTTGACATGGTGCGCCGCTCAGCCACGCGGGCTCGTACATCACGGCGTCTACAAAAAATCATCCGCAGTCTAAAGCGAATTCAGCTCAACGTAAACTGGCAAAAGAACACTGGTCGCCAGCCATCGGATAGGCGATCCCGAGGCTCGCGTTCAATTTCGGGCCCTTCTATGGTCGCCGATTCGCATTCTAGTGTCCCTCGGTCAAGACAAGTCGAATCTCGTATTCCTTGGGAATCAACCCCAGTCTCCTCTAACATTGATTCTCCAACGCTTCAGAATCCACCAAGTCTCTACCAAACGCCTGGCATGTCGACACCACAACAATCCTCAGCCACGTTTTGGCCTTTGTCGCCTGGTACAGCAGCGGAGGCAGACTCCAATGAGTGTGAAGACCTCAGTAGTTTCTTTGAAATTGCGGGCGGACTATACTTTGATCCTCGGGCTGTTGACTTTACGACTGGTGTTAATATTGGGATATCAAACTGCGGTACCGGTCGATCACCGAATGCCCTGGACGCATTCCAGGCAGAGGATGAGGCATTAACACGCGTCATGGCGGGTTTACTATAATTGGAATTAGAAATTGGGACTCATCATGATACACCGAAAGGATTTGGAAAAGTTAAGACATTGTTTATCAACTTTACAATGAGTATCCTCCGTATAGAGTAGACATTGAGTGTGGCATGTAAGCGGACGAATTGCGGACGAATTCCGGATGACCTGACAAGGCTGAGAACACCCACCCGGGAGCCTTCTCATATTATCGCGTACTTCCCCTCATGAGACCAGTCAGGTACTCCTGCATTATTCATGATCATTACAGGCACTCATTGAGATAGCTCCTTGACTCAAGCTGCCACATGCCGACACCGGAATAATTCCGAACCTGGCCTCATTTATCACGATAATGGTTTCCTATAAGGAAATTCAAGCTTCTAACGCACTCATCAATGATTCCACTGCTCCCCGCATCGCCGTATTCGTCGGCGGTACATCAGGCATCGGGAAATCCACAATCAAAGCCTTAGTCGCTACGGGCACGAGCATAAGAATCTACCTAATCGGGCGCAAGTGTTCTTCCGAGCGCACCCATACCTTCATCCAACAATTACAAGCCATAAACCCACGTGCAGATATCATCTGGACCGAAGGCGAAGTCTCCCTCCTGGCAGAAACAAAGCGAGTATGCGACGTTATCGCAAAGAAGGAGACGCGCATCGATTTATTATTCCTTACGACGGGGTATGCACCATTCGGTGCACGATCGGAGACTAGTGAGGGCATCGAAATTACTCAGAGTCTGGCATACTATTCACGAATGATGTTCATTCTGTGTCTCCTTCCACTGCTGCGAAGAGCGGAAGCTCCCAGGGTTGTTAGTGTCCTCGGTGGAGGAATGGAAAGGGGGAACGTCGACTTGGAGGATATGGATTTGAAGAAACCTGGGAATTTCGGACCTATGAAGGCTCAGATGCAATACATTGCTATGAATACTATGACCATGGAGAAACTGGCTAGCGAGAATCCTGATGTGACTTTTATTCATTCCTGGCCTGGGTGGGTGGACACGGGGAATGTCAGGAGGGGTTTGGATCCGGATTCAATGTTGGGTTGGGTCATTTGGTTGTTCCTTGAGCCTCTTATTAGTTTTTTTTCTTTTAGTGATGAGGAATCTGGTCAAAGACATTTATTTCAGTGTACGAACGCTGCTTTTGGTGGTCGTGGTGTCCCGTGGGAGGGCAAGGTAGGTGTGAACACATTGGGGAAGCAGGAGGATGGACTCTTCCTTGTGAACTACAAGTGTGACTGTACGCCGAATGTGGGGGCTGTATCTGCGCTTCGAGGGAAGGCGCAGGAGAAGATTTGGGATCATACGCAAAATATTCTTCGGCCGTTTGTGCAGGAAGGGTAAATTTTTATATTGGAGGACACTTGTGTAGTTTTGCTAAAGTTATATACCCGAAATGATAAAATACTTTCCAGTAGAATATTGACAGAGATTTATACTCAACGCATAATTATAAGGATTGGAATAAAGTCAGTCGGTCAGTCGCATGGGCTGAAGTGTTCAACTAAGACGGACACGCCCCTCTGACCACCGGGTCCGGGCTTTGTCCCACCATGTTGGAAGTTCATAAGCCGCATGACACAGCATGCCGGCAATGAAGCCAATGGCATCATTCTTGAATCCAACCAACAAGCCAACAGTCACCATCATCACAGTCCATCGTCGTTTGCGCTCTTCATCTGTGAGTACAGGACCAATGTGCTGGTCGGGAATTCCCAACATGTGACTTCCAGCTTGGCCAATGTCCCGGGCAGCAGAGGTGTTCAGACTCTCGCCGACACCAACAAGCTCAAGACCAGCGGCGATAACCATCACACCCAAAAATGCGGCAGGGAAGCGTTTCAACAAGTCGACAAGTGTTTCTCCAAACAAAAGTCCAATGATGAGCTTCAGGACGCCAAGGAAGATGATACTGGCACCTGACCGTGCACCAAATCGATACTGGGCTGCCAGACCACCAGATCCATGACAGACGGGCATCGCGCCAAACCAGCAGCCCAACAGGTTCATTCCAGCGACACTTAGACCGATGTGCGTGATCGAAGGCGTGCGGACATTCGGCACTAGGTCATGTGCAAGATGAACGACAGCGACGATAGAGTTCAAAGTGGTGAGTGGAATCTGACCGATACCAGCATCAACAGCACCAACCCTCCATTCTGACGGAGTTGGCACGACGATGAACGGATGCCAAACTTCAAAAGCAGGCAGATGACCAGCGAGCGCAGTCAGGATAATCGCGAACAAAAGTCCAAGCGCAAACAGCGCCAACGCATACGGAACCCGTCGATAGATATTGGTAGTCACAAGAGCGACAAAGGCAGCAAGCGCCCAAATCCGATTATCGGCCCAAGAAGGGCTGATCCATCCTAGGGGCGCTAGCATGGTTCCACACGCCGAAATAACCAAGGACAATCCCGCACCGACCTGGATTCCTTTGATCACAGGGATAGGAATGACATTTGCGAACCAGCGCAGCAGGCCGGTAACACTAAAGACGAGAACACAAGCGCCAACGAAGATCCCGGCGGCGGAGATTGAGCCGTTGGAAAAGTTGCGGGCTATAGCCACGGCAGCGATCGCTTTCATGGGCTGGACGGGGAGTGGGATGCCGAAATACATCCCGGTTAAGATATTGTATATACCGGAGAAAATGAGGGTGCTAGCTAGGGAAACGGTGCCGTTCACTGCTAGCGCGATGGCGATGGGGAGGAAGGTCCCCAGATCGCCTAGGGATCCAGATATCTCGGAAACATAGTGGCTTTTGAAGGTGCGGATATTATGGGCGGTTATCTCCCGTAATGACTGCGCTGTCATGATGGATCGTGGATTTGGGAGATGGACACTGTACAGTAGATGTGGGGGAGGAAGCAGAAAGCTTGGGTGATGCGGAGCTTATCAAGATCGGTGGCCTCCGATGGCCCCGCACGTGGTGTGAGCAATCCTGTTTACAAGACTTTGTGTCACTACCCGCACTCTTTAATATCTGAGAAACCGGGCAGCTTGTTCTCAAGTAATATACATGACTTGGCTTGTTTTACGTCAGATGCACGATGATTCTTCAGTTGTCCCGTGGGTTAGGTCGTCAAGCCTGATCCATGGGCATTCATGCCCTGCAAGTGCAATGAGCTTCCCTCGATACGCACGCACACGTCTCATCAAAGTATCCTGAGGGTATTGTAGTATGTATCGTGCAGCTCGCCGGTGAGATGTAGCAGCCAGGCAACCAGGCAGCCAGGCAGCAAGCTAGCGAAACTGTATCGCCGATCGAGGTCATGTGACTTTTTAGCGATTGACGATCTCAGAACTCAGGCAGCATTTTGTCTGATGTAAATTTACTGCAAGACACCAAATTCGGTGAGGGGGGTGTCTAAAGAACAATTTGTGTTGTTCTTCTGAAAATTCCCGACATAAAAACATGGCGTCATTGTGACTCTCTTTGCCAAGAGTCTATATTTACTTGAAGGTGAGAAATATAATTCTGCTCCATCAAGCTATTCTGCTTCCGATTACATAGCAATGGCTTGTGAAGAGGAAGTAAACGAATCCCTGTCAGTAAACCACTCAATTCAATAGCGCGCGCGTAGTAAATCGGTACAAGCGAACATCTGCCCTTCTATGGCTTAATTTTCTGACAATAGCGTCTCAATCCTTCCGACTTAAGACGGAAATTGAGCCATCTGGAAGTAACTGGTTTTCAATATACATTCTTGAGTATGTGTATTGAAAGAATAGTTAAATTTCACCCTCACTACAAACGTCCCATCCCCCCCTAACAAACGAATACCCAACGTTGTATACTGATACTTCATTCCACCAGGAGCAGGGCTCATTGCCATCACACTCATTAAAAGGACGGATTGGCATTCACAAGTAACTGCTCAAAATAGGCCTTTGGAGTGTTAGCGAGGGAACACTTATGATGATCACCAAAATCACAAAACACGGGCTAACACTCACTTCGAACCATGTTCCGGCTTCTGGAGCTGGCTGTAAGGCATCACTATATCCGCAGTGTGCATCATATCGTGGCGATGTGGTATCCGATGTACCATCGCATTCTCCGCCGGGCTTGACCCAAACAAAGGCATCTTCAAGCGCATCCCCAGTATCTGTCGTGGGCCGAACACCAAAGCCCGTACCAATGACATTACACCAGTCACCCCAGGCATTTTGCGAGGTCGGCTGGACGCCATTCCGTGCTAATAAAAGATTAAAATCTCCAAATCATGTCCACAATGGAATCCGAACGGACCGGAGATTAGAGATTTCTACTTACAAGTGTCAGTGATGAAGTGGGCAGAAAAGCCGGCAGCTTCAAGCAGAGGGGCAATGGCATTGACATAAAGCTTTTCGTCGCAGTTGGAGTCTCCGGAGGTGTATGATGGACAAGTGCCGATTGTCCAGGCATTGTAGTTAGCAACATTAGTGGCTAATCCGCGCACAGCAGCGGGGGACGATGCGTTCTTGTATACATTGGCAAAGAGCGTAGCAGCCGGTTGGAGGTTGGCTGACCAGCCCAGCCAGCCGGCATGTCCTAGACACATCAAATCAGCTCATTTCTCCTGTGATATAAGAATGAATAAAGTAAGTTCAGGGAAGCAATCCTACCGGCGTCAAGATACATGGCTACGTTTGCCAGGTTGAGCTGGATTAACGCATAGTTGACGCACTCCAGATAAGCACTCTCAGCATTGGCACATTTGGCCACATTGAGATTCGTAACGAGATTAGCGAGGCTATCGGGCTCTATTGAAAGTTAGCAAAGTGATTACGTTTATTTGTAAAGCCTTGGAGGTCCTACCAATGACCAATATAGTCTGCACATCAGAATATTTGACAATTTGAGCCCTGATTGAGTCAATGTAGGCTTTGTAGTTGGCGACTCCGTTATCGGCAATTGAGTACTCGCCATTGCTGGCAAGAGCGGCACAGTCGCGGTCTGGCAAGTCATACACCACAAAAATGCCAGCAATGGGAGGACTAGCACCGGCCGCATTTTGTGACTGGATGTCGGCAAGATAAGTTCCCATGGTCGGGACCTTGGCGGCCGTGTCACTATTGAAGAAGTGAGTAGAGGCGTATCTTAGGACCAGCAATCAGACTTACAGCCAAACGAAGGATGGAACTTTGGCGACCGAGCTAGCTTTTGCCGCGAGAGAACTTGTCAGTGACGGAATTGCTGATGTGAAAACCTCGGCGGAGTAGTAAGGGTTGGCATAAAGCTGGTAACCGCTGAAGGGATTGCCACTGTTTGTAGTAGCAGATGCTGTAGTGGTAGTTCCAGTCGATGCTTTAGTAGTGGTGGTCGTAGTGGAAGTCAACAAGGTAGTCTTCGTTGCCGTGGTCGTGCTTGTTTTGCTTGTTGCACTTGTTGTCGCCGTTGCAGAAACACATTGCGCATAGTCTTATCAAGCAATTAGTCTTATAATTGCGAAAGGGGCTTGGAAAGGAGGAGAAACCAAAAACATACAGGGATTCAAGGTGCTGCAAGTTGCCTGTGCTGTACACACGGTTGACCCTGACCATCCACTACCGCCGCCTAAAGGAACAGTTAACTCATCAATTCTGGGGGTTTTGCGGAAAGCACTTCTTACATTGACCATACAGAGATTGCTGGGCATAAGCGATAGGAGAAAGGAGGAAAAGCACCAGACCTGATGTGAGATGCATAGTTGATGAAGTTCTCGTATTTCTGATTGTGCTCAATAGTTCTGGAATCCAGGGGCAAGATATTCACGGGAAATTGGCAATGTAATATACACCTCGGTGGCTCTAATGGGACGATATTGCAACCCGCTTTTCCCATGATGCTGAACATCCATACTACAATAGCCACGGAACATGAATATCTCAAAATGACGCGGAACGTGGAGAGTGTGCAGGCTAACTTGTTCCAGATTAGGAGTCTGACTTAGATGAGTTGCATTACTACATCACAGCATGAAGAGCTAAAGTCAGCCATATTCCAAGGTGGCCTGGTCAGATGCAACCTACCCAAAGCTAAAGTAAAGACAAACACCTTGCGAGAGAATGAGGTCACGAAAGGAAGACAGATAGAGTGGCGACGAATACATGATCCTAAACGGCACCTCCTCTATACATCACGGGGAGGCTGAAAGGGGTAAGTGCATAGGGCAGGCACGAGAACCCTGCATTTCTTCACCCGGATGCAGGGTAAAGTTCTCTGCAGGATGCGCGGGATTAGGGGGTTCACATAGCCTAATCATCCGGGTGTTAGTGGTGCGGGGCAAGGTCTTCAATAAGGAAGATGTTGTATCTATGATATTCGTGCAAGGTGATTGGCCATTCCTGGAAAGATATGTAATAAAAAATATAGCTTTCTGGAAGGTTTCACATAGAAAGTCACCTTAACATATAAAACAGGCAAGGCACACAGAATGCGGGCATTACGCTGACTGGCCGATGTATTTCTGCAGGGCACAACAGCGGGCCGCCTCCCGAAGAGAATGATGAATGATACAATAAAGCTTGGAATGGAACGGAGATGTTGCCGAGGTGAAAAGGCCAGAAACGGTCTTCTTGGCGGCTACGATTGGTCGCCTCGGCAGATATACATTTTGTTAGGGGGGCGCCTAATATATCCAAAGGATTATAACACCATTCAGCAGGACGTACGCAGGACGACCCATCCACCCACTTATCCACTACTCTTACTTTATCCTTTCACTCGGTCATGATTACCCTCTCAGGACACTCTTGTGCTAACATGTTTAAGCTTCCGAGGCTGTGTATACTTGATATTTGTTCAAATGACTTTTCTAAAGATGCATTAACATACTGTATATGGTTAGGAATAGCACAATTGTTAGGCCAGTTCCAAATGGCTAGGGCTTCTATAGTACTTTCTTAGAATTTGCTGAAATATATAAACCGCATGTGCCCAGATGGTATGTCTTGACATGAACAGTGGCCTAGCCCATGGATAGTCCTGGAGGCCCCAGGCCCGGGGTGCAGCCATTTGACGGGACTACCTACTGACAACAGGCAATTAGTTTCGTAAAAGACCTAATCACTGACCAATCCAAGCACCAGCCTAATAGCACGAGCTCACGCACCTAAAACGTGCCTGCTGCTTATCGTGGATAAGATAACGCTTATCTAGGCGGTGAAGATGTGTCCCTCATGTCGTCACTCGCAGCGAACAGCGACCATTTCAATTCCCTGCACAACTTTGAACCCCTCTATGTTCTAAATATGACGGTCACCTCGGCAGCGGAAGATCCCCTTGCCATCTTACCCCCCGAGATCGTCCTGCGCATCCTGGATTTTGCCCCGGTTTCGACACTTGCATCCCTTACTGCCACGTCCACTGCCTGGCACGAATTTATTGATGTCACCCATCAAGAAGCGATCTACAGTTCCGAATCTAAGACTTCCCACCCGCCCGGCACAACTCGTGATCTCTCATTCTTGTCAAATGCGGGAACCTTTGCCAAATCGTTCGAGGGTACCACGTCATGGAAGGATTTATGTAGACGCCAAACACTCCTTGCCTGCAACTGGGCTGATTCCTGTCCAATCACCCAGGAGTCGGTGCTCCAGGTCGGAAATGATCCTATTTGGCGGTTTCGGCCCGATTTCAAGCGCCGGTTCTTCGTATCTACGTCCCATGCTGGCGGGCTGAATGTTACAGATATGGACACTGGTTGTATCCTTTGGCGCCTTCCTTCATCACTAGATCGGGATGAAGACGCTGTTCGTCCATATGCTCATCTAGAATATCAAGATGGAATGGCTGTTTTCGATCGTGAAGGTGATGCCGTGGAGGTTTGGCAGGCCGATGTGGACGGTGCACCGCGTGGAGAGTTTCGGCGCATCGCGGTGTTGAATCATGATTGTCAGACTAGGGGCTTTCAATTATCTTATGACACACTGTGTGTGGTCTCCAACAAGGCACAAGGCTTTGTGTATGATATGAAGCAGCGACCTCCCCAGTTGACTACACACTTGACTATTGAACCCGATGCCGTCGGTCACCTGGATCAAAGCAAAGATGCGGTGATTTACTCCATAGGGGCACGGGGCTATCATATTTATGATAAGGCATCCGGTAATTATTTGGGTGCTTTACATCCATCACGATGTACAGACAGATATCACATCCGCCCACCTCCCGCAAGTTCCCGTTCTGCAAGCGCAGCGCTGGCCGGGACGGTCCGGCATGGTCCAAATCACCGTATCTTCCCTTCTGGGCCACCTCGCAAAGATTGCTTGACTCCGCTCAAGCTCGTCAAAGGGCCACTGTCCCCACCACCTAGCGACCCGGAGCATGTCTGGCATGGAGAAGATGAATGGGGAGCGGGTATGCTGGACGGTGATTTATTTGTTGGCTTTTCTCGTGCTGGTCGCGTGTTCATCTGCTCCGACTGGCGCAAGGCAATCCAGGATGAAGCTGGTTTTGCAGCCAACACTTCCATCATTGAATGCGAGTCGGACGGCTCCAGCTTTGACTTAGGCGGTTGGTTGTCGGTGCGCAACCACCGCGTAATGTTCGAAATTCAAGACAGGGTATACGTTGTTGCCCTTGACGATCGTAACAAAATCCCCACAGGGGACCCTCCTTCTCGCGCTTCGTACGCGCTAGCCACCAGCTCTGCACCACAGCTTGCGGTGCCAGTCAGCTTCATGACTCTATGCGATGATGCTATCATGACTACTTACACGGTGCGTATATCTCTTGAATTCTGTATACTGACAATCAGAAACGATATGGCTGATGATAAAATTGCAGACTCTCGGTTGGCGACAAACTCTCTCCGACGTCCCTGGGGATGCCCAGCAACAACATGAAAATCCCGCCCGCATTTTCCCAACCAAAGCCGTACGAATTGTCAGCTTAAGCCCAAATCTTGCTAGCAATCCCACGTCCCCGTCCAACACCACGCCCGAACGGTCAGCAGGCGCTGGTGATGAAACGGATCCCAACCACCCCCATCCCGATGACCTTTGGCGCTCACAAGCTGGTTTGTTAGACTTGATCAGCATGCTTCAAGATGAATTTGAGGAAGAGGAAGATGAGGATCCGCCGGAACTTCTATTGTCAGATTTGCAGGCAGGGCATCCCATCGATGCGGAATGGGAGGACGTCGAGGATGACGAAGATGACCACCCAGATACACGCGAGGCTTAACTCATGTCTCTGTGAGCTTTGCACGCCTTTGAATCAGCTGTGCAGTCTCTGTAATGCATGCCTTTTGGCTATCAGAGACTGCCTCAAATGTTGTTGGCCATGCATTTCTTCCCCACTAACCATACAACAGCCTATATTTTGTACAGATGCCTGTTGTCTTGCTTGAAGATCTGAGGGTCTTCGCGATGAAGACTTTATCATGATGATAGAGGGTTTCATCGAGTTGGACCTTAGAAGGTGTGCCAATAGAAATAGCCACGAATAGAAATAGAGTATCTTCCATCGATCAATCTTCGGTTGAACCTCGAGAGCCTTAAGGCATCAACTTTCCGGGGAGCTTTGCCAAATTGCCCCTGCTTACCTAACCCCACATGCAGGTCAATCACGCAATCCCGCGTTAAACTGCTTTGGGAAAAAAGAAGTATGGCAAAAAAAAGATATTAATACTATTTTCCCACCAAAGGTCTACTGCTTCATAGAAAATCGCCTTCTTGCTACCGGGAACACCGACAGACTTTTCTGAGTCTGTCCTTCGGACCTGTTTTCATTCTCTCGAGGGCCATTGTATCCTGTTGAGTGGCGTTGGGTCTATCCCCGGGATTTTCTTATCAGTGGTTATCACCAATCGCAACAGACCTGTTACTCATTCCGGAATACACTTTTTTGTGAATCTCCGCGGAAAAACTGCATGACAACGCATGACAGTACGAGCCATCTGATAAAGATCATCAGACTATATATTATTCCCAGCCGGTTGTGCAACAAACTCAAGGTCCAGAGGACCCTAAAGTGATTCACCAAGTTTGGAGGGGCAACCCACATTTTAGCACACGACACCATGAAGGGTACTTCCAATGGTTCTGGGGGTGCTGCACCCTTTATGACAGCATGGAATGTTGAGTCTCAGGTGCACCTCGTCATTGGAGCAAGTCCTTTGGCTGCTGCTCGGTGTACGAAGAGTCTCGAGGCTGGCGCTAAGCCCATCGTTATTGCGCCTGAGACCACAGAAATCCATTTCACCCTAGCTGAACACATTGCCAATGGCTCTGTGCAGCTGTTGCGTCGTGATTTTCAAGACGATGACTTGACCACCTTAGGCAGAGAAGAAGTTGACTGGGTGGTGGATGCGGTCTTTGTCACATCAGGTGGCAACAATGAACTGAGTAGGTTGTACTGTGCAGAATACGAGAATATACCAACTAACTCTGTTTCAGGTGCTCATATCTCAAAGCTGTGCAGAAGGCTTCGAATCCCTGTCAATGTAGCTGATGCTCCGGCTCTGTGCTCGTTCACCTTACTCTCCACTTACTCAGATGGGCCACTTCACATTGGCATTACAACATCTGGTCGCGGGTGTAAGCTTGCGTCTCGCTTGCGGAGAGAAATCGCCGCTTTTCTGCCTGCAGATCTTGGATCCGCCATTGACCGACTTGGTGCCATGCGGTCTAGACTTTGGGAAGAAGACCATGCCGCTGGCCTGACTGATGCTGCCCTTGAAGGCGATGACGATGATGCCGCGGGCCAGAAACATACTTTCAACACATTGGTCACAGAAGATGATGTCGCTGCAGCCAAGACACGGAGGACCCGCTGGTTATCACAAATCTGTGAATACTGGCCTCTAAAGAAACTTGTTTCTATCAATGACGCCGATATTGAGAAAATTCTACAAGCCTATTCGTCTGGCAACACAACAACACAAGAGACAAACGAAGCCAATGGAGTTTCAAGAAAGGGCAAGATCATCCTTGCCGGCTCTGGTCCAGGTCATCCAGATCTACTCACACGCGCCACTTACAACGCAATCCAAAACGCCGATATCATCCTGGCCGACAAGCTCGTCCCCGCTCCAGTCCTGGACTTGATCCCTCGCAGAACGGAAGTTCACATCGCCCGCAAGTTCCCCGGAAACGCTGACCAAGCACAAGAAGAGTTTCAACAAATGGGCCTCGCCTCCCTGCGGAAGGGCCAAACCGTGCTCCGACTCAAGCAAGGAGACCCTTACCTATACGGTCGCGGAGCGGAGGAATTCGAATTCTTCCGCGCTGAAGGCTATATCCCCGCCGTTCTTCCTGGTATCACCAGCGCCATGAGCGCTGCCCTATTCGCCGATATCCCGGCAACCCACCGAGGTGTGTCAGATCAGGTTCTGGTGTGTACAGGAACTGGTCGGAAGGGTGCTGCCCCTAACCCTCCGGCTTATGTGCCTACTCAGACAGTCGTCTTCTTGATGTCCCTCCACCGACTATCTGCTCTCATCGAGTCTTTGACTACATACTCTGCTGAGGACTCGACACAATCACGAGCACTTTGGCCCAAGGAGACACCTTGTGCTATTGTTGAGCGAGCATCGTGTCCCGACCAACGGGTTGTTCGTTCTACATTGGAGCACATCTGCCAGGCATTTGAAGCAGCCGGTTCACGACCACCCGGTTTGTTGGTTGTTGGTGCTAGTTGTCATGTCTTGCATAGCCCGGTTGGGCAGAAATGGGCCATTGAGGAGGGATTCAGTGGTCTGGATGGACTTAGTGGAGAGGTTGATGCCGTGACTGTTGCTCTGAATGAGGCTGAGAAGTGATGATTGAACATATTTGCATATTGAACGGAGTCATGAGGATCATGTATATAGAGATCAGATACCCCATTGAATGAGTACATAGATTCATTTCTTATATTTTTCCAAAGTTTCTTAAGTTGATGCACGGTGCAGCATGACCCAAGCTCACATGCATTATTATCAAGTAATGAATCAATGTTATTGGTCGGTTTCCACTTCCCGCCGCTAACCGCCCAGCAAAATATTTTTCTATGCTTCATATTCACCGTCCTTCCCACCGCCCAGTATCATAATCGTTTACAATACGTATTTTATGAAGCATGGCCGAAGTTCTCGAACTTCAATGTGTGAAAAATTAAGGTTGAATACCCATGCAGTACATGTAATAAGGTTTCTGCCGATAGAATATTTTCATTCTTGCATGGGCGCAAGATCCCGCCGCAAACGGGTTCCACCGAGCCCCACCAATGTCAAGACAGGGCGTGTAAATGTGGATAGGGTTTTTCGGCTCTTAAGGTTTTTTTCGCTCGATTGTGTCCAGCATCAATTAATTGTACTTTTAATTCCTCTGATCAATTGATCAGAAGTACGAGGCTCATAAGACTCACAATGGAGACCTTTGAGACTTCCTCACAGGAGGCTCTTTCAGAGCATCATGAGGCTAACTTGCCACCGGTAGATGGAGGCAAACGAGCATGGCTGTTCCTCGCAGCATGCTTCGTGATTGAAGCTTTGATTTGGGGTATGCATTCGACTTCATGTTATATCTCATTTGTAAAATGTTTATTAACGTATCTATAGGTTTCACCTTTTCTTTTGGAATTTTTCAAGATTATTACAGCACCCATGAGCCTTTCAAGAGTTCGGGTGATATTGCCATTGTTGGCACCTGTGCGATGGTAAGTTATCATTGAAGATCATGCCCTGGGAGTTTTCTCACTGACTATTAAATAGGGTATTTCTTACATGTTACTCCCAGTGGCATTCATCCTGCTGCAAGTAATGCCCCGTCTAAAGTTATGGGCTGCCCCAATTGGGTTCATTATCATGTGTCTAGCTCTCTCTTTGAGCTCCTTCGCAACAAACACCACCCACCTTATTGCTTCTCAGGGTGTTGCGTACGGTATCGGTGCAAGCCTGGCATACGCACCCACCATCATCTTCATGGATGAATGGTTCGTGCGTCGAAAGGGGCTAGCCTTCGGAATCATGTGGGCTGGAACCGGTCTTTCGGGTGTTATTCTTCCCATTGTCCTTCAGTGGATGCTGGATACATTCGGACACAAAACTGCTCTGCGTGCTTGGTCCATCATTCTCCTACTTCTGGGTGGACCACTACTCGCTTTCCTTCGACCTCGCCTTCCTATCTCCCGTGCTTCGCAGCCTCGGCCATTGGACTTCAGATTCCTTTGGGATACTACTTTCCTGATTTATGAGTCTGGAAATATCATGGAGGCTATGGGTTATTTCCTTCCGACTATTTATTTGCCTACTTATGCCAAGAGTCTTGGTGCCAGTGGTATTGAGTCTACTCTTACTGTCATGGTCTTTAATCTTGCGTCTGTCTTTGGATGTGTGATCATGGGTTCGTTGGTTGATCGTTACCATGCCACGACCTGCATCCTGGCCTCGACGGTTGGTAGTACTGTTGCCGTGTTTTTGATCTGGGGTTTGGCTGACAGTCTGGCCCCCTTGTACATTTTCTGTATCTTTTATGGATTGTTCGCTGGGTCGTTCACTTCTACTTGGCCGGCTGTTGTGAACGAGGTCACGAAGAGGAGCATTTATACTGATCCCAGTCTCATCTTTGGACTTCTTTCTACGGGAAGAGGTATTGGAAATATTGTTAGTGGACCCCTCAGTGGAGCTCTACTTGATCAGCATGCTTGGGACGGGATTGCTGGAAAGGCATATGGTACTGGCTATGGGCCTTTGATTGTCTTTACTGGTGTTTCTGCTTTTCTGGGTGGGTTGGGTGTCATGGCGAGATGTGCCGTGCGCTCCTGAACCTTCGAGGGCCACAAATAAATTAGACGGATGTTCATTGTAACTAGAATTATTGAAGGGTATCAAAAGTGTTTTCATCGTCGACATTTGTCCGTCCTGGATCATATTGCGTGTAGTCAGTTCGTGTAGATCCTCATCAACTGGGACTTTATTTCAACCATTAGTAGAGGCGGTTATCTCAGATAAACAGTCAAGACCCCGGCCTTCGCGGGTGATTTTACGGCAGTGATTTCATTACCCAAGCTCAAATCTGCGTAGATTGACAGGTTGGTACCCACTGTAACCAGCTCTTTGCTGCCTTTGATTTGTTGCTGTTAAGGTATCCTTATGTCCGGCTGCGAATAGTTTCAATTTATGGGGTTCGGCAGTTTAAAAAGGCAGTGCGATTGAGAAATCCTCTTTTCCTGATAGGTCGGTACTAACATCGGCAGTCAAATTCTTGATTCTTCCAGGTTCACCTTGGTGTCTCAAATTTAAGTCAAGGTTTAATTGAACTTTACATGACGCTCGGTGAGCGGATCAATATCCCGCGATTCCGCAGTGGCAGGTTTGCATTGTCAATGTGCCGATTTTCGTGGCCGACACTCCCCGTGACTGTGGGGAAGCATACCGATTCGATCGATTCTGCGGGGGAGGACCCATGAACCCAAACCTAGATTTGGGGTTTACTTCGGGGAAACTGCTGGGTCATGAATGCCAGCTTGTTTTTTAGAGCCATGTCTCGTCCCCGGATTTCCCCCAGATTCAACAATTCATGATAAATGATCGTTCAAATCACTTATTTCGAAACGATTTCCACAGTCAAAGGTCTAATATAGACATCAATACATCGACCACTTTTCAGCATTTCACAATGATACCTGAGAAGCAAATTCCGACCAAGGCGTTCGTCATCGATGGCCCAGGGTCCCCTTTTGTTATGCAAGATGTGACTCTGGACGAAGTTCGGCCTCACGAAGTGCTGATCGAGATGAAGTATACTGGCTTGTGCCATACAGTAAGTCAACCTTCTCTATTCCGTCCGACTCCAAGAGGACCACTAATATAGCGGGTATAGGATATTGTTGTCCAGAAGGGTGCAATTCCCATTGGTGAATTTCCCGCTGTACTGGGACATGAAGGCGCCGGCATCGTCCGGCGAGTTGGTAGCGCAGTGAAGGACAAAACCCTAGTAGAGGGCGACCAAGTCTTTTTAAGTTTTACCACATGCAACAAGTGCACACCATGCGACGAAGGTCGTCAGGGTTTCTGTCGTCAATTCATGCCAATCAACTTCGCTGGTGTCAGGGGTATGTCTGCAGGAGATTCTCCCATAAAGTCGACCAGGGGTCAGCCTATCCGAGGTCAATTCTTCGGGCAATCATCTCTGAGCAAGCTGGCCATCGTCGCCGAAACTTCAATTGTGAAGGTCTCATCCGGGATCAGTGAGACTGATTTGGCTGCGCTGTCCCCTCTGGGGTGTGGATATCTCACTGGAGCGGGCACAGTCTTGAATGTCCTTAAGCCAAAGCCAACATCTCGTTTTGTTGTGCTTGGAATGGGAGCTGTCGGGCTATCTGCGATGATGGCTGCACGAGCTCTCGGTGTTGAGGACGTTGTAGCTGTAGATATTGTTGATGCGAAGCTAGACCTAGCCAAGTCTCTCGGTGCTTCTCACACGTTGAACACGAAGAGCGTTTCAGACCTTGCCGAGGGGCTGCGTGAAATGTTCCCCGAAGGCGTCGATCACGTTATTGATACCACCGGAGTTGTCCCCCTGCTTCAGTCGTCCATCAAGGCGCTGGGTCATGAAGGTATGTTAGCCATTGTGGGTGTCGCTCCCGGTGGTTCCTCGTTGACTATCGACCCGCTGGACATCATGCTCAACTGCAAGCGAATTGTCGGATCCATCGAAGGATCTGCAAATCCTGCACAGGTATGTTGCATTATGTTCAATTTCATCATCAAACAGGACTAATCTCACGCACCTTGTCGCAGATTCTCCCTCGACTGATCGACCTATACAGACAGGGTAAATTCCCTGTTGACAAGTTAGCCAAGATTTATAAGGCCGACGCGATCGAGCAAGCATTAAGCGACTTGCATTCGGGTAGTATCGTCAAGCCTGTGCTTGACTGGGCGACTGTATGAAGTGAGATTAGTTTCTTTCTTTGGGGGTCATTGTCTTTTATGGAGTTTGCATGAACCTTATTATCCAGCATAGCGGGTAACACTGACTATGAAATCACAATATTCTCACAATACAAGATTGAGACATCTGCCAACTATGGCTGCATTATCGACCACCATTGAACGAGGAATGTTCGCGAAATACAAAGAGCCATGGCTCCCATTGGCTGCCAGGTCCGTGGCTTAAGGCTGTCTCGATATGTTTGCTCTCTCCAACACAGCTGTAGTCACGTATTTTCGCGACTTGCATAACACGCGAGATGATAATAGTTGTCCACTCCAGCGCAACATGTAAACCTGCCATTCTACCCCATCTATTCAATTTATCACCAACAGGCCTGGTGGAATCGAAACGTTTTCTTCCCCGCGCAGAAATCATGTGACAGCTGTATTTCCCCGCGTTTTTTGAACCCGAGTTGACTCTCGCGCAGATAAGGACATGAGTCGACTCTTCCGCACCTTCACTCGCCCTGTCGGGATCTATAGAACCTCCTTTCCAATTCAATCTGCCTCGTTTGCACACAAATTCGCCATGGCTCATTTTTCTACCCCAGCCAGCGGTCAAACCAGCTGGCACGGCGCGGGAGCCGCTGAATTTGACCTGAGGAGTACTTTTACCCTCAACCCAGATATAACTTGCTGAAGCTGACAATTTCACTTCCAGGTGATACAATGACAAAGCCCACCCCATCCATGCTCAATGCGATCTGCCAGACAACCCTCCTGGACGATGTCTTTGCCGAAGATCCGACGACCAACGACCTCCACAGCTATGTTGCCGAAAGAACAGGACACGAGGCCGCTCTCCTGGTACTCTCAGGAACCATGGGAAATCAGGTCGCGATCCGCTCCCACTTGGCTCAACCACCGCATTCCGTTCTGTGCGACCATCGCGCTCACATCATTTGCTACGAGGCGGGTGGTGTTAGTGCTTGGACTGGAGCCACGGTGCAAACCGTTGTGCCGAAGAACGGCATACACCTGACTTTGGAGGATATCCAGAAGCACGCTGTGCTTGATGATGACATCCACCACTGTCCCACCAAGTTGATCAGCTTGGAGAATACGCTCGATGGAATGATTATGCCCTTGACCGAGGCTCGCCGCATCGTCGAGTGGGCGCATACTAATGATATCAAAGTCCACTTGGATGGTGCAAGACTATGGGAGGCGGTTGTGTCTGGTGCTGGTAGCTTATCAGACTATACCAGTCTGTTTGACAGCGTTAGCCTGTGCTTCTCCAAGGGACTGGGTGCGCCAATTGGCAGCATTATTGTTGGCTCGTCGGCTTTTATCAAGAAGGCTCGTTGGTTCCGCAAGTCTATTGGTGGGGGTGCTCGTCAAACGGGTGTGTTTGCTGCTGCCGCCAGGATAGCCTTGGACGAGACGTTCGGGACAGACCCCCATGGCAAGACCGGTCATCTTCTGGCCACCCACGCCAAGGCCAAGCACGTCGCAGAGATGTGGACCAGCCGTGGAGGTAAGCTGCAGAATCCTGTGCACACTAATATGGTATGGCTTGATCTGGAGGCCTCTGGGTTGGGGCCCAATGATCTTGCTGTGATCGGCGAGGAGAAGGGATTGAAGCTAATGGGAGGACGGGTGGTGATCCACTACCGTAGGTTACTTTCATAAATTCAAGCTTCCATTCGACCATGCTGACTTGTCACAGAGGTATCAGATGAGGCTATCTCGCGCCTTGAGCAGGTGTTTGACACCGCGATGCAGGGGAAATTTCAACGCAGTGAAGACCAGAGCAAACCTTATGGCAGTAGTAAAAAGTGATGTGCCGGTCGCATAGAGCTATAGTACTAATAAAGACATCATATAGACAATGCATGGTTCTGAAGATTCGGCTTTTTTAGCCCCATGGCTTCCTCCCTTATTCTTTTGGTAAATTCAAGTCTAAAGTTGACCCCCTTTTGTAGTGAGAATCCGTCATACCAATGCATTGCCAATCTAACCTCCTTTTCGAGGCGCTATTCGGATCAGAGAGTTGCAGGATAACCAAGTTCGGCCCTGGACCCTTCAATTACCATTCTAGCGCTCTAGTCCCACTGTAAGCAACAACTCTCCTGTTCATCGACCTATTCCAAATGGGGATAGAAATGCGATGATACAGTTTTATTGGTCGCTAGAGACCGCAGCATCTCCACTCCCAGGGGCTTTGTTTCCCGTGCCCCACAGCGGTCCGGGTATAGCCAAGAACTTTTGGGGCCAAAACGACTAAAATTAATAGAACAAGTGAAGATCAAGGCCCTAATCATGCTTATTCGACCCTGCATTAAGAAAGCTCGGTGGTGGAGATGCTGGTCCAAGCTGTATTCTCTAAAATATAAGTAGGGACAAGATCCCCCTCAAATCATAGCGGACCAATCCATTTGATATTATCTTTTGCACCCCATCAATCTTGAACATGGGTCTTGTTACCACACATTTAATCAAAGGCGTCGCTGCAGGCATTGGCCTAGCCTCGGAGGGACTAGCTGCCCGCAAGGCGAAGAAAGCACAGAAAGCTCTTGAAGAGGCAGAATCATATGGATCGAATGAAAAGACAATCACGACAAACGTTACCGTGAATTCGCGTCAGATTTCCGAGCACGATTTACATCACATAAAACTCTATGATGAAGTCCACGAGCTTCCAACTTCGAATCATCACCAAGATAATAGCCCAAAGACCCCACAACCAATTAACGCCGACGCAATCGACGAAACAGCTCTTGCGACACATTTCGCAAGCCATTATCCGATTCCAGTCGAGCCCACTCTACCAGAGGTGGCTTACCGTTTACCAGCCCCAGTTCTCCTCCCACAGCGCAGACCTAAGAACCGCGACCGGGGTTTTCTTCGAGGCTATGCACCCGATCTAGCGCCATGCGGTATTGACCAGGAAATGTTCATCGATTTTCTGAATACGGCTGAGAAAGGTTGTCGAGCACACAGGTGGTTGCAGGCTATCAACTTAGCAGCCCTTGCAGGACACGCCATCCCGTCCGCAATCGCGGTTGCAGTGGGGATTGCCATACACCAGCTTGCGAACTTGTCGATTGCGGCTGATGGTCGCCGAAGGTTAGTGCTCTGCTGTGTCATTTCTGCAAATCACACTAACGCGGTCTGATAGAACCAATAATTTCTTTGACCAGGCAAATGAAGAATTCTTCAAGCCTCGTGGTCTATATTGTCTTGTCATGACTTGGTATCCCGAGGACCCGGATACTCCAGCCATGTCAATGGATCTCCAGTCCACCATTGCAAAAGCCACTATCGGAGCTGACTCGACTGTGCTCGGGTCTGGCTTACTGGGCCGACTAGAGCGCAAATTCAAAAGATCGGATGGGAAAACATATGGAAATGTGTTTCCAGAAGTCGCGCCACTAGTCTTTCCCGAGACGGAAACGTTGGGCGACCAACTAGACCCTCAGGAAAGATTCTATAAGGTTAAGAAGAAGAGAGACTTTATTCATGAATACTTGGATAAGAGAGCTCAGGCGACTTTTGTAAGTGATCTTCGATATCCTCGCATCATGATCCTTCTAACATCTCTTAGGAAGCTGAAAACCCTAATAGTCATTTGAATCAACGGCCGAAGCCTACGTTTGCTTCGCGCTTTGCTGATCCCAATCATCCTGCTAGTAGTGGTGACTTACTTGCTCTCTTGACTGGTGGCTATATGAGCAGGAATGGCCCTGGAGAAGCGAAGGCCGGTGATGACAGTCTCATTCGCACTGTGATAAAGACAGGTTCCGAGATGTTTGAATCGGTGAGTTTCTTCCTTCGTTCCATTCTTTCCGTATACTGATCCATATCACAGAAAGCATTATATTTAGCTATCGTCAATCTCCCTACTGAGGATGAAATGACACAAGCACGATCGGTACTAGGTATATAGAGCATTCGAAATAACTCGTCAAATAGTACTAATAGGTTCATTTCAACTTGCGGCTCCCAATATTCATCGTTTATTCTCGGTCCGTTTTGCGGTCGATTAGGCGAATTTAGATACAGCAGCACTCGGTTTCACCCGCTTTTGACATTATATAGACAGTATGAATATGGACAGTCGTAAACCGCGAACCAACTACGGCCCCCACGCAAAATTAGCAGCAAATTTAGGCTGACCCTTGCTCTCCGGAACAGCGACATCAAAGTCCCACCGATCTGGTACCTCCAAGCCAGCATCGATATGATGTCGAACCAGAAGCATAGAGACACCATCACGATAAAGCCAAGCATCTTCACTGCGACCTTGCCACTTCTCCATAGCAGCCCGCATTTCCTCCAGGACGTGTCCGTATTCCCGATCTTGAGCAAGATTGCGTACTTCATCTGCATCAGCCTGGATATCATACAACTCCTCCGCGGGGCGGAAAAAGTAATCCTTCAACGGGCGAGGACCGATCATCTTCGGGCTTGTATCTGAATTCCGGATATCCTCCCAAGTTAATGAGCCGTAGATATCAGCCGCGAAAGGAAAGTCAAGTCTCCAGGCAATATTGCGGTGATATTTGAATCGACGATTTCGCATGAACCGGGTCGGCCAGTAGTTGGTAATTTCATGGAATGTGTGAGAGCCGAATACTTCGCTCCATGCATCAAGGTGAGTCTTCTCGGACAGGATGGGGAGGAATGAGCGACCGAGACGAGCTGGGTGTTCGGGACTCGGGTGCTGCGCCCAATCGAGGAGTGTTGGCAAGATGTCGACATAGGATATCATATTTGGGCTTGCCACGCCAGCGGGTGATCCGGGGCACTTCATGATCATGGGTAAACAGACTCCAGCGTCGTATAGAGTTGTCTTTGAATTGATGAACGGAGGACCGTTGTCGCTGACGAAGAGGATCAGTGTGTCATCACTTAGGCCGCTCTTTTTCAGTCCACCCAGGACCATACCGACACCTTGGTCAAGACGAGAGATGGACTTGTAATACTCTGCAAATTCATATCGTACCTTGGGTAGGTCGTTGACGAAAGGTGGGATCTCGACGTCCTCGGGCGCGTAATCAATGTTCTTCACCCGCGGGTCATACTGGCCATCATTACCGAATCCTGAGCGGGTCAAATCGCGGTGTGGGTCAATGAAACCAATGGTCAGGAAAAACGGCTTGTTGTTTGACTTGGAGCTCTCAAAGAAGTCAGTAGCCTGGTCGGCGACTAAGGCAACATCACGGCTGTCACTCTCGGCTCGCATGTCCCAAGGATACACGCAATCTGGTCCAACATGCACCTTGCCAATCAGACCAGTGGTGTATCCATGATTAGAAAACAATGCGGGGGCAGTCTCAACGTGGTTAAAGGTGGTGAAATGATGGCGTCCATTATGAAGTCCATATTGGCCATTCTGGTGGGTGTGAAGGCCAGTATAGATAACCGATCGACTCGCACTGCATGATGCTGTGCTTGTGAAGGCCTGGTCAAACCTAGTCCCCTCTGCAGCTAACTCGTCGAGGTGGGGAGTCTGGATCTTCTTGTTCCCGTAGCAGCCCAGTTGTTTGCCAAGATCGTCGGCGATCATCAGCAGAATGTTTCGTTGAGGCATTTTTGGATATAAGTGCAAAAAACCATTCTCCTTCATTATTTGGGAAGTGGTTGTTTGGTTATATACACACACGTCTCGGACCTTTTGGTCTCAACGGATGTCGGCTGGCTAGCCGGGCGTAGGCCCTATAGCGGTTGTCGCTTCGGCTCTCGCTAGACTAAACAACCTTGGAAGGTGTGGACGTGGATCCTGGCGATCGAATGAAAATCTTCATTCTGCGCGGCCGTTATTGTAGCTATAAATGAGGACAGGCATACGACCACTGCCGGGATAGAAACGGTATCTTCTATCTCTCTTTCCTCTCTTCACACCAATCCTTCCCACCACTTCCACCACGACCTCTTCTTTTTGGACTACCACTACTACTATGTTCTTCACTCTGAAAACTTCCGAGTAAGGCCTCTCTCACATTGATTCAGGATATCCTGTCAGACTAATACCCAAAAAGCAGCAGAATGTCGGACTTGAACAAGGAAAGTGAAATTTCCGAAGTTCGTTGCAAGCCTAAAAATGTCATGGAGGCTCGTCTCCTGAGGGCCGCGGTCCTTTAGTCACCTCCCATTCCCAGTCAAAACAACCGATTTGAAGTTACGCTTCCAAATATGAATCAACTTCAATTCAGGGACTTGCAATGTCTTACTTTGGCATCTCTCTCATTATTCACATATCTACCATTTCTTCACCTCACGGCTATCCAGTATGTATGAGTTGCTATGTCCCCTTTTGAGCTTGGCTAACTTGATTCAATAATTGTCAGCCTACTTGGTGACCCTCCTTTGAAGCCACTTACGAAGGCTGCAGGTCGAAGGTTACTCACCATGGTCTGTTGACTCTTCCCATGTATTCACTTTCATTCCTTGACTAATTTTCTTGAATAAGGCAAAGGGAGGGGCAGGAAGAACAAGCATGAAAAGGCTGCAAAGAGCACCTTATACTTAGAGCAACATGCTAAGACCATCGGCAGGGCCAATGGCCAATCCTCGATGCAGCTGGGAACTTCTACGACAGGTTATGGCGGTCCAAGGGACCGAGAGCCCCACACAGGTGGCCACTCAAAGCCAAGAAGATCAAGGAAATCGGGAAAGAGCCCGGACAATCAATGAAGGCCCAGTACGTTTTTTTGGGCTGTACTTGGCCGTCAGACTTATAAGGAGATGACCCCGAAAGGTGCAACAACCATAAAGAATCCGAAGCTAATCTCCAACAGTTCGCAAGATGACCTCAGCCTACAAGCTGAGTCAAGAGCCAATTCACAAAATAAGCCAGGAAAAGCCAACTCCTATCTCAACTTTATCGCTAAATCAAGTGAATCTAAATCATTTAGAGCAAAAGCAACTGCAACTGCATCTGCGTCAAGAAGCTCCGAAAAGCGGCCTCAATAGGGAAGAGTGGAGGAGGTACAGGGGCATTTGAATAACCACATACAAATTGACGCATCCTACGATGCTACCAATTGGGCCACTATCACCGTTGAACCAATTACACCATCACACAGGCCGCTAGCGACGTTCAAGCAAAGTTCTGGACAAGAAAGAGATGCAAATGAAAAAAAAGCCCTGTCTTCCCGGGACTTAGACATACAAGCGAGCGAATGCTCACACAAATACGAATCAGCTTCAGGAAGATCAGGAAGAGTGGGTCATGGAACGTGATTGGGAGTCACTGCTTAGCAGAACTATATAGCCACAACATCACATCAGCTTTCTCATCGCATATGCAACTCCCTGCATTCAATCGAAACAACGAAAGACCATGTCATTCGATCCATTTTGCATTCTACCGACTTCTGATCTCACTATAGAGCCAAAAGAGCGCCAAATAGAACGCTCAGGAAGCTGGTGGCTGGGATAATTGGGCCGGAGGCCGCTCCGCTGCTTGCTGATGCTGAAGCGGAGCTAGAGCTGGAGGTTGTGTTTGTGTTGTAGTCATATCCAACGGTACCGGTAGTGTTCACACCGGAAACATATACTTCTCCATTCCGGGTGTAGGGGACACCAGTATCCAGACCATAGGCGGTATCATATGGAAACGGAGACGAATAGTTGTAGGTTGGCGTACGGCCTTTGTAGGTGTCAATGACAGACTGCAGGATACCGTTACCAGATGAGCAAGTGTCATTAGTGGTCGGCACCGGCCAGTTAGAACGGTATTTAGAATATCCCCAATCTTCAAGGGGACCGGGAAGCGACTCATTCAGCCATAGCATGTTGGCATCTACTTCCCAGTTCGTGTAGTTGACCTTATCAGCGACCAGCTGGAAAATATTGGCGCCACAATCCCAGCGACCCAGAGAGGGTAAGCCCCAGTTGGCTTGAACCGTGGCAAGGGTTGAATAGTGCGTATAGACGGTAGAGTCTTTTGTGCCAACCTTGTCTTTAGGCACGGCACCACCCATCAGAATGCTGAAAACGCGGTTGCGTTTATCGTAGATGTCGGCCTCGGGGACATAGTAAGTCTCTGTCTCATCGAACGTCAACAGCAAGAGTGTGTTATCCCAGAAGTAGGTATTGTTCATGAGATTGCTCACGAAGCCACGAAGCCAGTGCGAACCAAAGGTGACATTGGTGTCATGGGCGTCGTTTGTCATGTTTGGAGTGATAAAGGCCCATTGAGGCAGCTGCTTCTTTTCCAGGTCATCATAGAACGAAGTGAAGTTTTTGATCAAGCGTAGAGCTGTGTCGTTGCTGGAGATTTGATCGAAGGAAACCAATGGATTATGCTTGCGCATATAGTCATTGGCGTAGGTCTCCTGATTCGAGTAATTGTAACCCTGATAACCTGCGTAGGGCATATGTTCCTGGTACTCTCCCCAGGAGATTCCCTTCGGATTCAAGAGATCGGCGATTGTTGAGACATTGGACGGAATATCATGAAAAAGATCTTCATGCCAGTGTTAGAAACAGGAAGGTTTCATCAGACACGCGCGGGGAAATGCGGGGGCGGCGCCCTCGAGAGTGGTACTCACCATTATCCATTCCGTAGTTGTCACCACTCGCAGCACCCACATAATTAGGCTGAGAGGTATGACCCACGCCGTAGTAGTTGAGCAAAGTAATACCTTTGCTTGCAAGCCACTCTTGATCATCATTCTCAGCTGCGGCGCCGTAGTCCTGGAACGATATCAGTATCTTCGGGTAATGCCGATAATCAATCACCGATACATACCACGTTCTCCAGCCAGATCTGGTAGAAGCGATCGAAGACCTTTCCCGTCACGTTCGACGTCCAGGTTTGTGGCACCGTGGTGGCCTGAGCTTGCTCAATTGCAGCCAAAGCAGGCTCCGTGGTTGTGATGGTCGCCGCGCTACCCAAAGTGGCAATCGCGAGAAGAGCAGCAACGGAAGCCATGGCGATATGGGTCACCGTATTTGTGGTGAGAAAAAGAAAGAAAGAAAGAAACAAAGTAGTCGCTTGCCAGATCAAAGAAACAAACCCGCCTTGTGCGCTTTTATAGCAGATTCCGACCGGGCACGTGGATCGGCATGATCTATATAGTCCATGCAGTCGATGTAACCGAGATGGTTCCATGCGGTAGAGCGGATCTTACAGGTAGATACTGTAGCCAGTCATCAAATTGAATGGACCACACGTGTATTGCCTTTGTACAAGGATTTTGATCCCGAGCGGGGCCATGGGTAATGATTCATAGCCATTGGCGCGTGGCTTACAAGGCGTCGAGCTTGGCTATTTAAGCCTTGAGCCCCACATTATGCGACATCCCAAAAGGCTGTTATATTGTGTGTTTCACACGGGGTTTTCTTTGTAAAAAGTTCGCGGTCTTCAGTAATTGAGAAAGGAGACCAAGGAATGGCATTGCCAGGTATTCCCCTGAGGTTTCGTTTCCAATGAAAGTATTAGTCACTTATGGACCGCGTAAATGAAGAGTGTTATTGTGACAGACTGTGGGCAAACGATAAGAAAGCTCATGCTAGGCAGCAATTTTTTGCTCGATGGGCATCCCAGGGACCGCCCCACCGCCGGACCACCGGCATAGCACCCGAAGTCATAGGGCTGACCGGCGAGCCACCGAATAGACGTCCCCACCTCTGAGCAGGTTCGATTCCCGCATGCGTTGTCGAGCAGAGCTCGAATCATCGACTTCAGCCACGTGCTTATGTTGTACGGGGAGTGTTGGCTGTAAAAACGCAGTAGGCATTTTAGTATAGCTTCGTGGTTAGTCAACTGTGAAATGCTCTGCAAGTAACTACAAGTTCCAGGAGAGGGACTACTTATCTGTATCTCGATCTCTAGGTTATCCCGCTTCTCCCCGCAGATGCCCTGGCATGTCCTCGGTAATCCAAGTTGTTCGGATCTTTATTGGCCGTAATCCCTACCTAGCATTTTTGCTAGGTAGGGATTACGGCCAGTCACTATAGGTTTTCGTACACCAAGGTCATGCCCTAAACTTGCAATTATAGCTTAAGCATCGTAATTTGAGCTCAAGAGCTTTAAGTAACCAGCAGGAGACACTTCTGCTAGGCCTGGGCCAGGTTTCACTTGGGGCCTAACTCTGAGCTTGTCAAAGTGGCGGCATCTAGAATAGAAAGTTCCACTTGTAAAAGAGACATGCACAGGTACGTACTGTGACCTACTGACATGAACTCGCAATATGTTGATTGACAGAGAATGGCAATTGCATTTGTTTTCATGACGCGTTTCTTGTGGGACTGCCATGCATATTCCACTAAACAGTTTGGAGCTAAACACCTGGGCGCTTCATCGGATCCTTCGAGGAATTTGCCCAGAATCATGGAACTCCGGAAGTTGTCTATTTGGGAATAGGACAACAGCAGGATATGATATATACCTAGACGATACCCCGATTCTGATGTGGTGGCTCATACATAACCAAGTACCCCACAGGTAACTCCACCCCACAGGAGCTTCCCCAGGCACGTGCCGCATCTCCGCCCGAGGTTCACATGCAAATGATGCAACTGTCAACTTGCGTCTTGAACCTCCCTTTGATCTTCGCTTCTTCACTATCTTACCAGCACAACGCCTGCATGGACTGGGCATTTCCTTTTTGACCCATGGCCTACGACCTGAGCGCACTTTAAGCCAATCGGGCTTCAAAATGGCCACTCAGTCAACTCTCCGCCGCCCGGAGGACCCCCTCCTCGCCCTTTACTTACACTATTCCGAACTGTTTCGCTCTCGTATCCGTCGAACCACGAAAACCACCCGTCTGATAGCTACGGTCGCTCTACTTTTGTCTATCATCGGCTCGGGATATGGAGGGTTCAAGTGGTTGCGCGAACGCGCAAGGGATCGAGCTCAAGGCCGCCGACTGTTGCGCCGGAACTCGGGAATACGTGGCAAGGATGGCTCTCGGACGATCTATGTGCCCTATAAGGGCTCACGTACTTCCAAAGTCATCATCCATCCCACCAAGATGACCACGTTCGACGCCCATCGACGACTATTCTTGAACCCGCCGGCATCAGCACGGAGTATTGAGGAAGGCTCGGTGAGCCAGATACCGCCTCCTACAACAAAGCCAGGTTTAAATCTGGCATTTCTGCACCAGTTCCTCAGCTTGGGGAGTATCATGGTACCCCGGTGGGGAAGCAAGGAGACAGGACTGTTATTGGGCCACGGCCTGTTCCTTCTACTACGAACATATCTCTCTCTCTTGATTGCACGACTAGATGGTGAACTTGTCAGAGATTTGGTCGCTGGCAAAGGCCGACCGTTTATGTGGGGTATTCTCAAGTGGTGTGGGATTGGCACCCTTGCTTCCTACACCAATGCAATGATCAAATTCCTCCAGTCCAAGGTGTCGATCGCCTTCCGGACCCGTCTCACGAGATACATTCACGACCTCTATCTGACTGATAATGACAACTATTACAAGCTGATGAATCTGGATGGAGGCATCGGGCAAGGTCCTGATCAGTTTATCACACAAGATCTCACCCTTTTCTGCTCCGCCGCTGCTTCACTGTACTCCTCCATGGGCAAGCCTATGGTGGACTTGTTTGTGTTCAATTATCAACTATACCGATCGCTTGGCCCACTGGCTCTGAGTGGCATCCTCGCTGGCTACTTCAGCACGGCTGTGGTGCTTCGCAAGCTATCTCCGCCATTCGGCAAACTCAAGGCTGTCGAGGGTAAAAAGGAGGGCGACTTCCGCGGCCTGCACTCCCGACTTCTGGCTAATGCAGAAGAGATCTCCTTCTATGGCGGTGCCGATATTGAGAGAGTCTTTTTAATCAAAAGTTTCAAGGATTTGCAGCGCTGGATGGAAGGTATCTACAGCCTGAAGATTCGGTATAATATGTTGGAGGATATTATCTTGAAATACTCCTGGTCGGCCTTTGGTTATTTAATCACCTCTTTGCCCATCTTCCTTCCCGCCTGGGGTGGGTCAGGTGGTGCCATGGAGATGATCGACGCACCCGAGGGCATGGGTCGTGAACGAGGGCGTATGAAGGAATTCATCACCAACAAGCGCCTTATGTTATCCTTGGCAGATGCAGGCGGTCGCATGATGTACAGTATCAAAGATATCTCCGAACTTGCAGGCTACACTTCACGTGTGTACACCCTCATCTCTACTTTGCACCGCGTCCACGCCAGCGCATACTATCCTCCTCGAGGATCATACTCCGAGCTCTATTCTCTTGCCGATGCGCAAGGCACCACACACAACGGCTTCGATGGGGTTCGTCTGGAACAGGTTCCTATCGTGGCACCATCTCTTTACCCCATGGGTGGTGACGAGCTCATCGACTCCTTGTCGTTCATTGTTCATTCTGGTGATCATCTACTCATTTCAGGGCCTAATGGCGTGGGCAAGTCTGCAATTCCTCGTATCGTCGCGGGTCTTTGGCCTGTTTATCGTGGACTGGTCAGCCGCCCACGCGGATTCGGCTTAGATGGTATTATGTTCCTCCCACAGCGACCATATCTAAGTGTTGGTACTCTGCGAGACCAGGTCATTTACCCTCACACCGAGATCGACATGCACGAGGCCGGGGAGACCGACGCAAACTTGCAGAAGATTCTCGATGCTGCGCACCTAGGCTACCTGCCGGCCCGTGAGGGCGGATGGGATGCTCGCAAGGAGTGGAAAGATGTGTTGAGTGGTGGAGAGAAGCAGCGTATGGGTATGGCTCGGCTTTTCTACCATGAGCCACGATACGCCTTCCTCGATGAAGGTACTTCCGCTGTCTCCTCTGATGTAGAAGGCCTGTTGTATGAACGTGCTAAGGAGCGTGGTATCACTCTGATCACTATCTCCACTCGCGCATCTCTGAAGAAATACCACACTTTCAACCTGAGCCTAGGTCTGGGAGAGGAAGGCGAGCGCTGGGAATTTGAGAGAATTGGCACTGAGAAAGAGAAGCTTGGTGTTGAGAAGGAGCTACAGGAGCTGCGCAAGCGTCTCGACAAGGTTGACGAATGGAAACAGCGTCGCGAGGATATTGAGAAGGAGTTGTGTAAAGTTTGGACGGCAAATGATGGCGAAATTGCGCCCCCGCCATATCAGGAAGAGGAGCCTGTTTCAGAGGTCCTAGAGGCAGAGCCTACCAATTAAACGAGCATCTTGGCTTATCACACTGACTCGCATCACATTTATTGTTTTTTTCTTTTTTTTTTTTTTTGCCCGTTTGAGATTCTGCTGCATTTGACCAGATCTAAGACCATTTGTTGGACATAGCATTTGCCATCTATTTTGTATACTTCATACTACTCATACCCAACAACTTCCACCATTTTTTACCTGCTATTTTTATGTAAGACAATACATTCCATTGCAGCTACTATGAGCAGCAGTCGATTCTTCTATCTGGTAACGTTTCAACAAATGCAACGCTAAACAACACGGCCCCAGAAACAATTTTGAAGGACAAGCTATCGGTTTCATCCCAAGTTTTCCCTAGATGTATCATTCAAACAAAATGGACTTCCTTGCTTCCGCTATGATCCTAAATTTCAATTCTATGTACTCCACCTCAACCCTTAAGACACTCAAGAGCTCTTCTTGATATCCGCATGACGGAAACGGCGCGTCCGAGTCCGCAGCATCTCCGCTCGCTCCTCGAGGGTCATGTTGACCTGGTCTCCAATCGGGATGAGGCATTTCGCCAAATGAATATAGTTCTTGCGCAGCAAGTTCACCGTAATGAAGATGTAATCCACATTCCGGAACACAAGAGCGCGCTCCTCAGCATAGCGATCCTTCTGCTTGATAAATGCCGCAGGATGATCTCTCCAGTGACGACGCGGGTTAAGATGATGCGAAGTGTGGTACCCATCGTTGAAAGAAAAGCGGTTACTCTGGACGTTGTCAGTATGACTCGAAAACATGGAGACAGAGTCGAATCAAACTTACCGGGACGTCAATCAAAGTGATACTCGAAAGATAATCCGAGTCGGGATCAGCGGGATCCACAAACGCATGCTGTCCCCAATTTCCAACCATCAAACCAATCCGCATGACGGTAAGCGGAAGAATGTAAACGAAAAGAGTCGCGCGAGCGTTAACGTAGTTATAGAGCAGGTAGATGAAAAGATAGTTGCTCAGTTCCCAGAAAGCAACCTTGCACGCATACTTTTTATGTCCCTTGCTCCAGAAGTAACGTGGCAACTCAGCCCAAATAAAGAAGAAGAATCGACCGACATAGCACGCAAAGTCGGCGACACTATCTCTATCATAGAACATCGTTGTACTCAGATCTTGAGCACCATTGCCTTCAACATGGTGATGCTTGATATGATGGTAGAAGTAAGAGTTCCACGTATGCCCAAGCAAAGGGTCAAGCACATAAGGGAAGAGCGTATCGAAAATCCAATATTGAGGCGCAAGAACACCGCCCATGTGGATATGCTGATGCTTCATCAGCGTAAAGGCACCACAGTAGAATAACTGCATAGCCCAGTGAAGCACACCCCGCCACCAGGAGAAATGGTAGAAAAGATAGATGCCACTGGGCACCAACGTCGTGAAGTACAGAATAAGATGTGTTAGCATGACCACATCTGTCGGGAAACGGACGACGCCTTGAGCCCATTTCATGTAAGGCTGTAGTACATAGCGGTGCACGGGTGCGGGCAGTTTCTCCTGTAATAATGAGTTATCCCATAGCTGGAAGACTGTTGGATCGAATGTCGCATGGGAAACATCGTTCATATCATAGAGCTTTTGTGATAGTTTCTCATGCGATGTTTTGGCTTCGCCTTTTTACTGTAAGTGGATTGCCCATATTACGGGTAGTGAGCAAACTCACTTATTGATGCCGGCTCGTTGACCAGGGCATCGATCACCAGTCGATCCTGTAGGGTCAACTGGGGATCTGTGTAGGTTGTAGGATCCATGGGATCCATGATAGGCAGCTGTGCCGTGGCTTAAGCGTTTAGCATTTGTTTACGGAAGAACACGGATAGACATAGGCACTCACAGTTGATCGAGAGGGGTTTTGAGCTCTCGTCGCCTAGTGGTACTGGATGGGATTAGGTGTTGATTTTTAAGGACGATGGAAATAGAAATGCACCGGTGGATAGACGTCAAACCCCCTAGCAGTATACTGCATTGGGCAACGCGTGGTCTCAGGGGTGGGAAGAGTTTTCCCTTTGTTTAATGTGGGTCTGATGAGCTGATTACTGGAATGAGCCAATTTGCGACCCTGAATTCTTACGTATAAGTACATAAATTAAAATCATATTATGACAGTTATTATAACGGTGATCAGCAGTCAATATGCAAGTCTAACTTCTTAGGGGCATGGGTGTGTTACATGAATGTTTTTTCATTCAGGGGTGGAGACTCCACGGTCGGAATTGGAGACTTCCCCTGAGTATTCTACCAAACACTTTTAGATTTCATACACAGTAGGACCCATCAAACTATCAAGCATGTGGTGTGCAATCCAATTAGATCGATCTCCACATCTATTATAAGCATCAAAAGTGCCCACCTCTTGATGAATTATGCAACTGGGCGAGCTGAGTAAGCTACCTCGATAAAATGGAATACGAATGAATACGTCAGCTTGCTCATGAGAAGGCAACAGTCAACGTTTCCTAAATACAGTTGCATAAGACAGAAACTGAGTCAGGAAAAAATAGATTCTCTGGCTGTCAATCCTTAAAAGTATACATGCACCATAAGACGGTATTCTCATCACTTCGTAGGCCGGGGAGTAAGTCAAACCTCGAAGTTGAGAGTACCCAACGAAAATATATCTCAGCAACCTGCATCAGGGTTCCTCACGGCCTTTCTTGCGCAAATGAGTACCAAATCTCTAGGTCCACGTTACAGCCCGATCAATTCGTTAACTAATATATTGTTTATTTACCATGCTCTGTTTCAAGGTTATTAAGTAATGTTGTAGATTTTAAACTAAGCCAACATTACATCTTGACTAGAGCCGTTAAAGTTTAATTTTGTATAAGCATCACCTGATATAGATAGGTGCAAATATGTAGACATTGTGGCGTGATAACTTAGGCCTCAAATGCAGCTTCTACCCCTCTTCTAACCATTTGAATACTTTAACTTGGTATAAATGATTGCTACTTGTGAACCCGACAGTCGTTTTACATTGGATGAGTACTGAAAGATTACACGGGTTATTAACTTTCATGTTCCCCGAAATAACCTCCCAGCTATAGGTGGCTGCTTCAACAAGTATAGCTAAGGCCGAGTATGCAATCTCGGATTTGTTGAACCAAACCTCGGACTCCGCGCGGGCCGGAGTTGCTTTTAAGCGGCACCCATTATAAAATTATACTGGACCCCGCGTTCGCGTGTATCGCGGTTGGGATCGAACGATTATCTCTGAAGGCTACGACACGACAACATCGGACCCGCCACAATGACTGTTGCCGAAAATACGCGGCTGCCGACCTATTTTATTGGCCATGGTGAGACAGGGATTGAGCCCAGCAATTTCATATAAAGTGCTGACAGTTTTCCTCAGGCGGTGTTAGTATCATGTTTAAACCCGAGCACGAGGCCGTTCGACAAGGCTTGCGTGAGCTTGGCAAACAAATTAAAGCCCTGAAACCGGAGGCAGTTGTTCTTACGTGTGGCGAGTTTGAAGGTGAAAGTGATGCCATCCAAGGTAAATATATCCATGGATTCAGCCGGGATCATTTGAGCAAGCCCAGACTAATCGGTTTCTAGTCAACTTCAAAGAGCCAACTAAGGTGTGGCATGATCTTGGCCCTTCGTGGAGAAAGACCTTCCCGCATGTCTTTGAATATGAATATGAGCATAAATCCTCCCGCGCGTTGGCCGAGAAGGTTTTCCAACATCTACAAAGTCGAGGCGTGAAGGTTGAGAGTACGGAGCGTGATTTGGATCATGGAGTGTGAGTATACCACTTTCCAGTCAGTAGAGTAAATATACTGACCCCAACGCAGATGGGTTCCCTTCAAGTTGATGTTCCCAGAGGGAGACGAATTGGATGTTCCAATTTTGCAAATTTCAACATATGCGGGTGACGATCTTCACGCTCACGTCGAACTTGGAAAGGCGCTTTCTACTCTGTACGCACTCATATTATCTCTGGCATAAAGAAACATTGGGCTAACAACACTTGCAGTCCTGGTCGCATTCTTCTTATTGGCTCCGGTATGCTGTGTCATAATCTCCCGGCCACTCGACAGGGAACCAGTGATACGAGCATTGCTTTGGCTCTTGAAGCAGCTGCTAAAACTGCGCTCGATGCCCCCACTCCCGAGGAAAGAACCGCTAGGTTTTTGGATCTCAAGAATAATGCTGACTGGATTAATGCCCACCCGACTCCGGAGCATGTCCTGCCATTATATATGACTCTGGGGGCTGGGCATGATCTCGGGGGGTATGAAGTGTGGAATGAAGATAAATGCATTATCGGGCAGTCATATTACACATTCAGGTTGGGTGCACTTCCAACAGACTAAACAACATCGAAAATGAATCTCAAGTGGTTTACCTGGAGGTCAGCGTCATGAGGCTTGCCAGACTATTACCAGCGAATGTTCAGACTTGGTCAAAGGCCTTAGCGAAAGAATCAATTTAATACAGAGAACTCGACCTTTTACGGTCCGCCGCTCGCCCGCACCTGTTAGGTTTGATAGTGGATTCGCGTATGGAACGTGACGGAGTCCACCGACATTCATGGGATTACTAAGGGAGCTCCACCCGATAACAGCATGTCCACGCGATAAGCCAACTCTAGAACCGCCCCCCCTCGCTTGACAGGGATTATATTATTTTCTCTCCTCCCAAGATGCCTCTTATGGCTCGTTGAAATTTGCACATAGTGGGTATGCTGTATAGGCGAATTTTAACCCATACCCCTTGCGGGGGGTTTGCACGAGCTCGGTGGCAAAGCACCAGCTCCATTTCCCCAAGGGCGACCACGACCGAGATACCCCCGCATAATACTCCCAGACTTACAGCCCTGAAAACCGCCAAACCCTTCTCCGACTTCCTCACCGATACCTTCAACCGCCAGCATGACTACCTCCGAATCAGTGTCACCGAACGGTGTAACCTCCGATGCTTATATTGCATGCCTGAAGAGGGCGTGGAGCTCTCCCCTCCAGCACGATTGTTGACGTCGCCGGAAATCGTCTATCTGTCATCTTTATTCGTCTCCCAAGGCGTCACGAAGATTCGGTTGACTGGTGGCGAACCTACGGTACGCAAGGACATCGTTCCTCTGATGCAGAGGATCGGCCAACTGCGAGAGAACGGGCTCCGAGAATTGTGTTTGACGACCAACGGAATTTCTTTACATCGGAAGCTTGACCCTATGGTGGAAGCAGGTCTCACAGGCGTGAATCTGAGTCTTGACACGCTCGATCCCTTCCAGTTCCAGATCATGACACGACGGAAGGGATTCGATGCTGTGATGAAAAGCATCGATCGGATTCTGGAAATGAATAAACTCGGTGCTGGAATCAAGTTGAAGATCAACTGCGTGGTTATGCGCGGCATGAACGATCGCGAGATCCTCCCGTTCGTCGAGCTCGGCCGTGAGTTGCCTATCGAGGTGCGGTTCATCGAGTATATGCCGTTTGATGGAAATAAATGGAATCAAGGGAAGATGTTTTCTTACGAAGAGATGCTGGCGGTCATCCGTGAAAAGTATCCATCTTTGGAGAAAGTTGTCGGCCACAAAAATGACACTAGTAAGACCTATATGGTCCCTGGTTTTGAAGGTCGCGTTGGTTTTATCACCAGCATGACGCACAACTTCTGTGGGACCTGTAACAGGTTGCGCATCACTGGCGATGGAAATCTGAAAGTTTGTCTCTTTGGAAATGCCGAGGTCTCCCTGCGGGATATCATCCGCAAGGAAAATGACGGACAGCCCATCGATGAAGACGCATTGAAAGAGCTCCGTCTGCTTGAAACAGTACAAGAAGCGGCTCGCCTCAGTGATGAGGGAGGTTTGATTCCTGAGCGGGAACGCGAACTTTTGGATATCATTGGTTTGGCTGTGAAGCGCAAGAAGGAAAAGCATGCCGGTATGGGCGAACTTGAAAATATGAAGAACAGGCCCATGATTCTTATTGGTGGGTAGCGTCCTTTATGAATTTGAATGATTTACGACTTGCATGTTTGTCGGAGTTTGAGGCACAAGGCCTGAGTCCCATCTCATGTACTTATGATCTCATAATGAGAGCTTGGATTTGCGGAGAATCCTATGCTGATAGTTGGATTAGATAATAAAAAATACCCACCATGGCCATTTCCCAGTTCACGAGCAGCATCAAGAGTTCCTTTGCATCTCCTTTCTTCAGCAGGGCCATTCCAGGCTCGTCTGTACCACACCGGACGACCTGACATACGACCCCAAGAAACCAAAGCACAGAAAGAAATTAGATCCGCCCCTCGATCCCTTCCCAATATCTCAGACTCTGAGCTGCCACATCTCACCCCGTCTCAGACAGTGCATATGACGCAAATCACCGAGAAACCAGAAACAAAACGACTAGCCACCGCCGCATGCACAGTCTCCTTCTCGAACCAAAAACCATGGCAGATTCTACGAAAGGGTGAAGGCACACACAAGGGCGATGTGTATAGTGTCGCCCGCATTGCAGGTATCATGGCGGCGAAACGAACACCCGATATTGTCCCATTGTGCCATCCTGGAATTGGCATCACCGGTGTGGAGGTTAGTGTGGAGCTTGTTGCACCTGAAGCAAATGATCCGCATGATCATGGCGCCATGCAGATCGTTGCTACGGTTAGCTGTTTTGGTCGTACTGGAGTTGAGATGGAGGCTATGACGGCTACTATGGGTGCTGCGTTAACGGTTTATGATATGCTTAAGGCTGTGGATAAGGGGATGATTATTGGAGCTGTACGGCTGATAGAGAAACAAGGTGGTAAAAGCGGGCATTGGATTCGAGACGAGTAATTGAGTGTTCTACCTTGGAGTTGATGGACTTGTTCATCGCTTCGTCCGATCGCCGGGGTTCTCGGATCCGGGCAGTCGGATCCGAACTGGATGTCCGTTCATCGACATACTTGCTGACTGTCAGACGAGATTATCAGCCTCGAGCCCCATCAAGTGCCTCATGTATATAAATACAGTTCCTCCTCGGATTTATATACACCAGAATCAGTCTAGCTAACGACAATCAACATCAACATCCCCAACTTTTAAAACAATCACTACGTCCAATACATTGTATCCGCATTAAAATGGCTTCTAACAACATCGCAATCATCGGCGCAGGGCTTTCAGGCCTAGCGCTAGCACTATCCCTTCACAAACAAGGAATCTTCTGCACCATCTACGAATCCCGTCCCGCCTCCCTAGACATAGGCGGCGCGATCATGCTCTCACCCAACGCGCTCCGCATCCTCGACGCAATAGGCATCTACAAAATCATTAAACCCCTTGGCTACTCATTCAAATACCTCCACTTCTACACCGGAGCACCACTGGATACCTACGAATTCGGTAACTCCGAGAAATACGACTATGACGCCCTCCGTATCTACCGCTACGAGATAATAGATGCACTCGTCAAAGCCGTGCAAGAGTGTGGCATACCTATCGAATACGGGAAGAAGTTTACCCGGGTAATTTCTGAGACTGAGCGAGATGTTACTTGGGCATTCGAAGATGGGACGACGGGCACCGCAACCTGTCTAGTCGGTGCTGACGGGATCCATTCCCGTGTCCGGAAATACCTCTACCCAGATCTCGAGCCGAGATTCACGAATGCCATCGGTGTTACGGCTGCGATACCTACATCTCAACTCAACAGAGGTGGCTACGAACTCCCGTTGACGATCATGAATCCAAAGCACGGAGCTTTCATTATGGCGCCCCAACTTCCCGATGGATCAGAGCTCCTCATCGGCAAGCAGAAGCGCGTAGCGGAAATGGGTCGTCAGGGCTGGAACGAGCTTCTCAGTAATAAACAGTGGTGTGTTAATTTCCTTCGTGAAGGAGCCGAAGATTTCCCCGAGATCATACAATCTGCTGTTTCCGATATACCCCTCAACAAAATCAATCTTTGGCCGTTTTATGTTGTGCCTAAGCTTGATACGTGGGCTTCTGACAAGTGCCGGGTTGTAATTTTGGGGGATGCTGCTCATGCTATTCCGCCTACGGCTGGTCAGGGTATCAATCAGGCGTTTGAGGATGTGTTTACATACTCGCTTGTGCTGGCTCAGTGTGGTAGTGAGAATATTAAGGACGGGTTGAAGAGGTGGCAGGTTGGGAGGCAGGAGAGGGTTGATCGGGTCTTGGAGCTTAATGGGCAGATTGATGCGAGACGAATGCCGAAGGATGGAAATGTGGATTCTGAGTTGGAGAGTAAGTCGTTTGATTTGAGATGGCTTTATAGTCCGAACTTTGAGGTTATGGTGGAGGGTTGGTTGGAAGATATTTGAGGGACCTGTATGGTGTTTATTTGTTTTCAAGGCTCTAAGAGACTAGCATGTTATGGCTTTATATCTCGTTCATGAGGTTACTGAGATCAGGGGCCCCGTGCAACAATAAATACATCTTTCATCGCAGCTCATTTCCACTCCCACCCTTGAGGTACGATCGGGCCGTAGGGTAAGCTGGGACCTTTCAATCGTACCTCCGGAGGCGGGAGGTGGAAATGACCATATAGGTAATAGTGGTATTGATGATGGGATGGCAAGGCCCCGAAGACAGAATCTGGCCCCTGGCTGACTCTGTTTTCCGTTGATACACGCAAGACTAGTACAAAAGCAGACAACTGGGCTCTACTTTGGTGTCGTTTGAGCAAGATCTTGGATCTGTCGAACATGCCAACGGTGAATGCCGATCTGTTTGACGTCTCTCCTATGGATGAGTGGAGGTGCTTGGCCGTACCAGTAACGCTGGTCTTCAATATCTATCTCTGAATCACAGACTAAGCTTCCATAGTTCGCATATAGAGAAGAAAGGCCGGGGAAGCTGACCTCTAGTTGACCGTGGAAGGAAGCTTTGAATGATTCCCAACAAGGCGAGAATAGTCGCCGCAATTCCGAAGACAATCGAGCAGATTATCTCTGGCGTCATGGCTCTTCATGAATCCGGATTGTCGAAGATTATTTTGCGAACCCGATATGACTGTTCTTGGTTTGGCGGAGCCTTGGTTGATCTGTGTTTTTGGTACTTAATTTGGTCTTCAGAAGTAACCGACTTGGGGTGAAAAGGAAAAAAAAAAACCAATGAATGAATGTTTTCGAGGGGCCAAGGCAAGAGCTCAAGATGGGTCTTTAAGACAGTGCCTGCTGCACCTGGACTCACTAGCGAGTGATTGAGCCTGTGTTGCCATTTGGGAATACCGACTGAGAGAACGTAGGAGAGCAAGCATTAGATATACTGAGTGGAAGTTTTGATAGGTCAATACATGATGCACCGGCTCAATGTGCTATTTTGTGGTTTATGGGAGGAGGAGCCAGTGCTCATTAGGCTGCTCACGCACCGGAATGATTTGCTACTCAACATCAGTGGTCCGCTTTGCAAAAAGAACACAGCTTGTAGCATCATTGAGCCTGTGTAGCTTGCCAGAAATGGGCCATCGCAGGCCGTCGGTCAAGCCTATGGGCCTGTGCGCATGTGAAAAGGAGTTGGTGCAGAGTATAGGTTAGAAAAGTGAAGGACCTTCTTGCGGGCCTTCACGCGGGTTGATCCCTCACTGAGCCTGTGTCGGCATGTATTGAGCCTGTGCAGATGCGGTCGTACCCGTTGAGCCTGTGCAGAATTTGTGGCTGCGAGCATCTGGCCGTCAAGTCGTACAATTGGAGCCAGCAAATCGCTGAAGTGGGGCGTTTCGATCAGGGGTGTGAGCCTGTGCAAGTTTGAGCCTGTGCAAAGTCTCTGGATATTCCATGATGTACCAGACTCCTTAAGTATATATTTGTGTGATTAGTATCCTGTCCTGCATTTTTTTTTTTTCAAATTTGATTCCTCTTGCTCTAGAAACGCAGGATCGCACCGATAAGCGGCACTGGAGACGAAACCAACGGCCTTCCCGTAAGCCATACACACTCTACCAACAATGCCTTCGAAGTCTCGCGCTCAGGATGCCACATTTCGGTGTCCTCTTTGTCCGCGAAAGTTCACTAGAGCATTTAATTTGAGAGGACATGTCCGTACCCATACGGATGAGCGGCCATTTGTTTGCGGGGTATGTGGGAGAGCTTTCACGAGGCAGCATGACCGCAAAACCCACGAACAGCTTCACAACCGCGAGTTGAAATGGGTCTGTGGAGGTGTACTTGAAAGTGGGGAGAGCTGGGGATGTGGTAGGCGCTACGATCGCAAGTCAAACCTGAGCCGACACCATCGGAGTAAGATTGGCCGAGGCTGCAGCAAACCGACTTCTGCAGGCGATGCCGCAGAAGAATCGACAGGCGTTGAAGTTAGGCTAGAGATACAATCACCAGTTCCTTCCCGGTCACCATCTCAATCGACCGATGCAGAGCACAGTGCTGCGATCGCGTTGACAGACATTGCGAGAACTTCGAATGTCAGTGAGATTTCAGGCGCACCATCATCGCAACCTAAAATTTCCCAGAAGGCAGCACCTGCCCCATTCAATGATGCGTCAGCAAGCGTGGATAGGAGTACGCGAGAAGATTCATATAAAGTTGAATATACACTTGTGCTTATTCTTATGTTTCTAGGACATGCCGCAGCGGTACACAGGCTGGTGATGTGGCCATCTATTAAAAAACTACTCCACCCAAGTGTGTACGACCAGGACTACCTAATGGATTCAGAAAGGAAACGGAGACCGACCTACATAAGCGACCTGAAAACTATTCCCTCCTCGGCAGATGACACCATACTATCAATATCGTCCTTAACTCATGATGGCGCCGGCGGCAGGGGCATGCCTATCCTAAGTGGGAGATCAAAAGACCATGCAGAAGCCTCATTCAGAGAATCAAGCATGGAAATCGATCATTGTGGCGTGTTCAAATTGAGTGAAAAGACCTCCCAGCGGTACTATCAGAGTTATCTCGACCGCATGCACAAACTCCACCCTTTTCTAGACGAACAAGAGCTAGATTCCAAGGTAGATGCCTTTATCAAATGCTACTCCCCTCGAAGTTCGATGTCGACGACTGAAGCCAACCGTTGCAATACCGGTATAGAAGTTACCAGAGGCCTCGTCGACTGTTTCTCGTCACCTGGGCGATTTGTCGAGCGAAACATCGACAATGCGATTATTTTGCTTATCTTTGCAGTAGGAGCTATTTGTGACAGTGAAAGCCCCACTCTCTGTCCAATTTTGAATCAAATGGCGGACTGCCACTTTCCACGTACCTCCAGTCTCGTACGCCAGGCCACGCTAGGAGACAGCACGCATGCTGTCAATGACGATTTCTCTCCTGCTGCCTTGCACTGTGCACAACAGGTCACTGCACCTGACTGCTACCCGGTATGCACTCCCAGCAAGCTTCTCCCACCCTCGGCCAGCACTTCTACGATTGGAGAAAATGGGTCCAGACAAATGACCCATGTTAGCCGAGATGAGTGTGGCAATACGAGAATACAGCCAGATGTTCCCGGGTTGGCCCTGTACCGCGTCGCTATTGCAACGATAGGCTGCCTTGAGGGCGCCCCCAGTTTGGAATATGTCCATGTGTGTTTGCTGGCTGGCCTTTATGCCGGTCAATTCGCAGATCCTTTCCAAAGTCATGTGTGGATCAGCGAGGCAGCCCGAGCGTGCCAACTACTTGTTCAAAGCCCCCCTTGTGAGGATACGAGTGATCATACGAAAGAGCTCTGTGATTTTGCCTACTGGAGTTGCTTACAACTGGAAAGTGACCTGGTCGCGGAGCTAGACATTCCCGCAACTGGCATGTCTCGATTTGAGTACTGGGTATCTCTACCGAGAAGAGGATACCCAATGAATGGTCCCGATGGCCTCATCTCTCCAAGCACGATGATGATGATGTACTACTACTCGCAGATCCACCTTCAAAAGATCCACAATCATGTACACGCGAACCTTTACGTGATCAAAGATCAAGGCCAAGCAAGCCGCTTCCTTTCCGTGCAAAATGCCCAGATCCTCAACCTGGAGCTTTGGCGCGAGTGCCTACCTGTACCACTGCAGTGGAAAGATACTGAAGAGCCCGCTAAAGATGTAAACGCCGCTCGCATGCGTGCCATCTACTACCGTTTGAAATATATTCTCCACCTGCCTTTGCTGTACTACGCCATACATTACGGGATGCCTAGAACATGGGAAAAACGTGATGCACAACCCTCCTTGAGCTCGCTGACTGGCTCCACATTTACCTCGGAGACGCACTTTTGGCGTAGCCACTTTCGTATGGATCATATGCTCAGTGCTATGTACTTTGATATCAGCGACCATTCCATGGAATTCCCTCAACATTGGACCCCACCCACCTTCAACTGGAAGTACTTACCACCAATGGTGCAGCTTGAATGCGGGACCTGTGTCAAGTGTGCGATTCAGAGCCTCACGGCGTTCGACGGCATTGAGGACCGTCTCGTGGTACCAAACATTTTTGGAATAGCCCATGAGTAAGCCTTGCCCCTTCTTTCCCTCTCCTCAAACCTGCTGATACCAATCTTATCGATATCCTTCGTAGGCAATTCGGCTACATGCTTGTCCTCTCCGCGACTTATCAATCGAGCCTCTCGGCGCTTGTCGATAGTTCCACCCTCGACCGCCTGTTCAAACGCACAATCCGCTTCCTGCTGCAAAGCGAGAATAACTCGCCAACGTTGCGTGCAGATAATCACACCCTAAAGGAGATCTACTCAGAGTTCTTCAGGTGCCCATCGACACCTACAGACACATAGTTCATACACTACCTTGGTAGGCAGTAGTGTTTCGCAGAATAGGGGAACATATGCGCAATTTGCATTATTAGATTGCTCAACACACACTTGGTCTCTTGATAGGGAATATGATCCATTTTAGCTCCAAAAATTCAATTTATGCGTCTCTCTAGTCGCTGTTCCTTGGACATCCCACCTATAATGGTGATGGTTCAGTGCAGCTAAACTTGATTCGGCACTGTAGATCATCATCTCAAAAAATCCCTTTAATGGATTTATAATGACTTATACAAAAGTTCATATACGCAATAACTATTCAACCTTGGAGTGCATATATTGGGATCTACCGGTTTGTTATTTTGGTGGCGTCACCTCGCAAGAACGCTGAACTGAAGCGTGGAAACCACCACACAAGTGCGCGCTAAATAAAGAGAACAGTTTTGATTGCACGCTTTTTGTTCCAATACCCGATAAATCATGAAAACATGCTTCTGTTGAGAAGAAACAAGATCATTGTCATGTAGACAAATCCTTGTGCAATATCTATCACCTAAGCAGTCCGCACATCGCAAGAATGACAGCATCTGTCTCCTCTTCGGCGTTGACATCTCCCACATAACCAAGTCTTCCTTCACCAACACGCGCCATCGCGACCGGTGTTTCACCTGGAGTATTGACGGGGGTCGGTCCAAAGACGCGAGATTCCACAACAGAACTGTCATCCGTCGTATACCAAGCGTCCGAAGAAGCGACGTTGTTCACGAATAAAGCCTTCTGACTGTAGGATTTTGGCAACTTTGTAGCTAGCTCTGCGCCAGCTGCTGCTTGATTAAGTACTAATGTCGTCCGAGTGTATGAGCCTCGATCCCAGGATAATCCCGCCTTGGAAAAGAAGGGCTTCATATTGTCTGGCCGGACGAAGGAGGCAAACTGCCCCATGACGACAGCTGTGGAGCCTTGGCGTACGCACTGAAGGACTGCGCCCCAGATGTGGGAGTACTTATTTTGACTCAATGCTTCATCTGTGATGAGAATGAATGGTGGCTGCGGCGCAAGCAGCTGGACAGTTGAGTCCGGGTCCCTTGCGAGCTGAACGGTTGTCTTTGATCTCAGAATAGCCAAGATTCGGTGGGATATCTCTTCGAAGAATGATCCCTCGCTAAGCGAGATGACCAGAATCCGTGAGTTGGACATTTTTGTTGTTCCGCCGAGAAAAGGACTCCGGTAAAGGACTTTTAAGGATTGTTAAAAGTGATGAAACAATTGACGTTCGTAGAAAAGGAGATCTTGCTATGCCAAGCCCTGGAGGAGGGGCATGAGAAGAGCAAAATGACACCGCCTGGATATTTCCTAATACTATCCACCTGACTCTAGGTTTCTCCTGGGGGGGGGGGGGGGGGGGNNCCCCCCCCCCCCCCCCCCCCCCCCCCCAACACCACAGTAAATTTGCTAATTCGGAAGGCAATACCTGCAGTTGGTCATCCTCGCACGTTATTGTGACGCGTGTTCCTATCTGGTTGGCTGATAGGTTCCAGAACGCATTAGGCTGGCACCAAGGCGATGTGCCTCTTTGGTTCAGGTGTTTAGAATAATTACGAGGCTCTTGAATGAAATTTGTATGCTCATATCCGTATCTATGTCCATGTCCATGGCTGAATTTTTTGCTCAATTGCATACAGAGATATTGAGTACCGGGGTCCATGAGGATTGTAGCAGTTACAAGTAGAAAGCCACAGCCTATCGCGCGCTTATATGAGACCGGTAAATTGAGGACCACAACTACCCGGGCATGAAAAACCAATACAATGATAGGGAGCTGCAGCTTATGTATCGCGCGCTAAAATAGTGAGTTTGAAAGGAGAGCTACCTGCAACACTTATCTAGTGCTTATACCCTCCTCCATCTTTCATTTCCTTTCTTCCTCTCTTTTTGATATTCTCCTTCGAGTCTCAATTGATCATTTTCCCCAGCTATGTCAAGCAACAATACCTGCGTAACAGAACTTTCCTGCGCCGATAGTCCCCTGTCAACAACTGGGAACATCATCGAATCCTCACACTCGCATACGCAGTCCTCGTTACGATTGTGTTCCAAGTGGATGCATTGGCTGGTGTGAATAGGGAGATTCAAGAGTTAATCCCGCGCCTGGAGGCAGAGTCTGAATCTCTGACACGAACCATGGAGTTGTTTCGGGAATTTCGAGACGAAATCCCCGAGCAGATTGCAAGCAAAATCGACTTCACTAAAACACTTGCTGCTACTACATATAGCGGTCAGATACCACGTATATTTTTACCCAAGCTTTTTGGCCCTGAATGGGTACCATGGCAATTGCGACGTCTGCTCAGAAGGAATACTTTCCTTAGGAACAAACACAAACTGAACAGCGCCCTCGGAAATATAGAGAGAAGGTTGGAGATTGAGGGTGTGTGCAGCAGTGCTCTAAACAGGTTGGTTGCTATTTGTTTCTATTTACGGTGATTCTTCAATTGGCTCATTTGAGGTATTCAGGCTTGTTATCAAGGAGATTGATAGGCAGAATTTAGCGATCAGTCAACAACACGATTCGATACGAATGCAGAGCTTGATTCTCGAACAGATCATGGGCGCTCTTCAACTGAGTCTTCCTGATCTTCCAGGTGCTCCTGATGTCCCTGGCACCGAATATTCAAGCACTCCGCCTCCAGAACCGGAGACTTTCAATGTACTTGACAATAACCTACGCCCAGCTAGTCAATCGGACCCACCTGCGCCTGTGGCTGAGAGCACAGCATGAATCGGAGCATCCCATATAAAGGGCGGTGATATAACCTGTATGATATGACAAAATTTGGATTGAAGATCAAGAAGGATAGGTTCGTTTCTCATGCATTAATTTTCGATCAACAGGGGCCAGGAAAGAGTCATCAGAGTGTCGTTACCAGCCAATCTCGGAAACGACTGTACGGATGACCATTTCGTACTTCCATTCAGATAACATCATGAATTAAAGATAGAATTAGAAAGGCAAAAAGAGAGAGCCCCTTCGTAGTTGGTACACAACCTTCTCGACTCCAGTATTCTTCTCCCGACATCTTTGTATTCTTCATGGCCAGGGCCTTGGAACAGTAAGCCCGGCTTTTAAGTCACGATGTCAATTATTTCCAAGGCTTTAAACTGTATCCTCCCCACCCTCTCCTTTCCATGTACCAAAATTAACCTCACTCCAAGAATCCCCAAATATTATTCAAACTCTCCGCAAGAGTAGGATGAGCCAAAACCGCATCCCTCAACTTTTGATAAGGAACATCCCCAATCATCGCCACCTCAACAGTATTCATAATCTCCCCTCCCTCAACACCCAAGCATGTAAAGCCCAGAATCAACCCGCTATCACCATCCACAACGGCTTTCATCATCCCCCTCGATTCACCCGTTTCCAGTGCGCGGGCGACATACGCCATTGGCATTTTTGCAGTCTGGATTTTCTTATCCGGGAACTTCGTTCGAGCTTCACCCTCGTGCAGGCCGACGTGTGCTAGTTGGGGGTCTGTGAAGACCACGTATGGCACTATACGGTCTTTGACTGAGAGTTTCGTAGACATTTGTGACGATGATGATGATGGGACTATGTTGGATCGGAGGATACGGAAGTCGTCGTATGAGATATGTGTGAATGATGGTGGTCCTTTTACATCGCCCATTGCGAAGACAGAAGGAGATGATGTCTCGAGGTATTCGTTTGTCACAATGTATCCTTTTTTGTCGGTCTTGATACCTGCAGCTTCGGGTTTCAACATATCTGTATTTGGGATGCGGCCAGCAGCGAATAGAATGTGTGTTCCTTCGATGGTTTGATCGCTGTTATTGGCTTCGTAATGAAGAGTGAACCCGGTAGATGATGGCGCAATTCTGACTGGGTTAGAGTTCAATAGGACCGTAAGTCCATCCTCTTCAAAAATATCTTGTAGCATGCGCGCCATCTCTTTGTCTTCGCGTGGTAACAGCTGTTTTCCGTGCTGGATTATGGTGACCTTTGCACCTAGTCTGCTAAACAATTGTGCAAATTCCACTCCTATGTATCCACCTCCAATAACCACGAGGTGTCCAGGAACAACATCTAGCTCCTGGATTGACGTGGAATCCAAGACTATCTTTTGATCAAGAAAGGCAACTCCTTCGAGAAATGGCGGTGCAGGTCTTGCCCCGGAATTGATGAATATATTTTGGCCTTGCACGGTTTTCACATTGCCACCGCTATCTTTGTACTGGATTGTTTTTTGGTCCACGAAAGTCGCTTCACCTACTAGGGTATCCACACCAGCATCTTTAAGCTTAGTCTCACTACCATCGCGGAATGAGGTGACGATGTCGCGTTTCCGTTGGCGGACTTTGAGCATGTCGACCACCGCCATATTCACGTGAGTCTTGTGCTCAGGAGTGTGAGCGTGTATACCATAATCTGGTCCCTTACGAACTAGATAAGCGACTCGACCTGATGCGATTAAAGTTTTAGTCGGTGTACAGCCTTCGTTGATACAGCATCCGCCGACGTGCTCGCGTTCGATCAGTGCTGTTTTTTGTCCTGCTTTTGCAAAAGCGACCGCTAGGGGCGTGCCGGATTGTCCGGAGCCTATGATAATGTTTTCGTAATTTGTCGCCATGTTGCGATAGTGCTTTAACGAGTTGAGTACAGCTGGGCGACAAAACATCAACTACTTATTCAAAATCAGTCGGTCCAGTGCGGGTAGGCCAAGAGAAGTCCTAGTCAGATCCTACGCAAGTAGAGTTGTGCTTCACAAGATTTACGAGCTGTTAGTAGCGACAAGCCACAATGATTCACTGTCTCGTATTCTCGGTCCAAAGATGGAATCATGAACGTCACGACGGTGTTCCAGGCAGTGACGCAACTCGCGGCTGGGTAAGCCACTTGGTCAGCATGTCGGTTAAAAGTGAAAAGGGAAGCATCTCAGCCGGCTAAAAGCCAATGTATATGTCAATGCATATGTAATTCCTTGTATAAACATATGAAACCCGAGATAAAAATGGAACGCTGAAATGTGCAGGGGTATTGTCATGCTGCATCCGAAACATAAAATCCATGAGTCAAATCTAATAAAGATCGCTTTCATTTAATCGTAAGAATCGCCAAAATGCGATGATTCTAATCCTCCCTCTCGGCCTCAGGCTGACTCTGTTCCTTCGAGAGCTTAGGATTCCGCAAAACAAATGCCAAGGCAATCATCGGCGCGGCAAGACATATTCCAGTAACACAGAGAAGTCTCTGTACATGCCGATAGCTGAGGATGATAGCAGTTCTTTCGGGTGTACCAATTGGGTAGGACGGAACTACCTCGAAAGGCGAATCGTAGACAGCATGCGCCAAGGTGGTATTGGACTGGAATGCCAAATTCTCGACAAGTGATTTATACAGAGTCTGTGTCCAGATGGCTCCAGACACACAGGTTCCGAGGGCGCTTCCGATATTGTATGAACCCAGGTAAATACCCGTGAGAACGGCCATGTGCTCGTGTGTCGTAGCTGCTTGCACAGAGGCTTGGGTCGGGTACGCAAAGAATCCTCCCGCAAGGCCCAATAAGATTTGGGCGGTGATCACTCCGGCTTTGGAGCCCCCGTCTGCGCCGCCTCGGAAATAGAGGACTAGGCCGTATGCCATCATGAATAGGCATGTTCCGCAGATAATCAGGTATTTCAATCTGCGGGTTCGGAAGATGATGATACCCGTTATGAGACCGCTGATTAGCCCGAAAAACGAGTAGAAGGATTGGATGCGTGTTGCGGTCGCGACAGAAAAGTCAAATGCAACAATCAGAACTGTATAGAGATAATCGGCCTGGAGATACCATGAAAAATTGAGGAGGCATCGGATGGCAAGTGCGCTCCATATACCTCGGTCCTTGAGAAGATGGAAAGGCGCAAGGGGATGTCTTGCGCCTTTCATCTCCCAAAAAATGAATACTGGTATACACAAGGCACCGACAATAAGAGGTGTGATTATAATTGGGGATCGCCACTGTGATTCAGTCCCACCGGCGATCGTGAGTGGCGCAAGGATAAAACCGAAGATAGCAATCATCAGAAAAATGCCAACAACGTCAAGCTGATGGAACGTATCTACCGCCAACCGATGCATGCCAAAAAACCGCAGCGGGCTCGGATGATTTTCCAAAGCCCCAGTCTTCTGTGCCCGCCGGCTAGTGTAAAACAATGTGCAAAGCAGAGGCAGCGAACACACAGTGTAAATGATACACCACATGCCAATTCCCCACCGCCACCCAAGCTTGCTCAGAACTGTGGAAGTGATATTCCCACTAATCCAAGTATTGATAATGTACGGCGTAGCGGGAAGATAGCTGAAAAACACCCGCGACCGCATGGAAGTAATATCTGCAATGATAATCTCCACCAGCAGCACGATTCCAGTATAGCCGAGCTGGTATAGCACCGTGCCAGTTGAGAACATCTCGATCGATGTCGCACAGCTTTCCACCGTCGTACCGATCAAATAGAAAACCATCGACACGGCCACGAGTTCGAATCGACCGAATACGTCTGCGACGCGGGCCGCGGCTGGTTGGGCGGCGGCAGCAATGACACTACGAACCACGTTGACGGTAGCTAGTAGTGAATGCTCACCAAAACTGGATGTAGCGTATGATTGGTAAGTAGAGCGCACTTGGCTGTCCAGGCCATATGCGTATCCGACCAGGAACACGCCCAGGAAGATCATTATCCGGTCATTTCGCGTAAGTGAGGCGTTAATGATCTCGATGCGAGCGACTCCGGGTGATTTGACGGCCACCGTCGAGGGACCGAGGAGCGGTTGTACCTCTCCGATGGAATCATGGTGCGACGGGCCAGGCCTAGTGTTTAGGTATCTGTCGTCGTGCTCCGAGGGTTTTCCCACGGTCGCCATTTCAACGAAAAGGCAGCATGGGAGTTCGGTGGAGAGGATATCAACAGGAACAAGGTTCACGAGTGGACTTGGCAGGGAAGGAAATGGGGAAAATGGGGACGGAAAGGCCGATCTTCTTAATCTGATAAGATGTGGGATGTTACGGAGACCTGGACTGCCGTGTCGGGGTAAAGTCCGATGTCAGGAGGCGAATCGGCCTGCAGTTCTTATGTAAAACGATCCACTTGGGCATCAACATCCGACCATCGGCCCCGTACTAATAACAGCTGAGCAGCTGAATCTAAGACAATCAAATACAAACTCCATACATATGCTGTGTTACGTTCTTCATTGTTGGCTGAATTGCGAGACCTAACTAAGGCGTTCACAGGTGTTCACAGTGAGGGCGATCCTGGGCTTGCATGAGGGTGCTGCAAGGGGCTTTCTCAGCACCCTGCAGGGGCTAAGACCCAGCACAAAGATAAACCCCTCACGCTTCCCAGATGCGACCAAAAAGTATATACATCTACCCACACCATCCCATCGCAGTCGAAGAAAATCAAGAATCCTCAAAAGACAAGAAATCGGGTCCAAACCAGTCAAGCGGAAGTTGCCGTACGGGCGAATCGGGGGAGTAACCAAGATACAAGAACAACTTGGGGCAAAGTGCAACATTCACATCGTGTATACAAAGACCAAAACCCACTACCACGAAAAGCTCTCCTCAACATAATCCAGATTAGACTTCGACTGCCTCTTGCGACAGACCCGACGAACATCATCACTCAAGCTACCATTGCCGCAAACAAGGACACCCATCGCACCAATCTGGTTCTCGACTTCCATACCAACAAGCGTATCGATATTCGGTCGGCCAGGGAACATCTGCACGGTTGCAGACGGGCTCTGGATCTCCTTGGTGTTGCGAGGACGTGTGACAAACAGCATAATGCGCAGTACCTCACGCCGACGGTCCATGGCTAGGATACTTGTCATCCAGGGACGGATCCATTCCAGGTGTTCGGGCGATTGAATGATCCACACAAGGGTAACGCGCCGCGCAGCTACCGTGCCATCTGCGAAACCGGCTACAAGGTGGCGGACGAAGGGGACGTGGTGGGTTATACCGACACCGCCAGCGAAGAGCATGACTGTGCCGTATGAATCCATGGTGTGGATGTTACCGTATGGTCCTTCAGCGAAGGCGCGAAGGGTGATTCGGCCACCCATGGTGTCGGCTGCGCGTTGGTATAGCTTGTCGGTCATTCCTGTTCGGCGGCGAACTAGTAGTGAGAGAGTTGTTTGCTGGGGTGCTCCGATTAGGTCTTGGTGGGCCATGGGTAGAGACTTCTCGTCAGACATCTTGTCTTCATCTTCGCTCCAGCCCACGGAGAATGGGTGTGAGGTCCACCATCCGACAGCTGGGATGTAGAGGTAGATGTGCTGACCGGGACGGAACTTCCACGGCCGAGCGAGGCGAAGGGTAATCCGCATGGCGTCACCTGGCATTGCTTCGATGGTGGCTGTTGTGGATGCGCGACCGAGGTTGCGGTACATGATGATGAATAGGCGAGTTGCGCGCTTTGGACTGGTCAGTACGATGCTGTGGGTATCTATGGATTATAGAACTTACCTCCAGTGCCCACAAGATTATAGCACCAAGCAGGTACTTCTGCGCGGCATATCCATTCAAATGGACCCAAAGGAAGCCCATGCAGACAGCGGCGAGAGCGATGTGCAGGTGAAGGAATGTCTCGTAGAAGGCATGGCGAATTGGTGACGGTGAGTGCACCAAAAGTGCGACTGAAGTACAAGTAGTCTGGGGGTCATGTCAATGATTGAGTTTGTCTTGGGAGTCAGCTTCAGAACTTACAACCAGTCCAGCAGTCAAAAAGCTACTCCCAGCGATATACTCGCCTACGGCGCTCCAGCTTGCTGTAATCTATATTAGCACAGGCTTTAATATTGAACGGGACAAACTCTTACCATCCTGAGCCTTGGGGATCGCCCAAGCAAACGTATGAGCCAAAGCCTCACAAACCACAATACGTCCCAGCCAACGGTGAAGAAGGTTCCACGTATCAAAAGGAACATGGAGCATAGCAATCAACGGGTTATTCCGCCCCGCCATCAAAATCAACGGAATCAAGTTTACAGTAGCCATAGTACCGGTTCGATTGCGAACGATGCCAGCAGTGGTACTTTCATCGGATGCGTAGGGAACAGTAACCACGCAAAGGATGACATTCATAGCAACAACACCGGTAACCAGCAGTGCGTGGAAACGACTGGGCAGGGTGCCCATGTTGATAGCCTGCGAAAGTTGCAATTCACGGTTGTGGCGGTTCCGGAACATCGGGGCATAGATCAGGTGGTTCTTGATCCAGGAGAATTTTTCATGCGCTGGAACGAAATAACGTTGGTGATCATCGTTGAATGTGGATAGTCTTCGCAAGTGATCGGAGAATCGGACGGTTAGCTGCCAGATATAGTATGCGGCGGCGGCGCAGCCTAGGGCTAGCAAGGAGTAGCGGGCTAGGTCATCGTTGAGGGCTTCATAGAAGAGGTCCATGGAGCTGGAGGAGCCATGGCGCTTTTCGAACTCCATTGTTAACCTGCTTTACAACTGCGAACGACTGGATGTGTCGATGGATATCGAGCAGTTTTCCGAATGAAGCAGGCAAATTCCTAGCTGCGTATATTCTCACAAGACGGGCTTGTTTGAAGACTGGTCCAAAGTGCTGAGTGAATCTCTGCTGGTAAGATGAAATAATTGGACAATTGCCAATAGCAGCACCAGGCTGTTGTTTGAATAAAAAGAACGAATGATTGAAACGATCGTGTCAATACCGATATAGTGAATGGCGGCGTCGAGGATCAGGGCCTGCCTAAAGGAAAGCGAATGTATCGGCTGAAGAGAATCAAAACCAAAATCCTATGATTTCCCCTCAGATTTACCTAGGGATGGCAGTGTCAGATTTTTGCTGAGCTGTTCCGTTGGCAACGCAAGGAATGCTGGCGTCAGGCTCGAAGAAAAGAAGTATAACGATGGAACCAGTCCACCTTCAAAAAACGATTGTGAAGAAAAGAATGCGAACAAAGAAACAAAGCAAAAGTGAAAAAGAAGGAAAAATGAATATATTGTTACATGACACAGACGCAGACACAATCGTCCTCCACCTGCCAACCTGGGTGGAGATAGATGAGACAAGCCAAGTCCACACTAGGACCAAGCAAATTAATTCCTTTACAAAATCAAGAAAGGCGAGCCGATTCGAAGGGTTCAAGAACCTTGGACCATATATTATCGATCCGATCGCCGGACATCAACCTAGAAAAGTTCCTGTTGGCGCCAGGTCAAACCTTCATGCGACAATTGTCATCCTTTCTGTCAATATCGCCCAACCCCGATCCACCAATCCAACACCCAGAAGCGCCCCGCCCGCATCAGGGTTGGATCTGGCGACAGCGACAGGCCCCGGCAGAACTTGGCAAAAGAATGTGGTGGGTGCGGCCAGTGCGAATGAATGATGAAACCAAACTTGAGGCAGCGGGCACCTAGCGCCGATCCTTGTCTGGTGTCTTGGCGGGCGGCTGGCGGTTTGAGAATTGGTCCTTGCTGAGATGTGCGGACCATTACCGTGCGACCATGGAGATCTAGGGATGTGAGTGGATGTCAGGGGAGAAAGATTTGAATGACGTCGGATGTTATCCTAGATTGGATGTCCATGGCGTTGCATGTATACTGGGTGGTTTCAGTTCCTGCGTGGTTGTTTATTACTGACTTGTGGCTTGTTCGGTCTTCCATGCTTATCGGGTTGCTCCACTACATGTTTATCTTGCGTATTTCTTTGGTCGGGTGGGGAAGACTTCCGGTCTTGACCCAAGTTAGCCACCATAACACTATCGCGGAATTCGTGTTTAGGGGTTTGGATTTCATATTAACCAAGCTTGGCTCGATTTCGCTTAATCCTGACGCTCACATGTGCATAATGAGGCGCACTATAAAGCACGGAGACATTCGGTCAATTTTGTCTGTGGACCCATACCCCATATATCTATAACGAACTAGCCTTGGGGAGGCTAGTCCAACCCCCTGTTCTTCTCCTGATACCCACGGGCCAAAATTGGTAGAACACCCCAGAAGCGAACTTAAATGATGAGCTTATTATGCGAGACACGCGACCAGTATGAAACGACCAATTTCTTAATTCTCCGGGTCTGACAGCTGCATCCATCCGAGTCTGGACTGATTTCCTCATAGCATGTAGTCGTTGATGCACATCATATGCCGGTATAACACTTCTGTATTCTTAGAGTTCCTTATCGCTGCCTCGAATAGACTGTTTCTCCGAGGTGAGTAGGCACAAGGTTGTTTCAGTAGGCTCAGAATATCTTGTGGTTATGTTTCGTCTACTGCAACTGCGGCGCCACATCTCCGTAAAGGCACTCAAGGCCGGGCTGGCCATGTGGCCATTTCAGAGCTCAGATTCGAAAATCAATATTCGGTATTATCCATCGGAGCAGTCTTATGCAATTCAATTCAATATGCCCCAGATAAATGCAAAACGTAACATGTAGCCGTGAGGCAATCCATATATTCTATCCATCCAAATCCAGATAAATCATCATCATCACGCATCGGTCCAATATGGTCATAAATCAGAATCGTTCCATCAAGCGCTTACGGACGGTCCACATACGGGCACGCTTGCCGTAAATGTACATCGGTATTGACATGAGTAGACAGAATAGCTGGATCCCACCTATGGCAAGATAGACGGTGCGGAAGCCATCGGCTTCAAGCCAGTCGACAATGAAAAGAGAGAAGACGAGACCGTGAACGATGTCTAGACCACGAGAGATAAGGTCAGTTTAATTCCGACAAGTAAAAGTGGGGAACATACTTTTGGTAAAATTCAAAGTCACCAATGCTTCCCCTGCATACTGGCGGTAACTGTCCACACAGAAAGTGATGGCAGTCGTGCTTCCCAAGCAGCAACCGAACGAAATCACACCAAAGAAAATCGTGGGCACAATCCAGGCATCCATTAGCTGTGCGCTCCAGCCAAAGCCCATCAACCCAATCGTAGTCGACAAGGCGATGGGAAGTGCCATCACCAAGCGAAACTCGGGCTCATATATGCCTCCATTCCGCCGGGTGAGGAAACGCACAACCATATCCGACACTTTACCCGCTACTGCAGTTCCGAGTAAACCGCCGACAAAGGGCGAAATATAGATCAAACCCGTCTGGAGGGCAGTGAAGCCATAGCCCTCATCACTCTCAAAGATTTTGGAGACGGACTCAGAGATCACAATGAGCCATCCAACGGACAGAGCGTAGATCACAGCCGACCACAGAACGGATGGATAGGCATATAAGATGAAGGGCCGCACGGCAATCTTCAACCACTTGTCGCGGGCAATTCTTCCATTCCATACCTTGAGTCGCTGGACATAGGGGACTTTTGGGCGTTCGCGTAGTCGATTCGTGTACTGTAAAGTAGACGAGAGATGAGCACTGGTTTCACGAGATTCGCTGCGTGCAGGCGAAATGGCCGCGGGCCGTCCGTCTTCGGCCTCACCAGGGCTGCGGTGAGAGGCATCGATGTGAGCAGGTTGAACCGGCTGGAGGCCACCACTTAAGTCAACACTCGGTTGAGATGGCTCGGTGTGGGTCTGAGCATCGGTGGTGGGGCTTCCAACGTGAGCAGAGAAGTAATCTTCACCTTCTGGCGTGTGCTTCTCGTTCGTTGGCAGATCGTTTGCAAAGCCAACATGGGCATTTTTATGCTTCCTCTCAATTGGCGATGTTGCATCATTGACATTTGGCGAAAGTGGTTCGTCAGGAATCTGCAAATGAGGGCGACGTCCTCTGAACCCATGTGACATCAAGTCAGAAACCGTTCGGTGAGCATGGGGACGCTTATGCGACTTTCGGGGTCGTGGAGTCCGATCCCAAAAGGTTTCAGGCACAAAGAAGAATAACAAGACCAAAAAGCCGCCGACGATGATCGACACGATCCAGAAAACCCAGCGCCACCCGAGACTACCGATTACAGCAGCACTGGCGAGGGGAACTAAGTTCTTTCCGCCAAGCAACAGCAGCGTGTAAATGCCAATTCGATAGGCCCGCTCGTGTAAGAAGTAGATCTCCGCAATCGTAGCCGATGGGAGACATTCGACCGGGCTCACCGCAATGCCTTGGAAGATCCGGGCAATCACCAAGCTGGGATAGTTCGGGGAAAGGGCACACCAAATTCCCGAGAGAATGAAGAGAGTCGCACTAAGAAGATATACAGGGCGCTTTCCGAACAAGATTGCGGTTGGGGACATGATGACCGACCCGATGCCGAGTCCCATCATGTAGAGACCCGTTGTGAATGCTACTTTCTGCTGAGTCACTCCGTAGGTAGCTGCAACTTCACTGAATCCAGCGGCCAGAATGGTGGTCATGCCTCCTCCGATTAAGCAGTAAAAGCCCAATGATATCAATGCAGTGTCTCGTTGCCACACTGGCCAGTTGAGAGGGTCATTGACGGAGTCATCAGGCTGAGGGTCTAGGACAATTTGTCCGTCCGCTGTTCGCTTTTGCTGCGGGACTGGATTCCGCGAAGACGAGCGTGAGGAGGGTTGAATGCTCGTGGGAAGTGATGAGGCTGACATCCGTTGCGGCTGGTGCCGCATTCCCAGAGGTTCATTTCGATCAGAGGCGAGGAGAAGGACCGTTCCTATACCATAAAACAAAGCCATGGTCAAAGAGGGTCATGCCAAGCTATATCCAGCCATATCACTTACCAGGTACTTCGTCCGTCTCCTTGTCACTGAGGATGCCCAGAGTTCTTCTTGGGCGATAGGTAGATTCCTCGTTTGCCTCCCGGTCGCGACTTGGCTTGTCTCCAAAGATCCGCCTCCAGCGTGGCATATTATTAGGCCGAGCTTTTTCGGTATCGCCCATCGAGGTAGGGGATTCGTCAGAAGACATCTCTGCTTCAGGGGTGTGCGTCGCTTATAAGGACCTGAGGGAACTCTGACCAAGCGCCAAGGAATTCCGCCACCTTTGAAGGGGGAAAGATTAAGAATGAAGACACCGGGGAGGGGGTTCAGTAAGCCAAACTTATGAAAATACAGGGACGGTTTGATCAAGCAAAGCACCTTATCTCTGCACCAGCGCGCTGAGGGAGGGATCACTACTTGCGATAGAGTCCACGCAGCGGCTCCAGAGAAGCACAACCCATAGCTTGGTGGGGGATATGAGCGCAATATAAGCAAGAGAAGTGGAAACAGTGGTTTTCTAATTGTTCCAAGAAATAGGACGCAAGCTAGGATGTCACGGGGAAAGAAATCACGAATGATCGGCCGTTTATTCCCATGTGGCTAATGACTGGGATGCGGGGCCCAATCAGGCGGTGAGTAGCTCTGGCACTAAACTCAAATAGGAAATGACAATCAATCCGGGAGATGACTCCTACACACTCGCAATGAAGTGCTCTCGCAAGGACCTCGAATGTGTTGTTCTTGAGAAGTTTACCATGTCAAACCGATGCAATAGTGCATGCCGGGGTGTGACTATGTACGTTTTCGGGACCGAGCGCAGCGCAGATGGTGTCAGCGAACATACCTACTGGTCCCGGCATGATGATCGGATCCACTTGACGATCATCAAGATAAGGTGCGCAAGAGGGAAAATGGGAGGAAAATCAAAACACTCCGGACACGAGGGAATGCACACCCATGCAGGCGCACGCCAAGAACTTTGTTCTACTTCATACATAGGAACACTTATCACGCCAAGTGCATGCGGCAATTTCGACCCGCTTATTTTACTCTATGTACAGCTTTGACCGCTATATTCATGCATCAAAGAGCTTTTGTTTACATGACCTTTCCCTGCCTGAGATGTCGGTCTACTCAGATTATTGCGAATCTCCCAGCTGACTTGGATTCTGTGTGGTTTGCCGTCATCGTGCAGCCTCCCGTGGGGAGAAAACGCCCTCAAAGGTTAAAAATAAAAGTGAGGCCAATCGCTCGGGCTCCTCTTGTCGTCATGCGGATCTATTGGGTCTCAACGGCGGGAAGACGCGGTTCCAGTAAATATTTGAAGATGATCGCAGCAGCGGGGTTTGCACATGATCCTCTCCAAGGCTTGGTGAAATTCTTTCTAGTATACGATCTACCGATGACGAAATAACTGCGCACGGGTATGCTCGTGTTTGGGCATGTTTCAAGGTTTGTAGGTTATACTTTAAATCGCTTTAGCCGACATCGCTGCCTTTTTAGGCTACCCAGTACGATATACTAGTTTCCATACCACGCGGCCAGATTCCATCAAACAACGCCGATAAATCCCCACAAGCATCTTGGTGGAGATCCCTAGGACTGTGTATAAACTGAGGGGCTGCCCCAGGTATTTGAATATCGGCGCGCTTATGTTTCTGGGGTACATTGATCGCTTTTCACATAAACTGGCTCATATTTGTAGTGGTTCATTATCATGCCCAAGTCAAGGCACCCCCATCAGGCCCAAGTTATACATTCACATGTCCTCCATACCCATGCACTCTAGGGAAGATAAATGGTGGCAGGAAATGCCCAACTCATCTGAAATATATTAAAGAACTCAAAAATGACTCAGTCTTCAATAACGTAGCGGGAATCTTGGGGGCCGGATTATTATCAATCAGCACTTGACCGGGAGCTTGGCATTATTTCCCAGAGTGGTAACTCCGAGCCCCGAGAAGTTTTAACTCCATGCTAGCTCGCATATGTATTCAACGCTGTCGCTGAATTTGATCTTTGCTGGATCATAGATCTTTGAATATTCAACAGCCAAGCTTTGAGCCTTGCTCAATCAAAATCAATCGTGGTGTGTTTAATGGAGCATCGACTCCCACGCGATTGTGTGACCTGTCCTTTGTGCTGCAGGCATCTAGGATTACCCCATCATCACTGACTTACGTATTCTGACTGGAGCCTTGCAGACCAGGGGTCAGGAAAGGAGCCCCCTCAAACCACGCAGACAAAAAAGTGATCATGGCCGACTATCAAGACTCGCTTTCACAGGGCGAGGACGCCGATCAATCAAGAGTGGTACAGCGGCGGAGACGACCCCCACTCTCTTGTACAGAATGCCGACGACGCAAATTGAAGTGTGACCGTTCGCTGCCCTGTGGACAATGCGTCCGCTCAAAAACTGCAGACTCATGTGTCTTTGTCGGTCCTCAACCAGGGCCAACACCAGAATCATCTTCACGGCGCATGTCACCACCAGTATCACGGATGCGTATTCCTAGTGGTTCTGAAGACCCAGCTACAGGCACGGGCAGCATGTTTGTTTTTGATTCTAAAATGGGCTCCCGGTCTGATTCAAATCGGGTTTCAAAACGCAGTCGCCCGGATGAGCTGCATGAACTTCGACAACGACTACGTGTATTGGAACATGCGTTGAACAAGCCCAATGGAAATGTCCTCCAAACTCCCGAAACATCCATCGGCGATGTTTTCTCGGATGCGGAAACGTCTACCATGGATGCTGCAGGGGTAGATGACCGCGTTCGATTTCTCCCAGACTGCAGCTTCCGAGGGAAGAAAGGGAAGACAAGGTACTTCGGTCGCAGTCATTATACCACCACTGTATCATTTGTGAGTGCATCGCGTCCCAACAACAAAAACCCCAAATATTCGCTAACAGAAAATCTAGTTCCAAGATATTGGTTCCTTCCTCCGACGAGGTCGACATGCTACTAAGGATAAAGAATATTCCGACATGAAACATTTCAAGTGCGAGCTTTGGTCTCGCGAAAGCCAGGACCATCAACGAGCATTTCGAGACCAGGCCTTCCAACTTGAAGAAATGGTCCCATCACGCAAAGTGGCCGATCAATTGGTGCAATTCTATCTCGACACATTCGAGACCACCTTCCGAGTTCTGCATATTCCAACCTTTCTGGAGCAGTACACGGCGTACTGGAATCGTCAACAAGAGCCAGATTTGGCATTTGTAGCCCAACTCTTGGCCGTCCTAGCAGCCGGAAGCTGCTTCTACCTACCAACATCGGATATGGAAGGCGATCAACGTGATGTGTATCAAAAACCCGCAATGAAGTGGATCATGGCAGTGCAGTCCTACATCTCGTGTACCTTTGTGAGTCCACAACTCAATTTCAGCATGATTCAGACACAGACCCTTCTTTTGATTGCGCGTCTCGCGAACGCCAATGATGGAGATGTGGCATGGGCCTCGGCAGGGTCACTGATTCGATCTGCCATCACAATGGGATTGCACCGGGACCCGACCCGATTTAGGAAGAAGGCCCGCCCATTTTGGTGCGAGCAGCGCCGTCGACTATGGACGACAATTGTGGAATTGGATCTCAAACTCTCGCTGGACCGTGGTGTCCCACCTTCTGTGGACCTAGACGAATCTGATTGCGATGCACCCTGCAACTGGGATGATAATGATTTATCCGAAAGGATGGAAACCAACCCCGCGCCTCTTAGCACAGCAACATATACCCGTGGCTTTTACCAGTCCTTGCTCTCTAAAACGCTGCCACTACGCTACCGCATCGCGAAAAAAATCAACACCCTTCGATTCGACCTTTCGTACGATGAAGCGTTACGAATGGGTGAAGAACTTCTCCGAGCCATGCAACACGCATCGTCTTTATTCGACGACAACGCATCCGGCGTCAACCCGGTAGACGTTGCCAAGCATAGATTCGCTCAGTCCTTGCACCTCTTCATCATGCGCAAGTTCCTCCTCGCGCTCCACCGACCCTTCTCGCTCAGCGTGGTACGGCTACCCAAATGTTCGTATTCGCGAAAGGTGTGCTTAGAGGCCTCGCTTGAGATCCTCTCTCAAATGGAACTTCCGAACCCAGCGGACTCGGTCCTATACCCCCATATCACCCAACTTGGCAGTGGTGTGTTCCGGGACGAGACATTCCATGCCGCTATCACAGTTTGCGTGGAGCTATCTCTCCAAGCTCAAGAGATGGTCAATTCAGCCGGTCCAACAATGGACGGGGTGAACTCGAGCGTGTTGATGAGCATGGTTCAGTCACAACAGAATGTAATGCTGCAGGCAGTTGAACGGACCCTAGATGATTTTGGTCGTCGCATCGGCCCTGGTGGCAATGGATGCAAGCCATACTTCTTCTTGACCATCATCCTGGCATCCGTCCAGTCGCGGATCAAGGGCGAAGATCCCATGGTGAACGTGGAAGCCTGCTCTAAAAAGTGCGTTCGCGTGTGCCGTGGTGTGTTGAATGGGCTGGCCTATTCTGATGCTTTGGCCAGTGCCCAACGCCCACCTGAGTCGGTATGCTTTACTGGCCTTGGACTGGATTTCTTCGCACCTACTAATCTCTTATTACAGACTGATCAGACGCCGGTTGCAATGGGAAATCCCACGCCGTTGTCCGGGTCCTCAGTGGACTTTGATCCTATTTCTTTTCTTTCCACCGATTTTGGTGACTTTGCGGTAAGATTCTTCTCACGGATTTTGCATGGGTTGTACGCTGACTTCAATAGCCTATGGATCTAGGAGCTTGGGTTGAGGGACTTGACCCTGGTGGTTCAGAATTATGGGATAACGATTTCTTTGGAAGTTTACCGGCGATTTAAAAAAAGATACCCTGTTTATTTTGGCTTTTGATTGCTATCCGGCGGGAAAAGGCCCCTGTTCATCAATAGACTTAATTAATTTTATGACCTGCAATAGATGGCATCATGCCTTGAGAACACCATAAAATGTGACCTATCGATTGTCTTTTGGTAGAGCGGAGATGTATGTATATTCCGGAGTAAGATCTAAAGATTCCAAATTACTTACCCAAGGGTCGCACCAAATTTTTTCATGGCAAAATTGACAAATTTTGCTTTCAAAGCCTTCACATCTGGTCTCAGCTATGTGCACTCCTCACCGTCCAGCCCTCATCAAATCACTAATCTTCGGTGTCCAGACCGTTTCGATGAGGTAAGCGCCTCGGGCGTGCGCAGGGGTAGTGGAGACTCTCGGTCGGTCGCAACCAAGCAGAGGCTTCCTGTTAATAATTGCGGATCCGCACCGACATATGTGGAGCCGAGCGATGGAACGGAAAATGGGGAAAGTCAAGATGAGGAACATGCAACGGAAAAGACACAAGGTCAGGGGCATCGAAGATGAAGCCCAACGATTGATTACCCGAATTGATTGGGGAAGGAAGAGAAGATAAGAGCCGAAGATGACGGCCCTGCAGTAAGATGAACAAACAGCGGAATGCAGAAGTATAATGCGGAGAGGAGGGAGGGACATACGAAAACACCGAGGCCCAGGGATTCCAATAGTTTCTCTCCGAGTTCTCCCTCGACCCCTTCTCATCTCCACCCTGTCTTCCATTCTTTTGCTTAATCTTTCCCTCCTTTCTTTCATTCTTTCTTTTCGCTCCACCCCAACATTCTATCACAATGGCTTCGGCTGCTCGATCTGCGTCCCGCGCTTTCTTGCGCTCCTCCGGTGTCCGCCCTGCGGCGCGCTCGGCTCGCTTCGCTCTCCCGGCTCAGGTCCGCGCTTCTACTCGTCGCGGATATGCCTCTGAGGCCCCCGCCGGCAAGTCCTCGTCCTTCGGTATTTGGGGCATCGGTCTGGCTGTTGCCGGTGGTGCTGGTGCCTACTTCTACCTGAACGGAGAGGCTACCCCCAAGGGACCTTTCGTTCCCACCCAGGCCGACTACCAGAAGGTGTACGATGCGATTGCTGATCGCCTCGCCAACGAGACCGACTATGATGATGGCAGCTATGGTCCCGTAAGTTTCTTTACCCCCAAAGCATTGACTCGTATCACAGGCGCTGACAGGGCTTCTTATCTTAGGTTCTTGTTCGTCTCGCCTGGCACGCCAGTGGCACCTACGATAAGGAGACCGGTACCGGTGGTAGCAACGGTGCCACCATGAGATTCGCCCCGGAGTCAGACCACGGCGCAAACGCTGGTCTCAAGCACGCCCGCGATTTCCTCGAGCCCATCAAGGCCCAGTTTCCCTGGATCACCTACTCTGATCTCTGGACCCTGGCTGGTTCCGCTGCTGTCCAGGAGCTGGGTGGTCCCAAGATCCCCTGGAGACCTGGCCGTGAGGACGGTGATATCGCCGCCTGCACACCCGATGGCCGTCTCCCCGATGCCTCCAAGGACCACAGTCACATCCGTGCTGTCTTCGGTCGTATGGGCTTCGATGACCGTGAGATGGTTGCCCTTTGCGGCGCCCACTCCCTTGGTCGTGCTCACGCTGACCGCTCTGGCTTCGATGGTCCCTGGGACTTCAGCCCTACCGTCTTCACTAATGAGTTCTTCCGTCTGCTCGTTGATGAGAAGTGGAACCAGCGCAAGTGGAATGGTCCCACTCAATTCACTGATAAGGGTACTTCCACTTTGATGATGTTGCCTACTGATCTTGCTCTTGTTAAGGATAAGGCTTTCAAGCAGCACGTTGAGCGTTATGCTAAGGATAGCGATGTCTTCTTCAAGGAGTTTGCTGATGTTTATGTCAAGCTTCTTGAGTTGGGCGTTCCTTTCAAGAGCAAGCCTGAGGACCGCTTTGTCTTCAAGACCTCCGAGTAATCGGGCACAGGATTTGGCCTAATGCGTCGTGAATTCAGGGGTTCGAAGGTCGATACACTTTCTTTTTTGCTTTTCTTTGATATCCGAGATCTTTGGCCGATCATATAGATTTAGATCGTTCCTATAAGACATTGTTCATATATGTGCCATCATGAGTGACTCGAAAGAGTGCAATTTAGATATTTCCATAGCAGTGAGTCAAGCATGGATAGCATTGCCATCATGCCTTCCAGGTATGTCGCATTGTAAATTCAGAATTGCTAGAAGGCTTTCCTGTGTAGTGCAGGCACGGCCCTTAAATACTAGACTAGCACCGTGTTGGGTCGCTTGACCTGTATCTACCATATCCCTTCACTTTCAGTAGCTTAGACTTCTTCCTTCTTCATACCACATGTTATCACCATATACGTTCTATACACTTCCACGCGTACGTCCGTAGAGGTTATGAGCCCTTTGCTCTGATCCTGAATACCTCCGATCTGAGCTTCTTTTTCTCTGCTTACACCTCGCTGTCGCTGCTTCTAGCTGCTTCAGGCACGAGGCCCTGCAGAATTTTCTTTTGTTGACACTACGTCACCACCTTTCCACCCCTCGCTGTGCGCCGTATATCTCGTCAGCCGCATACACCTCGCTGCCACTAGTAGCACACACATATCTCGTCTACTACGTCCACAAGCGGGTCGAGACGACACCTGACTCGTCAAAAACGATCCACATAGGCTATGCCGAGTTTCACAACACACAAACACGACAACAACACCTTTCCTCCATCACAATACCTTCATAATATCTCTCACACTAACGTGCTCCCCTCTAGAGTAGGTTAAGTCAGTGGTTAGTGAGAAGCTAAAGGGTAAGACCGACTACCACCGCTGGGCGGGTTATATAAAGCGAGCGATTAAGTCTATCGATAAGTACTACTTAGATATACTCACTAGGGAATACAAACCCCCGTTTAACTAGTGTGTTAAGGACTACAGCGTCGAGGAAGCTAAGGCGAGAATTGTCGCTTTTGAGATTAGTTAAGATCGTCCCTATATAATCGCCAACGTTTCTAATACCGCGGCGAATAACTTTATCTATAATAACGTCACCAGGCCTAATATTAAGTATAATAAGTAGGATAAAGCATATATTATACTTGCCTACTTTATTATAGTAACCATCAATAACCAAGTCAAGTCATAGGTCACTAATATTCGTCGGGGACTAGATATATAGGATATGCTTACTAAGCTCTATAGGCACGCGATGAAGTTCATATATATCTAGGTCTATAATAACTAGACCTCTATTAAGTATAAGTAGGGGGGAGGATACTCTATGTTCCTCTCTAAGTAGTGCTAGGCGTATAATAAGGTTCTCGCTATAGTACCTATTAGTTAAGCCATTCCTTAATTCATTATCTATATAACCTTTATTAATATAGTATCTAAGAACCCTGACTATATCTACTAGGTTAAGTTAAATAAGTAGTTAATTAATAAGCTTAATATTATTAAGAAGATTATTCCTAAATTTATAGTTAATAAATAACGTGCTTATTCTATACATGGAAATACCGCTTCTTCTACTACTACGATCTTATAGGAAAAGAATAGTAAGAAGAAGAAGTAAGAAGATAGGAAACCAGATAGGAAATCTAATAAGAAATCTAATAGAAAGTAGTAGTCTAATAAGTAGATATATTACTACTGCTTCTATAAGAAGTATATTATCTATAAGGAAGAAGACTACTATTATAACCTAGCTATACCTATATAATCAGCGTCTATAGCGTTGGCGATGTCTATAATAGAGCCTGCGGAATTATCTACAAAGATAGCTTATATCGAGCTCTTAGGGTTATATATTACTAAGCTATTTAATAATAGAGCTAATGATTACCTTAATTATAGTACCGCTTTCCTATCTCCTCCTGTTATCTCCACTATAAGCTTAGATATAGATACTACCTACCTAGTGTCGGCATATATTAATATATATAGGCAATATGACTAGATAGTGGACTTAGGCACTATATACTCTATAACTCTATATACTATAAATTTCATCTCCTTTATAGAGTATAGATATGCTATTAAGGTCGCTAAGGGGTCTATATACCATATAAAAGGTTATAGAGACGTTATACTAGATATTCTAAGCCTAGATAGTACCCTATGCTCGCTAAAGCTTATAAAGGTCTGGCTTATACCAGAAATGACGTCAAACTTACTTTCGGTCTCTAATCTTAATAAGGCGGGGCATATTATACTTTTCGTGGGTGACCAGGGTCATATCTATATAAGTAACGCTAATTACCACTCAGAGACCCCACTAGTATCTATTACACTAAGAAATAAGTAGTACTGGCTTTATATAGTAGATACCTCTAAGGGATAGCTAGAGCACCTTATATATACAAACCAGCTTATAATTCCCACCGCTATAAGCGCTATAAGCACTAGAAAATCTCCTACTCTAGCTCCGATATCCATCAACCTAGCTTACTATAGAGTATATCACACTAGTAAGCGTAAGATTAAGTATATGCCCTACCACTCTTAGGCTTCGGCATATGGTGTGGTGCCCATGGTGTGGTGTGGTGTGGGCCCAAAAATGGTGCACCA